>CM060943.1:1052946143-1054146143 GCA_030765085.1 Allium cepa | reverse complement strand
AGGCTTTATTTTAATTTAAATTCGATTTGAATTCAAAGGTGAGTGTTTTAATCTACTCACAACTTCTAAAATTTCTTTTGTTCGTTAAATTAAATTTATGATGTGGTTAGGAATTTATTTATGACTGATTGGTACATTTTAAATCATTATCTCAGTTAATTTGAATTTATTTGAACTAAATCATTATTTAATTTATTATTGAATATAAATTGCTAGTTAAATATCTGTCATCGATTATCAGTTCTATATTGATATTTATTGATTGGTTTGGACGATGATTGTGATGAATGTTGATTGTTGATATTGGATAAATGGATATTGCATTTTATATTGTTATAAACTACAAGTTCACTATATGTTGAAATGATACATACCCGAATGATCTATAGATTAAGGAAAAATCGTTATAGGTTGAAATGATAGATTCAAGTGATTTTATGGATGTTATTTATTTCGGGATTGCGGTTTGAAATTGTAACGACCCGACTTCCTACGCCCAGGAAGACGTATCATTTTTAAGAAAAGAAAGATATGAGAAAGTATAAAAGATAGAGAAGAAGAAGAAACAACAACAGAATCTCAACAGCTGAACGAATAAAATATAATATATCACACAAGAGAATACATAGTATCATATACATCAGAGTTACACAGACAATACAACACATACTAGACAGTTATAAATACCTGTCTAGTTAATACAACTCAAACATCATATGTGATACAGCACAGCGGAAATACAGAATAAACACTAACACAGCGGAACCAATATATATAGATATATACGCTGAAGTCTCCTGCTCCATTACTCCTTCAGAATTCGTCAAAGCAAACCTGAATCCCTTGGCTACCCGTAAAAATTTGGGTACCCGAGTGTTTATGAAAAACAAAAATAAAATTCGGGTCAGACATGGGCCTGGTATGAGTAACAGGTTAAAGTTGCTTAACTTTGAAAATCTTTTGAAAACAAAAGGTATCACGTAAGACTTCCCACAAATAAACATGGGTAAGTTTTTACCTTACGCTAACCAAAACATTTGATATGAAATTCTGTGATATTATAATAGGTCTAGGGTTTTCAAGTAAATAGAAAATAGCCGAAATTGTTACATTCATTAAATTCCAGCTACTAGCCACAAAAGGGGTAATACAATCAAAACCGTTGGCACTTATTGGATTGTGGATTCCATACAATGGCAGGGCTACTGGGGTACCGCCCGTCACAGTACATGGCCTAGATCAACATACCGAGGATCACTCCCGACCCCCTGCAACACAAGGCCGGAATCATTCCTTACTGAACAGTCCCGAACAAGATAAACCCCGGCAGTTGTCATGATCAACCGCCCACACAGCCGAAAATAAGGGACATCTAGACAGGGGAATATCCTTGTCCTGCTTGGGCATGACCCACCTAACCTTGCTGCACCTCCCCTGTTTTAGCCATTCCCGGTTGATGAGGCTTGAGGTTACGATTACCTTTAGAGAACATAATTCTTAGAATGCTCATCGTCCGCCTGACGATGTGTTGAAAGCATTCAATCCATACAAGTTCGTTCCGAGTTCGAACGAAACCGAAGGCATTATCTCGTTACACTCATTTTGGAATCACCCTCAGAGTTAACGACGATAACCCATGCATTCTGAATCTCCATCTTCACTTTAGATTCACGACCTATCGTTAATTTGGAATCGATGTGGTTTTTGGATGTTCCAAATGTGGAAGCCCCGATCCCGGTCTCATCGAAATCCAAAACGTGTCTTTTAGAGCCAAGTTGTCTATTTAGTCTTAGCAGTTTAATTCAAAATAATTCAATACACACACAGATAGATAATTCACAATATCATAATAGATAGTCAACATCAACATAAACAGATAACCAATATTATCACTTCAAACAAATAATGCATATTATCATAACAGATAATTCATATGATCATCATATTTAAAACAAAGCATCCATATCATATAGCATAAATGTCACATAACATCAATTCTCGTATCTGAGATTTTTAATCATTTAAGGTAAACAATTTCATCCATTCATACATAAGCAATCATATAAGCTATAATTAATTTAAAATGAATTAAATTAATTATATCACCTCTAATTACTTTAAAGTAAATTAAATTAATTACTTCTCCATTTTAAGTCTTTCTTATATAATTATTAATCAATTTCCAATCAATTATTAAATCATTCACTAATTATTCGTTTCAATTAACCATACTTGATTAATTAACATTTAATTATATTCAAGTAATCATCCTTTAATTATTTTCACAAATTGATTATCTTATCTAAATATAGAAATTAACCTTAAATTACAAACATTACATTACTTCTTAATTACACTAATTTATTACTCTTTAATTTCTTATTATTGATTAATTAATCTAAATTTATCATCCCATCATTAATTTAATGATTTCTAATTACATTTTAATTAATTCCTTGTTTTAAATTAATTACCTTAAGTAATTAATCTTCAATTAAACCACATTTATTAATCGCCTCTGATTAATACCATTCAGTAATTAACTATCTTTAATTACTCCATCAAATAAATTAATTACTCCTTAATTAATTTCTCTAATTAATCCCTTGATTATTTATATAAAGTAATTATATTCCAATTACTTTCATTATTAAATTACCCTCAGTTAATCACATCCAGTAATTATCATCAATTACTCTCCTAAGTAATTATACTTGTCTCATCATCAAAATGATTGTCTAAATTAATTAAACTTAATTAAACAACTCATAGAATTAATTACAACGAGTAATTAATTCCTTAATTACTTCCGTTAAGTAATTATACTTATCAATTCACAATTGCTTATCTTAAATAAATAACTTAATTAATTATTAAAAATAATCCTATTAATTGGTTATTTCATAATCTTTAGCTAATGACCCTGATTAACTAATTATAATTCTTTAATTAATTTCCTAAAGTAATTAACTAAAATTTATTATCAATTACATTTTTATTAATCTTAATAACTTATTAATTAATCTCTCACTTAATTCATTAATTGATTACTAATCATTAATTTAAAATTAAACCAATGATTTCTTAATTACCAATTAATTTACCTTTAACTTATATCTTATTTAAATAAATTTAACTCTTAATTTCTGAGTTAATTAATTCTAGTCATTCATTATCCATTTAGTTAACTTGATAATTACAAGCCTTAAGTTTTAAAACCTTTTCTGTTTAGTGATCAATTTATCATTAATAAGATATTTTAAACAATTTAATTTAAATTTACTTTTAAACTTCATTTTAAATTTAAGATTTAAAATAAAATCAAATTTATCTTAACAATTCCAAACTCCTTTTATTTTACAACTAAAAGAATAATTTTCTTAAATAGAAGATTAAAAGAATTTAAACACGATTTCATTTTGAATTCAAATCAAATTTAAAAATTCTCTTTATCATTCAAATTTGTCTGAACAAATTTTAAATTTAAAAATCTTACTTATTTAAAAACTGAGCTTCAAACTACGTTTTGAATCCAAACTTATCTTGATTTAAACTTTGTTTCAATAACTATTTTTTTTCCATTTAAAAGCCCGGTTTTAAAAAATGAAATAAACTTACAGGTTTTAAAACCTATAGCTAAAAATACCCGAGATAAACAAATATTTCTTCGAGCAAAACCCCACATTTCTTCGAGTCCGACACTCGAATCACTCGAGTGAAACTCGAGCAACAATTCCCCTTTTTACAGTAGTTATAAATAATTTAAAATTTTAAAACTTTATTTTATTTTAAACTGAAATTCAAACTTCATTTTCAATCCAAACTTATCTTTGATTAAATAGCTAATTTCAATACCCATAACTCATTTTTAACCCAGGTTTAAAGAAAATTAAACTATACAGGTTTTTAAAATCTGTTACAACCTACCCAGTTTTCCCCCTACCCTACTCCGAGTCAACAACAACATGCTTCGAGTTCGCGTGTTACTTTCCCCGAGAAAAACCCCCAATAACTCGAGTAAACACTCGAGACCACACAAGCTTGCAACAGACCCAACCACATTCACCAGAACCAACTCACCGTGCACGTGCACAGTAACATTATCCACCTCCGACCATCTCCGATGGTTGCTTCACATCGGCAACCTCCTTCTCCCTCACCCACGACCTTCATATCATCTTCCAAAACTCGAAATCAAAATTGAGACTTCGACCCCAAAACCTGGAAACACACAGAGCATCGCCACCTGAAAACCTGTCACCGCCTTGCCTGAGAAATTCTGACCACCTGAAGTTCTACAGCTCCAGCTATGTTTGCTTCCACGTCCAAGCTAACATCCCTCGAAGTTTCGTCACACTCGATCCACTATACCCTCTGAAATGATCGATTAATTACACGAAGCAAAAACTAGGGTTCTAAAATAAAAATCACTGCCGCAACTTCCTTGGTGAAATTCATCACCATCAAAGATTTTTCCACCAATCTCCACTCATACTTCTTCCTCCAGAAAGGAAACCCGATCCCAAGTTCACATAGATCACCCCAAAATCATAGATTCACATATCACGTACAACCCCGAACTAAACCTTAAATACTTAATCTAAAAATAGTCATTCTGGTTTTAAAAATCAAATTTTTGTCTTAGCATTTGATTCATATGCCTGAAACTATGATTTAAAAGAATTGGGTTTGAACTTATTTTAACTTTCCACTGTTAATCTATATTTTCCAGAACTATTACAAACTGTTTTCTTTTGAACCAATTTCAGACTCAAGTCTATGTTATAACAACATTATATGTTCAAAACTTATGACTTGTTAAAGCTTGAATTAAGAACAAAAGAAATTTTCTTGTGTGAACTTAAACCTGAAATCAAAACAGAGAAAGATACACAGAAATGAATTATCACATATCCACACCTTAACACAGAGATGTATTTGCAAAATATACTCACAAATAACTAAGCTTCAGAGAGAACATATAGCAGAATAATTATACTTATATATTTATAAATGTGATGCTACTCACGTGGTTTTGAGAGGATGAATAGAGCATAGCTTGGTATTGAAAACAGTTTGAACTTTTAAAAACTGTAAACAGTTTTGCTCTTCCTCTAAATCATTCTTTTTTTTGATGCAGTTTAGGTTTGCAAATAAAAACTTACTTATGTTTTCTGGTTTACCCAGTTTTGAACAGAGAGTATTACATATAGATATAAGCCAGACAAGCTTATACAGGAAGATGTAGTTATTATATTATATTTATATTTTTTTTAAGTCAGAGATACTTTTTTACATTTCGGCTGAAATGATAAGTATATATCTCTAATAGACCAAATGGTGTGCTAATATTAAATGCCACAAAGTACTTTATGTTTCCGCATATCTGGTTTTGTATGTATGAAGATATTTCTTTTGCTTGCCTGGTTTGTATGTTTTCCTTACTTTGTCTATTTCTGTCTTGAATCTACTCTACAGGTTATATAATATTTTCTTTTAAATTTTGTTCTTGCGTAAACTATTTTATAGGTAACATACATATAGTACTTGCCTAGCATATTAAACTTTACAGGCCTATACATATATTTTTACCTTGTTTATAATCTTGGATTTCTTTTTACTTAAAGATATTTCTTGCCTTGCATTCTAACTTTACAGGAAATATATTACCTTTACTTGGATGCTTTTACTCCTATATGTACATATGTGAAGTTGTTTTAGTTATTTGTTCTAATTTTAACTTAAGTATTTAGTTCTATGCTTATTTTTATCACTCTTTTATTTTAAAACTTTAAACATATCAAACCCTTAATTTACTTATTATCTATTTTTATACTTATGTTAATATCATAGCTTCTCATGTTTATGTATTTAAATAAAATTTAAAATAGCAATTTCTATCCATATTAAAAATCCATTTGTAAAAAAAAAATACATTATTAATATTGTTCAAATATAACTCATTATTAAATTAAAATAATTTACAAAAGAAATTATCTCTTTATTAATACATTACTTATATATAAAAACAAAACAAACCTTTTTATTTAAATTTAAACTTAAACTAAAATTAAATTTAAATAGTTAAATTTTTAGTTTGAGTATTAAAATCATATAGTCATTTATTTAATAGCTTAATATCAAATTGAATCCAATTTTTAATTTATCAAAAATGTTAGAATAAGAAAACAGGGCTATATATATATATATATATATATATATATATATATATATGAAATTTAAAACAAAGATTTATCTAGTTATAATATATACAGATATGTATACATTACAAATATAAAATAATTTTTTTGCCTATAAAAATAGATTATCAGTTTAAATATTAATTTTAAAGAAGATTATTAATTAAATTCAAATTTTTTATTAACAATATGATTAAATCAATTAAATTTTGACATAAATTATTAAATTGCTATTGTCAAAATTTCCGGGATATCACATTCCTCCCCCCTTAAAAGAATTTCGTCCCCGAAATTTAAACAAAGGTCATTTAATAATTTAATTAAAGATTTGATTTTTTAAACACAGACAGATATCAATCATATGCTAGCAATCATAGCAACCAATTCATCCAATCTACAAATCTAATTGTCCAGATAAAAATTCTTAATAGAATTTTCTCGAGTTTCTCCAAATATAAATATAGGGATACTCTCTCTACAGAATTCAAACAACCAATATTACTAAGCTACCGAGTTTCTACTCATCTGGATCTACAAAACAAATCAAAATATCAGACCAAACTCAAGTCTGACTCAACAACCAAAATTTCCTGAACCGCTGACTCTACAGTCAAAGATAGATCTTACACGTACTCCCTCAGAGATACGTGAAACACAATGAATTCCAGTTATCCAATAGGACAATTAAATCCCGAAGCTAAACCCTTATCTAAAATCAAATCTCTGATTACGGACTCCAAATTTCTTCGTCTCTTATCCACAAAACTCTTCGGACGATCCTGGGCTGCTTACATCCTTCCTGATCAGCTCAACTCTTGCTGATACCCCCAGAAACAAATTGATCCAGAAACAATCCAACATAATGAACTTTCCAAGATTGACTAAAACTCAGAACACAACTCAATTCCAAAATCAAGAGACTGATCTTACTTCTTCTCATATGGAAAGATACTACAGATGCATTTCAATCTGGTCTTAAGATCCCGAAAAATTTCCAGTAGAAACTCTCTAATCCAAAACACTGCAAATTCTAGTTGTTTCCACACCTAACAGCTGCCACCATGCTTCCACTACGCAACTCTGATCAGAATAGGTGAAAATGCTGATGTTGATCTCGAGGACAATCTGGACAACATATCTTAGAACTATGGTTCAACCGATCCTTTAAAGAAACTCAGAACTTCCTCCAAAACTCTAGCTGCTTCACCAGACTCATTCTCCAAAAATCATCTTACTACTGAGCTGAACCATCGGTACCACTCTTGGAATCCAGTCAATACCAAACTCAATCTCAAGACACAGACAAAATTCACATCCAGGAAAATTAGATAACCCAAGAGAACACTCAGCAATCGCAAGTCACTTTTGCGATCAATCTAGCCCACTACCAAAGAAAAACTGTTCTCTCTTCACCAAACAGAACAGCCTATGCTTAATTAGCCAACCCATCAAAGAAATGGAATCACTCTGCTATTTCTGAACTCCACTGCTGATTTAGAAGTTAAAAACTTCCTTGCCAACACACCAATTGCCAAGAAATTCCTAACCCAGAGCTCTTCGAGAAACTCGGACCTCAAACCAAACAGAAACATTCTACTGCTCAGCCCCAACACTGAAACGGATACACTTCCTTAACTGATTCCAAAGTAACATCTTCGGAGACTTCCATAGTCACTGTGTCTCATCACACAGCTACTACATTCTGAGGTAAGATATCCAGACTTGCTCATACCAAACCGATAGGCCCAAACTCTAGCTCATCCAAACTAATGCTTCAAAAATGAACTCCAAACCTTAACAGGTTTCCTTCAGAGATCAATGAAATCCTTACTCCATTCAAAGCTCACTCGAGATGGTAATAGGTCAACAGTCTCGACAGATACACTTTCAACCTCAAATATTCAAACTCCAACCATTGGTAGTCGTGTTACACACATCACTACTCTATCTACCTTTATAACTTATATTGGATAACCCGGACAGGTAACCCACAAATAGGTAGAAATAAATATATATATTTATATATTAAAATTACAAATACGCTCTCTCAAGATAGAAATCACTCAAGAGCCTAGGTATTCACTCATCCTAGTGCTCTGATACCACTGTAACGACCCGACTTCCTACGCCCAAGAAGACGTATCGTTTTTAAGAAAAGAAAGAGATGAGAAAGTAGAAAAGATAGAGAAGAAGAAGAAACAACAACAGAATCTCAACAGCCGAACGAATAAAATATAATATATCACATAAGAGAATGCATAGTATCATATACATTAGAGTTACACAGACAATACAACACATACTAGACAGTTATAAACACCTGTCTAGTTAATACAACTCAAACATCATATGTGATACAGCGCAGCGGAAATACAGAATAAACACTAACACAGCGGAACCAATACATACATACATACATACATACATACATACATACATACATATATATATATATATACGCTGAAGCCTCCTGCTCCATTACTCCTTCAGAATTCGTCAAAGCAAACCTGAATCCCTTGGCTACACGTAAAAATTTGGGTACCCGAGAGTTTATGAAAAACAAAAATAAAATTCGGGTCAGACATGGGTCTGGTATGAGTAACAGGTTAAAGTTGCTTAACTTTGAAAATCTTTTGAAAACAAAAGGTATCACGTAAGACTTCCCACAAATAAACATGGGTAAGTTTTTACCTTACGCTAACCAAAACATTTGATAGGAAATTCTGTGATCTTATAATAGGTCTAGGGTTTTCAAGTAAATAGAAAATAGCCGAAATTGTTACATTCATTAAATTCCAGCTACTAGCCACAAAAGGGGTAATACAATCAAAACCGTTAGCACTTACTGGATTGTGGATTCCATACAATGGCAGGGCTATTGGGGTACCGCCCGTCACAGTACGTGGCCTAGATCAACGTACCGAGGATCACTCCTGAACCCCTGCAACACAAGGCGGAACCATTCCTTACTGAACAGTCCCGAACAAGATAAACCCCGGCAGTTGTCATGATCAACCGCCCACACAGCTGAAAATAAGGGACATCTAGACAGGGGAATATCCTTGTCCTGCTTGGGCATGACCCACCTAACCTTGCTGCACCTCCCCTGTTTTAGCCATTCCCGGTTGATGAGGCTTGAGGTTACGATTACCTTTAGAGAACACATTTCTTAGAATGCTCATCGTCCGCCTGACGATGCGTTGAAAGCATTCAGTCCGTACAAGTTCGTTCCGGGTTCGAACGAAACCGAAGGCATTATCTCGTTACACTCATTTTGGAATCACCCTCAGAGTTAACGACGATAACCCTTGCATTCTGAATCTCCATCTTCACTTTAGATTCACGACCTATCATTAATTTGGAATCGATGTGGTTTTCGGATGTTCCAAATGTGGAAAACACGATCCCGGTCTCATCGAAATCCAAAACGTGTCTTTTAGGGCCAAGTTGTCTATTTAGTCTTAACAGTTTAATTCAAAATAATTCAATACACACACAGATAGATAATTCACAATATCATAATAGATAGTCAACATCAACATAAACAGATAACCAATATTATCACTTCAAACAGATAATGCATATTATCATAACAGATAATTCATATGATCATCATATTTAAAACAAAGCATCCATATCATATAGCATAAATATCACATAACATCAATTCTCGTATCTGAGATTTTTAATCATTTAAGGTAAACAATTTCATCCATTCATACATAAGCAATCATATAAGCTATAATTAATTTAAAATGAATTAAATTAATTATATCACCTCTAATTACTTTAAAGTAAATTAAATTAATTACTTCTCCATTTTAAATCTTGCTTATATAATTATTAATCAATTTCCAATCAATTAATAAATCATTCACTAATTATTCGTTTCAATTAACCATACTTGATTAATTAACATTTAGTTATATTCAAGTAATCATCCTTTAATTATTTTCACAAATTAATTATCTTATCTAAATATAGAAATTAACCTTAAATTACAAACATTACATTACTTCTTAATTACACTAATTTATTACTCTTTAATTTCTTATTATTGATTAATTAATCTAAATTTATCATCCCATCATTAATTATATCAATTAATGATTTCTAATTACATTTTAATTAATTCCTAGTTTTAAATTAATTACCTTAAGTAATTAATCTTCAATAAAACCACATTTATTAATCGCCTCTGATTAATACCATTCAGTAATTAACTATCTTTAATTACTCCATCAAATAAATAAATTACTCCTTAATTAATTTCTCTAATTAATCCCTTGATTAATTATATAAAGTAATTATATTCCAATTACTTTCATTATTAAATCACCCTCGGTTAATCACATCCAGTAATTATCATCAATTACTCTCCTAAGTAATTATACTTGTCTCATCATCAAAATGGTTGTCTAAATTAATTAAACTTAATTAAACAACTCATAGAATTAATTACAATGAGTAATTAATTCCTTAATTACTTCCGTTAAGTAAATATACTTATCAATTCACAATTGCTTATCTTAAATAAATAATTTAATTAATTATTAAAAATAATCCTATTAATTGATTATTTAATAATCTTTAGCTAATGACCCTGATTTACTAATTATAATTCTTTAATTAATTTCCTAAAGTAATTAACTAAAATTTATTATCAATTACATTTTTATTAATCTTAATAACTTTTAATTAATCTCTCACTTAATTCATTAATTGATTACTAATCATTAATTTAAAATTAAACCAATGATTTCTTAATTACCAATTAATTTACCTTTAACTTATATCTTATTTAAATAAATTTAACTCTTAATTTCTGAGTTAATTAATTCTAGTCATTCATTATCCATTTAGTTAACTTGATAATTACAAGCCTTAAGTTTTAAAACCTTTTCTGTTTAATAATCAATTTATCATTAATAAGGTATTTTAAACAAATGAATTTAAATTTACTTTTAAACTTCATTCTAAATTTAAGATTTAAAATAAAATCAAATTTATCTTAACAATTCCAAACTCCTTTTATTTTACAACTAAAAGAATAATTTTCTTAAATAGAAGATTAAAAGAATTTAAACACGATTTCATTTTGAATTCAAATCAAATTTAAAAATTCTCTTTATCATTCAAATTTGTCTGAACAAATTTTAAATTTAAAAATCTTATTTATTTAAAAACTGAGATTCAAACTACGTTTTGAATCCAAACTTATCTTGATTTAAACTGTTTAAATACCTATTTTTTTCGCTTTAAAAGCCCGGTTTTAAAAAATGAAATAAACTTACAGGTTTTAAAACCTATAGCTAAAAATACCCGAGATAAACAAATATTTCTTCGAGCAAAACCCCACATTTCTTCGAGTCCGACACTCGAATCACTCGAGTGAAACTCGAGCAACAATTCCCCTTTTTAAGTAGTTATAAATAATTTAAAATTTTAAAACATTATTTTATTTTAAACTGAAATTCAAACTTCATTTTCAATCCAAACTTATCTTTGATTAAATACCTAATTTCAATACCCATAACTCATTTTTAACCTAGGTTTAAAGAAAATTAAACTATACAGGTTTTTAAAATCTGTTACAACCTACCCAGTTTCCCCGCCTACCCTACTCCGAGTCAACAACGAACATGCTTCGAGTTCGCGTGTTACTTTCCTCGAGAAAAACCCCTAATAACTCGAGTAAACACTCGAGACCACACAAGCTTGCAACAGACCCAACCACCTTCACCAGAACCAACTCACCGTGCACATACACAGTAACATTATCCACCTCCGACCATCTCCGATGGTTGCTTCACATCGGCAACCTCCTTCTCCCTCACCCACGACCTTCATATCATCTTCCAAAACTCGAAATCTAAATTGAGACTTCGACTCCAAAACCTGGAAACACACAGAGCATCGCCACATGAAAACCTGTCACCGCCTTGCCTGAGAAATTCTGACCAGCTGAAGTTCTACAGCTCCGGCTATGTTCGCTTCCACGTCCAAGCTAACATCCCCCGAAGTTTCGTCACACTCGATCCACTATACCCTCTGAAATGATCGATTAATTACACGAAGCCAAAACTAGGGTAGTAAAATAAAAATCACTGCCGCAACTTCCTTGGTGAAATTCATCACCATCAAAGATTTTTCCACCAATCTCCACTCATACTTGTTCCTCCAGAAAGGAAACCCGATTCCAAGTTCACATAGATCACCCCAAAATCATAGATTCACTTATCACGTACAACCCCGAACTAAACCTTAAATACTTAATCTAAAAAAAGTCATTCTGGTTTTAAAAATCAAATTTTCGTCTTAGCATTTGATTCATATGCCTGAAACTATGATTTAAAAGAATTGGGTTTTAACTTATTTTAACTTTCCACTGTTAATCTATATTTTTCATAACTATTACAAACTGTTTTCTTTTAAACCAATTTCAGACTCAAGTCTATGTTATAACAATATTATATTTTCAAAACTTATGACTTGTTAAAGCTCGAATTAAGAACAAAAGAAATTTTCTTATGTGAACTTAAACCTGAAATCAAAACAGAGAAAGATACACAGAAATGAATTATCACATATCCACACCTTAACACAGAGATGTATTTGCAAAATATACTCACAAATAACTAAGCTTCAGAGAGAACATATAGCGGAATAATTATATTTATATATTTATAAATGTGATGCTATTCACCTGGTTTTGAGAGGATGAACAGAGCATAGCTTGGTATTGAAAACAGTTTGAACTTTTAAAAACGGTAAACAGTTTTGCTCTTCCTCTAAATCATTCTTTTTTTTCTTTCTTTCTTGATGCATTTTAGGTTTGCAAATAAAAACTTACTTATGCTTTTTGGTTTACCCAGTTTTGAACAGAGGGTATTACATATAGATATAAGCCAGACAAGCTTATACAGGAAGATGTAGTTATTATATTATTATTTTTTTAAGTCAGAGATATTTTTTTACATTTCGGCTGAAATGATAAGTATATATCTCTAATACACCAAATGGTGTGCTAATATTAAATGCCACAAAGTACTTTATGTTTCATCATATCTGGTTTTGTATGTGTGAAGATATTTCTTTTGCTTGCCTGGTTTGTATGTTCCTTACTTTGTCTATTTCTGTCTTGAATCTACTCTACAGGTTACATAATATTTTCTTTTGAACTTTGTTCTTGCCTAAACTATTTTATAGGTAACATACATATAGTACTTGCATAGCATATTAAACTTTACAGGCCTATACATATATTTTTACCTTGTTTATACTCTTGGATTTCTTTTTACTTAAAGATATTTCTTGCCTTGCATTCTAACTTTACAGGCAATATATTACCTTTACTTGGATGCTTTTACTCCTATATGTACATACGTGAAGTTGTTTTAGTTATTTGTTCTAATTTTAACTTAAGTATTTAGTTCTATGCTTATTTTTATCACTCTTTTATTTTAAAACTTTAAACTTATCAAACCCTTAATTTACTTATTATCTATTTTTATACTTATGTTAATATCATAGCTTCTCATGTTTATGTATTTAAATAAAATTTAAAATAGCAATTTCTATCCATATTAAAAATCCATTTGTAAAAGAAATATATTACATTATTAATATTGTTCGAATATAACTCATTATTAAATTAAAATAATTTACAAAAGAAATTATCTCTTTATTAATACATTACTTATATATAAAAACAAAACGAACCTTTTTATTTAAATTTAAACTTAAACTAAAATTAAATTTAAATAGTTAAATTTTTAGTTTGAGTATTAAAATCATATAGTTATTTATTTAATAGCTTAATATGAAATTGAATCCAATTTTTAATTTATCAAAAATGTTAGAATAAGAAAACAGGGCTATATATATATATGAAATTTAAAAAAAAGATTTAGCTAGTTATAATATATACAGATATGTATACATTACAAATATAAAATAATTTATTTTCCTATAAAAATAGATTATCAGTTTAAATATTTATTTTAAAGAATATTATTAATTAAATTCAAATTTATTATTAACAATATGATCAAATCAATTAAATTTTGACATAAATTATTAAATTGCTATTGTCAAAATTTCCGGGATATCACATTCCTCCCTCCTTAAAAGAATTTCGTCCCCGAAATTTAAACAAAGGTCATTTAGTAATTTAATTAAAGATTTGATTTTTTAAACACAGACAGATATCAATCACATGCTAGCAATCATAGCAACCAATTCATCTAATCTACAAATCTAATTGTCCAGATAAAAATTCTTAATAAAATTTTCTCGACTTTCTCCAAATATAAATATAGGGATACTCTCTCTACAGAATTCAAACAACCAATATTACTAAGCTACCGAGTTTCTACTCATCTGGATCTACAAAACAAATCAAAATATCAGACCAAACTCAAGTCTGACTCAACAACCAAAATTTCCTGAACTGCTGACTCTACAGTCAAAGATAGATCTTACACGTTGTAACGCCCCACCTCTATACCCACGCTAGCCAAGAACACTACGGAGTAGTGCTGTCAACTAGCACGGAGAATAAGGCCGTTGAGGAGCGACCATCCATGTAATTGCTTATCACACGGTGGCTATAAATAATCTTCGGAAACAAACGTAGAAATAAGCATAACGCAAATAAGTCACAGACATCCATATCACAAAGGCGGAAGAAGATATGAATATATAACTAACACATGAAAGTGTACATCAGAGTAGTGGTCAAAAGATCCACAATAATACAAAAGAATAGCAACACGTGCTATACAAAAGAATACAACTATGAGTCTATATCTCAAGTGTATACAACAAAAACTGCTAATCTAAACAGTTAGCCAAAAGTCAGAGTGATGAACCCCTGGGAAGAAGTCAAGCAGAAGCACCTGTAACATCTCGGTCTGACCCGAGTATTATTTAAGAAAAATAATAAACGGGTCAGTCTAGCTATAAATATCAGATGACAAGATATAACATAAAAGATATGGCATAAACATAAAATATCCATGATGACATACCACTATAAGTATGTAAATAACGATCAACAGAAGATCAATCAATAAGAGATAATCAATATCACAAGAATCTTCTCAAAGATTCGGAAAGGGCATCATACCCCAAACTTGTAATCATAACAAGTTAATGACATAAATTCTAGAGATCAATGCAAGAAGTCCAGAAATCATAGAAAAGAGAAAGAGGCCTATCACATGACGGTCCGAAGACCAAGGGGAGCTACCCCACATGTGTGAATGGAATCACACAGATTAAGGTCCAGACTAACCAAAAAGCAAAAAGGTATGTGTGAGTGGAATCACACAAGTGGTGTCTAGTCTAACCTCGCAACAAGAGACATCGCACAGTTGCTAGTCTAGAGCATCAGAATGATCGTCATGATCAACGAGAAGTGTCAATTACACTAAGCTAGTAAATATAGAAGTTTAGCTTCATGTCCCATAACCACTTGCTTAACTTAAATATTTACGAACAAACTGTAAATCTTCACTAATAAAATTGTCACAAGAGGTTCGATCGAACAAGTCCAAGAATTAACCGATGAAGTGAACGCAAGCGTTTCATACCACTTGTTTTACTAAGTCGTTTAATTAGATTTCTCATCCGAGTGAGGTAAAGGTTTGTATATACTAATAGATTGGAAAACGGTTTAAGAAAAGAGCTTTATTATTAAAAATAGAGTTGAAATTATTTGTTAAAAGAGTTTTGATATTTACTACTAGTATTGAAACCTTTATATTATAAAATGACAAAACACAGAAGCAATTGTAGAAACAATCAATCACAAAGATCGCATACGGAGATGTGAATAAAATCCAAGGAAATCAGCTCAATGTTTTTCAGATAAGATCCCCTACGGAGGGGGGGTCCAGGGGGGTGGCAACCCCCCAAGGTGGGGGTGCGGGGGCAACGCCACCGCTTACGGGGTTCGACCTGCCCGGTCAGGTCGCGGGGGTCCAGGGGGCAGCGCCCCCGGCGGGGTGCGCGGCAGCGCCCCATCCAAAACGGTACGACCTAAGTGAAGACAAGCGGCCTATGACCTAAAGCAAAATGAGGTCTAACGACCTAAGGGTTCACGCGGCCTAACACAATGGCCGAGCGACCTAACTGGAGTTAAGGGAGGCAAGCGAATTAAGGTCCAATGACCTACGACTCAAGCTAGCCGAGCGTCCTAGTGTGGAGGGGTCGAGCGACTTAAGGAAGGCGAACGACCTAAGGTCTAACGACCTACGACTTAACAGAGTCGAGCGACCTAAGGTAAATGGTCCAACGACCTAACTCGAACGACTTATCAGGAGCTTAGGTCGGAGACGACCTACGAGATAAACAAGGCCGACTTAGTGGACGAGCGACCTAAGGTAAATGGTCCAACGACCTAACTCGAACGACTTATCAGGAGCTTAGGTCGGAGACGACCTAAGACTTAAAGCTTAACTCGCGAGCGACCTACGGCTTAAGGCCTAACTCGTGAGCGACCTACGACTTAAGGCTTAACTCGCGAGCGACCTAACTCCGAAGTGCCAATACTTCCAGAATGACCTAAAGCCCTGCGACCTATGGTACTAACTCGCGAGCGACCTAACGACTTAACTCGTGAGCAACCTAATTCCGAAGTGTCAATTCTTCCAGAACGACCTAAAGCCTTGCGACCTACGACCCAGTGACCTGGCGACCTATCACCGAACGAGTCAAGTGGCCAGAACGAGCTAAGTGCAGGAAATTTCCAAAAATGCTAAAAATTGGAGTTTTTCGCCAATCCAATCCAAACCAAAGGCAAATGTGCATGCAAAAGTGATAGGGAATCATTCCCAACAGTCCAATATAGTTATAGACTAGATTTGTGAGATAAAAATCTCACCTTTGCACAAATTCAATGAAGATGGAGCTTGAAACAATGGAGAAGCAACTACAAGCTAGAATCCAATGTCTTCACTTTGATTTTGGAGTTGAATGATGGATTTAAAGTTGAAACCTAAGCTTGAAGTTTTAATTTCCTCTTCCACTCACCATTAATGCAAAAGCTTGGTTGTTAGGAAATTTATGAAGAGTGAGAAGAAGGAAGGGGGTTTGGGCTTGAGTTATAATGGCAATCTAACCCAAAGTCCAAAGCGGGAAAAGTTAGTGAAATTCTACTAACTCCAAACCTACCAATGTTTATACTTAAAAAAATTGTAAACGGCATTTCGAACTCAATGGAAGTGGTCTCGAGTCCTAATTTGACCGTTTGCAAAAAGTAGCTTTTCGGACCAATATTTGATTAACGACAAAATATTTAAATAAAATATTTAAATATAAAATCGATAAATATGCGGGTTGTTACACACGTACTCCCTCAGAGATACGTGAAACACAATGAATTCCAGTTATCCAAACTGACAATTCAATCCCGACATTTAAGTTATGAGAATATACAACCATCTACTGCTTTTAAATGATTTGACATGGAACCCGACATTTAGTTCTTAAATATCAATGAATTAGAGGTTTTAATTAATGAAATGGAATTTAACTAATTGATAATTGGAACCTCTAAATGAAAAAAGAGATTAAATGCCAAGTTATAAATGAAATTACAAGAAAGTTGAAATTTGTAACCTATAAAACAAAGGATATGATTATTGAACATTAAACTAATTAAAAGAAATGAGATAAACCTGTGCAACTTTGAATTGCATTCTTAAAGGCATATATAAATAACTTACCAAATATTAAAAGTTGTAATGTTTAATAAGAAAATGTAATAGAATATTATACAAGTAAAATTTATGTAATGGAAGTGTTCGATGAATTACTTTTATACATAAGAATTTGATGTTATAGTTGTTATAAACCTAAGTTCTAATTGAAATAATACTATATAAAATGTGATAGAAAGAAAGTATTGTAAGTAGATGATTATAAACTTAAATTAATGAATTGATATGCTAAGTAATTGAATTGAACATGAATACTATAAAAATGTAAATAAATGAAATTAAGTAATGAATGCATGAATATAATGCAATAAAAAGAAATTGACATAAGATGAATAAATGGAAATGAAATTTTGCAAGCAATAAATGAAATAAACACTGAGTGAATCAATGGGAATAAAATTTTATAAGAAATAAATGTAAGTTAAAGAAATAATCCTTGTATGAATGAAAAATAAAAAATAATAAAAACTGTAAATGTTGTGAAAGAAATTTATAAAAATAAACTTAAATAATGTTAGAATTTGTTGTTTGTTTTGGTTTATGGGTTGTTTGGGCCAGGATACTTCTAATTGTTTGGATGTATAAATAATCTACTGATTTTTATGTAAGACTGTTGGGTAAATGATATACTTAGTAGTTATTCGTCATTCTATGTGATTAAAAGTGTCTTAACCCAAACAAACTATTTGTTTTGGTTGATATGGATGATTGATTTATACTGACTTCGTATAATGATTGTATGTTGTGGTTGCAAGTGATTGTGTTTATATTGATTTGTTTGTTAGTGGTTGAAACAACTTTAAATATTTCATTTTATATAATTAGTAATTCTTTTTGGATTATATAAGTGAAATATAGGTTTATGGATGTAATTACTACTGCTTTTGGTTTCATAAAATAAGTGTCGTTTGCCCGACTAATAGGTACGTTCTCAGATTACAGTTTTCTAGCAATTGTATATTGTTTTCCCTCTGTTGGGATGTATTATTTTTGAAAATTCATGATATATGTTATTTATTGATATTAAAATTTCTCCTGAGGCTCTCCATACAAAGGAGACGCTGTCGAATTTTTTCATAAATTTTGGACTCAGAAATTTTGTGAAATGTTTTCCAAACTCTTATTAACTTGAATATAAAAGGATTTTACTGTTGTAAATTAAATATTTTATTTAAATTATTTTATTTTGAAAATTTATTTGTTTATAAATTTAATATTTTGAATAAGATATGTTGGTTGCTTAATTCCTTCTTTCCTCCTTTTCTCGTTTTGGGAACGAAAATTTTTGAGTGGGGGAGAGTGTAACGACCCGTAAATTTTCAATGATTTAAATTGTTAATTCAATAAGATTTTGCTAATTAAATTTGGAAGAAATAAAAAAAATCTATAATTTAATAATGAAATGAATACTGAAATGAAGTAAAAAATGATAATTTTTGCTAATAATTAACAATTTGAATGAAACTACAATTAATTGAAATAATGTAAATTGTTATACTTAGCTATAAGTGTGTATATGAAAACAAATGTAATTATTGAATTGAACGATGAATTACTGTATAATTAATGATAAGTGAATAGAATATGTGTTAGGAAAGTAATTATAACATTCGATTGTAAATAATAATGAATTCATAAGTATGATTAAATGTTATAGTAACGATTGTTGTAAGTTACCTGCTTATGTGGTCTATCTAATTGAAATGGGAAACAAATTAAAATTAAATGAACTTTAATGTTATATTAATGAGAATTAATTCAATAACTGAAAGTGTGAATGTAATAAAATAAATAGAAATGTAGATTTATTCATAAAGTAACAATTAATGTAATGAAATATAAAACAATGTAAAACCATGTCTACAGAATAACAACTAATTTGAGCATAAAGATTGAAACCAAATAAAAACAATTTATTGGAATTAAATTATAACTAATAAAATTTATGGTAGTTGTAATCAAACACTGTAAATTTAGAAATAGTCAATAATGAATTGATATAGAGATTCATTTTAGAGGATTATAAATTGCTAAGTGATTTTAGGTGATAGAAATTGTGAATTACAAAATTTGAATTGAAATTTCATTTAATTAATTTAGTGTTAATTTATTTAATTAACTGAAATATATCCATTTTGGCCACTGGCTTGGATTTCGACGAAACCAGTTTCATTAGGTCCGTAACGGTGAATAATTATAGAATTTTAACGATCGGACTTGTCGTCTGATCGTACGGGCTCTGATCGTACGGGCTCGAAACGTCTAGAAATTTATTTAATTGAAATCAATTGAAATCAATTTGAAATAAGCTGATTTTATTGTAACTTCTTCTTACGATGGAATTGGAACTTGAGACCCATTTCATTGTGTTTAAAATATTTGAAAACGTCTATTTTGATATATGGGTGGCCCATTTTCGTTTCGGAATCGAAATGGGCTTTTTGGGTCGTGTATCATTCAATCAATCTAATCCACTCTTTTTGTTTCCAGCCTTGTCTATAAGTACATCGTTATAAAACCCAGACCATTTCTTATTTCTTATTTATTTTGTCTGTACGTACATCTCCTCCTCAAATCCTCATTCCAATGGCAGACAAAACCTAATTCCCAAATCTCAGATTCAATTTCAAAACCAAATCAAAAATTCAAACTCCTCAAAAAATATCGAATTATATATCGATTTGAAGCTCTCGAAGAGCACAAGTCAACTATGTGATTCGTTTCTTGATCTGCGTTGCTATGGCCGAAATTGGGTAGATTATTTTCGTCCCTTCATTGTGTGGCTTCTCGTTCGATGGTGGATCTGCTACGAGGGTTCGATCGGGAAGTATGGGCGTGTAGAAGAGTTCGAAGGCTTTCGATCCATAGGGCTTCTTCGTGCTATCGCTTTTGTGATTGGCCAGATCGGGTGCTCAAAAGCGATGGAGGCGGTTCACTGGGAGGCCATTGGGGCGTGTCGTGCGTGGCCACTGGTGTCGGCCTAGGCTGAGAAACGCTCTGGCTGTGTCAGATCGAAGGCATGGTGGCCGGAGCTTGCTAGGTGACATTTAATGCGTAGGGTTTGCGCGACCTTGTTCTAGAATGAGAAGGCACGGTTTGCATGTTGACGTGGCCTTATAGAATAGAGAGAATGATATTTGTTTTGTTTTTATTTTATTTTACCTTAGCTTTAACTGTCGAATGTTCTAAGATGCATAACTTTTACATACGAGGTTCGATTTACGCATAGTTTCTTGCATTGGGATCGTATTAAAATTCTGGACTTCAACGGTTGTTTGGATGAATTCCAAGATCGTTCAAATTTTGGTCTTTATTTGAATTTAATTTCAATTTAAATTCAAAGTGAGTGTTTTAACCCACTCACAACTTCTAAAATTTCTCGTGTTCATTAAATTAAATTTGTGATGTGATTAGGAATTTATTTATGACTCTTTGGTACATCTTAAATCGTCATCTCAGTTAATTTGAATTTATTTGAATTAAATCATTATTTGATTTACTATCGAATATAAATTGCCAGTTAAATACCTGTCATCGATAATCAGTTCTATATTGATACTTATTGATTGATTTGGATGATGATTGTGATGGATGTTGATTGGTTATATTGGATGAATGGATGTTGTATATTATATCGTTATAAACTACAAGTTCACTGTGGGTTGAAATGATACATACCCGAATGATCTATAGATTAAGGTAAAATCATTAGGTGTTGAAATGATAGACTCGAGCGATTTAGTGGATGTTATTTATTTTGGGATTACAGTTTGAAATGATATACAACCGTAGAATGTTTAAATTGCGGATTGAAATGATAAATATCCTTATCACTTGACCCTAGGGTAGAAAACTAAATACGGACACCAGATTGGTTGCATTAAATGATTTTAAAATCCTTAAATTTTTGGATTAATCAATTGATGTTTTGAAATAAAATTTGATTTATATAAATTGAAGTATTATAGGAAAAATCAAGTTTTGTTGAAACGCGAATTGGTTTAAAAAGGAATTTCCTTAAGAAACTAAATCGGATAAACTTCTACGTATAAATGAAATTCTATAGAAATTGAGTTATTGAATTTGTTTAAAAATAACTTTGAAGTATTTTGAAATTGGAGTAATATGTATTGATATTTCTAACACGGATTGAAACGATATGAAATTCTGTAGTTTATTGAAATTTGGTTTGTCGATTTGGAAATTTGAAATGGTCCAAATATGTTGAAATGAAATGAATAGTCTAACTTGATATTAATTTCAAACTCATATTTTAATATAAATTGTTTTAAAAATATATTATTTTAAAATTTCTAATTATTAAGATTTTTAAAATTTTAAACTATTAACTAATATTAACTGTATGAATTATTTTAATCTATTTTAAACTTATTTAATTTATTTTAAACTAATTAAATTATTTTAATTTATTTTAAATATAATTAATCTATTTTCAAGCTATTTAATCTTTTTTATTTATATTTAATCTATTTTTAAATCTATATTAAGTATTTGTAACTATTTAAACTATTTTCTTCCAAATTCCAAACTAAGTAAAATGGATGGGTTTATACTCAAATTTCTCGATTTTTAAAGTGAATATGGTTAATGAGGTCATAACCTAAGTTAGAATTTTTAAATGTTATAATAAATCGAAATGATGAGTTTGAAGCAAGGACTTAACCCGTTTTGGAAATAAGATTTTTGGTGGAAATATGATTTGAAAGTGGTATAGTTTTTAGAACACGATATTTTGATTAAATTGTGAATTTGACTTTGAAAGGAAACATAATTATCGAACTATGATTTCAAAGGCGAATATGATTTCGAAAGTAAGTAATAATTTCAAAAGTGATATGGTCTGAATTGAATATGATATTTAATATCAATTATGCTAGGATTTTGGAAATGTAAATGAACAATTCAATGTGTAATAAGCGATTGGTTGTTAAAGAGACCGAGATTAGATGTTGTCATACTCTCTGCCAATATCGAAAACCACTTTGACAACTGTGTACATGGTGGAGATTCCAAAATGAAGTAGGATGGCGGTGACGATCCTATATGAGGTATATACGTGGACCCGACTCCCATGAGTTGGCATAAGGTGGCTAAAATAGGAGCGATTCTCAGGCCAGGTGAGGTCATTCCTCCGATCGGACACCCACCATTAATACTATATTCTGACTTTTGATTTATTTGGTGGCCATCCTTCGATTTTTTTCTCAAGACTGTGTTTCGAGTTGGGCCGTACTTGCAGCTATGCGTTACCAATAGTCCGAATTCGTAATTGGTATATCAACCTTGACATTTCCTAGTTGTGCCGTGTCACCTACTCTAGCGCGCCTTCTATGAGTTTGTTTTGTACCATAAATATGGATGCCCTCTGACAGCATCCAGTATGGGTGGAATTAAGGTACTGTATAGACTATGGAAATATATAAAATGTGTTAAAGGGGACATGGGTAATGCCTTAATGCTATTTTAATACTTTTACTTTACTATAGTCATATTATAATAGTGTATTGTACTACATCATAGATAGTTTAACGGATCCTTAGGAGGTGTGAATCCCGAGAATCTCTTAAGTTACTGCACTCACGTTAGACACTGCATAGGAGATGTCAAACCCCGTAAACGTCTCTGATGTCATTCCACTCATATTTATTCACCGTTGATTTAACTTACATAAGATCTTTTAGCTCTGACTTGAGTGTTTTTTCTTTTCAATTCGCTCGGGTCAGGCTGAGCATTTTGGGAATTGAAGACCTTATTTCTGAAGGACGAAGACTTAGATTTGTGCTACTATTATTTACTATATCTATTATTTACTATATTTATTCCACTGCACTCATACTGTTCCGCTGCGTTATTTATTTATCTCTGATATGTGTAACTCTGATTCTGTATTGTATTAATATAATCAAATGTTTTGTAAACAGCTTCATGAACTGGTATTTGATTATTATATCTTGTCATTCCGCTGCGAGATTCTATTTTTTCTCTTTCTCTATTTTCTTATTTACCCCAATAACAATCCGCCTTTCTGTATGGTTTGAGTCGGCATGTGTGTCTGCTTAAAACGTACAAAAAGCGGGATGTTACAGTGCTTGTTGATTCATATTTGGCCGTTTTCATATTAGACAGTTCCAACTCCCCTAGTAGAAACTTCTCTATGTTCTTTGGCCATCTATGAGATAGGTGGTCCTCCTCATTCCACCCAACCTCTTAGTAGTTCTATTGAAAAGGAAAAACTCTTGATTGTGTTTTCGAAACTTACTAAGTCGAATAGAAGAGGTCGATGCCACCAATGCATATCTGATTAGAGAAGAATCAAATCATCGACTTGATTAAAGAAAAGATGCTTCATAAGTCTAAAGAACAAGCATGGGAGTTGGAAAAATAAAACAAGCTAATGTTTGACAATATAAATTCATCAATAACTAAAGAGATGATTTGGCATCTATGCAAAAAAGAAAACAAGGGCTAGAAGCTGAAAGAACATATTATGTTAGAGAAGTATTTGAAGGATATGGAGTGGTTGTATGCTACCTCTTATAAATAGGAGATTAAGAAGCTTAAAAATACAGTTGACGAGTTTTATCTGAAAGTAGCAGGGCAGCTTGACAAGGAAGAGAGCCCCTATGTTGCTTTGGTTCGTCACGCATCATCTCAGCTAGGCGTAGCTCGACCACCACCACTTGACTGAATCTTGTTACTGCTTCTAAATATAAGAACAATTTAAGAACTACTAAGAATCCAAATTTAACGAGCAAAAGGAAATTTATCAGAAGAGAATGGCTAGGCCAGAGGGTGGTAAAGAGCGGGTGTGCTCTACTACGCATGAGTTATTTGCCTCTTCTTCGAGTCAACTAAAATGACTATAGGGTCGACTTCTAAATGATTTGGAACATATGCGACAAGTTGACATACAACACGTAAGTGCTCTTGAGAAAAAAATTGCTACACATGAATCTCATCTACCGAGCACTTATCAAAATTGTCTCCTGCTACCACACCTTCAAGATCCTCCGTGCCTTCTCTCTTAAGGTCAATGCAGGCTACTCTGATTGAGGAAATTCACGAAGAGAAAGTTAGGATAGCTAGGGAAGATATCATTGCAAATCATCCAATTAATTTCTTTAATCATTTTTTGATTAACCTTGACCTGGCTATTGTATATAATTATGATGACTATGTTCCAACAGTGCAAGTAATTGGCAATCATTAGGCGGGCTCTAATTACAACCTAGGATCTAACGCCCCATGTTGGTCCTTTATTATAATTACTAAGCTGATTGACGCCTCAGCTGGTTTACAACTTGGGCAACGCCCCTCGTTGTTCCTTTGTTATAATTACTGAGCTGATTGACTCCCCAGTTGGTTTGTAACTTGGGCAGTGCCCTCATTGTTCCTTCGTTATAATTACGGTGCTGACTAACACCCTAGGTGGTTTGTAACTTGGGACGCCCCTACCTTCTTTTTGCACTTATAGCTCAACCATCCTATGGAAGGAGAAAGATTCCAGCCGTGGAACCTTCTGAGCCTAAATCTGAATCTTAGCTCGATCTGTGTAACATTGTTTTTCGACTTTGTATAAGTGTATACTTGTAAAAAAATTTAAACACCTAAAGTACATAAATATGTTAAGCAAATTAAAGTTTAGTTTTTTTTACATCATGAGCTTTATGTAGACCTTTGATATGTATCATTGCTTGAACTCTGTCCTACGTGTGTTGATTACTTTTTCCTTATTTCTGCAGTTTAGGTTTAAATGTAACAATTGTTGTGATTAGTTCGGTTGCAGTATAATAACGTCTATTTTGAACATCTCTTTATATTTCGATAAGAAAAACAGCATAAATTTCAATTATTGAAATTAACATAACAGATTTGTCATTCAAAGTGCCTGAGTTAATTTGGGTTTTACTCAAAAAATTATTGTCCGATATAACTTTGATTTTTGGTACATATATGTTGAAAAAGAAATACCAAACAATAATTTAAAATAGATTGTCTACACATATGTCTCACAACATTTTTGATTTTGAAGATATTTTATTTAAAGTGGAAAAAATGTTTATTTTTGGACAAACTAACATGTCAAAGCTTTTACATAAAATCTAAGTATTTAATTTGAGGAAAAAAAATATTTTTCTACAAAGATATTTTTGTAAGAAAGAATGAATATAGTAAAAATATTTTACTTGGAAATGGTTTGGTCATCCTTTTGGAAGTACTTCCGTAATGGTAGTATGAATTAGAAATGTCTTGTTAAAAGCAAAAAAAATTATCGAAAGAGAAATTTTTGTCAGTAAATATTTTATTTGGAAATATTTTTACGAAAGGATGTTTGGGTTAAAATATGTTATTAAAAATATTTTTATATGAACATCCTAGTTGAAATTATTTTTAATTTTGGAACATCCATTGAAAAAGATATGTGTTGAAAGGTTTTTTGAAATTATAGTTTATAATACCAGATAAAAGTATTATGTTAAAGGATATTTTGGGAAAGAAATATTTTTGCTAATGCATATTTTAAATATATACTATAAGGATTGGAGAGTATTTATTCAAACATATATTCTTAGGGAGAAAAACTACTTTTGATGATAATATTAGATATAGAATGTTTTTGTACCTTGTTGAGGAAAAATCTAATAAGAATCTTTATTTCAAAGAAAAGAATATTTTGTTGTAATACTTTTTACAACGAATATTATATGATTTGGAGAAGATTTATTTTGAAGATAATTTACGGGATGGTTATTTCCACAAAAATGTATTTATTTTGAAGGAATTATTTTATCAAAAGAAGTATGTAACATCCCTATTTATATTTTTACATTATTTAGGATACTTAATTGGATAGATTAAGTAAAATAATGTAATTGATTATGGGGAGTGGGATTTGACAATGTAATACAAGCATAATTAACTAACTAAATGGTTGCTCATATTGGTTTAAAAACATAAGAGAATACACGAGAAGGGTAGAATTGGAAGATAATCCATTTTAGCACATAAACCTCTTCCCTCTCTCAAATCATTCTTATTTTCCGCAAACTAAAATAACAAAAAAAGAAGTTTAACGGGAAAGCCGACCATAACTCAAGCATAAGGAAGTCGAAATCTAGGAATTCAAGGGAGAACAAGCTTAGGAAATCAAAGCAACACCTAATCTCAACTCCAACATCTAATTCTATGGTGAATAATGCAAGATCTATATCTTTTACTTATTTTAGGGTCCGGTTATGGATAGTTCCCGAACTTATATTATTTGTTTTGCCAAATTTTGGTTGAATAATCATTGTTTGGGTAAAATAATTATTTAAGGAATTTTTATGAAATTATTTGGAAGGGTTTTAAGGGTAAAACCTATGTTTTTAGTCTCTAAATGATAATTTTTGATATGATGTATAAAATGACATTTTAGAGGTGGGTTTTTAATTCATAATTTTATGAATTTAATTGAATATTTATGAATTTCCTAAGGAGGAATTGCTTAATTTCGGGTTTTAATTGTAACGATCTAGAATTTTATCGCTTTGATTTGTGAATATTTAATTAATTTTAAATATTAAATTAATGTTTTAATAATTAAAATAGGCCTCTTTTAATTTATAACTAATGATAGAAAATTCATTTTTGAATTTGATTTACAAAAATAAATAGTTCAAAAGAAAATGGAAAATATGTCGAAAAGCTTTTTCCAACGTTTCAATTTTTCACCATCAAAAGTTGTTTAAAATGTTTTGAACACTTTAATTTACACAGTAACACATTTCCAGTTTATATATGCATGGATTTGTGATAAATAAAAGTTAATAATATATGTGTACTTAATTGAAAGTAGATGTGACTTTCATTTTGAATTATAAAAAAAAATAAAAAAAAAATGAAAAGATGTTAGGTCATATTTTATGACATTATGGTACAAGTCCATGCATTACACAATGGATAAAAAGGTTGAACCCTTGAGGTAACATGCGGAAGAGACAAGTGGAGGTGGATAGGTGATGTGGCAATCACAGAGTGGAGGGTAGGTGCTTTAAGGGCTATTTTGGTAATTTCATTAATTAAATTTTATAAAAACTAATTCATTTCACCTCTATCCTTCTTCATTTCATATTTTTATTTTTCAAAACCTTCTTCTTTTCTATGATTTTCAGAAGCTTATTAATGGCTTTTATATTTTTAAATTTTAAAAACTTCACTTTTCTCTTTAAAAGCTCTTAAACTTGTTTAAACACTTCTCTCTTCCTTCTTGCACCCCTCCTTCTTCAAATACAAGTCCAAAACCCCCTAGAACCCACCATGGCTGAGCCAAACCACCCTAGGCCAACCCCATCTAGTCCTTATGTAATGGCCCGCAAATCCGTACCTTTTGAGTTGGTCATATTCCACATCAATTCAACTCAAAGTGGAACGGAAATACGAGCCATTAGGGTAAAAGAAGAAAGAGGTAGGAGAAGAAGATAAAAAACAACATCAAAGTCTCACAATCGCAGCAGAACAAAATACAAGATATAATAACAGCTTTAAATAAAACGAAATCCGTATGTTATATATACATATCATGATCAGAGTACAATAATGATTTATCACATTGGACAACTTATTATCCGTCCTTACACAGCGGAAATAATAATTCAAGTACAGAAGTATGCTTCGCCATCCAGATCACCTCCAGAGCTCCCTAGCTTTTTAACTTAAATCTGCACAACTCGGTTTGACCCAAGCAACATAATAAAACAATACTCAAGTCAGTCTGGAAAATCAGTATGAAAAAATCACACTCAATTGGATTATTATATTTTGAAAATCCTTTGAAAACAAAGGTATCTCGTAAGACCACGCCACAAATAAACATGTCGGGTTTTAACATATGATAACCAAAAACATTTCATATCAAATCCTATGATATTATAATAGTGTCTAAGTATAAATACTTATTCAAATAGCAAAAATTGTTACATTCATTAAATTCCAGCATAATAGGTATACAAACAAGTTCGAAGGCACTTATTGGAGACTGGGTTTCCATACAATAGCAAAGCTATTAGGGTACCGCCAATCATAGTACCTGGCCTAGATTAGAGTACCGAGGACCACTTCCGATCCCATGCAACATAAGACCGGAGCTACCCCTTACTAGATAGTCCGAATAAATTCACCCCATGGTTGGAGCGACCAACCGCTACACTATCGAAATAAAAAAGGACCTCTAGACATGGGAAATCTTACCCTACTTGGGTGCTACCCACTTAGCTTTGCTACACCTCCCCTGTTTTAGCCATCCCGGTTGATGAGGCTTGAAGCTATGCATTATCTTTTAAAGAACCCATTCACTTAGAATGCTCATCGTCCCCCTGACGATGTTCTGATAGCATTCATCCATACAAGTTTCCCTGGGTTTGGACAAAACTGAATCACCGTCTTCATCATCTTCACGGTCTTCATTCACAAATGTTCAAACCGGATCGAAGTGGTTTTCGAATAATTAAATCTGATCCCAGTCTCTCCGAAACGATTAGCGCATTGGCTAATATTGATAGTCGGTTATTTAACTATCAAATAACATTCACAAACAACCATTTGGGCTTAAATAATTATCCTATATTATTTATCTCAAAATATCTACATCGGATATTATTTTCAAATTAAATATTTGAATACTTTGAAAATAGTTTTTCAAATCTCTTTTTATTCTTACGGAACAAATTTCAACCTTTGCCCAGTACTTGGAATATTTTTCCCACTTCATTTGTTACTTAACACTTAGAAAATATTCATTTTTATTTCTTGTTCCTTTCTCAAAATCATTTACAATTTCATTTGTAAATTCCCAGCCCGTTTCACTTGAATAAACTCCAGAATTCCTTAATTCATTCCCTTTAATGTTTCCAAAGCCATTTACTTACTTTAAAAAAAAATCACAATTTCACTCCTACTCCTTTGTGAATTTGACTTCACCTTCCGAAGTTCACTTCTCTTATGCTTTAGAATTTTATTTAAGTTTTCATAATACCACTATATAGATTTCCCTCTAAAATCTTATCCGTTTTTAATAAACTTCACTTCCCATCCCAAGAGGATATTTAATTGAATTTAAAACACATAAAAACATATATACTTGTAAATAAGGATAATGGTTTTATTTTCAAAATATGGTTTAAGATAAAACTAATTTCGGAATATTCTAAATCCAATAATAGTTTATAAAAGTTATATAGCATAGTTGTTTAAAAATTCACTTTTGAAACAATTTTACTTTACTCAACAAAAGTCTACCATTAGAAAGTCCAATATCCACCCGTTCAATCCACAAATTCCTATTGATTCGTATCCAATCGAATATAACCAAATTAATCACCGTTTCTCTTATTTGAAATAATATTCCACTATTTCTTTCCAAAACAATTCCCATTCCCGATATAGGTTTGCACCATCAACTTATACTTTCCATATATCCACTGATATCATCCCCTCTTATTTATAAACCCCATTTATAAATTTATAGACTCCTTTGAGCTTTTCTTCTAAGAAAAATTTTGTTTATAAATCCATATTATTATTTATCCCTTAGTAAAATTCCATTTGATTTCAATCTATTTTAATTATCGAATCCAATACCACTTCAAGAACTTTATATATATATATATATATATATATATATATATATATATATTAATTTCAAATCTTCACTTAAACAAATTTTACAAATGATTAAGTATAACCCAAGTCAGTTAATATATTTTTATTCTACTAAATTTCCTTTAGAATAAATCAAATTTCAATATAAATAATTTCTTTCAATTCCTTCACTTTAGTTATTTCTTGTTTTTAAAATGCTCTGTTTTAAATTCTAATGCCATTTAATATTTAATAATTCAATTCATCCAAGCCATATCAATTTATCCATCATATCATATATCAACATATATATGAACAATAAATATTTTAAGGAATCCTGTTGGATCCCTCCAACCTGTTTTTCCTACATCCACAGATGTTAGTCAACAAATAAAATACCAATCCCACTTCAAGGGTGATATCACGGTATAAAGGGTCATCCGCTATTGTACGAAGCGCATAGGGTCTCATCCACTATATAATGCGAGAATACCAATCACTCCAATATATATATATATATATATATATATATATATATATATATATATATATATATAATATCATCCAATAAACAATAATTATTTAATTCAACCAATATCCAATGATTTAAATTTAACATTTAAATTTAAATAAGGTCATCTAATTGAGTGAGAAAATCTCACCTTTATTTCCGTTTGCAATCCAGTTTAATCTTGACTTGATTCACGATTTTTGACCTTGTGTAAACATTTATACGGTTTATTAATATTTGAAATAATCGAACTATCATTTTCCATTTTAATTAACTAATAATTTATTTTAAACTAATAATTTTCCCTTTAAAAACCTTTTAGCAACTAAATAACTAAATAAGTTTATTAAATAAATTAATCACCATAATAAATTATTTTTAACCTAACCTAATAAATTGTATTTTATTTTTCTTCATTTTCAAACTGCATATAAAAATAATCTATATAGGTTTAAAAATCTATTTTTTTTACAAAAACTTTAAACATTTAAAATTCCTATTTTTCTTTCAAATCTTACAAATACACATATATTTTCTGTTTGAACCTTATATACATATACATACAAACATATATATATATATATATATTAAATTCTGAAAATAAATTTCCTTCTAACTAGAATTATCATATACCTTACTATAATAACAAAACGGTAACTTTTTACTGTAAAAATCTTATTTTACTTTCTGTTTTCTGTATATACATAAAAAATATGCATATACGTACTTCATTGTATATTCATTCTCCTTTTAAATCCATATATTTTACATATATATATAATTATTTGAAATGAAAATAATAAATTATACCTCACTGCGCAGATGCGAACCTAGACCCCACCTCGCCTTTAGCCCACGCTGCAGCTGCGCAACCACCCTCCAGCACTCGCAACGCCGACGCCGAACAAACACGACCTCGGCCCTTCGACAAACCCAAAGTCATCGCCACCTCAATTGTTCCACTCGCCTTTGTAGATGAACTCCCGACCAAGCACACACCCTACGGCGACCCCGAAACCTACCCTAATCGGCTTCTTCCTCCCATGGCCTCGCCATTCCTTGCGACCCTACGCATCCTCTCGTCACCGCGAGCCCTTTAGTTGAATCATGACGAATTGAATTTCCGAGCGCCGCTCCTCATCATTTTTTTCTTTTTTTTGCGTTCGATTTTGAATCGAACGAGATTTGATTTAAACGAGCTTTTGATTTTCTTGAATTAATTTGAGAATGGGAAAGAGAAGAAGGAAATGAACGTGATTTCATCTTCATGCTTTCCCTTTGTTTTTTTTTTTAAATTTTGTTCCTTCGTTTAAACGATATTTGGAAGAGGAGAAAACAAATTGCGATTTCATTTCGACCATTTTTTTTATTTTTTAGGAATGAAATCGATTTCGTTTGAATCTGAAAGAAAATGGAAAGGCCGAGCCATTTCTAAAGGAAAGGGAAAAGGAAACGCGTGCTAGAGAACATACAGACATGATTGGTCGGCCAGCGTGCCAGCATAGGCTTGCTACAGAGAGGGTCGGCTACAGTGTTTCTGAAGTGAAGGGATAATGTTCTGATTTGAAAGAAAGGCAACTGATGGGAATATCTTGACCAGTCAAACACTATATATATATATAAATTTAAATTTGGATCGTCTTGAATTCATAGCTTAAAAACTTGACATCTTATCGAGGCATACCACTAGGCATTTATAATGTTATACCCCTATTCTGAACGTAATGGAAAAGGTTTCGAGTCCTAATTCGATCGTATGAAGAAAATAGCTTTTTGGACCCAGTTATTTATATTAAATTTTGGATATAAATTTCAGCGCATTTATATATTGTTCGATCACACGACAACTCCAAACACTATGAAATTTGAAATCTGATAATAATACAATATTACGGATCTAATGGAACTAGTTGTCGAAATCCAAAAATATATATCGTTCATAGGTTCACTAAAAACTTGACTGTTGGCAGGTCTCCCTCGGAAGGTTATTTTTAAATGTCAATTTAAACGATATATTTTTAAAACTGAATAATCCTCTTTTAAATTAAATTTTAAAAGTCGCATTGCCTACAGTATTATTAATATAGATATTACAAGCCTTTAAATTATTTTTATCCCGCTTAAAAATCAAGAGTCACTATTTTAACCAATATTTAATTATTGCTTTAATAATTAAATTATTCAACAAACTTCTATTTTTGAATTCGGAATCTGTTTTCATTAAATAATCCTAAGCTTTCCTTATTCAAAACCAATCTATAATCCAAAATAAATATTTAAACCCATTTAAATATTCCAAATTCAAGTTGAAAAATCCGGGTTGTCATATTCCTCCCCCCTTAAAAGAATTTCGCCCCCAAATTACTAAGGCAGAAGGAATGCCCCAAACTCACAACTTACCAAAACCCACTTAGTGAAAATCCCATATTAACTTTTCCAATCCTTTAGTTCCAACTAAATAATTAGTTTTAATTCCCATACAAAAGTTCATTTATTTCAATTTCAATTTGAAATCAATTTGTAGTTAACAAGAAATCTTTAAAAATTTCCAAAATTTTCTAACTCCTAAAATTTTTGGAAAATTTTAGTAGAGTCTCCCTTGCACGGAGGAGATTTTGCAATTTTTTAAGAGAGATAAATATACCTACATGGGCCCACACTGTCAGAAAAAAACAAAACAATATTTCATATTTCCTATCTTTTATTGCGTAGGCGTACCTCTATTTTGCATTTTTAAGCAAGCGGCTTATTTATTTAGCTTTTTTGCAACCACAAGCAAGCAATACTGCTCCTAGTTCCTGTACTTACTCAATCCAAACATGTGAGCATGAAATATATGCAATTTGTTAACATTACACTCTTTTAAACAACTACAGCACATGAACTCCATAAGCAATGCATGTTATATAATTTTCATAAGCACATATAAGCTTTTGACACATTTTTCAATTGCTTTCAATTAATTCATATGCCATTTCATTCAATTTCAATGGTTTTCAATTCATCCGCTTATGCTCAATTCATTTTTAATTCCAAGCAAGCCCATTTCCAATTCAATTGTTTTTAAAATTAATCTACTTCACTCCTATCAATTTATAGAATTTTATTTTTATGAGAAATGTGTGATCCTCTAATAAAAGAGGAGAGCACATATGAAGCTATGTATATAACATATAATATGGTGCTGCCAACATGCCTGGCAGGTGACAAGTCTATGTACTAGAACAAATAAAGAAATAAATACCCCTCTAATGAGCTCTGGCAAAGCCACCGCCCATTACACCCTAATACTGGGCTCCGGCAAGATCACCGCCCAATAATATGGTGTTAGAGTCACTTAGTAAACTGAACAAGTATCAAAAACCAGAGATACTGAAAGACAGCACCATCAAAAAGAGACTCTATGTAGCTGCCTTAGAAGAGAAAAGCTAATCTCGAATAAGAAATGATCCATAAAGAAGTACTCCAAGAAATGAACCATAAAGAATAACTCTACTCTAAAGACACAGTATATCAAAAAGAAATGCCAAACGCAATCAGAACGCCTAGGAATGGCTAACCTGCAAACATGTACAAAGATGCTATCTATCCTACAAACCTGAAAAGAGAAACTAGCAATCTGTCTAATCAAAACCTGTAACAAAACTAGGAAAACATATCAGTTGAATCACATGTATGTATATAAATAGAATTTATATACATATATGCGAGAATAAAATCTAATGTGAAAAATAAAGCAAAGATAAACTAGAACCAATAACTAACAATTCTAAAAAGTAAAGAAAATATGAACCAAACAGAAAAAGTAAACTACTAAAAAAATAGGACTAAAAAATAAAATGTAAAAACAAAAAACATTACTAGAAATATCATGTGAACATAATTTAAATTAAGAAAGGTATCAATACAAATATTATTAGTGTCAAAATTATTAATGTTATGTTTGAATATATTAATATTATTTCTAAGCTTGTTAAGATATTCCTTAAAACAATTATTTTTGGCTAATTTATATTTAGGATATGAGACCCAATTTAAGCAAAAAGATGAAATTAAAAATATCAAATTATTATAGTGAATATTGTTATTACTAAAAATTCTTTGATTTCTCTCAAACCAAATGTACCAACTAGATATATGAATATAGTATCAAGCAAGTATCTTTTATCCTTATTAAACTTAAATCTAAAAGTATTCCAATAGAAAAAACAATCGGTAACTCTAGAACTAATTTTAAACTCAAAAATATTAAGGGTATTTATAAAAATAAAATGAGTATCCATGCATTCGTAATAAATATGATTAATATCTTCAGAATATGTATTACAAAAATAAAATTTATTATCAATGTTTATATTTTTCTTTTTTAAAAATTCTATAGTATTTAATTTACCATGAATTATAAGCCATATGTGGATTTTAGATTTTGGAGGAGCGTTAGGCTTCCTAATAAATTTAAAACAATTATCAGATACACCCGAAAAGTAAATAAATTTGTAAAAAGAATTAGTAGAATATTTGTTACTCTTATCCCACTCCCAACTAATATAATCATTATCGTTGTCAATATTATAAAGATTTAATCTAGCATAAAGCAAATTAAGCTGTCTAAGGGTTGAGCCTACTAAAATTCTGTTAAAACTGAAAATCCTAGGAGGGTCATTTTCAGAATTAAAACTTCAGATATAAATGCAAATTTAAAGATACAAATATCATACAAATCTTTGAACTCATTCTTTAGAGGAGTAGCGAAAATCCAACTATGATGCCAAAAAGATGTATTATTACTTGAGTAAACAATAATATTAACACCTAAGTTGAAAATCTCACTACATTTCAAGTTGGATTTCCAAAAATAAGATTGTTTACAAGAAATTGAAGGACTAATTTGATAGAGATTATTACTACCATTGTAGTAATATTTAGAAAATCTCCTTCCAAATGAAATTATCATTAGTATCTCTGAATTTCCATAACCATTTTCCAAGAAGAGACAAGTTCATATTTAGTAAATTAATGACTCCTAAACCGCCCTCTTTTTTGGACATACAGACAGTTTCCCAATTAATTAAACATTTTATGCAACTGTTTGGATTTTCACCACTCCAAAGGTAATTTCTTCTAATTTTATCTATTATATCTATCACCCAATTAGAAAAAAGATGCATAGACATCCTGTAACATGTCGTTTTTTCGTTGCCGAAAAACCGAATAGTTAGGGTTTTTTAAAAAGAATTTAAGAAAAGAAAAAGAGAGAAGAAGAGAGAAGGAAGGAAAATAGGAAATAGAAAATAGAAAATAGAAATTAGAGAGAATAGAAAATGGAGGGTAAAGAAAAATAGAACATAGAAAGAAAATAGATCACTTTAAAATAGAAAGAAAAGAGAATAGAACGGAACAGAAAAACAACTGAACAACATCAGAATCTCACAATTCGCAGCGGAACAACATATAATAATAAATGAATAATCTTTAAACAATGAACTATATCGGTTATTACATTTTATACATTACATCACATTTTAATTACATCATATCATCAGAGTGTACAACAACAACAACATCAAATAGTGCAGCGGAAAAAGAAATACTATATAAGTAATACGCCATGCCATCCATCTTGCCTCCAGCAACTCCAGAATATCCAGAATATCCTGATAAACCTTACTCTTGACTGCCCGTGTGGAAATTGGTGGGCACCCAGAGTTTAGGAAGGAAAACAATAAACTCCAAGTCAGTCATGTGACTGGTGTGAGAACTCAAAACAGTTTGTTTATCTTTAAAATCAAAATAGAGGAATATTTTTAAATCAATTTGCAATGCTTTTAAAAATGAGACTACCATAAGACCTCCTGCCACACACACAATGCAAACGCAGACTTGGAGAAGATTTCTCGTTATGATAGCCAAAGATGCTTGATACGCATTAAAACCAAATCAATTTTGATATTATTATTAGTGCATAGTGTAGAAAAAATTCATTTCGAAAGTAGAATATAAATCTTAGCCAGCATAGGTACCATTATATTATGCCTACTAATAGCTACCATATTAGATGGCAGGTTCTACAACTAAAACCGTACAAGATCGTATTGTTTCTTTGGATTTCCAACGAATGATCAGGCCAAGGAACTTCTCATTGCCACATGAGAATGCCTCTGGAAAGACATCCCCGAGAACCAAACCGGAACTCTGCCAACACAAGGCCGGGTTACCCCTAACTGGGTAACTACTGACACGAGCACGCCATTCCCCGATCGTAAACGACCTTTCTCACGGGATCCCGATAACCAACAACCACAAAGTAATAAATTCGCAGTAACCACATAGGTTAAATATCTGGGCTCCATACCATGATACCACCTCTATCCAGAAGGAAATGTACATACCCTAAAGGGAGCTACCCCTCATAACCTTGCCGCATCTTTCCTGTTTTGACCATTTCCGGGGTGTGAGGCTCGACGAAGTCACGTCCACAAAAACATACTTTATACAAAAGCCATGCTTTGGGTCAACAAATGATCAACACAATGATCACCAAGATAGACGATCAAACAAATGATCCTATCACAAATAATCAACACAATGATCATTTACAGCAACACTCAGCATGTCACATTACCAAATTGGGAATATATCGCTGATAACTTCAACTATATAACCTCTGAGCTCGTACGTCTCAGAGAAGGGTGTTAAGCTAAAAGAATAAATTCTCCGCCACCAACAGAAATATATTTGAAAGAAATCGGCTTTATATCTCAACTTGTAATGTCAGACATACAATCCATACAAGTCTGTTCCGGGATCGAACAAAACCGAAGGCACTTACAAAGAAGTCCTTGCAATCCGGATATTCACAATCCTGATCGGATTTCCCATCACTTAGGGAGTCTCTATACCGCTGCAACTCAGTGCAGAGACAATCGACAGGTCATCCTATCGCTCTCGCAAACACCGGGTCTTCAACACCGATCTTCAATGCAATTCACAACGACGTATCACATATTCGGAATGGGTTATACGACCCCATGGTCCTTTCCCGGTTAACCCGAATAGTGAGCGCTTATTCAAAAATAAGTGTGGCATTCAAATTCAAACAAATCACATCAAATACCCATTCAAAGGGAAATATTGATAGTCGGTTATTGAACTATCACTGGATATGCACACATCACCAGTTTCCAAATAATTTTCCAAATTATTTATTTTCCAAAATATCTTTACAAGATATATTATTTCATACTTCAAAAATAAATCAATATTTATTTTTAAACAAATTCCCCTTTCCTTAATAAATTCCTTAGTGAATTTACATTTCAAAATATCCATGCATATGATTTCAATAATTCATTTCAATTTATCTTCAAAAAGATAAATTCTCAAAATATTCACCTTATATTGGAAAACATTTCCATACTTATACATTCATAAGTAATTAACAAATTTTATTTATTTTCAACACTTGGAAAATATTCAATATACTTAAATCGAGATTAAGTATATATTTCATTCTTTAAGGAAATCATTCTCATAAACATATTTATTTGGGCCAAAACGAATGTTGCGTAAAACATCGTTACGACAACCCAAAATCACTAGTATAGGGATTCGAAATTAAAATAGATATATAAATCCCAATACTATGCAAAACATTTCCTTTCAGAAATCATTTACTATAACAACAGTGTTATAGTCCATTATTTCCTTCTATTTCTCGAAAACGTCTATTTCAACAATAAATGTTGAAATCTATGGTTTCGAATCTTAACACATTTAAAACATCGTTAGATCATTTTAATTCTATTTAAAACATCCAAATCCAAAACAATTTCTTTAACGTGTTATTCACTATTCAAAAACGTGAATATACTTCATTAACAATTTCATCCTTTTATTCATTTTAATTCAAAGGATTATTCACTATTCAAAAATGAGAATATAACTCCATTTATAGGTTTCAACAAATTTTCTTGTCAAAATAAGTCATTTGCGAATTTATAAAACAACATTTATAAATTCCATTTCTATTTATTTTATAACAACTTCCTTTATAAATCTCCTTTATTAGCCTATTCGATTTGTAACTCAATTATAAACAATGGTTCATATTATAAGTTAAATACTTATAAATTTATTCGTTTGCAAAATCGTTCCTTTGAACTTCATAATTATAAATCTTATAACTTATAAGATTCAATTATTCATCCAAATATATTCTTTAATAACTTCACAAAATTTATAAATCTTACTATTTATAAATTTCACTTATAACTTCATCATTTATAATTTTATAAATTCCATTCACTTATGCAATCCATTTGCACTTCATTCAAACACTTATAAAAACTCGTTTTATAATGTCAATATTTCAATTTATAAATATCCATTTATAAATCTCTTAATATAAATCAATTTATATTATTCTTTTAAAACGTCTTCAAATTCCTTTAAAACTTCATCCTTTTGATTCATAAAATAATTAAATTTTATAAATCCTATATTTCAACTTTTCATAATAAATTCAAAAATTCCGATTTAACTATTTTATAAAATCATTAGCATCATATTCTCAAAAATCAGTTTTTAACTATATTTCTCAAAATCATAATTTTTTATAACTTTAAAAATTTTAACGTTTATTTATTTAAAATGGATCAATTCCAAAAATATTTTATAAACGTATACTTTCAAAAATCACTTTGAAATCATTTTAAAATTCCAAATTTGGTCCAATGATGCTACACACCAAATAGTCAATCACGACTACAACGATATCATATATCAATATGAAAATCCATCAAATATCAAAATATCTGAAATCAAATAAAAACTATTGAGGAAACCAGTTGGATCCCTCTAACCTGTTTTCCTGCATCCAAAAACATTAGCACAACACCAATTTCGCTCCAGTACGAAATTATCACGGTATATGGGATTTAAATATTATCCGCTTAATAACGGCGCAATAGGGTCTCATCCGCTAAACAAAAAAATGCGGGAAATCAATAACTCCAATATATACATATGCCAATATATATATATTGCTATTATATATAATACCAATTTCACTGTTTATGAAATATTCGCGGTATATGTTTTTAATAAATATTATCCGCTTACTAACGGCGTATAATGTCTATTTTAACAATCAATAGATAACAATCAACATTCAAACATGCATACAAATATTTTAAATCTAACTATTTAAAATAAAATCGAAACTGATTCGATTGAGTGAGAAGTACTCACCTTGATTTTATTTTCCGTTTTAGCGATTTATTTCGAATAAAATTAAACGGACGTTTAATTTTACCCAAAATTCTCACTAACTCCAAACAACTCCAAACAAACTCGCGTAGTGCTCGTCCATACGATTCCAACGCAACTGGTTTCGCGCGTTTTCGACCTCGTATGAAAAAGATATGTAATTTACAAGTTACACGAATTTTATTTAATAAAATTACAACATAACTTTTTATATTTAAACCTATGCAATCCAGGCCTTTGGATCCAACACCAACCCATCTCAGCCGTGCATTCCATCTTCCCCAAACTCACGCACATCTCCAGTAAAGGGGTCGAACGCACATGAGCCCATAGCATCAATTTAGGGTTAAATTATTCATCCTCTACGTTCACTTGCAACTCGATCAAAGCACTCCACTTCGAAGCTCTTTCCACCACCTGCCTTCGGCCACAATAGGGTGGAGCTCGGCCCCCTAGGTTGCCTCGTTTTGCGTGCACAGGCCAAGGCCGATGGCCCCCTATCATCCTCCACGTTGCACCAAAATCCATCATCACCGTATAGATCTCTAGCTCTCTTCATGCTCTTCGATGTTGTAGTTAACAACTTTGGCTAATTCTTTGTAGATTGAGAGTGATTGAGGAAGAAGTGAAATCAAATTCTGGCCTTAGAAAATGGGGGTGGCGGCTATGATATTAGGGTTAGGGTTTGGAATGATTTTTGCAAAGGGAACATGTGAGGGGCCTTTTATAGAATTTTAAACGAAAACACTATTCATTTTAAAATTTTCAACTCCGATTTACGTGCCGAAACTGACGTTCCTAGGGTTTACCCCGCGTTCCGGACACAATGGAATAGGTTTCGGAAGCTAATTCGATCATCTGTGCGAGTTATGGCTACAAACGTTCAATTTAAATTAAACCGATTTAAATCGATTTCTAGGCGTTTTAATTTGTACCGGACAAACGGTAAATCCAATTGACTTGAAATTTGAAACCCTACAATAATATCACATTACGGATCCGATGAAACTGGTTTCGTCGAAATCCGAGACTTTTTGAAAAATGGCTATTTTAACTCGCCAAATTTAAATTAAAAATAAATCGATGCGTTTCGAGCTGCCACGATCAAACGATAACTCCGATTGACACGAAAATTGAAATCCGGTAATAACTAACTATTACGGATCCAATGGAACTGGTTTCGTTCAATTCTGAGACTGTTCAAAAATTAACTATTTTTACTAGTTGATTTAAATATTAAAATATTCAATTTTCACAAATTAACTTTTAATTCGTTTTAAAAGTTCTAAAATATCGTTCTAACTTCAATATGATAAAATAAAATTTCCCAAATCATTTTCAATCATATTTAACTCAATTTTCAATTATTTCCATAATTTCACATATTAAATTATCGATTTAATTATTCAATAAAATTTAATAATTCAAATAAAAATTTATTTGACTTATAAATTCACTTATTAATATTTAAAATTAATTAAATATTCAAATTTTAATTATCAAAAATTCTGGGTCGTTACAATCTTCCCCACTTAAAAGAATTTCGTCCTTGAAATTACAAGTAAGAAAAGTTACAGAAGCTATTAATTTTCCCAAAATTCATAGTTAAACTTCTTACAATAACTTACTAAGTTTTCAAATCATACTTAGTTATCTTTTCAAAAACATCTACTATTGTTTAACTTTCAATTCCAAAATCATAGTTAAAGTTTTCAAAAAATTTCCCAATTTTCTCAAAAATTTTCTAACGCCTTAAATTTTCGGAAAAATTCGCCATAGTCTCCTTTGTGCGGCTCGATCCAAAAAAAAAATGACAGTATATATATCACAAATATACATCTCATCAAGTAATGAGGCATCCCGAAGGGAAAAAATGTAAAAATACGGTATGTAATCCGAGATATGTACCTTATATTTTATTAGCGAGCATATACGGCTAATATAGCGCGAAAGCGAGCTCCAAATGCGAAGCAAATGCGATCCGCACCTACTAAACACTCAACAAACAACATGAGAACATGCATATATGAAAATAATATCACTATACAACATATAGCAACATAACAACTATATATGTCACATAACAAATGCAACTAAACAACAAATGCAAACATCAACCAACTAACATCCATAACCAATAAATATTCATTCATATTCTCATTCATATTCAATGAATTGGTTTTCAATTTAATCACATTTGATTTATTAACATTGGATTTTATCAACATTCATTCTTATTCAATTTTAATTAGTTTGCATTCACTAATTCACAAGTTGGTTCACTTCCAAATCAAATTCAATTTTATTTAAGGTTCACTTAACTTCCAATTGGATTTTAATTGATTTAGCTTTCAATTTCATTAACACTTAATGAATTATATACAATCAACTAACAATCATATAACAATCAATGTATATTAATTACAACCAAATCCCTTTGCTTACAATTGGTTTAATTAAATTGATTTTCATTCAATTATTCAACTTCCAATAACATAAGATTTTAATGAATTTCACTTTATTAATTTAGTTTGATACCAATATCAACTTCATTCAACATCTCTTAAGTTATACTTCTCTTTAACTTTAAATTCATTTTTATTTACAACTCATATTCATAAATATATTCATATAGCTTCACTTCTTATATATATAAGTTTATTTCACAATTGTAAATTACTTTAATTATAATTCAATTCTTATAATTCTTTTGCTTATACAATTATTCTTTTATTTAGATTATTCAAACAACTAAACAATCAACTTACATACACTTTAATAATTCTGAAAATTATTTCTTCATATACAAAATACACTCAAGGTAAAATTATTTCATTTACCCAATTTAAAACAATACTGTGTCGAATTTTTCTATTCAAGTGTTTAGAAATCCCTTCGGCATAGACTTGCGGACCACGCTAACGAAAGTTCATATGCCACTCAACAAACCAATCATCACAATATAAAACAATTTTATATATTCACTAACATATACGCTCTCATAGCTATTATTACTCTCAAACTCATTCTAGAGTACTGCTGACTCTATCTCTAATGAGTAATACCCAACAGAACCATGGTTGTCGCTTAACCATAAGCACTTATACCAAATGTAACATGTCATTTTTTCGTTGCCGAAAAACCGAATAGTTAGGGTTTTTTAAAAAGAATTTAAGAAAAGAAAAAGAGAGAAGAAGAGAGAAGGAAGGAAAATAGGAAATAGAAAATAGAAATTAGAGAGAATAGAAAATGGAGGGTAAAGAAAAATAGAACATAGAAAGAAAATAGATCACTTTAAAATAGAAAGAAAAGAGAATAGAATGGAACAGAAAAACAACTGAACAGCATCAGAATCTCACAATTCGCAGCGGAACAACATATAATAATAAATGAATAATCTTTAAACAAAGAACTCTATCAGTTATTACATTTTATACATTACATCACATTTTAATTACATCATATCATCAGAGTGTACAACAACAACAACATCAAATAGTGTAGCGGAAAAAGAAATACTATATAAGTAATACGCCATGCCATCCATCTTGCCTCCAGCAACTCCAGAATATCCAGAATATCCTGATAAACCTTACTCTTGACTGCCCGTGTGGAAATTGGTGGGCACCCAGAGTTAAGGAAGGAAAACAATAAACTCCAAGTCAGTCATGTGACTGGTGTGAGAACTCAAAACAGTTTGTTTATCTTTAAAATCAAAATAGAGGAATATTTTTAAATCAATTCGCAATGCTTTTAAAAATGAGACTACCATAAGACCTCCTGCCACACACACAATGCAAACACAGACTTGGAGAAGATTTCTCCTTATGATAGCCAAAGATGCTTGATACGCATTAAAACCAAATCAATTTTGATATTATTATTAGTGCATAGTGTAGAAAAAATTCATTTCGAAAGTAGAATATAAATCTTAGCCAGCATAGGTACCATTATATTATGCCTACTAATAGCTACCATATTAGATGGCAGGTTCTACAACTAAAACCGTACAAGATCGTATTGTTTCTTTGGATTTCCAACGAATGATCAGGCCAAGGAACTTCTCATTGCCACATAAGAATGCCTCTGGAAAGACATCCCCGAGAACCAAACCGGAACTCTGCCAACACAAGGCCGGGTTACCCCTAACTGGGTAACTACTGACACGAGCACGCCATTCCCCGATCGTAAACGACCTTTCTCACGGGATCCCGATAACCAACAACCACAAAGTAATAAATTCGCAGTAACCACATAGGTTAAATATCTGGGCTCCATACCATGATACCACCTCTATCCAGAAGGAAATGTACATACCCTAAAGGGAGCTACCCCTCATAACCTTGCCGCATCTTTCCTGTTTTGACCATTTCCGGGGTGTGAGGCTCGACGAAGTCACGTCCACAAAAACATACTTTATACAAAAGCCATGCTTTGGGTCAACAAATGATCAACACAATGATCACCAAGATAGACGATCAAACAAATGATCCTATCACAAATAATCAACACAATGATCATTTACAGCAACACTCAGCATGTCACATTACCAAATTGGGAATATATCGCTGATAACTTCAACTATATAACCTCTGAGCTCGTACGTCTCAGAGAAGGGTGTTAAGCTAAAAGAATAAATTCTCCACCACCAACAGAAATATATTTGAAAGAAATCGGCTTTATATCTCAACTTGTAATGTCAGACATACAATCCATACAAGTCTGTTCCGGGATCGAACAAAACCGAAGGCACTTACAAAGAAGTCCTTGCAATCCGGATATTCACAATCCTGATCGGATTTCCCATCACTTAGGGAGTCTCTATACCGCTGCAACTCAGTGCAGAGACAATCGACAGGTCATCCTATCGCTCTCGCAAATACCGGGTCTTCAACACCGATCTTCAATGCAATTCACAACGACGTATCACATATTCGGAATGGGTTATACGACCCCATGGTCCTTTCCCGGTTAACCCGAATAGTGAGCGCTTATTCAAAAATAAGTGTGGCATTCAAATTCAAACAAATCACATCAAATACCCATTCAAAGGGAAATATTGATAGTCGGTTATTGAAATATCACTGGATATGCACACATCACCAGTTTCCAAATAATTTTCCAAATTATTTATTTTCCAAAATATCTTTACAAGATATATTATTTCATACTTCAAAAATAAATCAATATTTATTTTTAAACAAATTCCACTTTCCTTAATAAATTCCTTAGTGAATTTACATTTCAAAATATCCATGCATATGATTTCAATAATTCATTTCAATTTATCTTCAAAAAGATAAATTCTCAAAATATTCACCTTATATTGGAAAACATTTCCATACTTATACATTCATAAGTAATTCACAAATTTTATTTATTTTCAACACTTGGAAAATATTCAATATACTTAAATCGAGATTAAGTATATATTTCATTCTTTAAGGAAATCATTCTCATAAACATATTTATTTGGGCCAAAACGAATGTTGCGTAAAACATCGTTACGACAACCCAAAATCACTAGTATAGGGATTCGAAATTAAAATAGATATATAAATCCCAATACTATGCAAAACATTTCCTTTCGGAAATCATTTACTATAACAACAGTGTTATAGTCCATTATTTCCTTCTATTTCTCGAAAATGTCTATTTCAACAATAAATGTTGAAATCTATGGTTTCGAATCTCAACACATTTAAAACATCGTTAGATCGTTTTAATTCTATTTAAAACATCCAAATCCAAAACAATTTCTTTAACGTGTTATTCACTATTCAAAAACGTGAACATACTTCATTAACAATTTCATCCTTTTATTCATTTTAATTCAAAGGATTATTCACTATTCAAAAATGTGAATATAACTCCATTTATAGGTTTCAACAAATTTTCTTGTCAAAATAAGTCATTTGCGAATTTATAAAACAACGTTTATAAATTCCATTTCTATTTATTTTATAACAACTTCCTTTATAAATCTCCTTTATTAGCCTATTCGATTTATAACTCAATTATAAACAATGGTTCATATTATAAGTTAAATACTTATAAATTTATTCGTTTGCAAAATCGTTCCTTTGAACTTCATAATTACAAATCTTATAACTTATAAGATTCAATTATTCATCCAAATATATTCTTTAATAACTTCACAAAATTTATAAATCTTACTATTTATAAATTTCACTTATAACTTCATCATTTATAATTTTATAAATTCCATTCACTTATGCAATCCATTTGCACTTCATTCAAACACTTATAAAAACTCGTTTTATAATGTCAATATTTCAATTTATAAATATCCATTTATAAATCTCTTAATATAAATCAATTTATATTATTCTTTTAAAATGTCTTCAAATTCCTTTAAAACTTCATCCTTTTGATTCATAAAATAATTAAATTTTATAAATCCTATATTTCAACTTTTCATAATAAATTCAAAAATTCCGATTTAACTATTTTATAAAATCATTAGCATCATATTCTCAAAAATCAATTTTTAACTATATTTAAAATCATAATTTTTTATAACTTTAAAAATTTTAACGTTTATTTATTTAAAATGGATCAATTCCAAAAATATTTTATAAACGTATACTTTCAAAAATCACTTTGAAATCATTTTAAAATTCCAAATTTGGTCCAATGATGCTACACACCAAATAGTCAATCACGACTACAACGATATCATATATCAATATGAAAATCCATCAAATATCAAAATATCTGAAATCAAATAAAAACTGTTGAGGAATCCAGTTGGATCCCTCCAACCTGTTTTCCTGCATCCAAAAACATTAGCATAATACCAATTTCGCTCCAGTACGAAATTATCACGGTATATGGGATTTAAATATTATCCGCTTAATAACGGCGCAATAGGGTCTCATCCGCTAAACAAAAAAATGCGGGAAATCAATAACTCCAATATATACATATGCCAATATATATATATTGCTATTATATATAATACCAATTTCACTGTTTATGAAATATTCGCGGTATATGTTTTTAATAAATATTATCCGCTTACTAACGGCGTAAAATGTCTATTTTAACAATCAATAGATAACAATCAACATTCAAACATGCATACAAATATTTTAAATCTAACTATTTAAAATAAAATCGAAACTGATTCGATTGAGTGAGAAGTTCTCACCTTGATTTTATTTTCCGTTTTAGCGATTTATTTCGAATAAAATTAAACGGACGTTTAATTTTACCCAAAATTCTCACTAACTCCAAACGACTCCAAACCAACTCCATCGCGTAGTGCTCATCCATACGATTCCAACGCAACTAGTTTCGCGCGTTTTCGACCTCGTATGAAAAAGATATGTAATTTACAAGTTACACGAATTTTATTTAATAAAATTACAACATAACTTTTTATATTTAAACCTATGCAATCCAGGCCTTTGGATCCAACACCAACCCATCTCAGCCGTGCATTCCATCTTCCCCAAACTCACGCACATCTCCAGTAAAGGGGCCGAACGCACATGAACCCATAGCATCAATTTAGGGTTAAATTATTCATCCTCTACGTTCACTTGCAACTCGATCAGAGCACTCCACTTCGAAGCTCTTTCCACCACCTGCCTTCGGCCACAATAGGGTGGAGCTCGGCCCCCTAGGTTGCCTCGTTTTGCGTGCGCAGGCCAAGGCCGACGGCCCCCCCATCATCCTCCACGTTGCACCAAAATCCATCATCACCGTATAGATCTCTAGCTCTCTTCATGCTCTTCGATGTTGTAGTTAACAACTTTGGCTAATTCTTTGTAGATTGAGAGTGATTGAGGAAGAAGTGAAATCAAATTCTGGCCTTAGAAAATGGGGGTGGCGGCTATGATATTAGGGTTAGGATTTGGAATGATTTTTGCAAAGGGAACATGTGAGGGGCCTTTTATAGAATTTTAAACGAAAACACTATTCATTTTAAATTTTTCAACTCCGATTTACGCGCCGAAACTGACGTTCCTAGGGTTTACCCCGCGTTCCGGACACAATGGAATAGGTTTCGGAAGCTAATTCGATCATCTGTGCGAGTTATGGCTACAAATGTTCAATTTAAATTAAACCGATTTAAATCGATTTCTAGGCGTTTTAATTTGTACCGGACAAACGGTAAATCCAATTGACTTGAAATTTGAAACCCTACAATAATATCACATTACGGATCCGATGAAACTGGTTTCGTCGAAATCCGAGACTTTTTGAAAAATGGCTATTTTAACTCGCCAAATTTAAATTAAAAATAAATCGATGCGTTTCGAGCTGCCACGATCAAACGATAACTCCGATTGACCTAAAAATTGAAATCCGGTAATAACTAACTATTACGGATCTAATGGAACTGGTTTCGTTCAATTCTGAGACTGTTCAAAAATTGACTATTTTTACTAGTCGATTTAAATATTAAAATATTCAATTTTCACAAATTAACTTTTAATTCGATTTTAAAAATTCTAAAATATCGTTCTAACTTCAATATGATAAAATAAAATTCCCCAAATCATTTTCAATCATATTTAACTCAATTTTCAATTATTTCCATAATTTCACATATTAAATTATCGATTTAATTATTCAATAAAATTCAATAATTCAAATAAAAATTTATTTGACTCATAAATTCACTTATTAATATTTAAAATTAATTAAATATTCAAATTTTAATTATCAAAAATTCTGGGTCGTTACACATCCAATAGATTGGGAGAGCTGATAAAACAGAATTAATTAAAACTAGTCTACCAGCTCTAGATAAGAATCTTCCATTCCAGTTAGTAATCCAGTTTTTGATTTTATCAATGATTATTAACCAATCATCGTATTTAAGTTTTATAGGTCTAATAACAAAACCAAGAAGTCGAATGGAAAATTCATAGTTTTATAATTTAATGTATTAGCAACTAAATTTTCAATTTTTTCAAAATCGTTTAAAACGAAAACAGAACTTTTATCAAAGTTTATTTTTAAACCTGATAAAAGTTCAAAACTACAAAGAATAAACTTGTAAGCAATAATGTGCCTAGGAAGGTGAGTGGAAAAGAGCAAAGTATCATCTGCAAATTGAAGGACTGATAAACCATAACTTGAAATATCATTACCTATATTACCCAGAGAACTATTTTTGACTTCATTTTTAATAATCTTAGAAAAAATTATCAACAGCTTAATTAAACAGAAGGGGCGATAAAGGGTCCCCTTGCCTTAAACCTCTCTTAGGTTGAATTTTATTACCTAAAATACCATTTATCATAATACTAGAGTTACCAGTTTTAAGCAAAATCATGATCCAGTTAATCCATCTATTACTAAAACCTCTAGCATGAAAAATATCCATAAGAAAATCCCAATCAAATGAATCAAAAGCTTTAGCAAAGTCTAATTTTAAAATAGCACAAGTAATATTATTCCTACAACAATGATTAATGTATTCTTGAACAACTGCACACCATCTGTGATATTTCTACCTTTTATGAAAGTAGATTGTGAACAGTCGATTAGGTCATTCATTTTTATACTAAGTCTATTAGCTAAAACTTTAGAAATAATTTTAACTGAGCAGTTAATCAAAGAAATGGGTCTAAAATCTTTTAAAGTATTAACACCTACTTTTTTGTGTAATAAAATAACATTAGCACTCTACCTAATTGGAGATTTCCATTATAAATTCTTTAAACATACTAATTAAATCTAATTTAAAGACATCCTAAATGGTTTTATAGAAGAAAATTAGAAATCCATCTGGACCCGGGGATTTATCACCCGATAAATCAAAGATGGCTTTTCGGATTTCCCCTTCAGTAAAAGGAACATCTAAATCAGAAAGGTTAATATTAGAGACAGCCGGATAAAGATCGTTCCATCTAACACTAATTCTATGCTTATTCTTATTACCAAAAATATCTTTATAATAATCTGTGAAAGCCTTATTGAGGTCTCTTTGATCAACTAATTCCATATTATTAACTAAAATGGAGTTAATTGTATTACTGTGTTCTCTACTATTGGCCATATTACGAAAAAATTTGGTGTTGTTTACACCTTCACTGATCCATTGAATTTTTTTATCTTTGTTTCTACATAACTTCCTCTTTTTCAAGAATAGAGTTAAGCTCCTCTTTTAAGTTATTGAGAACATTCCGCTTACCTTGACTTAAAGTTTAATTTCTTCTAACTTATTAAGCTTAAGCATCTCATTAAGAAATGTTCTTTTTTAATTTTAATGTTACCAAAAATATTTTTATTCCAATTTTTAAGGAAAATCCTAAGTTTCATAAGTTTTAGAACAAAAGCTTTAGCTGAATTATCTCCAAATTTGATACTATAAAAACTCATTGATGACCATTTATCGATAATTTAACTTGAAAAGAACAGTTCTAAAAGCCACATTTTTTCAAATTTAAATGATCTAATAATAACTCTTTGACGATCGCACGTGAGGATAATGGGACAATGGTCTGAAAGAGTGTAAGGCAAACCAGACACTCTATAGATAGGAAATTTATCCTCTATTTTGTCGCTAACGAAAAACCTATCTAAGAGAGCCAAGGCGGGGGATTCCCTATTATTACACCAAGTAAATTTTCTGTTAGAAAGAGGAATTTCAATCAAGTTAGAATTAACAATAAAATGGTAAAATTCCTCCATAGCAGAATAATCTCCTTCACGAGGTGCATGCTCCCCAATAAAACGAGTAAGATCAAAATCACCCTCCAAAATCCAAGATCTGGCAGCTAATGTTCTATGTAAAGGCCCGAGCTGGCAACATACCACAACAACCCAGCCAAAGAGGAACAAACTTACGAGTCTTTAGGGTTAAAGAAAAAGAAAAGATAGGAGAAGAGAGAGAAAGATAGAACAGAACAGAAAGAAACAACAGAACAATATCAAAATCTCACAATCGCAGCAGAACAACATATAATAGATAAATGAATAATTTTTAAACAAAGAACTATATCATTTATTACATTACATCATATTTCATTACATTACATCATCAGAGTGTACAACAACAAACAGCGGAAAAGAAATACTATATACTAGTGAATACGCCATGCCATCCAGCTTGCCACCAGCAACTCCTGAATTCCAGAATATCCTGTTAAACCTGGCTCTTGACTGCCCGTGTGGAAATTGGTGGGCACCCAAAGTTTAGGAAGGAAAACAATAAACTCTGAGTCAGTCATGTGACTGGTGTGAGAACTAAAAACAGTTTATCTTTAAAAACAAACAACGGGATAATATTTTTTTAATAGATTCGCAATGCTTTTTAGAAAATGAAACTACCATAAGGCCTCCCGCGCACACACACACAATGCAAACGCAGAATCGGAGGAGATTTCTCCTTATGATAGTCAAAGATGCGTGATACGCATTAAAAAGAAACATTTGATATTATTACTAGTGCATACTGTAGGAAAAATCATTTCGAAAATAAAGATATAAATCTTAGCCAGCATAGGCATTTCTCACTTATGCCTACTATAGCTACCATGTTCAATAGTAGACTACCGCCACATTCCATGGTAGGTTGTACAACTAAAACCGTACAAGATCGTATTGTTTCCTTGGATTTCCAACAAATGGTCAGGCCAAGGAACTTCCCATTGTCAAAAGGGTACGCCTCTGGAAAGACGACCCGAGAACCAAACCGGATCTCTGCCAACACAAGGCCGGGTTACCGCAAACTGGGTAACTACTGACACGAATATCTCATCCCCCGATCGTAACCGATCTATCCGAGGATCCTTGATTTCCAACAACCATAAAGCAATAAATTTGTAGCAACAACATAGGTTAAGTATCTGGGCTCCATACCATGATACCACCTCTATCCAGAAGGAATGACTACACTAAAGGGGTGCTACCCCTAATAAACTTGCTGCATCCTTCCTGTTTTGACCATTTCCGGGGTGTGAGGTCCGACGAAGTCTCGTCCACAAATCCACGCTTTATACAAATGCTGTGCTTTGGGTCAACAAATGATCAAAGTAATGATCACCAAGATAAATGATCAAACAAATTATCATATCACAAATGATCAAACAATGATCATCCCACAGCAACACTCAGCATGCCACGCTACCAAATTGGGAGTATATCACTAATAACCTTCAACTACATAACCTCTGAGCTTGTACGTCTCAGAGAAGGGTGTTAAGCTAAGAGAAGAAATTCTCCTCCACCAACAGAAATATATTTGAAAGAAATCAGCTTTATATCCCAACTTGTAGTGTCATACATACAATCCATACAAGTCTGTTCCGGGCTCGAACTGAACCGAAGGCACTTCCAAAGAAGTCCCTGCATTCCGGGTAATTTCTAATCACGTCCGGACTTCCTGTCACTAAGGGTGATAAAACCTCTATATCGGAGATCAACTGATGCAGAGTAACTCAACGGTAATCCTTCCGTTTTCAAAAATATCCGATCTTCAACAACGGTCATCAAATGCAATCCATTACGACGTATCACATATTCGGAATGGGTTATACGACCCCAAGGTCCTTTCCCGGCTAACCCGAATAGTGAGCGCTTATTCAAAAATAAGTGTAGCATTCAAATTCAAGCAATCACAACAAATACCTATTTAAAGGTAAATATTGATAGTCTGATTATTTAACTATTAATAAGCGTGTTCAACATCACCAAATTCCAAATAATTTCCCAAATTATTTACTTTCCAAAATATCTTTAATAGATATATATTTTCCACACTTCAACCATTTGAAAACAAATTTTCAAATCACTTTTCACCTTTATCACTTTTGAAAACAAATTTCAAATCATTCCCCTGTACGAGATTACTTTCATTCAACATGGTTCATTTAAACCAATTAAATAAATCCTTAACGATTTACATTATATTTACGTTCCAAATGCGTAAATTAATTCCCACACTTCAGAAATAAATCAACGTTTATTTTTAAACAAATTCCCCTTTCTTTTATAAATTCCATAGTGAATTTACAATTTCAAAATATCTATGAACATAGGATTGTCCAAATCGATTTCTAATATTCATTTTCAATTTATTTATAAAAGATAAAGTATCAAAATATTCACTTCATATTGGAAAAACATTTCCATACTTATTTATTAATAAGTAATTCACAAATCTATTTATTTTGAACATTTGGAAAATTGTGACGACCCGAACGTTTAATAATTCAAATTAGGATAATTAATTGATTTTAAATATTTAAAAGTTAATTTTAACTTGAATTACAATTATCAATATTTAGTTGATAGTTTAAATTTAGAAAGGAGTATGAATATAAAATAAACACTATAGGAAATTCTAGAAGCACATATATATTTGGAATACAATGTAGTATGGAAGGAATTAAGACAAAAGAAATAAAAATAAATATCTAAAATAAATTTATGGTTACCTAAAATATAAAATGAATACTTAATATAAGTCTAAAAATATAATAACTTTATAGAAGCATAGGATAGAAAGCAAAGTAGGCAAGTAACATATACTATGGCAATATTATATGCAAGACAGTTAAAATATATATATATAAGTATAAGCTTATAAAACAAGACAAGTCTAATTAATGCAAAGAACAACATATCATATCAGCCACCATTTGAAGAGGAAAAATCTCTGATCAAATTATAAAAAAAAATATTTTCCAGTACAAATAAAAATCGTGTATCAGTATCTTATTACTTATAAGATTTCCTTTATAACCCTATTTTCAACATTAATAGAACTCCTTTTAAAATTCTATTATTTCGATTTATAAAATATATATTTTATAAATCTCAACTATAAACCATTTTTGCTTCATCAAAGATTTCAATTTAAATGCAAAAATCTGATTTATAAGTTAATTCCTTAATATATTTTGTCTTACAACATCTATTTATTTTATAACTACACAATTCATAAATCTATAAATTTTCATTCACTTATGAATCCATTTATACTTCATTTTAACACTTATAAAAACTCGTTTTATAATTTCAATATTTTTAATTTTAAAATATCGAATTTATACATCTTTCATATAACCCGTTTTAAAATAATTCAAAAATCCCAATTTAACTGTAACAACCCACATATTTAACGATTTTATATTTAAATGTTTAATTTAAATATAGCGTCGTTAGTCGGATTTTTGGGTCCGAAATATTAATTTTTGCAAATGGCCGAATTGGAGCTCGAAAGCACTTCCATTGAGTCCAAAATGGCGTTTGCGATCTTTTTGAGTATAATCTTTGATATATTTGGAGTTTGTGAAATTTTGCCCCTTTTCTACTAGGGCTTGAGTTTGGGTTCAGTCCCAGTCTCCTCTTACCCTCTAGCTCACTAACTCTTCATCTATTCATCCTCATTTCATTCCTTTAGCTTAAGAAAACTGAAAATGGGGGAGAGAAAGAAGAATTAGAAACTCCAAGCCCTAGTTCCATTTGCAAACTCCAAACTCTTGCATGAAATTCAAAGAGAAGGATAGGTAAGCCTCCTCTTCATCTTCTCCATCTCTTCTCCTCTTCAATTTCAGAAATTCCTAAGCTCTAATTTGGGAAATATATGTTTTGGTTCTTAGATTGAAGATTGTAGAGTTGAAGTGAAGAGTGGTTAACCTCCTTCTTTTGTTTGAGCTCTCATCTTTGTTTGTGTGCAAAAAGGTGAGATTTCTATCTCACATCTATGACTATAAGTATCTTTGGTTGTTAGGTATGAATTCCTAACAATTATTCATGTGCAATTGCTTTTGATTTGGATTGGTTTTGTGAACATTGCAATTTTTGGTGTTTTGAAGTCAAAAGTTCTAAAAATCATAACTTTGATGTTTTAATCATGTTTTGGAGATGTATAGAAGAGCCAATAATGCTGGGTTGTCGCATGGCATAAACCCATAGCATCCATCGCTCGTTCGTTTGCAATTCATTTGGATTTTTGCCTTTATGGGCTTTGCTGATTTTTGCCTACAAGGGGATTTCAGACGTCTGAACTCTAATTTCAGACGTCTGGTTTCAAATTCAGAAGTCTTGTTTGGAAATTCAGACGTCTGGAATTGGTCCCTGGAAGACGCAAAAAGGCAGAGACAAAATCCAGACGTCTGGAAATCCATTCACACGTCTGGTAGTGGTTCAGACGTTTGGAAGGTAATTTCAGACGTCTGAAATGCGCAGTTTTGCCTATTTTGGCTAATTTTGAGTTAATTTCCAACTTTTATCGATTCGTGTTGATTCCAGTTAGTTGTTATTGTATATTTGACTTTGATGACTTGTTTTTGACTTCATTCATGGGTTTTCTAAATAATCTCTCTCAATCGTATTAAAAGCTCCCTTCTCCAAATTATAAATTCTATTTATAATGCACACACACAATTTCGCACTTCGAGCGAAGTGGAAGGAAGATTAAATGGTTAGGTAAAGCACGAACCATGAATCCGTGCGTTTTTCTTCCCGATTAGTCCCCGATCTATTCGATTGATCGTCTTCGGGTTTGGTTTACTGATGATATGAGGTAAACTTTGTACTGCTTTGAGTGTGAAAATGACTGACGGATAGTAAACCGTTTAGTGCGAACGAGTGGTTATGGGACATACGTTAACACTTTTCAGATTCCTTTTCGAGAGTTGTAACACATTCTACCAATTAGTGGTGTCCAGTACTGGGCCGCCGGACCTTCACCACTACGGTTTGTTGCCTTTGGGCATGTTGCCTTCGGGTATGTTGCCTTCGGGTTTGTGCCTTCGGGTTTGTGCCTTCGGGTTTGTTTCCCTTTAGTATCGCTTCCGATGTTGGTCATTAGGAGCCGCATGGGTGATATTGGGTTGCTCTTTAGTATCGCTTTCGATGTTGGTCGTTATGAGCCACATGGGTGATATTGGGTTTGGAGTCTTCGGGCTCATGGATCCTTGTTTATACAGTACTGAGCTCAAGCAATTTTATGATGTTTCATTGATATGTATATTCCCTTGGTATCGCCCTTCGATGTTGGTCATTTTGAGCCGCATGAAGTATAGCGATTACCTTGTGGAACTTGTATACCTTATGGGTATTTGTTATTTGCCTTTTGGGTTGATTTGGGATAATTGTATCCTTTGTTTATCTATCTCGCCGATGATATGAGGCTTGTTCTATATGATTCATCTTTTGTTGATGATTGTGCTATCTCTTTTAGAGATATTTGTTATACTTTGTAACCTTGCAGGTTTATTGTTATTCAGTTTATCTAACTGATTTATTTAGCTAGACTGACCCATGTATTTTATCCTCGGGTCAGACCGAGATGTTTCAGGTTAGGTACTTTGGACGTAGCCTATTTTGCTTCCGCATGGACTACTTCGCTAGCTTCTTTTAGTCATAGCTTTTTTGTAGTCCTATTATGTTGAAACTCTGATATTTATTCTTCTGGATTTGTCCGTATATTATGGTTGGCTATACCACTTGACATGTATTATTTTGTATACTCTGCTATGTATCAGTATATATGTATATGATGGTTTACTGTTCTGTGATGTTTCCTACATTTGAGTTGTTATATTCTGTTCTAATAGTCCTCCAGCCACCTATGGTTTTGTTTTAAGTATTCATTGGATATGCCGATCGGTTTGGTGTGATTATTGTCGACGTATTTAATAGATAGTTAAAGCAAGACTATAGATGGTCGCTCCTATCCAGCCTTATTCTCCATGTTAGCAGACGGTATTATCTATTAATAATCTTTTCTAGCATGGGTATAGAGGTGGGGCGTCACAGCGTGGTATCGGAGCTGAGTTCAGAACAATGTATGATAAGCACAAAATAGAAGCACATACTACGATACATCAAAGTGTATAAGTGATACAAATCTTTGAATCATCATGTCTCTTTATTCCTTCTATTCCATCAAGGTTATATAGAATTTGGGAATACGTCTAGGAATGCATTTTATTCCGTAGTATCCCATATTGTAATATCTACCTTGTGAATAATCTCGTTCTTATCTTACTTTCAGCGTATGGCTGGAAGAGGCAGGGGACGACGTTCGTACGCTGGGCAATCCAGTGGCACACATCCGGATGGCGTTTATATGTCTTTCGATCAGTTTATGGAGTTGTTTAGGAGCACTCAGCCTCCAGTTTCTCCTCGAGTGTCTCCACCTCGCAAGTCTGCCTTTGCACGTCAGTGCAGTGATTTTGCTCATCTTGGAGGAAAGCCGTTTAAAGGCTCTGAATCCGTTCTTGAAGTCCAAGCTTGGTTTCGCACATGCAAGCGTATCTTCTCTCGTATGGATCTTTCTGACCATGATAGAGTTCTTGTAACTTCTAGCTTATTACAAGAGCGTTCTCTTGATTGGTATGAGCTTCTTATAGCCGAAATTGATGAGTCTACTCTTTCTTGGACTCAGTTTCGGGAGCGATTCGAACTCAAGTTCGTTCCTGAATCTGAAAAAGTTTTATTGACCCGTCGCTTCCTTGAGTTGAAGCAAGGGAAGTCTTCTGTTTCTGAGTATGTTGCATCATTCGAGGCTTTATCTAAGTATGGTCTTGAATTCATTAGCACTTCTTATAAGAAGAATTTGAAGTTTGTCTCTGGTCTTAAGAAGTATCTTAAGAAGTCTTTATTGCTCCAGCTTAAGCTTTCTTTTGAAGAATTAGTAGATTCGACACTTCATCTCGAAGCTGTCGAGAAGGAGTGTGATAGTGGTGAGGATGTTGAGGTTTCTAAGAACCCCAACAAGAAGCAGTTTCCATTTCAGAAGAGGTCTTTTCCTTCTAAGAAGAAGAAGACTGGTGGTTCTAGCTCTCAGACTCAGCCTTCTAGAACACCTTTTATTCGGAAGTGTTTCAATTGTGGCTCTTCGGATCATATTATTCGAGCTTGTCCTAAACCTCTCTTTTGTCGCTATTGCAAGAAGGAAGGTCATCATGTTTCAACTTGTCCTACTGTTCCGGCTTGTGCCAAGTCTAGCAATCTTTATGCTACCAAGGCTTCTAAAGGTCCTTCTCAACCCAAAGGTATGTCTCCATCCATTTTGGAAGGTTCGATTTTATTTCATGATCATAGTATACAAGTTCTTTTCGATACGGGTACTTCACATTCTTTCGTATCGAAGAAGCTCGTTGATGATTTATCTTTGGATGTTTCTTGTATGGTTACTTCTTTAAGGATTGTGAATCCTATTGGGGGATCCGCGACCCTTAGCTTGCTTTGTGGTGATGTTGAGATTGTTTTATGTGGTTTTTCTTTTCGTGCGAATCTGCACATTATCTCTTGTCTGGGATTTGATATGATTTTGGGTATGGACTGGCTAGTGAGATATGATGCTATGATTATTTGTTCGGAGAGAATTAAATATCTTCGACACCCGGATTCGCCAACTCAGCTATCACTTGTTCTTGGGACGTGGATAATTACGAGATGGCTTTATATTCTCTTGACTCGCGAGATGATGATGATATATCTTGTATTCCTATTGCTTGTGACTTTCCTGATGTTTTTGAGCCTGTATCGGGTTTGCCACCCAAGCGGGCAATTGAGTTCCGCGTTGATCTTATTCCAGGTGCGCAGCCAGTTAGTCGTCCTCCTACGAGGATGTCTACAAAGGAAAATGAGGAATTCAAGAAGCAGCTTTTAGAGCTTGAGTCCAAGCAGTTGATTCAGTCCAGTTTTTCTTCGTGGGGATCCGCGGTCGTCTTCGTGAAGAAGTCCGATGGAACTCTTAGGCTTTGCATTGATTATCGCAAGCTTAACGAGTTGACCATCAAAAATAGGTATCCATTGCCTAGGATCGATGATATGTTCGATCTATTGAGTGGTGCTAAGGTCTTTTCTCAGCTTGACCGTGCCACAGGTTTTCATCAGTTACGAGTCGCGGAAGATAGCATTCCTCTTACCGCTTTCCGCACTCGTTATGGTTCTTTTGATGGCTCGTTATGTCGTTCGGGTTGACGAACGCTCCTGCTTTCTTTGTAGATCTAATGAATCGAGTATTCCGGGAATATCTCGACAGGTTCGTCCTTGTATTCATTGATGATATCCTTATTTATTCTAAGTCTGAAGCCGAGCATGCTAATCACTTGAGAATTGTCTTGAGTACTCTCCGTCACCATCAGATTAGAGCCAAATTCTCCAAGTGCCACTTTTGGGAGAATAAAGTTAGGTTCTTAGGCCATGTTGTATCTTCTGACGGCATTTCGGTCGATCCTTCAAAGATCGAAGCCATCCAGAATTGGAAGAGGCCTGAGAATGTGCATGAGATCCATAGTTTCCTTGGATTGCGGGTTATTACCGTCGGTTCATCAAGGACTTTTCCCATGTTGTGCTTCCTCTCACCAGCCTTACTCGGAAGGGCATTCGTTTTGTTTGGTCTGACAAGTGTGAAGCTTCCTTTCTGACATTAAAGGAACTTCACACTAATGCTCCTATACTTGTGGTTCCCGAGGGGAATCATGATCTTGTTGTCTACACCGATGCTTGTGGTAGTGGTCTCGGTGCTGTTCTAATGCAGAAGGATCGGGTAGTTGTGTATGCTTCTAGGCAACTGTGGCCGAATGAAGTTCGCTCTGCCACTCATGATCTTGAGTTAGCCGTCATCGTCTTCGCCTTGAAGATTTGGCGACATTACTTATTAGGCGAGCGCTTCATTCTCTATACCGACCATAAATCCTTGAAGTATCTGTTTACTCAGAAGTAACTCAATATGAGACAACAACGTTGGCTCGAGTTTCTTGCCTCCTATGACTTTGATATCCAGTACACCCCTGGTAAGGGTAATCGTGTTACAGATGCGCTTAGTTACAAACAATCGGCTGTTGTTTCTATGATGCTTGCCGAATGGGATGTTCTTGAGACTCTATCTTTTTGTGAAATTCGTGACCGAGGTTCATTTTCTGATTCTCCTATTCTATTATTTAGTTTGGGAGCTCGACCTATTTTATTGGATCGTATTGCCGATGCTCAGCGGCGTGATCTTGATTTGTTGCATCTTATTCAGCTTTGTGAGTCTGGATCTTGTGACGAGGCGTTGCAAGATTTTAGCATGGATTCTCATAGGTGTCTTCGTAAGAAGAGCCGTCTTTTTGTGCCTTCTGATGTATGCCGATATGCGTCGCCTTTATTATTGGAAAGGCATGAAGCGCGATCTGGCGAGTTATGTGAGTAATTGCATAACTTGTCAGCGTGTTAAGGCCGAACATCAGCGTCCTTCTGGTCTTCTTCAGCCACTATAGATTCCATTGTGGAAATGGGATCAGATCTCTATGGATTTCATTGATGGCCTACCTCGCTCGAGATCAGGCCATTCTAGCATTTGGGTTATTGTTGATCGCCTCATTAAGTCTGCTCATTTTTTCCCTATTAAGTCTAATAGGACTGATTCACATTTGGCTAAGTTGTATGTCAAGGAAATCGTGAGACTTCATGGTGTTCCTAGTTCTATTGTGAGTGACCGTGATCCTTTATTCACGAGCCATTTTTGGCGGAGTCTTCAGCAAGCTTTGGGAACAAAGATTAATTTTAGCACAGCTTATCATCCGCAATTTGATGGACAAACTGAACGGGTGAATCGTATCTTGGAAGATCTTCTCCGTATTTGTATTTTTGATTTTGGTGGAAGTTGGGAGGATCACCTACCTCTTGTAGAATTCTCCTACAACAATAGTTTTCAATCTAGTATCGGTATGGCTCCTTTCGAAGCTTTGTACGGAAGGCCATGTCGATCACCTTCATGTTGGTTGGAATCTAGAGAGAAGCTTATTTTTGGCCCAGATTTTGTTCGTGATTCTTCCGAGAAGATTGATCTTATTCGATTGAGAATGAAAGAGGCACAAAGTCGCCAGAAATCCTACACGGACAACCGTAGGAAGCCTCTCGAGTTCTCGATCGGGATCTTGTTTTTATTCGTGTTTCTCCTTTGAAGGGGGTTATGCGTTTCAGTACGTCTGGGAAATTAGCTCCTTGTTATATAGGACCATTTTCTATTACTGAACGTATTGGCCCTGTGGCTTATAGAATTTCACTTCCATCTCATTTATTTGGTATTCATGACGTGTTTCACGTTTCGCAACTTCGAAAGTGTCTTCGGGAGTCGGATTCTGTTATTGCTTCTCCTGATTTGCAAGAGCTTGAGATCTCATCGGACTTATCTATTGTACAGCAGCCTATTCGCGTACTTGACATGGAGGTGCGACACCTTCGAAACAAGGACGTGCCGCTCGTTAAAGTTCAATGGTCCGCTAATCCCAATGATTGTACTTGGGAAACCAGAGAATTTATTGAGCGATCTTATCCGGGTTTTCTTTCTTCGCTTTGAAACGGTGAGTATGTCTATTCATCTCAAACTTATTTCCTTTACTTTTGGATGTTGTATGTTTGTAGTTATTACAAATATCGTCTCTAGGAATTGCGAGGATGCAATTTTGTAAGGAGAGGAGATCTGTAATAACCCGCATATTTAACGATTTTATATTTATATGTTTAATTTAAATATAGCATCGTTAGTCGGATTTTTGGGTCCGAAATGTTAATTTTTGCAAACGGCCGAATTGGAGCTCGAAACCACTCCCATTGAGTCCAAAATGGCGTTTGCGATCTTTTTGAGTATAATCTTTGATATGTTTGGAGTTTGTGAAATTTTGCCCCTTTTCTACTTGGGCTTGAGTTTGGGTTCAGTCCCAATCTCCTCTTAACCCTCTAGCTCACTAACTCTTCATCCATTCATCCTCATTTCATTCCTTTAGCTTAAGAAAACTGAAAATTGGGGGAAAGAAAGAAGAATTAGAAACTCCAAGCCCTAGTTCCATTTGCAAACTCCAAATTCTTGCTTGAAATTCAAAGAGAAGGATAGGTAAGCCTCCTCTTCATCTTCTCCATCTCTTCTCCTCTTCAATTTCAGAAATTCCTAAGCTCTAATTTGGGAAATATATGTTTTGGTTCTTAGATTGAAGATTGTAGAGTTGAAGTGAAGAGTGGTTAACCTCCTTCTTGTGTTTGTGCTCTCATCTTTGTTTGTGTGCAAAAAGGTGAGATTTTTATCTCACATCTATGACTATAAGTATCTTTGGTTGTTAGGTATGAATTCCTAACAATTATTCATGTGTGATTGCTTTTGATTTGGATTGGTTTTGTGAACATTGCAATTTTGGGTGTTTTGAAGTCAAAAGTTCTAAAAATCATAACTTTGATGTTTTAATCATGTTTTGGAGATGTATAGAAGAGCCAATAATGCTGGGTTGTCGTATGGCATAAACCCATAGCATCCATCGCTCGTTCGTTTGCAATTCATTTGGATTTTTGCCTTTATGGGCTTGGCTGATTTTTGCCTACAGGGGGATTTCAGACGTCCGAACTCTAATTTCAGACGTCTGGTTTCAAATTCAGAAGTCTGGTTTGGAAATTCAGACGTCTGGAATCGGTCCCTGGAAGATGCAAAAAGGCAGAGACAAAATCCAGACGTCTGGAAATCCATTCAGACGTCTGGTAGTGGTTCAGACGTCTGGAAGGTAATTTCAGACGTCTGAAATGCGCAGTTTTGCCTATTTTGGCTAATTTTGAGTTAATTTCCAACTTTTATCGATTCATGTTGATTCCAATTAGTTTTTATTGCATATTTGACTTTGATGACTTGTTTTTGACTTCATTCATGGGTTTTGTAAATAATCTCTCTCAATCGTATTAAAATCTCCCTTCTCCAAATTATAAATTCTATTTACAATGCACAAACACAATTTTGCACTTCGAGCGAAGTGGAAGGAAGATTAAATGGTTAGGTAAAACACGGACCATGAATCTGTGCGTTTGTCTTCCCAATTAGTCCCCGACCTATTCGATTGATCGTTTTGACCTTCTGGTTTGGTTTACCGATGATATGAGGTAAACTTTGTACTGCTTTGAGTGTGAAAATGACTGACGGATAGTAAACCGTTTAGTGCGAACGAGTGGTTATGAGACATACGTTAACACTTTTCGGATTCCTTTTCGAGAGTTGTAACACATTCTGCCAGTTAGTGGTGTCCAGTACTGGGCCTCCGGACCTTTACCACTACGGTTTGTTGCCTTCAGGTATGTTGCCTTTGGGTTTGTGCCTTCGCATTTGTTGCCCTTTAATATCGCTTCCGATGTTGGTCGTTAGGAGCCGCATGGGTGATATTGGGTTGCCTTTTAGTATCGCTTCCGATGTTGGTCGTTATGGGCCGCATGGGTGATACTGGGTTTGGAGTCTTCGGGCTCATGGATCCTTGTTTATACAGTACTGAGCTCAAGCAATTTTATGATGTTTGATTGATATGTATATTCCCTTGGTATCGCCCTTCGATGTTGGTCATTTTGAGCCGCATGAAGTATAGCGATTACCTTGTGGAACTTGTATACCTTATGGGTATTTGTTATTTGCCTTTTGGCTTGATTTGGGATAATTGTATCCTTTGTTTATCTATGTCGCTGATGATATGAGGCTTGTTCTATATGATTCATCTTTTGGTTATGATTGTGTTATCTGTTTTAGAGATATTTGTTATACTTTGTAACCTTGCAGGTTTATTGTTGTTCAGTTTATCTAACTGATTTGTTTAGCTAGACTGACCCATGTATTTTATACTCGGGTCAGACCGAGATGTTTCAGGTTAGGTACTTTGGACATAGCCTATTTTGCTTCCGCATGGACTACTTCGCTAGCTTCTTTTTGTCATGGCTTTTGTGTAGTCCTATTATGTTAAAACTCTGATATTTATTCTTCTGGATTTGTCTGTATATTGTGGTTGGCTATACCACTTGACATGTATTATTTTGTATACTCTGCTATGTATCGGTATATATGTATATGATGGTTTACTGTTCTGTGATGTTTCCTACATCTGAGTTGTTATATTCTGTTCTGATAGATCCTCCAGCCACCTATGGTTTTGTTTTAAGCATTCATTGGATATGTCGATCGGTTTGCTGTGATTATTGTCGACGTATTTAATAGATAGTTATAGCAAGACTATAGATGGTCGCTCTTATCCAGCCTTATTCTCCGTGTTAGCAGACGGTATTATCTATTAACACTCTTTGCTAGCATGGGTATAGAGGTGGGGCGTCACATTAACTATTTTATAAATTTATTAACTACTTATCTAAAAAATCACCTTTTGGTCATATTTCACAAAAATATTAATTTTTGTAACATAAAAATTTATAACGTTTTAGTTATTTAAAATGAATCAATTCAAAATTTTAATAAAACGTATACTTTGAAAAATCATTTTAAAAATCCTTTTAAAATCAAAATCGTTATTTTTAAACTTTAAAAATGGATCCGATGATGCAACAACACCAAATAGTCAATCACGACATCCAAATATCACATATCGATGTGGTAATCAACAAATATCACAATATCCGTAAAATAAATCAATACAGTTGAGGAATCCAGTTGGATCCCTCCAACCTGTTTTCCTGCATCCACAAACATTAGCACAATACCAATTCCGTTCCAGTACGGAATTATCGCGGTATATGGGATTTATAAAAATATTATCCGCTTAATAGGTGGCGCAATAGGATCTCATCCACTATATAATGCGGGAAATCAACTCCAAGTACATAAATAATACCAATTTCACTATAGGGTGAAATATTCGCGGTATATGTTTTTAATAAATAACATCCGCTTACTAACGGCGCATAATGTCTATTTTAACAATCAACAGATATCAATCATCATTCAACATACAATCAATAATTTTTAATCTAACTATTTAAAATTAAAATCGAAACCGATTCGATTGAATGAGAAGTTCTCACCTTGTTTTCAATTCCATTTTCAGCTTTCATTTCGAATAAAATTAAACATGCGTTTAATTTTACCTGAAATTCTCACTAGCTCCAAACGACTCCAAACCAGCCTCATTGCGTAGTGCTCGACAAAACGAAGCCAGCGCAATTCGTTTCATAATTTTTCGACCTTGTATGAAGAAGATACACATTTTTTTAAGTTTTGAACGAAATTAAAATATAATAATCAACACTTTCGTTTAATTTTATACCCAACAATCATCATGGCCGTTCGTTTTGTTTCCATCAGATTGTGGCCGATGCGTGCCCTTCTCTTCTTCATCGGGACATTCAGGTTATCACGGCCGAAACCCATAACATATCCCAAGCCCTAAATCTCGCGACCTCTCCGACGATCTCTACCCCGATCAAGTAACACCAAATGGAAGCTCTCGCTTCACTCCACCTTCACCATGAATAGCATGAAGCTCGGCCTTCATATTTTCCTCGAAATGCATGCCGAACGTGCAGCCCTTGGACGAACTTTGCCGACAATCCGTTGATCCAATCACGATCATAGCCGTTGAATTTATAGTTCTCATTATGCTCTTCAACTTTCGTGTTGAAAGTTTTTCATAATTGTTGATAGATTAGGAGAAATCGAGGAAGAAAGAATTGATATTTCTGGCCGTTCGAAATAGGGGAGGCGGTTAGGGTTTCTGGGAGAAGGATTTGTTGCAAAATGAATAAATGAGGTGCTTGTATAGAAAAATTCCAAAACACTATTCATCGAAAATTTTCTGAACTCCAAACGAAGCGTGCCATTTGGCATTCCTAAGGTTTACCCCACGTTCCAAACGCAATGGAACGTGTCGGGAGACAATTCGATCATCTGTGCGAGTTATGGCAATAAACGATCAATTTAAAATTAAATCGGTAAACCAAATTCCTAGGCGTTTTGGCTTGCCCCGAACAAACCGTAAGTCCGATTGACATGAAATTTGAAACCATACAATAATATCACAATACGGATCCGCTGAAACTGGTTTCGTCGAAATCCGAGACTGTTTGAAAAATGGCTAAATTTTAGTCGATAATTAAATATTGAAATATTCAATTTTCACAAATTAACTCCAAATTCAGTTTTAAAAATTCTATAACATCTCTATAACTTCAATATGATATAATAAAATTTTACAAATCATTTCCAATCATATTAAACTCGATTTTCAATTATTTCTCTAATTTCAACTATTAAATTATCGATTTAATTATCCAATTAAATCTATTTATCCGAAATAAAAATTATTCGACTTATAAATTTCACTTATTAATATTTAAAATCAATTAAATATATAATTTTTAATTGACAGAAATTCTGGGTCGTTACATTCTAAACTCAAGGCATTCATTCTAAAGAATCTGTCTATCTATTTTAGAGTTAGGCCCATAAACATTTGATATATTTAAAAAAGAATTGTCATTTAGATTAATTAAAATAATGTGTAAAGAGTGTTGTTTTTGAAATACACTGACGTAATTTAAAATGATTATCCTTCCAACCAATTATTAAACCCCTAGAAGAGCCCACAGAAGGTAAAAAAACCATTTTCTAAAATGATAACCACCTAATCTTCTATAAAAACGAATATCGGAACAATCTATTTTAGTCTCTTGAAGGAGAGAAATGTCAATAGAATAGTCTTTAAAAAAGATTCTAACATTATCACATTTATTTAAGTCATTCAAACCTCTAATGTTCCAACTAATGATCCTCATATACCAATAGAACTATCCCTATCAAGTTCCTTACTTCTAATATACTCACGATCTACCTCAATATCAGAAAAATGAAAGCAATATCTCTAGCTAACTGACTAAATTCAGAAGATGAAAAATTACCTAATGCATAAGATGAAAATGTACTATCCAAACTAGAAAGCATACTTGAGCCTGAAATTGTAGCACCGCTAACAGTACTTGAATCAGGACGCTCACCTGAGGACTGAGAATGGCTACCCTGAAGCCTAACACTACGACAAACAAAACCATAAGAAGCCACGTCCTTCCTACGTTTACCTCTCTTCAATGAAGAATAAGAAAGAAAATCGAAATTACTAGCAACAGTGATAGCATCTCTCAATGACAAGTGTGAAGAATCTCTATCATCTCCTAGCTTCTCCAAAACAAATGTGCCACCAACATTAGCTGAACTATCATTAAAAACTCCTGAATCTAACACTGCCCTATGATCCAGTAAAAAATCACCAATACTTTCCACAGCACTCTTCTTCTCTTTTGAACACCAACAGACTTTCTATTAACAGGAGAAAACAAATTCTGTGCAACCGCAATTTGCAAACTCTCTGCATCATGTACACCTGAGTACAGATGATTAACAAACATGATTTCATCAATAAAAATATGTTACTCCATCGCTGATTCCATCTCTTCATCAATGCGAATAGTTGTTGTTAAAATCCAATCATGACTATCCTAATTGTCACAACATACTGCCACCTACAGGATCAAAATCCACCATGTATGGAGTCTCATCAAGCAATACCATAAATTTGTCTATCTAGTTACTAAAATCGAAACTGTCAATGCTAAAATTGGATTCGACTACTGAAGGCATATCATTCCCTAAAGTTATCATTTTCAATTCAGTAACAAAACTCTTGTTATATTTAGAAAACTGATCATTACTACTACAAATTTTCGAATAACTATAACAACCCTAGATTTTGCCTATATAATTTAAATTTGACTTTATTTTATTTTTATTATTTTAATTTTTTTATTTCAAACACTTCATTTTTTTAATATAAATGTTGATTTTTATGTGAATTATAGTTTCAAACTTGTATAAATCGAATATTTTACTAAAAAGTGAATTTCTGGTCAAACTGGTCAAACTTTGACTTTTAAACTTCAAACTTAAATTATTTAAAATCTTAATTTTTTTGAAAATAGATGAAATAACTTGAATACTTCTTTTCGTTTCATTGAAAACGGATTTAAATTGTGAAAGTTATACTGTTTTCAATATTGTGTGTATATTAAGTTATTTAACAATATTCTTTGTTTTAATGTATATAAATGATATTTTACTTGATATATCTTATCCTAATTTGTATATTTATGTTATTTTATGTATATTTTTGTATTATAATAATTTTAAAATGAAGTAAACAATTTTCCAAAGTCAATGGTGATTTATTTGTAATTTCTGGACACCGTTTTGGATTTTTAAGCAATTTCTTTAAATCTTTTTCTATTTTCTTTAAATTCAATTTTTTTATATGTGTTAATATGTTATTTTAAGTATATATTGTCTTTTAAATATTTTTAAAGTGATGTTTGAATTTTTCCAAAGCTTATTGAATTTATTTCCAAATTTTAAAGCCTAGTTTCCATTTTTCTGCTATTTTCTTTATTTAAATTATATTAAAATTAAAATTTATATATTTATTTTTGAATGCATTTTATTATGTTTTTATCTTTGTTATAAATATTTTTACAAGTCCATACAAATTTTCCAAAGTTCATTCTGTTTATTTTCCATTTTTCTAGACTAGTTTGCAATTTTGTGCTATTTTCTTATTTTAACCTTATATACTTAATAAATATTTATATATATCTTATATTTTTTTATATTTTCAAAATTTTGACTGGAATGATTATTACTTTCAGTAATATAAACTTATATGAATAAATTAAGGAAATACCAAAGGTTTTAAAAGCTTTTGAAACGTAAGTCGTTTCTTTTACCATTTCCTCATTTACTCTTTGGCAGTTTTTATTTACTTATTAGCCTTTACTTCTTTTGGCTATATATTACTTTGTTTGGCTGTGTATGCCAGTCTTCATTCACTAAAAAAAATTTCCACTTCTTATTCATTCATGGCTAGGAGAAAAAAATTGGGTAATGGCCTCCTCTTTTTGCACTTTTTCTTCTACTTTTTCCATACTTTTGTCTTGTTTCTTTCTTCTATTTGCATGGCCTCCTCACTATTGCCATGGCCACCACTCTCTACATCTATTCCCTTCCATCATCACCACCTACACTCAAGGTCATGACCATATCCGAGCCAACCATGGTGACAAAACCCCTCAAAATCCAACCTATGCCTTGAAAACATGTTCGTTTGAGCCTTGTTGCTTCACCACTTCGTTTTCCACCACAACCGCCACCTCTAGCCGCCGCCACCACCTCTGACCATACCACCACACACCACCCCAACATCATTCCAGATCTGAACTTGAATGGCCAAGCCAAACTACTACAAGGCCGAGCCCCTTTGTTGACCAAAACATGCTATTTTGCCTTAAACCCTTAACATTCTCAAGTTGTAGCCCCTCCACCTTCAATGCCTTGTAGCCGTGCATTCTTTTGTTCATACCTGAGCCAGGCTATGTCCAAACCTGAGCCAAATACACCCCTAGGCCATGCAAAACAATAATAGAGAGGACGGCAAAAGATCGTGTGTTCATATTGCTTTTTATTTCAAAGTTATTTCAATTCAATCGGGTATTGAATCTGTGTTTATGTTTGGTTTTGTTTATGGGTTGTGACAAGATGATTGAGCTTGGTTCTCTTCCCACTTGGATCTATTATTGTGTCATCTTGCCTTTTGGAATCCGTTTATGTCGTTTGTATTGCAATCTCCAGCTAAAAAGGTGAGTAAAGTTCACACGACATTTATACTTATGCAGTTGTGAAACAACAATAACTGAATGTGTAGAAAAAATATGTGATGTTATAACTGCCTGTGATTAATTATATATGATGATAAACCTGTTAAATTTCATGTCATATCATCTGTTATTATATATATGTTGTTACTGTTCATTTTTATATATGTTTATCACACTGCAAGTTCCCTGTAGATTAGAAATCACTATGGGTTGAAATGATACATACCCGAACGGACTTTAGAATAGGGAAAAATCGTTATGGGCTGAAGTGATAAGCATGAACGGTTTTTATTTATTTTATTTAACTTGGGATTGCAGGTTTGAAATGATAGAACCCAAATTTTTCTTTTTTAAACTGCGGATTGAAATGATACATATCCGTATCACTTGACCAAAGTTAGAAAACTATATACAGACATGTGGTTATATTATAAAGTATTTTGGATATTTTTAAGCATTTTAAAATATAAATTTAGGAAATTTGATTTAAATAGATTTTTAAATGTTCTAAAACAAAGAAGATTATGATTTTTTTTCTATGAGTTAAAAATGTAATTAATGAATGGTTAAATTGGATTATTGAATATAACTTAAGTTTGGAAATTTGGAATTTTGGTTAAAAACGATATTTAAGTTATATGAATAAAATGGAAATTTAATTTTATTGGAAATTGGTAAATGTGATAATTTCATTAAATTTCAATTTAAGTGATTTATCAAAGTATTATTGATTTTCTATGAATTTAAGTGGTTAAATAAATGAATGCTTAAAAATTGAAATTTGAAAATACAACTTGATTTGGGAATGTGGAATTTGGTTTTGTTTAAAGTTTTAAGTTAAGTAAATAAATTGGGAATTTAGTTTAATTTGTGAAATGATAATTTGGAAATGTAAACATTAATAAAGTGTTAAATGTAAAAATAGGAAGTTTACACTTGAAATTATTAAGTAGATTTGTGAAATATGATTTAATTATAAATGTTGCTTTATAAAAATCATTAATTAAAAGTGTATTTAATGAACATCTTTGAATGTTAAAATATGATTTTTATAATTTTTAATGGTATAAATTGAAACGTTTTCAAGCATAACTTTCAGCACCCTTTTCTGAATGTTGTAAAGGATGAAATTTTCAATGTTTATGGTTTTAACTTAGTAAATGAACTCATAATGGTTTAAAACTTTGGAAATTGAATACTTGATTTGAAAGTATATAAACTTAAATTTTAAATGGTTTAAATGAATTATTTTGATTAAAATATAAGCTATAAAGAAGGTGATTTGGGATGATAATAAATGAATGATATCTTTGAATTTAAAGGGTATTTAAAGTTGAATATTTGGATTTGAACTTATATGATGATTTGAAACTGAAGCTTTGGAAAGATATGATATTTTGATATATATTAAATGTTTTGAAATGAAGCTTTGGAAAGATATGATATTTTGATATAAAAAAACATTTTGGAATGAAGTTTTGAAAGATATGATTTAATATATTAAAATGATTTGAAAGGAGTTTTGAAAGGATATGATAATTTAATATATTGAAATGGTTAGAAATGACTTGATATTTATTTTGATAGATATTTGAATTTGAAAGATATGGTATGTTGATTTATTGAAATGGTTTTGGAAATTATTTAATCTTTATTTTGATAAAAATTCGGATTGAAAGGGATACTTTTTTTTGAAGTATAAAATATTGTTTTAAAAGTTATAACCACAGGTTATAATAACGATTAGTTGTTAAAGAAACCGGGGTCGAATATTGTCTTATAGGCGGTTAATACCGAAAACCATTTTAACAACTGTATACGCGGTGGAGATTCCATAATGAAGTAGGATGGTGGTGACGTTCTTGAGGTATATTACGTGGACCCGACTCCCGTGAGTTGGCATAAGGTGGCTAAAACAAGAGCGACTGACGGACTAATAAGGTAGCACCTTTGATCGGACGCACTTCTTCATATGCCATTCTATCACTTTGTGATTGTTTGGTGCGCACCTTTGATATGGGAGTGTTGTTCGAGGTGGGCGGTAGCTGTGCGCTACGCGTTACCACCGGTCTGGAAGCGTAATTGGTATATCCGGCCTGGCATTGCCTAGTTGTGTCGTGTCACCTACCATAGCGAGCCTTATACGATTTTGGTTTTGTATCATACCTATGGAGTGCCCGCTGACGACACCCGTTCCGGGGGAGATTAGGGTACTGTAAAGACTATGGGAATATATTATGTGTTAAGGTGGAAAATGTAAAGCCTTAACGCTATTTAAAAGTAAGTTTATTTTACTAATAGACACTATTATAATAACGAAGTATTACTACGTAATAAATAGTTTAACGGATCCTTAGAGGATGGGCGGTTCCAAGCATCCTTTAAGTTACTTTTACTTTTACTACAGTTCACTTGAGTTGGTTTACATTGTATAAGTATGTATGTCCTGACTCGAGTGTTTGTATTTTTATTTACGCTCGGGTCAGCCTGAGTTATTCACAGATTTGGATTTCCACTTTCTAGAGATTGGAATCGCTGGAGATTATCAACTTGTCAAGATTTATCTTTTGCAGTCTGTTGTTCCTTTCAGCTCTTGTATTAGTAGACTTCTATGTAGTGAGACTTCCCTTGTACTTTATTTATTCTGTTGTATTTTATGTAACTCTGATATTTTATATAGTACCTTCATGAACTACTATTTTTTTTACTTCCGTTACATTATTATTACTCTATGTCTGTGAATTTGTGATCTTATTTACTCTATATTCTGAGATTTGCCAAATTTTTATCTACAACGCTGTATTTTGAGCAATTCAATTTTGGCATGAGTGTCTACCTATACACTTATAATGGATGCGAATGATTGAAAATACCGGGGCGTTACAGTAACTAACTGGAGATATATTCTGAAAGTCAAGATCTAGATCCAAACTACTGCTTATCACTAACTGATGAGGACTGTCTTTCACACGCAAACAGTCTACAGCAGGTTCATCGCAAACGATTTCCTTATTAGAATGACGATCAGACTTAGCGTAATCTTCTGAGATAGCCTCTGCATCCAGACAAGCGAATTTATTTGTATTAGAAACTCAAATATTTCCAAACTGTGAGGAAAAGATTTACCTTTTTTGGGTTTTGCTTGAATGAAACCACTGTTCGAATCAATATCTTTGCCCCTTAACTCAGTGATAGTCAGAAGATATTCGCATTTACAAGAAACAACATCCGGATCGAACAAGATAGGATATAAAGATGATAATTTACCACTTCTTTCATTTTCAAACACAGCTCTATCCTCCTTATTTACGAATTTTAGATTTTCCTTTGGAGAAATGGTAGAAAAAACAGATTTATCACCGATTGTCTCTGGAAAACCAAATCTGTCTTGATAGCCCTTTCCAATGTTAGGCGAATATACAACGTTGAAATGAATTAAACGATCCTCTAAAAACTTAAAACCCTCGTTTCTTTGTTGCCAGAGATGATCTAATAAAATACCTTTAGCAGAATGAATTTCGGCAAAAATTTGAAGCCATATTCAACCAACTGAGAAGAAGAGACACAATGATTAGAAGAGAATTCCATTTTGCAAAAATAAAGTTCTAGATTGCCAAACTTTGCTTCGTATCCCATACCAATATTTGGTGAATGAACAATATAAAGTGAAATAGCATTTCCTCGAGATATTTAATTCCCTCAAATCTGTTCTGCCAAAGGGAATCAAGAAGAATACCTTTCAATAACATGATTTTTAAGACGAATTGAAAACCAAGCTCTACAAACGTATCTGAAGAAACAAGAAGACTAGAATTATTCGAACATCCGTTCCTCTTGTGGCCAAATTTCGCACAAGTAAACCATCGAATTAGATCTCAGCATTGAAATGCAAAATGATTGTAATCTCCACATCTATAACAAAAATTCTTGTTAATTTTAGAATCGATCCAATTCTTGTTCGACTACAAGAATTTAGTTTTACTGGAAGGAAGTAAATCTTTAACCACTTGTGCATAGGTACGAAGATGAGAAGAAACTAGATTTAGGTTACGATCGAAAGAATACACTTAAGCAAAATCACAGAACGAAGATGAATTGAATGAATTTTTAGAGCGAAGAGAAGAAGCTGGCGCCATTGTTCCGTGTAGGCATTGACTTTCAATTTATAGAATTTTATTTAATTACGTTTTCGTCAAACGGCCTATTTTCTTACGCAATTTGTCGATATTCATTCAAATAAATGATTTCTTAAGCTTAAAACCATTTTAAATTGATTCGACTCAATTTATTTTTAATTTCATTCCATTTCCAAATTATTCACAAAACGTATATTCTTATTTTCATTTCATCTTCAAATAGCTTCCATTTTAAAACCATTTTATTTAGCTTAACAACCAATATATTTTAAATAACCTTTCCGCAAATAAATTTAAGTCAAGGTTCTTTTAATATTAACTTAAGTTATTTATTTTCTTAAATCATTGCAATCAAACACTAAAGCTCATTTTTATTGGCAAACACTTCCTTTCAAACTAATTTGATTCTATTTTCAATCAATCCATTTCATTTGATAATTAACTCAATTAATTCATTAATTCAATTCTCTTCAAACTTCTAATTTCCATTTTTATTTTGATTCCCATCCAATCAAATTCCACTTAATTCAATTAGCCCATTCTCTTAATCCCTTTTAAATTTTAATACACACTCTCAATTTATTTTATTAATAACAAGCCCACTATTTATTTTATTCATACTCACTTGGATTTTATTTGCAACCCAAACCATTTTTATTTTAATCCAATTTCATTTTATTTGACAACATTTTTCACTTATATTTAATTTATTAACACTTCAAGTGGAATGTTATTTATAACTTGAGCTCATAACCAAACCCTTTATTAACTCACAATCCAATTTCTATTTATCCAATTTAAGTTCCATTTCATTTTCCAAAATATCAAACAAATTTTATTTGGGCTTTACTTCACTTTTTCATTTCTATTAGTTGCACACTTATTATCTTTCACATTTCCATCCATTTGCACCCAAGTCCATTTACATTTTATTTCAACGCAAGACAATACATTTATTTATAGATGGGAATATTTTTGTTCAGTGGGTTTCCAAATATTTTACAAGCTATCGAAATTTATTTATTCCAATGCAATTTTGATTTTATTTCCTAGCCCAATTAAATTTCTGTTTCCCAATTAAATCACATCCAAAATTTAATCTATCTAATTAATCTACTTCACTGTTTTTATGTTTTCCCCAAATTCTCATCAGTTAAATTTCAAGATTTTAATTTTTCAATTGAATCCAAATTAAATTCTTACTTTTAACTTTTCACTTTTAATTTTTAATTCCAAAATTCAACTCACATAATTTCCTTGTTTATATAAGCCATTTTAAATCTTTATAATCTTATTTGACTATAATATTATCATCCAAACACCCAAGTTATATAATAATTTCAGAAAATATTTCCTTTATATAAAAATATATTTTTGATTAAAATTACTTCATTCACCTACTTTTAAAACAATACTATGTCGGTTTGCCTAGTTTAAGAGTTTTGAAATCCATATCGATATAGTGGTCCCGACTGTTCTGACCAGAATTCATAAACGCTCAATCGATAAGTCCACACAATATTAAAACAATTTTTTTCACTAACAAATACATGCTCATATCTATTAATACACTTAGAATCATTCTAAAGGACTACTGACTCTATCTCTAACGAGTAATCCTCACCAGAGCCATGGTTCTCGCTTAACCTTCTGCTCTGATACCAAGTGTAATGGCCCGCAAATCCGTACCCCTTTGAGATGGTCATATTCCACATCAATTCAACTCAAAGTGGAACGGAAATACGAGTCATTAGGGTAAAATAAGAAAGAGGTAGGAGAAGAATATAAAAACAACATTTGAGTCTCATAATCGCAGCGGAACAAAATACAATATATAATAACAGCTTTAAATACAAACAAATCTTTACTGTTATATATACATACCATCATCAGAGTGCAATAATCATATATTACTTTGGATATCTTATTATCTGTCCTTACACAGCGGAAATAATAATTCAAGTATTGAAGTACGATTTGCCATCCAGCTCGCCTCTTGAGCTCCCTAGCTTTTGAACCTAAATCTATACAACTCAGTCTGACCCGAGCATCATAATAAAACAACACCCGAGTCAATCTAGAAAACCAGCGTGATAAAATCACACTCAATTGGATTATTATATTTTGAAAATCCTTTTAAAACAAAGGTATCTCGTAAGACCACGCCACAAATAAACATGTCAGGTTTTTACCTTACGATAACTAAAAACATTTCATATCAAATCATCTTATATTATAGTAATGTCTAAGTACAAATACTTATTCAAATAGCCAAAACTATAACATTCATTAAATTCCAGCATAATAGGTATACAAACCAGTCCGAAGGCACTTATTGGAGATTGGGTTTCCATCCAACGGTAGGGCTACCGGGGTACCACCCGTCATAATACCTGGCCTAGATCAAAGTATCGAGGACCAGTCTCGATCCTTTGCAACACAAAACCGGAGCTACCCCCTACTGGATAATAAGAATAAGATCACTCCATGTTTGGAGCGACCAACCGCCACACTATCGAAATAGAAAGGGACCTCTAGACATTGGAAATATTACCCTACTTAGGTGCTACTCACTTAGCCTTGCTGCACCTCTCCTGTTTTAGCCATTCCCGGTTGATGAGGCTTGAGGCTATGCGTTACCTTTAAAGAACTCATTCACTAGAATGCTCACCGTCCCCCAGACGATGTTGTGATAGCATTAATCCATACAAGTTCCTCTAGGTCCGGACAAACTGAGTTACCATATTCATCATCTTCACGGTCTTCATTCGCAAACGTTCAAACCGGATCAATGTGGTTTTCGGATAATTAAATCTGATCCCTGTCACTTTGAAACGATTAGCGCATTGGCCAATATTGATAATCGGTTATTCAACTATCAAATAACATACACAAGCAACCATTTGGCCTTTTCCCAAATTACTTATCTTAAAATATCTACATCAGTTATTATTTTCAAAATTCACATTTCAATACTTTGAAAATAGTTTTTCAAATCTCTTTTTATTCTTACGGAACAAATTTCAACCTTTGCTAAATACTTGGAATATTTTTCCCACTTCATTTGTTACTTAACACTTGGAAAATATTCATTTTGTTTTCATGTTCCTTTCTCAAAATCATTTACAGTTTCATTTGTAAATTCCCAACCTGTTTCACTTGAATTCTATAAACTCCAGAATTCCTTAATTCATTCCCTTTAATGTTTCTACAGCAATTTACTTACTTGAAAAAAGTAATAGTTTCACTCCTACTCCTTTGTGAATTTTACTTCACCTTTTGAAGTTCACTTCTCTTATGCTTTAGAATTTTATTTAAGTTTTCATAATACCACTATATAGATTTCCCTCTAAAATGTTATCTATTCTTAATAAACTTCGCTTCCCATCTCAAGAGGATATTTAATTGAATTTAAAACACTTAAAAACATATATACTTGTAAATAAAGATAATGGTTTTATTTTCAAAATATGGTTTAAGGTAAAACTAACTTCGGAATATTCTAAATCCAATAATAGTTAATAAAAGTTATATAGTATAGTAGATTTAAAAATTCACTTTTAAAAACAATTTTACTTTACTTGACAAAAGTCTATCTTTAGAAAATCAAATATCCACCCATTCAATTCATAAACTCCTCTTGATTCGTATCTGATCGAATATAACAAAATTAATCATCGTTTCTCTTATTTGAAATAATATTCCACTATTTCTTTCCAAAACAATTCCCATTGCCCCATATAAGTTCGCACCATCAACTTATACTTTCTAGATATCCACTTATATCATTCCCTCTTATTTATAAACCCGGTTTATAAATTTATAAAATCCTTTAAGATTTTCTTCTAAATTATTTTTTATTTATAAATCCATATTATTATTTATCCCTTTATAAAATTCCATTTTATTTTAATCTATAATATCCCTTTATAAAATTCCATTTTATTTCAATCTATTTAAATTATCGATTCCAATACCTCTTCTAGTACTTAATATATGTATTTTAATTTTAAATCTTCACTTAAACAAATTTTACAAATGATTAAGTATAACCCAAGTCAGTTAATATATATTTATTCTAATAAATTTCCTTTAGAATAAATCAAATTCGATATAAATAATTTCTTTCAATTCCTTTTAAATTCCTTAACTTTAATTATTTCTGGTTTTTAAAATGTCCATTTTAAATTCCAATGCCATTTAATATTCAATAATTCAATTCATCCAAACCGTATCAATTCATCCATCATATCACATATCAACATATATATATGAACAATAAATATTTTTTAGGAATCTTGTTGGATCCCTCCAACCTGTTTTTCCTGCGTCTACATATGTTAGTCAACAAATTAAATATCAATCCCACTTCGAGGGGGATATCGCGGTATAAAGGGTCATCGGTGTGATAACCTCGATTTTTGGGCATCTGATAAATGTAATGTAATTTGAATTTGAATTTGAACATAAAGTTTTAAATGAAGTATAGATTTTAAACTGTTTTAATTTTTTAAAAACATAATTTGTTTTTATTTCTTTTAAAAAATTTCTATATATATATTAAATATTGACTAACAAATTAATTAGGCATAACCATTTTCTTAACATTTAAATTAAAACATAAATTTCTTTAAAAGACATGAGTTAAGTGATTAGCATAGTAAAATAACATATGTTAGTATATAGGACATGTGGCATTTGTTAATTTAGCTTTTATTTTTATTTAAATCAACATTTCAGCCCATATTAACAAATATTCTTTCCCTCATTCATTTTCTTTTCTAAATTTTAAGCCAAGAATAATGCTGGAAACATTAACTCAAACCAAATCTGAAATCAAAACAAAATCTGTGCTTCACATCTCATGTTAAATACAAGACCTGTAAATCATTTTATCAAATCAAAGTAAACAACCTGCAATCCACTTTCCAAAAGCAAAATCCTGTATTTCACTTTCAAAAGAAATACAGCAAATCATTTTCAAAAAGAAAACAAAAATCTGCACTACTTTTATCAAGCCTGTGGCATGTTCAAAATGCATGCCTGATCAATCAAGTTTCAAGTGCAATGTAACCTGGAAACAATTCACTTTCATAAGTCTTGGTCATCATTTTGTTCCAGTTTTAAGCAACCCGGTATTATTTTCAAAAGCCGTAACCTCTTTTATCAAGAAAATCAAATTACAGCAGTTTTATTTGGAAGCAAGGCTGCTCTGTTCAGGGAAAAAGGTGAGTAACTCTAAACTTCTGATATATCTTAAAAGTTGCATGTGATGATCTGTGAAATATAATGTGATCTATACTGTGCATGTGCTTTTATAAAGATTATAAGTATATATACAGTATAAAAGCAACTCAAAATTTAGTTTCAAGAAGCAGGTTATAAGGGGAAGCATGGTCTCTATGTTTTTCAAGAACAAGAGAGTAAACAAGAACTTTTAAAGTTAAAAATCTTTTATAAATTATTTCATGTGATAGATATGTATAGTATTGATGAATATATGGTGTGTATGGATGTTTCTAAGTTTAAATATAGTTTTAAACATCTCCGCACATATGATATATATGTTTGCCTGTATGCATGTACCGGTGGCATCTGTTGACTGTTGTAGTCTCAGACAAGAATCCATATCTCCATACCCTACCAAAATTAAGCTATGACCATAGAATATAATTTGATTATAAATAGGTAAATTCATTTTTAAAAATAATTTTTTGGTGAAATTATTTGTTAATATTTCGAAATTAAGTTTTTCACAGTAAAAACTTGTTTAATTTGAAAATTTAAATGTTTTAATTGCAAGTTTAGGTTATATAATGTGAATTGTCATGGAAAGTGATCAATTTGGGCACTAAAATCATAATTTTTAGTTTGCTATAAATTGAGATATGCTGAATTTTTCGAATTTGTGATTATTGTCGAGTACCATTGATCGGCGAGGAGTTCTTCTTTGGGTTTTGGTCTGCGGGATGCTCGAAACTCGAGGGACGCGAGAAAAATGTCAAGGGAGTTTCTAGATAATCATGATGATAGGACGAATGGAAATTTGGGTTTAAGCCATTGCTTTGTGTGATTCCTTTCATGGTCGTGCTGAATCGAGAAGAAGAGGGAAGTAGAGTGCGCATGTGTGGGAATCGAGTAAGATGGCTAAGGCAAAGGCAAGGATGGGGTCTGGTGGTTGATATTGGACCATGGTGGAGTGACGAAGTGGTTTTGTCACTGACGTTTTCGAATCGGGGAGGGGTGAGTAGTTCGATTTCGAACTAGAGTTTAGAATGTGGTTTCAAGTTGATGGATGGAGAAAGGAAGACATGGGTGATGTGTGGGGATGATCGGCGACCATAGGCAATGGTCATCGGCGATACGTAGGTGCACATGTGTGCATATGCGTGCTCCGGAATACCGGGCATTTGTAAGTATGGGGAAGATGACGGTTTGTACGGGTCGAACTCGGAGTGGTATGAGTACTGACTCGAAGTAGAATTTTGTGAATAGTGTATAGGGTGGGCTCGGGTACTTTCTCGGGCTAGACCTGGGTTGAAGCCGAAGTGTTTTTTTAAAGCGTTTTTTAAAGTTTTATGGAAACAAGTTTTCAGATTTTTAAGTAAATCAAGATTAAACTGATTTTAAAGAAAATATTATCCCTTTGTATGAAAATATCTTAAATATTGGTTTAAGAAATTGTATGATATTCTACTTAAATATTTTAAAGTAGAATCTTAAGTTTATTTTAAACTTAAATACGAAATCAAGTAGGTAATTATAGAAGTTTATGTTTCATATTATAAGGATAAGTGATTTCAGGATTTATTAGAAATTAATTAAGACAAAAGATTTATCTTTAAAGTCGATAAAGGACTTGGATAATAAATGATAAATTAAATTAACGAAGTAGTTTAAGTAGAAATTAGTTAATTTAAAAGTAATTATTTGGGGAATTGTTAAAAATATAATTACTTAATGGGAGTAAATAAAGGGATTAATTACCCTATGTAATTAATTAATGTGATTTGTTTAAGTTAATTATTTAGTTTAATAAATTTAAAATAAAATCACTTGATGATGGGATTGAGTTTAATTACTAAATGAGGTTTATAAAGTGTAATTACTAAGTGAAGTAATTAGTTTAGGGTTAACTACAGGGTGTAAATTATATGAAGAATAATTACTTAGTAGAAGTGGTTAATAATTAATTTCTTAGTGTGATTAATCTAAGAATTGACTAATAAAAGTTACGAGAACTTAATTAAGTAATGTAATTAATTAAAGGCAATTAATTACAAAATGAGATCAATCAAGGGAGATTAATAAATATAATTAATTAGAGATTAGGTATAATTACTTAAGGTAATTAATAAGGTATAATTACTTAGTGAAGTAATTAGTGAATTATTACCGGATGTGATTAATTTAAGGAAATTACTTGATGGGTTGTAATTAAAGAATATTTACTTGATGGATGAAACTAAGTAATGATTACTCGGTGTAATGGAAGGATTGATTTATATAATTTGTAACGATCCCGAATTTTAATTAATTTTAAATTGATAAATTATTTTAATTTTGAATAAAAATTTGTGAAATTAATTTGGTAATTGATATTTAATATCAGTTAAACTATGAATTACTGGAAAAATGTATTTAAATTTAATTTGAATTGAGATTTACAAATATTGTAAAGTAAAATAAAATACAACCAAGCTATACTTGTAAAATAAGTAATTAAATATTTGATAATTTAAGCTGAAAATTAATATGTAAGTTAAATTAACTATTGAAGTAAGAAATAAATAAAATTAATAAACAAAAGCATAGCAAATAAAATACATTCACATATAAATAACAAACCAGACCATAATTATAAACATATATGTACAAACAAACAAAATAGAATGTATTTGCACATAAGTTAAAAACTATAACCAATAACTAAAGAAAAACAAAAGTATGTACGAATAAAAGAATAGAATAAGGTATAAACTTATAAAATAAGACAGCAAATATCTCTAACACATACAAAACAAAGTAAACATATTAACTTAAATCTAACATCATAGAACTCATGCATTACTTAAAAGTATAAAATAAAAGCAAGAACAAAGTTTAAAATGTAATAAGACAAGTATGAAACAAGCTAATAAAGTACAAATATAAAACAAGACAAACAACATTAATGCAAACCATCACTATATCGTCTATCAGCCGAATTTAAGCATGGAATGAAACAAACAAATATAAAAGTAAGAATGCAGGCAAAAGAATAGACAAAGTATATCTAAGTACAAAGTATCAGTACAAACAAATCTTTCTCTTCTGTTTAGTTTAATTATAAAACTGCTGTATTCAATCAACCCATGCACACAAAAGGAAATATCATCAGCCTGCATAAAGGTAAACAAATCAAATTTTGATATGGAAAGGTATAATAAAAAGGTCAAAGGACTTAAGCAATAAATGCTAGCCTAAACCATATCACTTCAGCCACAAAAGAAAAAGAAAAAGGTGTCCGATCAAAACATTTTCTAGTACAAAAGAAACAGTTACCTGTACAAAGACATATCCCTGTGATATTTCTTTTATATATATCAGCCTCTTCATCATAGTTTCTTCCCTTCAAGCTAAATTCTGAAGTGAATATTAACTTAAACTTAACCAATCAATACAACTAAAAGATTGAAGAAATGATTTCAACGCAAGCAAAGTTCAAGCCTGATTCAAACAATAACTCTGTTTCATCTATCCTGGAAACCATGGTGAGTAAATTTTTTTATGAAGATAAATAAAGTATCTGTGTTTGTGTGAATAATAGATATGTTTGGTAACTTCTCCGTTTATATGAATTGGTGCATATATGAAGTCACTGAGTATATTGAATAATGAATATATGCCTGAACCCTTCTGTTCCCAGTTTCAAAAGTTAGGATTTGATTTGAATGCTCTACCTTTTGATCTAGATATTGTTAGGATTTAGCATTTAACAGAATCTACTTGTTTTATCATAAATTTTAGTAATAATTTATTTAAGTTAAAATAAATTGGTAATGCCTCTGGAAATCAAGAAAAAACCAAGCAACTCAATATAAGCAAAAATTCGAATATCTTAATTTATAAATTCAGGAACATAGATCAAATCCTTGAACCAAACCATGATTTTTAAATATAAATTGATGATTTTTAGTGTTGTGTTTAAAGTGCAGTTCCTAGTTGAATCGAAATCGCTTTTCGACCAAATTTTGGTAATTCTCTGGTTCGTGGGGGCCGAGATTTGTTCTGGAGGTTGAGGAGCCTACGGGGTGTCGGAGAAACATGGTGAGATGGTCGACAGTTAAACGGGGCGGCGGCGGCGGCGGCGCAAGGTTTAATTTTGTAAACCTAATTTTTTTAGTGGTTAGGGAATCGATCGACGTTGCTTCTCTCGTGCAACGAGTTGCACGCGACTGTGGGTGATGGAGGAGGGGAGGTTGACGATCGTGTAACCGGAGTTGCACGAATTCCGGTGGCCGAGGTTGGGTGAACGGCGCGTTGACAGGTTAGGGTGTTGTTTCCTGCTTGTGTTCCAGGTTTCAAGGTTTTACTCGAATTCGAATTTGAGTGGAAAATGGGGATTCTGATGGTCTGAGATGGACGTGAGGGTGAACGTCGACTTGCTCGACGATGAGGTGGTGGCTGGAAGCAAGCGACGGTGATGTACACATGCACGAGCACGTTGCTTAGGATCTGGGTATTGTGGGCCAGAGAGCAGGGGAAATTCTCGTGTTTAATCTCGAGTAATTGCATGGTTGACCCGGAGCAGTTGAAATCATGTTGTGTTCGAGTGGAGCTGGGTAGTTCGTGGGTTTACTCGAGTATTACTCGAAGCACTGGGTAGTCTTGCTCGGGGCAGTGGGGAATTGGACTCGAAGAAAAAGAAGGGAAGGCTCGGTATAACCTGATTTTCTAGGTTTGGACAGAAACTTGTTTCTGTTGGAATTGTAAAGTTTAATTTAAAACTGATAGACAAGGTTTTAATTAAATTGAAAATCAAAGTTAAAATATAAATTCAAGCTCAGTTTTGAAACTTAATTTGGAAATAAGTTTTAAAAATTCAAATTGTTTTAGTAAGTTAAAGGTTTAAGCGATTAAGTAGAATTTAAAAGAGTTTGAAAATTAAAAATGGAATTCAAAATCATAGTAAAAATTTAAACAACGTTTAAATTAAATCGTAAACTTGAGTGTAAATCTATCTTTCAATTCCAGATTTTGAAATTAAATAAAGTTTACAACTTTAAATGTTTACGTAAGTTAAATTTTAAAGTAAATCTTTAAAAATGTTGAATTTGAACGGAATTTGATTTTAAACTCTTTTAAATTTATTTTATAACAAAATATTACTTTAACATGTAAATTTAAACGGTTTGGAAATCAGTTCAAACTCTATTGAAGATAAATTGGTATTCGTTTTGAATCTTGGGATTTAAATTAAAATTTAAGAGTGAATTCGAAAATCAATTTTTCCAATCAAAATTGTGGATGGTAATTTAACCATCACTAAGAATAAGTTTTAACTTAAGTTAATTAAGATATAATGATGATTTGTAATTCATTAATTATTAAGCTAATTCAAACGGATAATTTATTTATGTAATTAATTTATGATTTGAATTTATTGATCAAGGGTTAAGTTAATCAAGTAAGTAAGGAATGATAAATTTGTAAATCAAGGTTTATTAACTGGATATTAATTAAAGGTTTAATTTCTTAAAATAATTAATTAAGGGGTTGATTAATTAGGTAATTGGTTTAAAGGTTAACTTGATTTATATGATTATTTAAGAATAATTTAAACTAATTAAGGTGGTTGATTAATTAATTTATATCAATGATTTGTAATTAATTAATCAAGATTTGATAATTAATTCATAAGTAATTAATTTGCTTAGAAATAAATTGAATTGATTAGGATTAAACGATTAAATTAATCCTACTTATGAATGATTGTAGTATATGAGATGACTTGAATTGATTGTCCTATCTGATTTGTGATACTTTGTTCTGTGGATTGTGCTGTGCATAATTGATTCATTTATTTACATTTGTATAATATCTGTGAATCTATGAATGAACGATAAGCGTTATAGTTTATATCGCTTATCAACTATATTTCTATGTTTTAATCTGTGATGATCAAACGATGTTGCACTATTGTGTTGAACCCCTTGGCCGCACCTATACACACAGGAATACGGATTTCACGAGGAAATCGATTAAGTCACAGACTTTAAAATGATTCTTAAAGTTGAATATTTAAATTCAAATGTTTTGGAAATGGATTGGGTTTAAAGTGAAAAGCTTTTGAAATTTTCAAAGATGAAATTTATTTTGAATAACTCGATGAGTTTTGAAATTTAAATATTTTGATTTAAATTTGAATTCAATATTTGAAATTGAATTCTATAATCTGGAAACTAGGGACTAAAGATGTTATACCAGTTTATATAGGTAAAACTATTTTAAAGGTATTGATTTGGGAATTTGAATTTAAATTCAAAGGCTTTAACTCGTGTAAATAAAATTGGATCTTTCTAAAATGAAACTATTGTTTTCAAATAATAAAAGCTTTCATATAAGAAGTAAACTTCCAAATTGTGTTAAAAGGAATTTCAAGTTAAAAATGAAAATGATTTTCCAGGTTATGGAAACGGTTTGAAAACTATAAGTTAAATCTTTAATTTAAAGATTTTAAATAAGTTAATCCAATTAAAATGGAAATTGTGTTGAAACCCATAAATGGATCTTTCTGAAATGGGTGAACTTAGTGAAATGAATCTTTTTGTTTAAAAGATTTTAAATGGTAACTGGTTTAAACCATTTGAAAGAAAGTTTTGAATTATTAAGTTGTGACTTAATTGAAATCCCATATCCATATGTTTAAATATTGCGCTCACTATTCGGTTTAGCCGGGAGAGGACCTTTGTGTCATATAGCCCATTTTGAATAATGATACGTCGTTATGGATAGCATTTGAAGACCGGTGGTGAAGACCGGGTATTTGCGAGAACGATAGGATGACCTATCGATTGTCTTTGCACTGAGTTGCTCCGGTATAGAGATTCCCTAAGTGATGGGAAGTCCGATCGGGGTTGTGAATACCTGGATTGCAAGGGCTTCTTTGGAAGTGCCTTCGGTTCTGTTCGAACCTAGAACAGACTTGTATGGTTGTATATCTGACGCTACACTTTGAGATATAAAGGATATTTCTTTCAAATACATATCTGTTGGTGACGGAGAATTTATTCTCTTAGTTAACACCCTTCTCTGAGATGTACGAGCTCAGAGGTTATGTAGTTGAAGGTTATCAGCGATATATTCCCAATTTGGTAGTGTGCCATGCTGAGTGCTGCTGTGTGTTGATCATTTGTTGATCATTTGTGATCAGAGCATGGATTTTGTATAAAGTGTAGCTTTGTGGAAAAGACTGCATCAGGACCTCACAACCCGAAAATGGTCAAAATAGGAAAGATGCGGTAAGGTTACGATGGTCGCTCCCTTTAGGGTGTGTCATTCCTTTTGGTAAAGGGCGGTATCATGGTATGGAGCCCAGATATTTACCTACTTGGTGGCTCCAATCTCATTTACTGTGTGGTTGTTGCTTTAGAGGCGCTTCGGATAAAGGTCCTAAAGGGCCGGGGAGTGGCATGCTCGAGAAGTAGTTACCTAGTTACAGAGGTAACCCGGCCTTGTGTTGGCAGAGATCTAGTTAGGTTCTCGGGACGTCCCGCCAGAGGCGTACCCATGGACGGTGGGAAGTTCCTTAGCCCGACCATTTGTTGGAAATCCATTAATCTAATACGCGCCCTGTACGGTTTTAGTTCTATTACCTATCATTCACTTATGGTGGCGCCCCACTGTTTGGATGGTAGCTATAGTAGGCACAGTTCGGAATGTCTATGCTGGCTAAGATTTATATTCTACTTTCGAAATGCTTTCCTGCACTTTGCACTTATAGTAATAATATCAAAGAAATTCGCGTAGCAAGCATATTTGACTATCATAAGGAGAAATCTCCTCCAATTCTGCGTTTGCATTGTGTGTGTGGCGGGAGGCCTTATGGTAATTTCATTTTCTAAAAAGCATTGAGGATTTATTTTAAATTCTTTGTTGTTTTTAAAAGACAAAAATGTTTTTGTTACTCATACCAGTCCCATGACTGACTCGGAGTTTATTGTTCCTTTCCTAAACCCTGGGTGCTCATAATTTTCCACACGAGCAGTTTAGAGTTGGGTTTTTCAGATAGTCAGGTTTAGTAGTTTTTCTGGAGCAAGTTCAACCTTTGGTTGCGGACCAGTCTAGCTTGTCTACGTGACGCGTGATGTTGGTTCGAGCTAGTTTTGGATTGGAGCATTGGAATTGGAGATGGAGTTATTATTCCGCTGCTGGTGTTATCTATTTTCTTTCCGCTGTTATTTTATTGTATCATATCTCTGATGTATATCGATATCTATTGTATCATATCATACATGATGTTGTATCTGTCATTGTATCAATGCTGTATATATATTGATATTTATTTCGTCCGCTGTGATGTACTTAATGGTGTTATAAGCTCCGGCGAGTCGGATTTGAACGGTCGAATCTGCGGCGCTCGATACGATGTAAAGTATGGATGACGATTTTCGAACGCGAAAAATCTGTATCGTCACATAATTAATCAAGGAGATGGTTTAATTAATGAAGTAATTAAGGAAAGTTAATTTCTGATTGCGATTAATAAGTGTAATTAAGTTAAAAGTTAATTATGATATGAAATTTAAGAATAATTAACTAATGAAAGTAATTTATGTAATGAAGTGATAAATCTTGCTTATTAATGATTGAATGATGATGAGTGCTTTGGACTGGTTGATATCTCTGATATGAATTGCTTTGAATATGATATATTGGATAGATGGTGATAATGTGATTATCTATCAACTATGAATTGAAGTGTAAAAATGTTATCTGGAATTTAAGTTGAATTGTATTTAATTGGATAACTTGGTCTTAGATGACATTGGATTCGAATAGTCCGGAGTCGGGTATGGTGAATACCCGAAACCACTTCGATTCTTTATAATTTGATGTGTGGAATTAATGGGCTGAAATGAAATGGAATGTTTTGAGTGGATTGGACCATTTATCCTAAGTTTTGTAGTTTAGAAATTGATATGTGAAATAGGTGATGTCTATAACAACTTGTGGAGTTGTAAATTGATATAAGTTACCCTGGGTTATATAAGTTGTATGCTTTTGGATTCCTTGTTAGTTGGGTTTACTCACGCTGGTTTCCAGCCTTACCCGGGTGTTACTTTGATGTAATGCTCGGGTCAGATAGAGTATTACAGATTTTCAGGTAAGGACATTCTGGAGCTCAAGAGGCGAGCTGGATGACAGGAATGTGTAAAGTATTTTCGTTGTATTATAACATTGTAAATATGAGACATGTTGATTTGTATATGTCCAGTATTGAATATTTGTGTAACTCTGATGTATTTAAATGTAATAGATAGATATAGTACTCTTCAGTAAACTGATATTATTTATTATTATATTTTATCCGCTGCGAATGTGAGATTTTGGTGTTTCTGTTCTTCTTCTATCTTTTTCTTCTTTTTCATAACTATTTGAAATTTTCGGGTTTGAAAATTTCGGGTCGTTACATTTGGTATCAAAGCGAGGTTAAGCGAGAACCTTGGCTCTGGTGGGATACTCATTAAGGATAGGGTCAATGGTACCCTAGAATGAGTTGAGTGTATATATGAGAGAGCGTACTTGTTATTTTCTTATATAAGAATTTTAAATGATTTTATATAAAAATATATTTTGATATATTAAATAATATTTCTTTCTAACAAATAGTAAAGAATTTGGTTGTTAAATTATTGGAATTAAATTAAGAAGTAATAGAATACTACCAAACTAAAACTAAAATTGAATAAATTCAAACTGAAATTAAAAACTTTAATTTGGAAAGGAGTTTTAAAATAAGATAATAATAAATTGGTTTTCAGATATGATAAACTTGATTATTATCATAAATGGTTGTTGTATTTAATAACGAAACGTTTTAAGGAAGTAAACCATTTAGATAAGTATGGGATATAAACTGAAATTGAAGTTGATCTAAATTGTGAAGTTTGAATCTTAAGATTTAAAAACATTTGAGATTTGTTTTCAAATTATTAAAAGGAATAATAAATTATATTAATTGAATGAGGAAGCTTGATGCAAACAAGAGTTGTTTGTAGATTTAAAGAAAATATTTGTTTTGAATTAAAACCAAAGGTGGTTTAGATTTTAAAACTTGGCTTGGTGGGCCAAGGAATAAATATGTATATATGAGAGATATACATAATATCAAAGATGGTTTGAGATAAACTCCAAATATTGAGTTTTAAATCTGGAATGAGATATGATACCCAAAGTGATAAGTCTTTGAACTTAATAAGTGGGAAGATTATTCACAAGAGGTTCAAAATTTGAAATGGAAGTTCAAATTGGGTAAGGTCGACTGGATTGAGTGAATTGAGTTTAACTTGGGGAAAAGTTAAATAAATAAGTTGGAATGATCAACCTGATTTGGAAATTTCAAGATGAAATTGGATTTAACTTGGAGAGTTAAATGTTTGATTTGAATTAGGAAGTTTGAGTGATCTCAAAATGGTTTTGGATTCAAAAATTAAAAATGAATGGATGTTTTAAAATAAATTAGATGATATCATCCTACTGTTATTAATAATCTTTAAATTGTGAATTGGATTTGTTTAAATAAATGAGAAATGAAGTGTGGTAATATATCCATTGTATAGACAAATAAAATTTAACTTAGATTTAAAATTAAGATATGGAATTCCTTTGAACTTAAGATTTGAATGTTAAGAAATAAATTTTGTAAATTAAAATTGTTTGAAAAGACTTACTTGAACCTTGTAATGAGTTAAAGTAAAGATAAAATGGAATTTTGAAATTTGGACTCAGATATTAAAATTGTTTAAAAGCTTTTAATAAATGTTAACTTGGTTTAAAGGTTTAAACGAACCTTAGTGAATTTAACTCGAATTTATATAATTCGAGATGGTGTAAATTTGGGATTGAAATTGAATCTGACTTGAATTAATTGGACTTGAGACTGAAGGTGTATAAGTTTAAAAATTCAAACGAAAAATTTGGATTGAAATGATTGAAATTGAAGTGGGTTCAACTGAATAGATATTATCCCAAAGTGATTGGAATAATTTGGGATTGTAATTAAAGTTGAATAGTTTTAAATTCAAATGAAATTTGAATTGAATTTAGGAGGAAATCAAGAATAATTCAACTTGATTTGGAAGTGGAATTTGAAATTGGGGTAGAATCAATTTCAATGGAAATTGAAGTTATTTAAATTGGAATTGGGTCAATTTAAATGGAAGAGGAAGTTTAAATTGAATTGATGAGAATGGAGGTTGGGAAGTGAGCAGTTTTGACTCTGGACTATTTTTAATATAAATTGTTTTAATATAAACCTATTTTTCCAAGCTATTCATTATATATACAACCTTTCTTTTAAAAAGCCAAATTATTTTATACTTGTTTTACAATTTTTTTTGAAACTATTTAAAAAATTTCTAACTGTTTTATAAACTAATTACTATATTCCAACTATTTTATAAAAACTAATTATTATCTTACTATTATTTTGCAATTATCTAAAAATTCTATAATTATTTTAACTAATTTCTAACTATTTTACACCTATTTTACAAACTAGTAATTATTTTCTAACTACTTATCTATTTTTTAATTTTTCAAGCTATTTTCTAAATAAACTGGTTGGAGTTCAAACTGTTAATGGTTAAATACCCAATCGAGATAAGAATAGAGGTGATAATCCAAATGGATTGAAGCAATTGTGAGTAAGTGAATGAAATCAAAGTGAATGTGAAAAGAAATGGAATTGATTTGGCTAAAAACCAATAAAGATAAATACGTAGGGGATACGTATGTTATTCTATTCGCATAATGATTTGATCCAGACTCGAGCACAGAATTTCGGGATAGTATGTCGATCCGAGTTAGGATTTTTCACTTGATTTTCGACGGCGAACCTGGATATGTATTGTTGATTAGTTCTGAATATTCTTTATCATAGTTATGACTATGCAAGGAGAATGACGGTTTCTGATCAAGAAACTAGATTTGTGTCCGCACTAGGAAATCGGGTGGACGATACTAGTTCGGAAGTGAAATTGTGAGATCGAGTGAGCGATCAGATCGGTTTAGCGTATTGATGATATGTGTACATCGTACGGATTTGAAGGAAAATGATATTGAAAAGAGTAATCAAATTTGAAAGTTTGATTTTGAATAAACAAAGTTGTATATCTTTGTTATATAAGATAAATCCCCCCTTGTTAAATCTATTGCCAGAAGGAAAGGATTTTGAAAGTGTTTGAAGTATAAAAGGATTTTATGCAAGTTTAAAATGATCCAAAGTTTTAATTTTTTCTATATATATCTATATATATATATATAAAGGATCTTATGAGGATTTTAGAAAAAATTTTGGGAACCTTTGGACTTGGAAAGGCTTTTGATTTTTGGGTAAAATAAATATGAGAATTTTGAAAGCCTAGTTTGAGAATCATCGATTTTGGAATAATCGATTTTGTGTAAAGCAGTTTTGTATGAAATCATACTAGGTGTATGATTTGAAGATACTATATGTATAGTATAAAATGCTTTGATGATGGCTCTGGGTAAAAAGGCGTTCCCTTGAAATGAATTTCTCAGGAGTGCCACCGGGAGGTGCTGCCTTGAGCCCCAAGTGGGGGTTCTAAAGTTGATCCTGTGAGGAGTCCGGACAAAACTAGTTCCTGGGGATTATGAGTAGAGTATACATAGCAAAAGTCGTGTGTGCCGCTGAGAGCCAACAGTCTGCGTTTGATTTTATATCGGTAGACTACGACCTATGTAGGAGTGGAGAAGTTTCATTTTGACAGCAAAAATCAGAGGCCGTAGAGAGCCTGCAGTTACATGGACTTTTGTTGCGATGGCAACGTAACCCTGGAATGTAACTGTGATCTATTGTGGGTTCCATGGCGTAATCGAGAGGCTATAGAGAGACTGCAGTTACATGGACTTTTGCTGTGATGGCAACGTAACCCTGGATGTAACTACGACCATGGATGGGTGTGATGATTTCCAGAGCATTCTCACCAAAGATATTTCCTCTATTTTCAAGAATATTTTCGATATTTTAAATAAAATTATTTTCTAAGTATTTTCACTGGGTGTTGAAAACGGGTCTGCTAAGTACTTATAGATTTTCAGTCGTACACCTGATCAACGTATGACCGAATTTCTGTGAGAACAAGGATGGACTGGTTAAAACATCGAGTTATAAAAAGTATTTTCATAAAAACTATTTCATAATATTATATAGATTTTCAAAGTGTTTTAAATAAGGTCAAAGAATAATTTATCTGATTTTAAGCATTTTAATAAATTCTGACTTCGTTCCTTTTCGAGGACGAAAAGATTCAAAGGGGGGAGGAATGTGATAACCTGGATTTTTGGGCATCTGATAAATGGATTGTAATTTGAATTTGAATTCGAACATAAAGTTTTAAAATTTAAAGTATAGATTTTTAATTGTTTTAATTTTTTTTTAAAAACATAATTTGTTTTTATTTATTTTAAAAAATTTCTATATATATTAAATATTGACTAACAAATTAATTAGGCATAACCATTTTATTAACATTTAAATTAAAACACAAATTTCTTTAAAAGAAATGTGTTAAGTGATTAGCATAGTAAAATAACATATTTTAGTATATAGGACAAGTGGCATTTGTTAATTTAGTATTTATTTTTATTTAAATCAACATTTTAGCCTATATTAACAAATGTTCTTTCCTTCATTCATTTTCTTTTCTAAATTTTAAGCTAAGAACAATGCTGGAAACATTAACTCAAACCAAATCTGAAATCAAAACAAAATCTGTGCCTCATTTCTCATATTAAACACAAGACCTGTAAATCATTTTCTCAAATCAAAGTAAACAACTTGCAATCCACTTTCTAAAAGTAAAATCCTGTATTTCACTTTCAAAAGCAATACTGCAAATCACTTTCAAAAAGAAAACAAAAATCTGCAATACTTTTATCAAGCCTGTGGCATGTTTCAAAATGCATGTCTGATCAATCAAGTTTCAAGTCCAATGTAACCTGGAAACAATTCACTTTCAAAAGTCTTGATCATCATTTTGTTCCAGTTTTAAGCAACCCAGTATTATTTTCAAAAGCTGTAACCTCTTTTATCAAGCAATTCAAATTTACAGTAGTTTTATTTGGAAGCAAGGCTGCTCTGTTCAGGGAAAAAAGTGAGTAGCTCTAAACTTCTGGTATATCTTAAAAGTTGCACGTAGTGATCTGTGAAATATAATGTGATCTATACTGTGCATGTGTTTTAAAAAAGATTATAAGTATATATACAATTTAAAAGCAACTCAAAATTTAGTTTTAGGAAGCAGGTTATAAGGGGAAGCATGGTCTCTGTTTTTTTTCAAGAACAAGAGAGTAAACAAGAACTTTTAAAGGTTAAAAATCTTTTATAAATTATTTCATGTGATAGATATGTATAGTATTGATGAATATATGGTGTGTATGGATGTTTCTAAGTTTAATTATAGTTTTAAACATCTCTGTACATATGATATATATGTCTGCCTGTATGCATGTACCAGTGGCATTCGTTGACTGTTGTAGTCTAAGATAAAAATCCATATCTCCATACCCAAGTAAAATTAAGCTATGATCATATAATAGAATATGATTATAAATAGGTAAATTCATTTTTAAAAATATTTTTTTGGTGAAATTATTTGTTAATATTTCAAAATTAAGTTTTTCACAGTAAAAACTTGTTTAATCGGAAAATTTAAATGTTTTAATTGCAAATTTAGGTTATATAATGTGAATTGTCATGGCAAGTGATGAATTTAGGCACTAAAATCATAATTTTTAGTTTTCTATAAATCGAGATATGCTGAATTTTTCGAATTTGGGATTATTGTCGAGTACCGTTGATCGGCGACGAGTTCTTCTTTTGGTTTTGGTCTGGAGGAGGCTCGAAAATCGAGGGACGTGAGAAAAATGTCAAGGGAGTTTCTAGATAATCGTGAGGACAGGATGAATGGAAATTAGGGTTTAAGCCATTGCTTTGTGTGGTTCCTTTCGCGGTCGTGATGAGTCGAGAAGAAGAGGGAAGTAGAGTGCGCATGTGTGGGAATCGAGTAAGAAGGCTAGTGCACAGGCAAGGATGAGGTCTGGTGGTGGATAGTGGACCATGGTGGAGTGACGAGGTGGTTTTGTCGCTGACGTTTTCGAATCAGGGAGGGGTGAGCAGTTCGATTTCGAACTAGAGTTTAGAATGTGGCTTCAAGTTGATGGACGGAGAAAGGAAGACGTGGGTGATGTGCGAGGCTGATCGGCGACCATACGCGATGGTCATCGGCGATGTGTAGGTGCACATGTGTGCATAGTGTGCTCAGGAATACTGGGCATTTGTAAGTTTGGGGAAGATGACGGTTTGTACGGGTCGAACTCGGAGTGGTATGAGTACTGACTCGAAGTAGAATTGTGTGAATAGTGTATGGGGTGGGCTCGGGTACTTTCTCGGGTAAGACCTTAGTTGAACCCAAAGTGTTTTTTCAAAGAAGTTTTTAAAGTTTTATGGAAACAAATTTTTAGACTTTTAAGTAAATCAAGATTAAACTGATTTTAAAGAAAATATTATCCCTTTGTATGAAAATATCTTAAATATTGGTTTAAGAAATTGTATGATATTCTACTTAAATATTTTAAAGTAGAATCTTAAGTTTATTTTAAACTTAAATACGAAATCAAGTAGGAAATTAAAGGAGTTTATGTTTTATATTATAAGGATAAGTGATTTCAGGATTTATTAGAAATTAATTAAGATAAAAGATTTATCTTTAAAGTTGATAAAGGACTTGGATAATAAATGATAAATTAAATTAACGAAGTAGTTTAAGTAGAAATTAGTTAATTTAAAAGTAACTATTTGGGGAATCGTTTAAAATATAATTACGTAATGGGAGTAAATAAGGGATTAATTACCCTATGTAATTAATTAATGTGATTTGTTTAAGTTAATTATTTAGTTTAATAAATTTAAAATAAAATCACTTGATGATGGGATTGAGTTTAATTACTAAATGAGGTTTATAAAGTGTAATTACTAAGTGAAGTAATTAGTTTAGGGTTAACTACAGGGTGTAAATTATATGAAGAATAATTACTTAGTAGAAGTGGTTAATAATTAATTTCTTAGTGTGATTAATCTAAGAATTGACTAATAAAAGTTACGAGAACTTAATTAAGTAATGTAATTAACTAAAGGTAATTAATTACAAAATGAGATTAATCAAGGGTGATTAATAAATATAATTAATTAGGGATTACGTATAATTACTTAAGGTAATTAATGAGGCATAATTACTTAGTGAAGTAATTAGTGAATTATTATCGGATGTGATTAATTTAAGGAAATTACTTGATGGGTTGTAATTAAAGAATGATAACTTGATGGAAGATATTAAGTAATGATTACTCGGTGTAATGGAAGGACTGATTTATATAATTAATCTAGGAGATGGTTTAACTGATGAAGTAATTAAGGAAAGTTAATTTTTGATTGTGATTAATCAAGATTGATTAATAAATGTAATTAAGTTAAAAGTTAATTATTATATGAAATTGAAGAATAATTAACTAATGAAAGTAATTTATGTAATGAAGTGATAAATCTTGCTTATTAATGATTGAATGATGATGAGTGCTTTGGACTGGTTGATATCTCTGATATGATTTGCTTTGTAATATGATATATTGGATAGATGGTGATAATGTGATTATCTATCAACTATGAATTGAAGTGTAAAAATGTTATCTGGAATTTAAGTTGAATTGTATTTACTTGGATAACTTGATCTTAGATGACATTGGATTGGAAGAGTCCGGAGTCGGGTATGGTGAATACCCGAAACCACTTCGATTCTTTATAATTTGATGTGTGGAATTAATGGGCTGAAATGAAATGGAATGTTTTAAGTGGATTGGACCATTTATTCTAAGTTTTGGAGTTTAGAAATTGATATGTGAAATAGGTGATGTCTATAACGACTTGTGGAGTTGTAAATTGATATAAGTTACCCCGGGTTTATATATGTTGTATGTTGTAGTATTCCTTGTTAGTTGGGTTTACTCACGCTGGTTTCCAGCCTGTCCCGGGTGTTACTTTGATGTAATGCTCGGGTCAGATCGAGTATTACAGATTTTCAAGTTAGGACGTTCTGGAGCTCAGGAGGCGAGCTGGATGACAGGAATGTGTAAAATATTTCTGTTGTATTATAATATTGTAAATCTGAGACATGTTGATTTGTATACGCCAGGCATTGAATATTTGTGTAACTCTGATGTATTTAAATGTAATCGACAGATATAGTACTCTTCAGTAAACTGATATTATTTATTATTTTATTTTATCCGCTGCGAATGTGAGATTTTGGTGTTTCTGTTCTTCTTCTTCTTCTATCTTTTTCTTCTTTTTCATAACTATCTGAAATTTTTGGGTTCGAAAATTTCGGGTCGTTACAATAGGCTACTATGCAGGGCGCATAGAGTCTCATCCGCTATATAATGCGAGAATATCAATCACTCCAATATGTAGATATATATATATTCTACTGTATATAATATCAACAGACAATAATTATTTAATTCAACCAACATCCAATGATTTAAATTTAACATTTAAATTTAAATAACGTCATGCAAATGAGTGAGAGAATCTCACCTTTATTTCGGTTTGCGATCCACTTAAATCTTGACTTGATTCATGATTTTTGACCTTGTATAAACATATTTACGGTTTATTAATATTCGAAATAATCGAACAATCAATTTCCATTTTACAATTTAATTAACTAATAATTTATTATTACTATTAACTTTCCTTTTAAAAACCTTTTAGTAACTAAAAAACAAAATAAGTTTATTAAATAAATTTATCACCTTAATGAATTATTTTTAACCTAACCTAGTAAATTGTATTTTATTTTTCTTCATTTTCAAACTGCATATGAAAATAATATATATAGGTTTAAAAATCTAATTTTTTTACATAAACGTTAAGCATTTAAAATTCCTATTTTTCTTTCAAATCTTGCAAATATACATATATTTTCTGTTTAAACCTTATATACATACATACTTACATACATATATATATTTATTAAATTCCAAAAATAAATTTCCTTCTAGCCAAAATCAACATACAACTTACTGTAATAACAAAACAGTAGTTTCTTAACTGTAAAAATTTTATTTTCTTTCTGTTTTCTTTATATACATAAAAATCTGCATATATACACTTCACTGTATAATCGTCCTCCTTTTTAAATCCATATATATATATATATATATATATATATATATATATATAGAGAGAGAGAGAGAGAGAGATACACACACACACACACTTATTTGAATTGAAAAAAATAGATTATACCTCATTACACGGTTGCGAATCCACACCCTACCTCGCCTTCGCCTACGCTGCCGCTGCGCAAGCACCCTCCAGCACTCACTACGCCCACATCGAACAAACACGACCTCAGCCCTTCGACAAACCCAAAGCGGCCGCGGCCTCAAGTGTTCCACTCACATGCATACATGTACTCTTAATCAAGCATGCACCCTACGGTGACCCCAAAACCTAACCTAATCAGCCTTTTCCTCCTATGGCCTCGCCATTCCTTGCGACTCCGCACACCCTTCGGTCACCACTAGCCCTCCAGTTGATTCTTGACAAATCGAATTTTCGAGCGCTGCTCCTCATCATTTTTTTCGCGTTCGATTTTGAATCGAACGAGATTTGATTTGAATGAGCTTTTGATTTTATTGAATTAATTTGAGAACGGGAAAGAGAAGTAGGAAACGAACGCGATTTTGTCTTCATGCTTTCCTCTTTGATTTTTTTTAAATTTCGTTCCTTCGTTTGAATGATATTTGGGGAAGAGGAGAAAAACAAATTGCAATTTCATTTCGGCCATTTTTATCTATTTTTGAGGAAAGAAATCGATTTTGTTTGAATTCGAAAGAAAATTTAAAGGCTGAGCCATTTTTAGAGGAAGAGGAAAAGGAATCGCATGTTAGAGATGATACAAACAGGATTGGTCGGCTAACGTGCCAGCACAGGCTTGCTACAGAAAGGTCGGATACAGTGTTCCTGAAGTGAAGGGATAAAGTTCGGATTTGAAAGAAAGGCAGCTGATGGGAGTATCTTCGCCAATCAAAAACTATATACATATATATATATATATATATATATATATATATATATCTAAACCGCCTTGAATTTGTAGGTTAAAAACTTAACATTCTATCGAGCCGCGCCGCTAGGCGTTTATAATTTTATACACATATGTCAAATGCAATGGAAAAGGTTTCGAGTCCTAATTTGATCGTATGGAGAAGATAGCATTTTGGACCCAGTTATTTATATTAAATTTTTCGATATAAAGTTCAGCGCGTTTATAATCGTACGGCCACACGACACCTTCAAACACTATGAAATTTAAAATCCGATAATAATATAATATTATGGATCCAATGGAACTGTTTTCATCGAAATCTGAAACTGTCCCTTGGAAGGTTATTTTTAAATGTCAATTTAAATGATATATTTTTAAAACTGAACAAATTTCTTTTAAATTCAATTTTAAAAGTCGCATTGCCTACAGTATTATTAATATAGATTTTACAAGCCTTTAAATTATTTTTATCCATCTTAAAAATCAAGACTCACTATTTTAACCAATATTTAATTATTGCTTTAATAATTAAATTATTCAACAAACTGCTATTTTTGAATTCGGAATCCATTTCCTTTAAATAAACCCAAGCTTTCCATATTCAAAACCAGTCTATAATCCAAATTAAATATTTAAACCCATTTAAACATTCCAAATTCAATGTTGAAAAATCCGAATCGTCACATTCCTCCCCCTTAAAAGAATTTCGTCCCCAAAATTACTAAGGCGGAAAGAATGCCCCAAACTCACTAACTTTCCAAAACCTACTTAGTGAAAATACCATATTTGACTTTCCTAATCCTTTAGTTCCAACTAAATAATTAGTTTCAATTCCCATACCAAAGTTCATTTATTCCAATTCCAATTTGAAATCAAGTTGTAGTTAACAAAAAATTTTCAAACTCCTAAAATTTCTTGAAAATTTTGGCACAATCTCCCTTTTACGGAGGATCTTTTGCAATTTTCCAAGAGAGATAAATATATACATCGACCCATATGGTCGGGAAACAAAAAACAAAACAATATTTCCTATTTCCTATCTTTTATTGTGTAGGCATACCATTATTTAGCATTTTTAAGAAAACGGCTTATTTATTTAGCATTTTACGCAACCACAATCAAGCAATATTGCTCTCAGTACCCGTACTTACTCAATTAAACATGTAAGCACGAAATATATACAATTTGCTACTCTTTTAAACAACTACAACACATGAACTTCATAAGAAATGCATGTTATATAATTTTCATAAGCACATATAAGGTTTCGACACCTTTTTAAATCGCATTCAACTAATTCATATACCATTTCATTCAGTTTCAATGGTTTGCAATTCATTGGCTTGTGCTCAATTCATTTTTATTCCCAAGCAAGCCCATTTCCAATTCAATTGTTTTTAAAATCAACCTATTTCACTTCTATCAATTTATAGAATTTTATTTAATTCTTTTTTCGTCAAATGACCCATTTTCTTATGCAATTCGCCGATATTCATTCAAATAATATTTTCTTAAGCTTATAACAATTTTAAATTGATTCCAACTCAATTTATATTTAATTTCATTCCATTCCTAAATTATTCATAATCCATACATTCTCATTCTCATTTCATCTCCAAATAGGTTCCATTTCGAAACAATTTTATTTAGCTTGACAACTATTATATTTTAAATAGCCATTCCGCAAATAAATTTAAGTCAAGGTTCTTTTAATATTAACTTAAGTTATTTATTTTCTTAAATCATTACAATCAAACACTAAAGCCCATTTTTATTGGCAAACACTTGCTTTCAAACTAATTTGATTCTATTTTCAATCAATCCATTTCATTTAATAATTAACTCAATTAATTCATCCACTCAATTCTCTTCAAACTTCCAATTTCCATTTTTAGTTTGATTATCATCCAATCAAATTCCATTTAATTCAATTATCCCATTCTCTTAATCCCTTTTAAATTTTAATCCACGTTCTTAATTTATTTTATTAATAATAAGGCCACTATTTAATTTATTCATACTCACTTGGATTTTATTTGCAACCCAAACCCTTATTATTTTAATTCAATTTCATTTTATTTGACAACATTTTCAGTTGTATTTAATTTATTAAAACTTAAAGTAGAATGTTATTTGTAACTGAGCTCATAACCAAACCCTTTATTAACTCACAATCCAAGTTCTATTTGTCCAATCTAGGTTCCATTTCATTTTCCAAAATATCAAACAAATTTTATTTTGGCTTTCACTTCACTTTTCCATTTCTATTAGTCACACACTTATTATCTTTCACATTTCCATCTATTTGCACCCAAGTCCATTTACATTTTATTTTAATTCAAGACCATACATTTATTTATAGCTAAGAATATTTTTATTCAATAGGTTTTCAATTCTTTTATAAGCTATCGGAATTTATTTATTCCAATTCAATTTTAATTTTATTTCCCAACCCGATTAAATTTCTATTTCCCAATTCAATCACATCCAAAATTTAATCCATCGTACTAATTTACTTCACCAATTTATTTTTATTTTTTCCATATATTATCATCAATTAAATTTCAAAAATTAAAATTTTCAACTTATTCTAAGTTAAATTCTTATTTCTAACTTTTAATTTTTAATTACGAAATACAAATCTCATATTTTCCTTGGTGATATAAGCCATTTTAAATCTTTATAATCTTATTTGACTATAATATTATCATCCAAACACCCAAGTTATATAATAATTTCAAAAAACATTTTCCTTTATGTAAAAAATATACTTTTGGGTAAAATTATTTCATTCACCCACTTTTAAAACAGTACTCTGTCGGTTTGCCTAGCTTAAGAGTTTAGAAATACCTACCGATATAGTGATCCCGACTGTTTCGACCAGAATTTATAAACACTCAATGGATAAGTCAACAATATTAAAAAAAATTCACTAACAAATACGCGCTCATATCTATTAATACACTCAGACTCATTCTAGAGCACTACTGACTCTATCTCTAATGAGTAATCCCTACCAGAGCCAAGGTTCTCGCTTAACCTTCTTCTTTGATACCAAGTAATGGCCCGCAAATCCATACCCCTTTGAGCTGGTCATATTCCACATCAATTCAACTCAAAGTGGAACAGAAATATGATTCATTAGGGTAAAATAAGAAAGAGGCAGGAGAAGAAGATAAAAAAACATCAGAGTCTCACAATCGCAGCGGAACAAAGTACAATGTATAATAACAGCTTTAAATACAAAGAGGCATGTACTGTTATATATACATACCATCATCAGAGTACACCAATCATCTATCACTTTGGACAACTTATTATCTGTCCTTACACAACGTAAATAATAATTCAAGTACGGAAGTATGCTTTGCCATCCAGCTCGCCTCTTAAGCTCCCTAGCTATTTAACCCAAATCCATAGTCTGGCCTGAGCATCATAATAAAACAACACCCGAGTCAGTCAAGAAAACCAGCATGGGAAAATCACACTCAATTGGATTATTATATTTTAAAAATCCTTTGAAAACAAAGGTATCTCATAAGACCACGCCACAAATAAACATGTCGGGCTTTTACCTTATGATAACCAAAAGCATTTCATATCAGATCCTCTGATATTATCATAGTGTCTAAGTACAAACACATTCAAATAGCCGAAACTGTTAGATTCATTAAATTCCAGCATAATAGGTATACAAACAAGTTCGAAGGAACTTATTGGAGATTAATTTTCCATAAAACGGTAGGACTATTGGGCTACCGCCCGTCACAGTTACGGGCCTACATCAGAGCATCGAGGACCACTCCTGATCCCCTACAACACAAGACCGGAGCTAACCCTTATCGGATAGTCCGAATAAGATCACCCCACGGATGGTGCGACCAACCGCCATACTACCAAAATAAAAAGGGACCTTTAGACATGAGAAATCTTACCCTACTTGGGTGCTACCACTTAGCCTTGCTACACCTCCCCTATTTTAGCCATTCTCGGTTGATGAGGCTTGAGGCTATGCGTTACCTTTTAAAGAACTCATTCACTTAGAATGCTCATCTTTCCCCTGACAATATTCTGATAGCATTCGTCCATACAAGTTGCCCTGGGTAAGGTCAAAATTGAATCACTGTCTTCATCATCTTTACGGTCTTTCGCAAAAGTTCAAACCGAACCGAAATGGTTTTCAGATAATTAAATTCGATCCCGGTCTCTTCGAAACGATTAGGGCATTGGCCAATATTGATAATTGGTTATTGAACTATCAAATAACATTCACAAGCAACCATTTGGCCTTAAATAATTTTCCCAAATTATTTATCTCAAAATATCTACATCAGTTATTGTTTACAAACTTCACATTTCAATACTTTGAAAATAGTATTTGAAATCTCTCTTTATTCTTAAGGAAAAAATTTCAACCTTTGCCCAATACTTGGAATATTTTTCCCACTTCATTTGTTACTTAACACTTGGAAATTATTCATTTTTATTTCCTGTTCCTTTCTTAAAATCATTTACAATTTCATTTGTAAATTCCCAACCCGTTTCACTTGAATTCTATAAACTCTAGAATTCCTCAATTTATTCCCTTTAATGTTTCCAAAGCCATATATTTACTTTTAAAAAATTGTAGTTTTACTCCTACTCCTTTGTGAATTTTACTTGACCTTTGGAAGTTCACTTCTCTTATGCTTTAGAATTTTATTTAAGTTTTCATAATACCACTATATAGATTTCCCTCAAAAATCTTATCTGTTTTTAATAAACTTCGCTCCCATCTCAAGAGGATAATTAATTGAATTTAAAACATTTAAAAACATATATACTTGTACATAAGGATAATGGTTTTATTTTCAAAATATGGTTTAAGATAAAACTAATTTTGGAATATTCTAAATCCAATAATAGTTTATAAAAGTTATATTATATAGTAGATTTAAAAATTCACTTTTAAAAACAATTTTCTTTACTTGACAAAAGTCTATCTTTGGAAAATCCAATATCCATCCATAAAATTCATAAAATTCCTCTTGAATCGTATCCAATCGAAAATAACCAAATTAATCACTGTTTCTCTTATTTGAAATAATATTCCATCATTTCTTTCCAAAACAATTCCCATTGCCCGATATTAGTTCGCACCATCAACTTATGCTTTCCACATATCCACTGATATCATCCCCTTTTATTTATAAGCCCCATTTATATATTTATAAACTCCTTTGAGCTTTTCTTCTAAAAACAAATTATATTTATAAATCCATATTATTATTTATCCCTTAATAAAATTCCATGTTATTTCAATCTATTTTAATTATCGATTGCAATACCTCTTCAAGCGCTTAATATATATTTTTTAATTTCAAATTTTCACTTAAACAAATTTTACAAATGATTAAGTATAACCCAAGTCAGTTAATATATTTTTATTGTACTAAATTTCCTTTAGAATAAATCAAATTTCAATATAAATAATTTCTTTCATTTCCTTTTAAATTCTTTCACTTTAATTATTTTTGGTTTTTAAAATGTCCATTTTAAATTCCGATGCCATTTAACATTTAATAATTCAATTCATCCAACCATATCAATTTATCAATCATATCATATATCAACATATATATATATATATATATATATATATATATATATATATGAACAATAAATATTTTTGAGGAATCTTGTTGGATCCCTCCAACCTGTTTTTCCTGCATCCACAGATGCCAGTCATCAAATAAAATACAAATCCCACTTCGAGGAGGATTTCGCGGGATAAAGGGTTATCCGCTATTATGCGGGGCGCATATGGTCTCACCGCTATATAATGCGGGAATATCAATCACTCCAATATATATACTACAATATATAATATCATCCAACAAATAATAATTATTTAATTCAACCAACATCCAATTATTTAAATTTAACATTTAAATTTAAATAAGGTCATCCAAATAAGTGAGAAAATCGCACCTTTATTTCCATTTACAATCCACTTCAATCTTGACTTGATTCACGATTTTTGACCTTGTATAAACATTTATACGGTTTATTAATATTCGATATAACCAAACAATCAATTTCCATTTTATAATTTAATTAACTGATAATTTATTTTAAACAAATAATTTTCCTTTTAAAAACCTTTTACTAACTAAATAAGTTTATTAAATAAATTAATCATCTTAATAAATTATTTTTAACCCAACCTAGTAAATTGTATTTTATTTTTCTTCATTTTCAAACTGCATATAAAAATAATGTATATAGGTTTAAAAATCTAATTTTTTTTACATAAACTTTAAATATTTAAAGTTCCTATTTTTATTTCAAATCTTACAAATTTACATATATTTTCTGTCTAAACCTTATATACATATATATATATATACACACATATATTTTTATCAAATTCTAAAAATAAATTTCCTTCTAACCAGAATTATCATATACCTTACTGTAATAAAATAACAGCAATTTCTTTACTATAAAAATCTTATTTTTCTTATTTTTTTCTATATATACATAAAAATCTACATATGTATACTTCACTATATATTTATTATCCTTTTTAAATCCATAAATATACATATACACATTTATTTGAATTGAAAAAAATAAATTATACATCACTACGTAGATGCGAACACAGACCCCACCTCGCCTTTGGCCCATGCTGCCGCTGCGCGACCACCCACCAGCACTCGCAATGCCCGTGCCGAACAAACACGACCTCGGCTCTTCAAAAAACCCAAATCCATCGCCGCCTCAAGCGTTCCACTCGCCTACGTACATGAACTCCCAACCAAGCACACACCCTATGGCGACCCTGAAACCTACCCTAATCAACCTCTTCCTCCTATGGCCTCGCCATTCCTCGTGACCCCGTGCACCCTCTAGTCACCGTGAGCCCTCTAGTTGATTCATGACGAATCGAATTTTCGAGTGCGGCTCCTTATCATTTTTTTTTCTTTTTTTTGGCGTTCGATTTTGAATCGCATGAGATTTGATTTGAACGAGCTTTTGATTTTCTTGAATTAATTTGGGAAAAGGGGAAGAAGGAAATGAACGTGATTTCGTCTTCGTGCTTTCCTCTTTATTTTTTAAAAAAATTTCATTCCTTCATTCGAACGATATTTGGGGAAGAGGAGAAAAATAAATCGCGATTTTTTTCGGCCATTTTTATTTATTTTTGAGGAAAAAAATCGATTTTGTTTAAATCTGAAAGAAAGTGGAAAGGCCGGGCCATTTTTAAAGGAAGGGGAAAAGGAATCATGTGTTAGAGAAGATACAGATAGGATGGGTCAGCTAACGTGCCAACACAGGCTTGCTACAGTGAAGGTCGGCTATAGTGTTTCTGAAATGAAGGGATAAAGTTCTGATTTGAAAGAAAGGCAGCTAATGGGATATCTTAACCAGTGAAGCACTATATATATATTAAAATTTAAATTTAAACCATCTTGAATTCGTAGCTTAAAAACTTGACATCCTATTGAGGCGTGCCGCTAGCCATTCATAATGTTATACCCCTTCCCGAATGCAATGGAAAAGGTTTCGATTCCTAATTCGATCGTATGGAGAAGATAACTATTTGGACCCAGTTATTTATATTAAATTTTCAATATAAATTTCAGCGCGTTTATATGTCGTACGATCAAACGACAACTCCAAATACTATGAAATTTGAAATCCAATAATAATACAATATTATGATCCAATGGAATTGGTTTCGAAATCCGAGACTGTGCCTCGGAAATCTATTTTTAAATGTATATTTAAATGATATATTTTTAAAACCGAACAAATTTCTTTTCAATTCAATTTTTAAAGCTGCATTGCCTATAGTATTATTAATATAGATTTTACAAGCCTTTAAATTATTCTTATCCAGCTTAAAAATCAAGATTCACTATTTTAACCAATATATAATTATTACTTTAATATTTAAATTATTCAAAAAACTGCTATTTTTGAATTCGAAATCTATTTCCTTCAAATAAACCCAAGCTTTCTATATTCAAAATCAGTCTATAATCCAAATTAAATATTTAAACCCATTTAAATATTCCAAATTCCACGTTGAAAAATCCGGATCGTCACACCTTAGGTTTTCAAAAATCAAGCCTTTTGCTAAGAGGATCTGAGATTTAGGCTCTTTTCAAAAGTTCTAGCTGATTTAATTAAATTTTGGTGAGTAATGCACATGTTGTCAAGTTTTAAGCTTTATCTTATTGCTAATTTAATGTTGGGTCCTTTTTGGAAATACATGGTGTTTAATGTGAATATAAATGAGATAATATGTATGATGTTTGGTCGTGAGCTTGTAAGTATAGCTTGGATGTGAATTTATATATGCTTGTAAGTTAATTTGCCTTGGACTTGATAAAATATCTAAAAGTGATATAGGTGTGATAATGTTTGGATCTTTATGTATGTTTTTGGTTCGTGATATGAATGGCGTGCTGTGAATAAGAATTTGTAAGAGGATGCTAAGAAAGCTTGCACCTTTGTACGGTTTGGCGACTTGGAATCCTTATGTAAATATTGGTATTTTAGTTTTAAATCAAAATCATTTTCAAGATAAAACTTTGTTGTAGTTTTACAAAATATGGTTGTAAAGGTAAGTAAGCTTTTCAAAGAGTAAGATTTCAAAAGAAACATAGAAAACAATTTTAAGTTATGGTATCTGTTTGCAACCAAATTGGTGACAAACGCTCGAGAATAGATTTGAGTGGCAAATTAAATGATGAAATTAAATGAAAATAGAGGAATAACACTGAATATCAAGAAATATGCAACCAAAAATAGAAATAACAAGATTTTTAGTGGTTCAACGCTGATTGCCTATGTCCACTCTGAATGTTTTCTTTATTGGTTTATCAACCAATTGGTTACAATTACAATCCACAAGAAAGAGATTGAGAATAAGTTAGAACAAAAGGAAATTGATATAAAAATGGCAAAGTTTCGCTTGTCAGCCAAAAAAAGCGAGTCCTTAAAAGTGTGCCCTTGCCCTTGTATTTGTAGATGAAGGCAACCTTTAACCTGACTGACATCTCAAAACCTGGACCACCCTTCACCACTTAGACCTGCCATAAGGATGAACCCAGCCCAACATACTATGCCAAACAAAAATACCATGCCGACCATCTTGTCTCAAAGCTCTATGCCGATCCTACCAACATATGCTATGCGAACCCAAACAACATCATACATTATGCCAACCTGATAATGTTATGAACTATGCTGACCGAAGCAATGTCATGCACTGTGCCGACCCAAAGCCACATTGTGATGACCTAATGAACTTCGTACACTATGACGAGCCGATGGCCTTTGCTCTTTATGCCGACCCGATGGTCTTTGCACTCTATGTTGACACGAACAATGTTTCATCCATGTCCACTACCCATCCAAATGGTCTTGCCAACCCCAATAACACTACCAAGCCATATCGATCCTCATTGCATATTATGCTGATCCATCCACAACAAGTGCTATGCCAATCCTATGGATACAACACATTCTTCAACTTATTAATCATATATGTCGACCCCTATCCTACCAAACTAACCTTCATAATTCTGACATTATGTATTATATATTCATTGTCCTTATTTACCATGGGTTGGAAATAGCCGCTCGGAAATCACACTCTAGTCACATAGAAGTCGTCTCGTGGTCATATTTCCCATCAATAATCAAGTCTGATCTTTGTAGTCACCATTTTGTAGTCGGTCCAAGGTACGGGGTAACACCTGCCCCCTAAAAGTACGTCTTGTGAATAACATGACGTGCTTTGAATTTGAGAAAACGAGATTCTCGAAAAAAATCCTACCTAAGTCATTGATTGGCTATTGTTCCTCTATTAGCTTTCGATGAAGCACGTATGTTAACACCGCCTTAACCATGACTCACCGATCTAGTGCATCAGGAGGTTCCGACCTAACAGTTAGAAGCGTGCCGACCTAAAGCTCAACAGGGGGTGCCGACCTAAGGCCTAAGGGTATGCCGACTTAACACTTCAACGAGGCTACCGACTCAACATAAATACCGACCCAACAGCCTTAGCTCATTGCCGACCTAAAATGAATGACGACTCAATAGTTACCGACTTAATGACTCAGAAGGGACAGCGACTCAATGCCCTTACAAAGTTCCCGACCTAAGGCCCTAAATGGATAGCGACCTAATGCCTTAAAGGATGCCGACTTAGGAAGTCTACTGACCTAACTTAAGTACCGATCTAATTACCTAAAGGAGTTGCCGACCTAACTGATCAGGACATGGAAAGGTGAACGACCTATACTTAAGTCGCAACCGACTTAAGACTTATGCCAAGCCGTTCACGACCCAGGCAAATGAAGGCAAATCCTATACAGCTACTTGACACGCGCATGCTAACTCAGCAACGACCCAAGTCACAACCGATCCAGCTCCCCAGTTATCTCGTTCAGACCGTGACTTGCGACTTACCAAGTTAACTCGTCCATGACCTAATATAAGCCCGATGCCATGTTACTGAGAAGAGGTGGTGTTGACTCGGAGGCGACCTTAGACCGGTCACGACTCACCTTAAGTCGGCTGCGTCTTAACTTGAGTCGGCCGCGGTTTAGGACTTGGCAAATTTCAGAATCAGAACTCTCTATAAATAGGCACCCATCTCCAACATTCAAAGGACTTTTTTTTGGGCACATTCTCTTCATACACCGTTACCTTGCTGCATTGAGAACTTCATCAACACTTAGAGCTTTCAAGATTAGAGGAATACATCAAAGAAATTCACGAAGAAACCACACATCTTCAACATGAATCTAAGGACTTTAATCGACATTGAAGCTTAAGACTGGTTCCAAATCACTTGTAACTTGAAGTATATTGTATTTGAGAAGAATTGTATCAGCTTGTAACGGGATTATTAATAAAAGTACTTGAGTGGACGTAGGCTATACTTTTAGCCGAACCACTATAAAATCGTTGTTGTTTACTGCTTTTCTGCTATTACTTGCTTGTAATTCTTTCCCGATCTATCGGGTGGTGCTTTCACAACTACACTTTACACACCGGGGCGTTAGCGTTCACATTTTAGCGTTAACATTTTTGGTGCTTTCACTGAGAACCGAACTCAGGAAAACTGTCATCATTGCTTCACAGAGATTTGAAGAAAGAATTTCCTTAAAAACCAGAAGTCTATCTGAGATTATGGCTCCTCGAAGGAAAAGTAGATCTATCAGATCTGGAAACATTCAAGAGGGAACCTCCGCTTCCCCTGTACCTAATCAACCCACTCCGTCTGTTGGAGTTACGAAAGCGGAGTTGGATGCTGTGATTCTAGGGCTAAACCAGCAGATAAACGCCCAAAATGCACAATTAGAGGCTCAAAGTGCCCAGAATGCTCTGATTCTGAATAAATTGAACGATTTACTTGGGGCAAACAATCAACCAGCTTGTAATGAAAGGAACTGTGCTGGCAACATTCATGATGTTAGTGAAAGGAATGCTCCTGAAAGGGCCACTAGTCCCTTTGAGCAGGCAGTTCCTGAGGCTGGTGGATCTAAAACTCGGCATGATGAGGAATATCTTTCTGGAATGGTCCGGCAGATCATGAAAGAAAGTATGCAAAGGGTTGAAGATGAGAAGGAATGGGGTTTCGCTCCAAGTAAAACTCCGTTCATTGAAAAAATCTTGAAGGCGGAATTTCCAAGGAAGTTTGTCCCTCCGACTATTCCAGCTTACAAAGGGACAAGTGATCCGAATGAGTTCTTGTATAAATATGATTGGCACATGACAGGTGCCAGGGCCTCTGACGAAATAAAATGTCGATATTTCCCCGTATACCTGGAAGGTGTGGCTCTACTATGGTTCACCAAGTTGCCAGTCCGATCTATCGATCAGTTTTCAGACTTGACCAGAAAATTCAAGGAGCAGTTTAGAGTATATGCTTCGAAGGCCAAGGACATTATGTCACTATCGAGTTTAGAGCAGAATCCTGGTGAGTCTATCAGATCCTTCTTGAACCGCTTTAATATAGCACTGGCTGAGGTGGACAATGCTGAACCACGAATGATATTGACTTATCTGATGAGGGCTATTGATAAGTCAAGCGAATTTGGGAAATGGTTAAATATGAAGGAGCCAACCTCTCTCGAAAAGTTCTACAAAAAAGCAGATGAATTCATTCGCTTGGAAAGCCGTCCTTTACCAGTAAAGACGGTGTTGGAGAAAGCAGAAGACAACACTGTCGCTCCACGCAAGAATGAATCGGTGGGGCAAAAAAGGGAGAATAATAATGGGAAGAAACAGGGTAATCTGAAGAAGCCCCGATCCTTCAAGCCATCAGAATATACTCCATTATCACATACACCGGAGCACATCTACCTGGCCACTAAAGATTCCGTCGATTTCCCTAAACCTATCCCTTTGAGAACCGGGAAAAAAGCCATACAGAGTGGGAAATTCTGCCGCTTCCACAATCAACCCGGTCATGAGACTGATGAATGCCGCCAGTTGAAAAATCTGATTGAAGAGTTGCTAAGAGAAAACAAACTGCAGCAATTCGTGAAGAAAAATAGCAACAATCCTGCATCGTCAAGTCAGGGGCAACAGGTTCCTGTTCATTAGCCTAGGACAGGTGAGAAAGCTACGGGACATGAATCTGGAAGGCCCGTTATCGATGTCATTACAGGAGGGCCTCACCCAGCTGGCAAGAGCTGGGGTGAGATGGAGAGATATTCCAGGGCTTTGAAATATGCTCCAGCCGAAGAAGACGTCTTTGTTTTAGAAGACACTACGCCCCTGAAACAACAGAAAACTTTCAGCGATGATATTGTTTTCAGAGCCAGAGATTCCACAGGTATAGAAGCTCCTACCCTAGATCCCTTGGTCATCTCGGCTGGTATTGGACCGGCCATTGTCAGAAGAGTCCTCATTGACTGCGGGGCATCATGCAATATCCTCTTCAAGAAGACATTTGACCAGATGAAAATCCCTATGATTGATGTACAAGCCTCATCACAGAAGATCGCTGGCTTCACTGGGGAGCCAAAACAACCAATTGGGACCATCGATCTGCTTGTAGAACTTGGAGAAGCAGAAAGGAAAGTGGTCCGCAAGCAAACATTTGTGATTGTCGATGAGTTTTCTGCTTATAATGCTTTTCTTGGCCGTCCAACACTCGCAGCATTCAAAGCTATCCTAGCCCCGTGGTGCCTCACTATTAAATTCCCTACTGACAATGGAGTAGGAGTTATAAAAGGGGATCAAAATGCTGCGCGAGAGTGCTATTTGACAGAGCTGCGAGAGTCAAGAAAAAGAGAAATGGGGAAGGATGCGGCAACCCCAGTCCGCATCAAAGAACCAGCCTTGTAGCAATTACGGGGCGGACCCTGCACTGGCGAGCACAGCGGGGCACGGAAAGAAATGGATCCCAGAAAAGCCAGTGCAGGGGAGAATAGAGTGGTACCGGTGGAAACGACAGTTCCGGTACCTATTGACCCGAAGGACCCAAATAAGGTGTTAAATGTGGGTTCACAGCTTAATGTGTCAATTCAGAATATCTTGATATCTTTCCTGAAAGCAAATCTGGATGTCTTTGCTTGGACTCACGCCGATATGTGTGGAATATCCCCAGAAGTTGCAGTACACGCTCTGAATATTGACCCAAAGTTTACGCCAGTTAAACAGAAAAGAAGAACCCAAGGTCCAGAAAGGTCAGCAGCATTAAAAGAAGAAGTTGATCGACTCATAGAAAATAACTTCATCAAAGAATCTACATATCCGAATTGGGTTTCAAATCCTGTGTTGGTCAAGAAAGCTAATGGAAAATGGAGAGTGTGCATTGATTTTTCTGATCTAAACAAGGCTTGCCCCAAAGATTGCTTCCCATTACCCAGGATCGATCAACTGGTAGACGGAACTGCGGGACATGAATTGTTATCTTTCATGGATGCCTACTCCGGTTATAACCAAATCATGATGCATGAGCCGGATCAGGAGGATACAAGCTTTATCACAGATGTTGGACTCTATTGCTACAGAGTTATGCCCTTCGGATTGAAAAATGCAGGGGCAACCTACCAAAGACTTGTTAATGCTATGTTCAAACCGCAATTGGGCAAAACTATGGAAGTCTACGTCGACGACATGTTAGTGAAGTCCAGGAAAGCAGCGGATCACATTGAACACTTAGCAGAAATGTTCACAGTCCTCCGGAAATACAGAATGAAACTTAACCCTCTGAAATGTACATTTGGGGTCGAGTCCGGAAAGTTCTTAGGTTTCATCGTCAGTGCTAGGGGCATTGAGGCTAGTCCATCTCAAATTACTGCCTTGAAAGAAGTTAAAGCTCCTAGAACGAAGAAGGAATTGCAGAGTCTCAACGGAAAGGTCGCCGCCCTGAGTCGGTTCATTTCCAAAGCCACTGATAAATGCATCCCATTCTTTGATGCCCTGAAGAAAGGAAAGAAGAATTTTGAATGGACTTCCGAATGCCAAAAGGCCTTCGATGAGTTGATCCGTCATATGGAAACGCCTCCAATACTTTCTAGGCCAGGCAATGGTGAGGATCTTCTTATATACTTGGCAGTATCATCTCATGCTCTAAGTGCAGCGCTGATACGGGAAGACAAAAGGATTCAACATCCGGTTTACTATATCAGCAAAAGACTCACTGGGGCAGAGCTGAATTACTCCAAGTTGGAAAAACTCGCCTATTGCCTACTAGTTGCATCAAGGAAACTGAGGCAATATTTCCAAGCTCATCCTATCAAAGTACTCACTGATCAACCTCTAAAGCAAGTCCTATTTCGCCCTGAAACTTCGGGTCGCCTTCTAAAATGGAACATTGAACTCAGTCAATATGACATCACCTATCACCCCCGAAAAGCAATCAACGGACAAGCTTTAGCTGATTTCATTGCAGAATTCACAGAGAAAGATAATGGTGAGGAAGAAACGATCAATGATTCCCCAATCCAATGGAAGATGTATGTTGATGGCGCAAGAAATGACTACTGTTCTGGAGCCGGAGTGGTACTTGAAACTCCTGAAGGTCGATCATTATGTTACGCATTAAGATTGGAATTTCCTTCAACAAACAATGAAGCAGAATATGAAGCTCTTATTGCAGGTCTGAAAATCGCTAAAGAGCTAAACATTCGAGCATTACAGATCTTCAGTGATTCTCAGCTTATTGTATGCCAAGTCAAGAAGGAATTTCAAGCAAAAGGTGGAAACCTGCCTTCCTACTTGTCAAAGGCTTGGGAACTCCTATGTGAACTTGATCACTATTCAATAAGCCACATTCCTCGGGAAGAGAATATGAAGGCAGATTCCCTCGCAAAGTATTCAAGTTCTGGTGAAGCTCAACTATTGGGATTGGTCCCTGTAGAAGTCCTTTCAGCACCGAGTATAGACGAGATGGATATAGACTGGATTATGAATGTATCTCAAGAACAAGAGTCATGGATGACTCCAATACTGGACTACCTACTCAGAGGTTCTCTGCCAGAAAATTCGATAGAAAGACGAAAGCTACTAAGGAAAGCCTCTCGCTATGTAATTCAGGACGGCCGATTGTACAGACGGGGATTCTCAATGCCATTGCTTCGATGTGTATCCCGGGAAGAGTCCAAAACAATCCTAGCTGAGGTGCATGGAGGAGAATGTGGTGATCATTCAGGTGGTCAAACATTAGCAAAGAAAATTCTCCGATACGGATATTTTTGGCCAGAAATTAATCGAGATGCTGCAGATTACTCCCGAAAATGTGACAAATGCCAAAGATTTGCCAAAATTCCTAGAGCACCTTCTACCGAACTCACACAGATGGTCAGTCCATGGCCATTTGCAATTTGGGGAATGGATCTCATTGGGCCGCTACCAACTGCTAAATCAGGGATTAAATATGCTATTGTTGCAGTTGATTACTTTACTAAATGGGCTGAAGCTGAACCATTGGCTACTATCACTTCTAAGAAAATGATAAGCTTTCTGACCAAGAATATCATTTGCAGATACGGTGTGCCTCAGAAAATAATCACAGACAACGGTACTCAGTTTGAAAGCGAGGAATTCCAGGATTTTTGCAAACGATTCAAAATCCAGAAAAGCTTTTCGGCAGTAGCTCATCCGCAGGCAAACGGGAAAGTGGAAGCAGTGAACAAAATCATCAAATCAACCATCAAAAAGCAACTCGAAAGAGCAAAAGGTGGTTGGGTCGATAAACTACCACTTGCACTATGGGCATACAGAACTACTCACAAAACTGCAACTGGGCATACTCCTTTTTCGTTAGCATACGGATCGGAAGCAATGATCCCGGTTGAAACAGAGGTCCCTTCACACAGAAGAATCCATTTCAATCAAGCAGAAAATGAGAAGCTACAACTTGAAGCGCTGGATCTCCTTGATGAAAAAAGAGATGAAGCTAACCTCAGAGTTGCAGCTCATCAGCAAAGGATAGCCAGACATTTCAATTCCAAAGTTCGTCAACGCAGCTTTGAAATTGGAGATCTAGTCCTGAAAAGAATTATGACCGCGACAGGTGTGTTTGGGCCAAATTGGGAAGGACCGTATGTAATAGGTCAGAAGCTTCTTGACGGCACATTCAAGCTCACCACTGTTGATGGAGATGAAATTCCAAGGGCATGGAACAGCAACCATTTGCGTCCATACTTTACTTGAAAATTTTGTTGAAACATTGTAAAAAGAATTATGAATGTATGATTCTTGTAATTGAAAGCAATTGTGAAACTGATGCAAGTAAATAATGAAAGAATATAAAGTGGATGTAGGACCAATTTCATGGCCGAACCACTATAAATCTTGTGTTCCTTATTATTATTATATGTTTGCTTTGTTTTCGATACAAAAATACATAAGATGTATTGCTGAAATGTCGATTTAAATTTTTGCAGACAATGGAAATAAAACTTGCGCATAATAAGACCGAGTGATTCTCACCATCATTCAACAAACAAATTTCAAGTCATAAAGGCCCCGAATTCAAATCCTAGATAAGAAATACTTCAATTGAACGGCTTATGATTTCGATAGAAACGAGCCCTTGCTAATAAATTGAGATTGTTTGAACGAACAAACATCCAATTAGGAAGCTAGTGCCCGTTCTCACGAACTTGCCTGACAATGAAGTACGCTTCCTTGGATTAAACAAGCCACTTGCGAGAAAAGGGGAATGAAAACTTGAAAAAAAAAAAAAAGAGGATCGCTGAAAAGGCATAAGCAAGTGAACAGAGGAACAACTAAAGCTACCATCAGCAGCACAAGTCCTCTTCGGAGGCGCAACTCTTCGGAGGATAAAAGACCTCTAATGGGTCATACGCCACAAAAAAAGAAAGTTCTCTACTCAACAAAAAAAGATTGGAGGAGTCATGACCCTCCAACCATGAGAGAGTAACTTCCAGGCGATGAAAACCCTCTCTGAGGCACATTTCACCAGGAGCTGAAGTGTTATGACCGCTCTTCGGGATTTCACTTCACCAGAGTTGAAATGCAAAAAAAAAAGCCCTCTTCGGAGGCCCATTTCACCAGGAGTTGAAGTGTTATGACCGCTCTTCGGGATTTCACTTCACCAGAGTTGAAATGTAAACAAAATAAAAGCCCTCTTCGGAGGCACATTTCGCTAGGAGTTGAAGTGTAACAACCGCTCTTCGGAATTTCACTTCACCAAAGTTGAAATGCAAAAACAAAATAAAGACCTTCCTGAAAGCCCACGTTTCACCGAGATTGAAATAAAACTTCCAAGTGTTGAAACGTGAAAAGGCTTTCTTCGAAGGCACAACTCTTTGGAGGTACACGTTTCACCAAGATTGAAATAAAACTTCCAAGTGTTGAAACGTGAAAAATCCCTCCTTAGAGGTACAACCCCCTCCCGGGGACACAATTCAAAGGAAAGACCTCTTCGAAGGCACAATCAAGAAGAAAGACCTCTTCGGAATCCCACGTTTCACCAAGATTGAAATAAAACTTCCAAGTGTTGAAACGTGAAAAGGCTTTCTTCAAAGGCACAACTCTTTGGAGGTACAGTTTCACCAAGATTGAAATAAAACTTCCAAGTGTTGAAACGTGAAAAATCCCTCCTCAGAGGTACAACTTTGTATAAAAAAAAATCCTCATCAAAAGCGTACTTTAACTTTCAAAGGAAGAGTAATTTACCTACTATGGAAAATGATCGTCAAAAAAAAAAAAAAAAAAAAAAGAAAGAAAAGAAGTTAACGTACCCTTCAGAGGTCCGCTTTACCACATAGAGGAATTCACTTGGTAAAATATGCACATAAGCAAAAGAAAAAAGTGATTTCTTCGAACGACAAAGCGTAGAAACTTATACGAAGGGAGTTGTACTCTACAAAAATTTTCTTTAAAGAATAAAATAATTATTCTTTAGCAAATAAGAGTGCAAGTCCCCTCGAAGCATAAAATATTGCAGCAAGCTTAAGGTATGGGGGCAACATGGTATAATAGTATAGCTGCATCAGTAAAGTAATACTCAAACAACATACCATAAACCCGCTGCAATATCATATAAATAAACTTGTGCAAAAATGAATAATAAATGCATACTCAAATTTAAACAGAAGTATGTACAAATAAAGAATCATTTTATTCAATTGCAGATATTGCAGATACAGGTTTCAAAATAAGAAGCAGGGGCCGGTGCCTGCACAACATCCGACCATTACACAAAAAAGGAATCAAAAAGCTCAACTCTTCATTTCTTCTTGCCGCCTTTAGACCCTTTACCCGGCCGAGTGGTTAGCTTCTCGGGTCTTCCAGGTTGGTCTGAAGGCATGAGGGAAGAAGGGGAGGGAGGTACAACTGGCGCAATTTCCGGTTCCTCTTCAGTGGTGATAATTTTCTTCCCCCTCCTCTTCGATGTCCCAAGCTTCTTTCTTCTCTGCGAAGAAGACTCACTCCCCGGAGTAACGAGGGCGGACAAAACTACGTCGTCAGAAGGAGTCCGCTCCGGAGAGATCTCGCCTCCTTCGAGTCCCTCATCTTTTTGCTCCTGCGAGGCAACAGGGTCATCCAAACCATGAAGAGCCTCAATTTTCTCCTCTTGTGACCCAGGTTGTGAAGCAGAAGGAGGAGTCACCTGAAGAGATGGAGGAGGAATAACCAGAGAAGGCGAAGTCTGCACGGCACTTGTTGTTTCAACTGCAGAAGAAGAAAAATTGAAAATGTTAGTATCTTCCCGAAAGAAGGGAGATATGGGTTCATCGAGATTCAGGAGGTAATCGAGAAGCTCATCAAATTTTTGAGGAATAAGCAGGCAATCCACCTGAATCGGACCAATGTCGAAATTACCTGAAGATATTGGCTTTGTCAGTTCAATCTCATAATTCTGAGCCCCAATGTCCTCCAAAGCCTCTTCATCAGTAGGGGTGATTACCCCAGTTCTTGTAGGAGGCGGCAAATGAGCACTAGGGCCTGTAATGTCCACCTCGGGAGAAACTAGAGGACGTTCGGAGATGGTAGGCGGTACTTCTTTTTCAGAACGCTCTTCTTCCGCCATCCTGGCCCGCGCTCTGGCAAGCTACTCCTTACCCTTGGCAAGAGCGGCACGGGCTTCGTCATCAAGATAATGCTCTTCAAGGGCTGACTCAGCATATCCAGCACCTTTACCACCGAGCATATCAAGTGCTGTCTCCCAAACTTCAGCCAGTGTGATTTCATACTTGGGGCCTAGAAAGGCAAGGCTTCCACGCCCCAAGACGCTGTGCAAGTAGAAGTCGAATAATGTTGAGCTGATGCTGTTTTTAGTCGCCTCATGAGATTCTTCAGCTGCGATTCTGCCGGCGACAGCCTCATCACGCTCCCCTTCAGTTTTGGCAAGCTGAAGCTTAAGCATTTGTATCTCCGCCTCCTGGGAGTTGTTTTTCTTTCGAAGCTTAACAATATCAGTAGCATAGCCTTCACTGATTCTTTTTTGTACTTCTAGCCTGTCTTCGGCATCCCTTTGGCTAGCGTGAGCGTCTCTCACTTGTTTCAGGAGCACTTCTTCTTTTTGAGAATAGGAAGTAGAGGAAGCAGCAAGCTCATGTTTCAATTCCTCGACTTTTGCTTCAAGCTCCTCATTGTAAGAAGCAATGTTCCTCATCTCGGTGTCGTGTTGCTCAACGACCTTTTGCCATTCGGCCTTATCGTTTTCCATAGTAAGCATGGCCTCTATGTTGGCACGGTTAACTCTTTGAAGCTCATCGACAAGCTTCTGCCAGTTTGACATCCTCTCGATATCGAGCTTGACGGCATCAAGATTGCGCAACATAGCAGACTTGTCGATGGGGACCAAGTCTAGGTCGAACCTCACCCCCTTAAGGCACCATTGAGGAAATCGTCTCTGCAGAGTGGCAGGACCCGGTCCAACTTGAAATTTGGGCCTGCTAATTATCGTTTGAATATCTGATTTCCCAAGAGCGGGAGAGTCAGAAGGAATGTCGAGTGAGGCTGAGATAGTAACTTTCTCAGGAGTAGTAGAGGCCTGCTTTTCACTGTGACGGGCTCGTTTGCTTAAGTCTTCACTCGTGTGACCTTTTCCTCGATCGTCATGAGATTTTCTCTTGTGGGAGTCATCGCCTTTTTGCCAAGAATCATGGCGCACTTCTCTCTCCCTTATTTCACGATGTTCTTCTTCAGTCCTCCTTTCATGAGCCTTTCGGGCAGCCCTCTCTTCATCCGACTCTCTGTAGGAAGGAAGGTAACGCCTGTAATCATACTGGCTACGCCTCCCGTAGCGCTGGAAATCGTCATAGTACGAGCCGCTGCGCCCCATAGGAGAATCTGGAATTAAAATAATAAGCTTTAGAAATCTTTAAGGTGCAAGAAGATAAGTGCATAGAAGTGATGAGAAATTCTAAGTGTGTGTGTTGTGCAAACTAGGCGCATTAATCTACGAACCACTCTTTATTTGGGGAGTGGTTGTGGGTGTAATAGTTAACGTCAACTCTTGAGTCGACGACGGCTGTTGCAAAATAGAAGTAGCTTCAACTACTGAAGAAGAAATCCCGGCAGTAGTAGGGTCATCTTTGAAGATCTCTTGTGAAGTAGCGAAGAGGTCGCTCAATCCTTCGAAGGTATCGTCCCTGCTTTGCTTGACAGGACTGGATTTCTTAGCCTTTTCACCAGATTCTTGTGAATGGTGAGAGGATCCCTGAGGCTCTTCTTCCTCGATAACCGGGGCAAGTTTACCAGATGGCCCCGCAACATCGACAGAAGTGGAGCACTTCACCAGCGAAGATTCAGGAGTCTTTGTCGGAGAATCGGGGACTTCCGTTGGAACTTCATGAGCATGCATAGAGCGAGAAGTGTGTAGAAGCCCATGTTGATGTAAAAATTCATCCCTCAACAGAAATTTTATGCTCCTCTCTTCTGTGGCCACGGCACTCAACCTCTCAAAAACTTGCTTGTGAATTGGGTCTCTAGAGGGGAGAGGAAGTGCTGAAAGGAACAAAGAATGAAATTAGCAACTGAAAGTTCGGATCTCGAAAAAGTTTCAAAACGGAGAAAATAGAAACACTAATCTTACTTCCCACTCTCCAGATGGCATAAAAGCCTGAGGGACAGCGGGCAAAGAAAAACTGGTTCAAAAATCCATGAACGCTTTCAGTAAGATCGGAAATGAGCTTGCGGTTTCTGGCACTTCTCACAATAATAAGGGAAGGATGATCTTTACTCTTTGCAAACGAGCACAGATAACGAATTTCTTCAAAACTCGGTAGGCGATCAAGGGTTCTTCTAAACAAAACACATAACCCCGTCAAGATGGCATAGCCATTGGGATGAAGTTGAAACGGAGAGATTGTCAACCGAAGGAGAAGAGTTCGAAGGAAGTCGTTAAAAGGAGGAATCGCCCCACTTAAGCACATTTGGCGATTGACTGCAACAAAGCCATAGGGAGGATTGTCAGCAGTATCACTTGGCCCAGGGAGAAGAACATCACTTTCAGCAAAGCCAAATTGAGTGCGCAGCTGGAGAAACGCTCTAGAAGTTAGAATAGTCGGGGTTCTCTCCGGAGGATTCTCTATGGGAACTGCTAGCGGAAAAGTTTCTTCCTCTGGAGTTACCACTTCTTCTTCTCGGTGGGAAGTCATTCTACATAAACAACTGGGTATTCAAATATGAAGGTGCACGTTTCCTAAAGTGTGTGAAGTGTTGTGTAAAATCAATCAAGTAGTGAACAAATATAACTGGAATGAAAACTAGCAAGCATTTGTTAGTTATGAAATTCAGGGACTATTGTTTTAAGCCTAAATATGCAAGTAAGATGTTGATGCAGATAAATCAGTTCAGATTATTGATACTTTGCATTAATGTTTAACTTTAATTGATTGATTCACAAACATTTCATGCAGTGTAATTGAGTTGCTTGTCCTGTCTTGACTAATCTGTCATCTGACATGGGCAGTCAATGGCAGTATTTTCGCCTTGGTTTTCTTTGTTTGTTATTTTCAGCAGGTTAGCAGCTTATAAGTTAATGCGATCTGTGAAATAATACACTGAGATTCAAGCAAATTTAAAGTTGGGGCAGTTCAAAATTTAGGCAACTTAGTTTGGCAGTTCAAGTTAGAAACTCAAAGTGGATCTATGCTCTCAACAAGTCAGCATGCCCAAAGCTTAAGTGTTAACTCGGCAGCGGTTTAAGAGCCAACTCGGTCACGGTTTAAGGGCTTAGCTCGGTCACGACTTAGGGGTTAACTTGGCTGCGGTTCAAGGTTAAATCAGTAGAAGGTTAAATCGGCAGATTTCCCCAAGGATTAACTCGGCCACGGTATAAGGCTTAGATCGGCAGAAGAATAGGTTGGCAGATTTCCCCCAAGTGCTAACACGGCCACGATTTAAGGATTGGGTCGGCCAAAAGCTAAGTCACTTCAAATCACCGGGTCGCATCTAAATCAATACCTCGCCCCACTCAACCCGTTGACCCGTTAGCCACTCCCTCAACCAAAAAACCTTCATCTCGTTCATACTACCGGATCATCCCATAAGCTGGTTCAAAACCACCACGAATCCAACGCCTTACAATCCTAACGCGAATCAAAATTGGCTACGCCTAAAGCAGTAACCCATCGGCATCATTTCATCGATAGCCTAAAGCCAGATCAAACTAACTAAGGATCATCAACTATAGATATAACGGGATTCGTGATAAAGCATCGTACAAAGTGGCGATTTAAATTTGATTGGTAAAATTCATGAATCAACGGTGATCTTGGATTGAGGAGGAAGCAAGTTTACTTACGCGATGGATGGCAAAGGTTATCAGTGATTGATAAGAGTGAAATCGCCTTTGGGAGCTCTGGGAAATTTTAATGGCAGAATTGAGCAAGGTAGTAAGTAATGAAAAGGAAGAAGAAGATGGATGTTTTATACCTTACAGTAGGGGGAACTGAAGCGGCAGATGCGGTCTAACTGTTGGGTCGCGTACGACCTACCGACCTAAGAGGGGACGGGTTAAGGACTATCGAAGCACACGACCTAACATTTAGGCGTATACTTCGAGGGGCAAATGTTAACACCGCCTTAACCATGACTCACCGATCTAGTGCATCAGGAGGTTCCGACCTAACAGTTAGAAGCGTGCCGACCTAAAGCTCAACAGGGGGTGCCGACCTAAGGCCTAAGGGTATGCCGACTTAACACTTCAACGAGGTTACCGACTCAACATAAATACCGACCCAACAGCCTTAGCTCATTGCCGACCTAAAATGAATGACGACTCAATAGTTACCGACTTAATGACTCAGAAGGGACAGCGACTCAATGCCCTTACAAAGTTCCCGACCTAAGGCCCTAAATGGATAGCGACCTAATGCCTTAAAGGATGCCGACTTAGGAAGTCTACTGACCTAACTTAAGTACCGATCTAATTACCTAAAGGAGTTGCCGACCTAACTGATCAGGACATGGAAAGGTGCACGACCTATACTTAAGTCGCAACCGACTTAAGACTTATGCCAAGCCGTTCACGACCCAGGCAAATGAAGGCAAATCCTATACAGCTACTTGACACGCGCATGCTAACTCAGCAACGACCCAAGTCACAACCGATCCAGCTCCCCAGTTATCTCGTTCAGACCGTGACTTGCGACTTACCAAGTTAACTCGTCCACGACCTAATATAAGCCCGATGCCATGTTACTGAGAAGAGGTGGTATTGACTCGGAGGCGACCTTAGACCGGTCACGACTCACCTTAAGTCGGCTGCGTCTTAACTTGAGTCGGCCGCGGTTTAGGACTTGGCAAATTTCAGAATCAGAACTCTCTATAAATAGGCACCCATCTCCAACATTCAAAGGACTTTTTTTTGGGCACATTCTCTTCATACACCGTTACCTTGCTGCATTGAGAACTTCATCAACACTTAGAGCTTTCAAGATTAGAGGAATACATCAAAGAAATTCACGAAGAAACCACACATCTTCAACATGAATCTAAGGACTTTAATCGACATTGAAGCTTAAGACTGGTTCCAAATCACTTGTAACTTGAAGTATATTGTATTTGAGAAGAATTGTATCAGCTTGTAACGGGATTATTAATAAAAGTACTTGAGTGGACGTAGGCTATACTTTTAGCCGAACCACTATAAAATCGTTGTTGTTTACTGCTTTTCTGCTATTACTTGCTTGTAATTCTTTCCCGATCTATCGGGTGGTGCTTTCACAACTACACTTTACACACCGGGGTGTTAGCGTTCACATTTTAGCGTTAACAACGTATGATGTCTCGTTCCATCAAATTCATAGATTTGTTTATATGGACATTATAGGCTTGTCCTTGGTTTAACTTTTGAAGGTAGAATCGATTAATTTCCTTTACGCATGGCGAGACACATATTTAAAGTATCTTAACCTTCATGTTATCGGTCATCATTCGGATTTTACAAACATTTGCGTTGCTTTCTGTTCTTCTTCCTACCATATGCACATCTCTCCTCTTCTTTGATTTCCCATAATTTATTATCATCACATAATCTTCTTCCTTCCTCTTCTTTTTTTAAGGGGCCCTGCATTTGTTATGTCGATCCATCGATGGATCTATATGGATAAGGTTCGGCTTACATAATAACCGACCCATTCAATTGTCATGACCGGGTCTCTTGAATGAGACCGGTTCACCTTCCTACTTCCCCTCCCATATATAAACTCATATCTTTTTTCTATTTCCTTTCACTTCTATTTCTTTAAGTTTTTATTCCTTCCTTTGCACTTTCTGGCCTCCTTTAACCGATCCCCCCATCCAACAAATTTAGTTACTTCAATCTCCAATCTTAAAGCCAAGCACAAATTTGAGCTTCTTCCCTACAGTTGCTTCCTGTTAATCTTCAATCCTAAAACCCAAATGCTCTCCCTCTTACTCGACCTGATACAAACATAAGGTACGAATCCTTCCTTTACATGCGTTGTTGGGTTGTAACCTTTGAGTTTGGGCGAATTTGAGTGTCGTTTTGGTGCATATGTAGATGGGTTTCAATAAGATGCATATGAGAGGTGGTGAAGAAGGAGGAACAGGAGAAAGAGAAGGAAGTTGAAGGAGAAGAAAATGGGCTCGGACAAGTTGGAGTTGGTTGGAAAGTGTTTGGTGAAGAAAATGTAGGAGATGTGGTCGGTAGGATTAGGAACCGTCATTTTAGCTTAGGCGTGGTGTTCGTGCATGTTGTTTAAACAAGGGGTCGATGTACGTTAAGATTTTAAGAGGGTTCGGTATTATGCATTAAGTGTAGGGGTCGGTATAGGTTTGGATCGCTATAAATGCTGAACAGGAAGGGGTCGGTATATGTCAGGATGAAAGGAGGGATCGATATGGAGGTAAAGAGGAAAGGGACTAGTCTTCAGCTGTGGATAGGGTTCGACATTCCTATATAAGTCTAAGTCCATGGATCGGTCATGGGGTTAGTACGTAAGGATCGTTACATATGGCCGGGATCGGTGTTGATAAATTAAAGTCATCTTAACTCGAATTATTTGAACATATGACTACATACTGCCTTGCCCAAGCATAGAGTGACTAATAACAACATGTATGGCGTACACGGACCAATGGACTTAAACTTGAACCAACAAATTCCCAATCTACTCAAAGCGAGTTAAGTAGAAAACCAGGCCAACATATTCAAACAATGGACTTCATAATCCAAAACGTCAATATTCGATCCTGAAGTTTTTGTCGTCGATCACCTTTTACGTCATTTGATACGGTCAGTGATGAAGGTCTCTTCGGACGAAATCTCTAAGCTTCGACATTTTACTTTTGCTTTTTTGATTTTAAACTGTTTACATCCATTTCATGTTGCATTGCACTAGTTCACACATAGCACAGGGGGACAGGTTATTATTTCTAATACTGATTGTCTACTGAGTATAGCTGACACAGATCTCGAGTTATACGAAGCATTCAACCGTAGTGTCTTCTAGATCAGATATGAAATCAAGCTCTGCTACTTTTTCTGACAAGCCTATACTAAACCAGTAAAAAGAAGAAGTAGAGATATAAGATTCATATTAGAATCTCCATTTTCATCGTTTTGATTGTGACAACTATATAAATCAATATTTGTGTGTACTAATCATTTATGTAGGAGATTTGTTGCAGATTTAGATTCATAATATTTTGAAGTTGTTAGTCTATTGTTTATAGTCTATATACTATTAGAAATATGTTAAAATCTCTTCGATATGGTATATATATTGGACATGCGCACACATGCATAGATATGCCCAAGCGGGTTGAAAACAGCCGGCTGAACGAACCAGTTCATCCATCTGTTTATTGAACTTTTTTTTTAAATATTTCACAATTTTCAGCTAGCTGAAAGAGTTCATTCAACCATCCGAATTATGTCAAAAATTGCCTATTTCTTTGTTGTTTCATGTTTAACAAAATTAGAAGGCTGAATTATAATTTTAGCTGGCTGATTATTTATAATTACTAATTTTTATGAAAAGACGCTTTTCTTCAGCGAAGAGAAACATCTTAAAATCAACTGTTGCATCAGTTTCTTTTAAACATTATCTTTCTCAAAGATCGCAACCTTTTAATCTATATAAATCGAGTTTAGAATTCAACAAACAATTAACCTAACTGATTTTAGTATTCTTGATTTCTTATCTTTTATTCTCTATTTTCAATTTGAACTCAAATTGCACATAATCTCTAATCGTCGATCACTCTATCTTCCACATTTCTCAAGCACATTACACTATATATCATAAAGGAGAAGATTATAGGAAGATTGTACTTAATTTACTTATCAGTGTTATTTAAAGAGCATACTACAGTCAGATACTTTTGTCTAGTTATAAAGAAGTCATGTTCGATTGCTTAGGCTGTGTAAACCTATTCTTCAGGTTAAGTGGGGTTGCTAGTTTAATTTCCAAAGGAGTCAAAGACTGGACGTAGAACGGGAGTTCGGACTAGTATAAAAATCTTCGGTATTATTTACTTTACTACATTAATTATTTACTTACTTAGTTATTATTCCACACAAGTAGTTTATCTATATTACATGATCCTATAATACAATAACTTTCACTTGGTATAAGAGCGAGGTCATCTTATAACTGTAACATAGTTATCTGATATCATAATATGGAAAACAACACTAGCACTACAACTACCACTAGCTTGCTTGATGGTCGATCTGCTACACGATCATCAGCATTTAATGGAATGAACTATAACTATTGGGCTACCAGGATGAGAATTTATATACAAGCAAATAGTTATGAAACTTGGAATATTACTCAAAATGAATATAACATACCTACTATCGAATATTCACAATGGCCTAACACACAAAAACAAGATGCTACTACAAATGCTAAAGCCATGAATATGTTATATTATTCATTAGACAAGAATGGGTTTAATAGAATAAGCATGTGTAAAAGAGCTTATGAAATTTGGCGTACACTTAAAGTTACACATGAAGGCACTAATAAAGTAAAGTAGAGTAAAATATCTATGTTCAAAAATCAGTTCCAGAATTTAAAAATGAAGCAAGATGAAACAATAAATGAAATATACTCTAAATTCAAAGATGTATATCACTCTCTTTTAGTATTAGGAGAAACAAATGCAGACTTTTATACTATTTCAAAAATCCTCAACTTCTAACGATGACAGGGAACGAAAGGCCTTAGTAATCGAAGAAGCTGACGACATTTAAACCATTAAACCAGAAGAATTGATAGAAAATCTAATGTCTTATGAAGCTAATATCCAGGCAAAACAAGTGTAGGTTCAAGATAAGAAGAATATAACATTCCAAGCATAAAAGGATGAATCAGATTTAGATGAGGAAGATATGGCGTTCATTGCTAAAAATTTCAAATAGTTTTTAAAGTTTAAAAAGAGCAAAAAATTCAAAAACAAAAAGAACAACTCCGGCAACAATAACAACAACAACAAACCATCATCGTCTGCTCTAGAATGTTATGAGTTTCACAAGAAAGGCCACATCAAGAAAGACTGTCCTGATAGAATGAAAGACAAATATAAAAGGCAGATTCAAAAAGAAAGCTTTCTCCATCACTTGGGACGATTCAGAATCATCTTCATCATCATATAGTGACTCAGACAGCGATATGGATCAAGCCAACATATGTTTTATGGCCACAAATGACGAGGTGAGTGATCTACCTTTTTACGATTTATTGGAAATAAACTCAGGATTACTTGACAAACTAAGAAACATCAAAAGCAAGCATAAAGAAACTATTGAAAAATTAAATAGAACTGAAGTAAATGTGTTAACAGATGAGAAACAAATTTTAGAAGAAGAACTTATTACTACTCAAGAATCTTATTCTATACAACATCTCAACTTTCTGTGTTAAGACAAGAGATAGAAACTCAGAAAGAAAAGAATATTGGTCCATTAATTGAAAATCATGACCTTAAAGCAAATATTAAAATTTTGGAATTAGATATCTTTATTCTTAAAACAAAAATAGATGATAATACTAAAAATGTCTCTAATTTTAACAAAGGTAGGGAAAATCTTTCTAAAATTATAAAAAATTCTCAGACTGTTTCAAATAAAAGAGGACAAAGATATATGCAAGTTTCTAAAGTTATGCCGAAGAAAAACAATTCATTATATAGCAATTTTAAAAGGGATAATAATAAATTTGAAAAACCTAGTTCAAAATGTACATATTATTCTAAATCAATTAGGATTTGGGTCCCTAAAATAAATAATTTTTTAATTAGAGATAAATTTATAAATTATTTTATAAAAACCGTTCATAAAAACAAAGCCTTTATTTTAAAGGAATTCTGAACCCGCTTGGGTTTGGTTTCCCAAGACCCAACTCTTAGGACTCAAAAAAAATGGTGGTTACCAATGTTAATTATGTATTTTGCAAGTACCATCTAAAAAGAGATGAAAATGGATATTAGACAGTGGTTGCTCGAAACATATTACAAGAAATAAAAGGATGCTAACGAACATTATCTAATTAGATGGAGGTTCTGTCACATTTGGAGATAATTCCATAGGATATGTCATCGGAAAAGATGAGGTGAGCAATAACGTCATATCTAATATACATCTTATTATAGATGTTTTATTAGTTAAAAATTTAAAACATAATTCACTTAGTATCAGCCAACTATGTGACAAAGGATTCAAATATATCTTTTTTTTAAAATAAGTGTAGCATATTTGATCAAAATAAAAATATTATTTTGGGAGGTTTTGGAGATAAAAATATTTTTTTTTTAAATATGATTTTAAATTACAATACTAACATGAAAAATATATATTTTTAAATATGAATATAAATTACAGTACTAACATGTGCTTAATAGCCATAAAAATGATCCTTGGCTATGGCACAGGAGATTTTGTCATATTAATTTCAAAGCTATGAGCAAATTATCTAAAAATGAATTAGTAAAAGGTTTACCAAAAATGAATTTTAAAGTAAACAATACTAATGATGCATGTCAATTATGAAAATTATCAAAATTATCCTTAAAGTCAAAGAAAAATATCTCTACTATACAACAATTTGTTGCATTTGGACGCATTTGGCCCAACTCAAGTTCAATCTATAAACCATAGAGAATATATGTTTGTTATAGTAGACGATTTTTCAAGTTGTACTTGGACTATTTTTCTGAAAAATAAAAGTGTACCTTTGAAAATTTCAGAATTTTTGCTAAAAGAATTCAAAATCTCAAAAACTTAAAAATTAAAAATATTAGAAGTGACCATGGAGGTGAATTCGAAAATGAAGCTTTTGAACATTTTTGTAATAAAAAGGAAATTTACCACAATTTTTCTTTTCCTAGAACACCACAACAAAATGGAGTTGTAGAAAGGAAAAATAGAACTTTACAAGAATGTAGAACATTTTGTTAAACGGAAGTACTTTACTAAAACATTTTTAGGCGGAAGCTGTGGCAACTGTCGGCTATGTTTTGAATCGTGTTTACATCCGACCACTAACTAAACACACTTCATATGAACTATTTCATTAAAGAAAACCAAATATTTTACATTTTAAAATTTTTGATTCAAAATGTTTTATTCTATACATAAAAGATCAGCTTGGTAAATTCGATCCAAAATTTGATGAAGGAATTTTTCTTGGATACTCGGAACGAAGCAAGGCTTATCGAATTTTTAATAAAAGAACTAAAAAAAATCAAAGAAACACTTTATGTTTCCTTCAACAAAAATTTAAATTTAATTAAAAAAAGTGAGGACGATGAGATAATCACTAAGACGATAACAAATATGGTTACTCAAAGTAATTTTGAAGAAATGAAAACATTGTCTTTAATTTTGAAGAAGATGAAAACATTGTTCATAATAACAATGAATTATGATCTCCTCCTAGGATTTTACGGGATCACCTAGTAGAAAATATCATAGGAGAAATTGATTCACACGTCAGAACTAGAAATCAACTTAACCAAATGGGCCATGTAGCATTTCTTTCTAATATTGAATCTAAAAATGCAAAATAAGCCTCTACTAATGTCTATTTGACTACAGTTATGCAAGAAGAGCTAAACCAATTCGAACGAAATGAAGTTTGGGAATTAGTTCCTAGACCGACCTATCAAACATTCATTGGCACTAGTGGGTCTTCAAAAATAAAGTAGAAGATAAGGAAATATAAATAGGAATAAAGCTAGATTAGTTGCACAAGGATATAATCAAGAAGAAGGAATTGACTATAAAGAAAAGTTTCTCCAATCGCACGACTAGAAGCAATACATATCTTACTGGCCTTTGCATGCTTTCATAATTTTAAAATTTATCAAATGGATGTTAAAAGTGCATTTTTAAATGGATATATAAAAGAAATGTTTATGTTGAACAACCCCCTTTATTCGCATATGAAAAATTTCCAAAACGTGTCTATAAACTTAAAAAAGCCTTATATGGTCTAAAACAAGCACTCCATGCTTGGTATGAACATCTTCAGAGCTATCTTAAAGACTCAGATTTTGAAATTGGAAAGGTTGATCAAACTCTTTTTATTAAAAGAACTAAAAAGGATATTATAATTATTTAAATTTATGTAGATGGTATTATTTTTTGTTCTACAAATGAAAATTTATATCACGAATTTTCTAATATAATGACCAAAGAATTTGAAATGTTACATATGAGAGAATTATCTTATGTTCTTGGTTTACAAATTAAACAATCAAATAATGGAAATTTTATTAACCAAGAAAAATATTTTAATAATCTAATTAGATGCTTTGGTATGGAAAATACTTCTGTCAAACCAACTCCAATGAGTATAACAATACATCTCGATAGAGATGAAGATGGAAAAAGTATTGACCAAAAATTATATCGACGTATAATTGGATCATTGCTCTATCTAACTGCTAGTGGACCTGACATAATGATGAGTGTCTGTTTATGTGCTTGATTTCAAGCAAATCCTAAAGAATCACATATGGGAGCAGTGAAACGAATATTATGTTATATAAGCAAAGCCAAAGATTTTGGACTTTTCTATCCGAAAGATTGTCCTTTCGAGTTAGTATCATATAATGATGCTGACTTTGGAGGACATCGGACGGATTGAAAAAGTTCGAGCAGGACTTCTCACTTCGTTGGAAAATCCTTAGTCCCCTGGTTTAGCAAGAAAAAAAATTGTGTTTCACTATCGACATGTGAAGCAGAATATATTTCTACTGCTTTAGCATGTGCATAAGTCATTTACATGCAAAAAATACTTCAAGATTTTGTTATAAATTTATCTAAATCAACTATTTTTTATGATAACACAAGTGCTATAAACTTGTCTAAAAATCCTGTAAATCATTCACAAACAAAACATATTGATATTCGTCGTCATTTTCTTCGTGATAATATTGACAAGGATTTTGCCAGATTAGAATTGTATGCTCGAAAAACCAGCTGGCAGATATATTTACAAAACCTTCAAATGAAAATATTTTTATAGAACTAAGAATAGAATTAGGAACTTTATCTTTAAAAGATTTATAATTTTATAATTTTTTTTCAAAAATAATTTTTTGTTAAATTGAAGTTTCTAGGATTCGAACTCTGGTCTCTTGCTTGTTAATTTAATGCACAACCACTTCACTACAACATACCTCACAACAAAATCATACTCTAATTTATCTCTTTCCATTCCTATAAAAAAATTCCTACCATGCCTTTTTAACCACACATTTTTTTAACAAGACAATATTTCTTTGTTTAACATTTTTTTTTTACCTCAAATTGAATTTCAACCAAGTCTTTATAATTCATCTTTTCAACGATTTATTTGTACAAGTTTTTCCTCCAAGTTTTAGTCATCAGAATGTTCAAACATTATTTCGTAATGTTATCTCTAGTATGTGTTTACTTTTAAAATGTTCCAATTTATATCTACATGTAACCTCCCAATATTTTCATCCATTCACACCTGCACGTGTCGGACTTCGATAGCTCAAAATATCATATTGTTAATTTAAATTTGGCAAAACTCAACATATCCAGTAAATAAAATAATCACAGAATCACAAATATGGAGTAATATAACAATAATGCAGTGGAAACAAAAGAATAGTAGTTCATGAAGCTACTATATATATATAATAGAGTTAAATAAGATACAACAGAAATCTCGCATACAATAGTCAAATACAAGATCAGAATACGTCACAGGAATCAACTGAATAATTGCAAGCTGAAAAGATATAGATGGATCTCCAAACGAAGCTCTAACTCCAAAGGTGAGTCTCAAAAGCTGTATCACTTAGTCTGACCCGAGCGTAAAGCAAAACAAAAGACACTCGAGTTAGGATTAACATTCCTACATTAATAAATCCAACTCAAGTGAAATATCAACTGAAATACAAGTAACTTAAAGGATGTTTGGGATAACCATCCTCTAAGGTTCCGTTAAACTATCTACTATGTAGTAATATACGCTATTATAATAATATCTAAAGTAAAGTAAACTATTAAAATAGCGTTTAGGCTTTATATTTTCCACCTTAACACATTTGATAGTGCCAATAGTCTATACAGTACCGTAATACCTCCAGATCGGAGGCTGCCAGAGGATACTCTATAGGTACTACACAAATTAAACTCGTAGAAGACATGCTAGGGTAAGTGACGCGGCACAACTAGGCAATGCCAAGGTAAATATACCAATTACGCATCCGAGCTGGTGGTAACACATAGCAGCTACTATCGCCCAACTCGGAACACACTCCCAAATCATAATCAATGGTTCAAATCAATGACAAAGGCATAATATAATATCGAAGGAATGTGCCCGATCGGAGGAATGACCTTACTTGGCTCGGAACCGCTCCTGTTTTAGCCACCTTATGCTAACTCACAGGGGTTAGGTCCACGTAAATATACCTCATATAGGATCATCACCACCTTCCTACTTCATTCTGGAATCTCCACCACGTACACGGTTGTTAAAGTAATTTTCAGTATTGGCAGAGAGTATGGCAATATCCGATCTCGGTCTCTTTAACAACCAATCGTTATTATAACACCGTGGTCATTTCAAAATAATTTATACTTCAAAATCGAAATATCATTGCCATTTCAAAACCATATCAATACAATATCATTTCCATTCCAAAACCAAATACGATATCATTTCCATTTCAAAAACATCCATTTCCATAATCATAGTCTTTTAAAAGTTATAACACTTTTGAAACCAAACACTTGAAATTATAACACTTTCAAAACATAATACTTTGAAATTCATAACTTTGAAAACATAACATCCACCACTTAAGCAGTTCAGATAGTAAAATAGTATATATAATAAAATTGTTTATACAGTAAAATAATTTATATAAAAGAGTTATAAGTTAAAATAGTTTACATTAAAATAGTTAATATATTAAAATAATTTATATTAAAAATAGTTTGCACAAAAAATGATTTATAATAAAATAGTTTATATTAAAATAATCTATAAAGTAAAATATAAAATAATTTCCTCAAATTTCACAAATTGATTCCAAATCAACTCGAATTCCAAAAAATTCAAATTTAATCCAATCTCAAATCATCAATTTCAATTTATTTCAGTTTCTTAATAAACCATTCAAATTATATCGATTTAAAAATTAGATTTGGACCACAAAATAAACCATTTCAATTTCAATATTTTCAAAGCTTTAAATATTCAAGCATTTCAAAACTAGATTTGATAATTTCAAATATATATCAAATTCACTTTACTATTATTTATTTTGAAATATTTACTTAATCATTCAAATAATATTGAAATAAAACTTTAAATTTCAAATTTAAATAAAACTAAATATACCATTTCAATTTATGTAAATTTGAAATATTCATATAAATCACTTTTAATCAAAAAAATAAGTTATAAAATCATATCTTTAAAGTCCCAAATTTAATAAATCTAAAATCAAACATATTTGAGTATAATTCTTAAATAAATTCAATTTCAAAATCTTGGAAATAATTTCAAAATATATATTCATTGACCAACGGTGTTCGTATATAATTTTCTATCCTATGGTCAAGTCATATGGATATTTATCATTTGAATCTGTAATTTAAATATATATGGATATATATCATTTCAACCCGCAATCCCAAATTCAATTAAATAAAAATCGCTTGGGTTTATCATTTCAACCCATAACGATTTTCTTCTATTCTACAGATCGTTCGGGTATGTATCATTTCAACCCATAGGGAATTCTATAATAAACAGGGAACTTGGAGAGTCATAACAGATATGATAATAATATAACAGGTATATATGATCAATATAAATAACCAATAATGGTGTTAGATGTCACAGGTGAATAGATACATATAGTAGTATATATAGTAATGTAAATAACTAGCAGCAGCATATCTCAATTGTCGTTTCAATTGAAATAAAATTTAATAAATATAGTGTAACGACCCAATTTTTCGACTTCCAAAAGTCGACATCAATACGTCCACTGTATCTAATGCCGAGAAATCGATAGAAGAAGAAACAGAAACAACAACAGAATCTCACATTTCGCAGTGGAACAACATATAATAGATAAATGAATAGTCTTTAAAACAAAGAACTATATCAGTTTATACATACAACAACGGAGTTTACAAGAACACAGTACAACACTATCAGTTGGTATAACTTGACTCACATGAAAAATTTACTTTGCACCAACCATATCCAACGGACACTACATAGTATAAGTGATACGCTCCGCTATCCAGCTTTCTCCGGATCTCCACAGCATCTCTTTTCCGACTTCGCTCCAGAATAACCGATAATTTAACTTTAGGGCGTCCGTGTGGAAAATTATGGGCACCCACGGTTTAAAAAGGGAACAATAAACTCTAGGTCAGTCATGAGACTGGTGTGAGATCTTAAAAAACAGTTATTTTCACAAATAAAATAAAACGAAATCCGCTATGCTTTTGGAAAATTAAACTACCATAAGGCCTCCCTGCACACACACAATGCATGCGCACAATTGGAGGAGATTTCTCCTTCTGATAGTCGAACACACTTGATGTGCAAAATCTCTTTGATATTATTATTATTAGTGCATAGTGTGGAAAACATTTTGAAAGTATAATATAAATCTTAGCCAGCATAGATACCATTATACTATGCTTGCTATAGCTACCTCCTGAGGAGGCAGGTTATACAATTGCAATCGTAAGGGGCTCGTGTTGTTTCTTTAGATTTCCAACAAATGATCAGGCTAAGGAACTTCCTGGGCCACATGGGTACGCCTCTGAAGGGACGCCCCCAGAACCTAACCAGATCTCTACCAACACAAGGTCAGGTTACCTTTGTAACTAGGTAACTAGCTGTCACGAGTATGTCATCCCCCGGTCGTTAGCGACCTTTATCCGAGGATCCTCAACCACAAAGCAACAACACAAAGTAATAAATTTGCAGCAACCACATAAGTTAAGTATCTGGGCTTCGTACCATGATACAACCCTTTTCCAGAAGGAAATGAACATACCCTTAGGGGGCGCAACCTCCAAATAACCTTGTTGCATCCTTCCTGTTTTGACATTTCAGACGTATGAGGTCCGATGAAGTCACATCCACGAAGCTACGCCTTTCACAAAGCCATGCACCGATCAACAAATGATCGGTAGCACTTCGTATGCCACATTACCAAATTTGGAATGTATCACTAGTAACCATTAACTACATAGCCTCTGAGCTCGTACGTCTCAGAGAAGGGTGTTAAGCTAAGAGAATAAATTCTCCGCCACCAACAGAAATGTATTCGATAGAAACCAACTTTAAATCTCAAAGTGTAATGTCAAACACACATCCATACAAGTCCGTTCCAGGATCGAACGGAACCGAAGGCACTTCAAAGAAGCCTTTGCAAATCTGGATATTCACTAAACATGTCTGGAATCCCCATCACAAAGGGTGATAAAATCTCTATACCGGAGCAACCCGGTGCAGAGACATTCGACGGGTAATTCTTTCGCTTTCGAAAATATCTGGTCTTCAACACCATCTTCAAATGCAATTCTATTTCATCGTGTCCTTATTTGGAATGGTTTTATGACATACAGTCCTCTCCCGGCTAAGCCGAATAACGAGCGCTTATGTAACAACCAGCATATTTAACGATTATATATTTAAATGTTTTATTTAAATATAGCGTCATTAGTCGGATTTAGGTCCGAAAAGCTACTTTCTGCAAATGGCCGAATTGGAGCTCGAAACTACTTCCATTGAGTCCAAAATGGCGTTTGCGATCTTTTTAAGTGTAAGCTTCGATATGTTTACAGTTTATGATTTTTTGCAACTTTTCTATTTGGGTTTTGGGTTTGGGATCGGCCCATTTGTTAGTTTAAACCCCTAACGCAACCCTCTCTTCATCCATTCACCCTCATTTCATTTCTTAGCTTAAGAAAAACTGAAAATCGTGGAAGGGAAAGAGAAATAGAAATTGCAAGCCTTAGTACTTCTTTGTAACTTGATTTCTTGCTCCAAAATCTTAGAGAAGACATTGGTAAGCTTCCTCTTCATCTTCTCTATCTCTTCTCCTCTTCAATTTCAGAAAGTTTCCTTAACCTAATTTAGGAAATGTTTGTTATAATCTTAGATTGAAGATTGTAGAGTTGAAGTGGAGAGTGGTTGGTTGTTTCCTTGCATTTTGTCTTCTCATCCTTTGTTTTTGAGTTAAAAAGGTGAGTTTTTGGAACTCACATCTAAGCTATTGCTTTTGCTGAGGTTTGGTATGAATTACTAACCTCTATTCATGTCTATTGCGTTGGATTTGGATCGACTGGTTTTGATATGTTTTGGCCACTTTGGCCTAGGCAAATTATTGCCCAGACCAGGTGACCAGACGTCTGGTAACCAAGCTCAGACGTCTGGTTTGTACCTGGAGTGAAAAATATAAACATACGGCAGTTGAAAGAAAGTCAGAAACCACTCTCAGATGTCTGACCCTCAATTTTAGACGTCTGAATGGTTTCAGACGTCTGGTTCGCAAAATCAGACGTCTGGTTTGTTTTGCTGGGATTTTCCGGAAGACGAAACCAGACGTCTGAATGCACCCTTCAAACGTCTGGAATCCCCTGTTTTGCCTAATTTGCCTATTCTTGGTTGATATTTCATTGGTTATCGATGTTTGTCGACTTGGTTTGTGATTATCATTCACGATTGACCTTGATGACTTGTTTTTGACTTCATTCACGGGTTTTACAAATAATCTCTCTTAATCGTATTAAAAGCTCCCTTCTCCAAATTATAAATTCTATTTATAATGCACACACACAATTTTGCACTACGAGCGAAGTGGAAGGAAGATTAAATGGTTAGGTAAAACACGGACCATGAATCTGTGCGTTTGCCTTCCCGATTAGTCCCCGACCTATTCGATCGATCGTTTTGACCTTCGGGTTTGGTTTATCGATGATACGAGGTAAACTTTGTACTGCTTTGATTGTGAATGTGACTGACGGATAGTAAACCGTTTAGTGCGAACGAGTGGTTATGGGACAAACGTTTACACTTTTCGGATTCCTTTTCGAGAGTTGTAACACATTCCGCCAGTTAGTGGTGTCCAGTACTGGGTCTCTGACCTTCACCACTACGGTTTGTTGCCTTCGGGTATGTGCCTTCGGGTTTGTGCCTTCGGGTTTGTTGCCCTTTAGTATCGCTTCCGATGTTGGTCGTTATGAGCCGCATGGGTGATATTGGGTTGCTCTTTAGTATCGCTTCCGATGTTGGTCGTTATGAGCTGCATGGGTGATATTGGGTTTGGAGTCTTCGGGCTCATGGATCCTTGTTTGTACACTACTGAGCTCGAGCAAATTTTATGATGTTTCATTCTTATGTATATTCCCTAGGTATCGCCCTTCGGTGTTGGTCTTTTTGAGCCGCATGATGCGTAGCGTTTACCTTGTGGAACTTGTATACCTTATTGGTATTTGTTATTTGCCTTTTGGCTTGTTTTGGGATATTCTTATCCTTTGTTTATATATGTTGCCGATGATATGAGGTTTGTTATCATATGATTCATCTTTTGTTAGATGATTGTGTTATCTCCTTTAGAGATATTTGTTATACTTTGTAACCTTGCAGGTTTATTGTTGTTCAGTTTATCTAACTGATTTGTTTAGCTAGACTGACCCGTGTATTTTATACTCGGGTCAGACCGAGATGTTTCAGGTTAGGTGCATTTGGACTTAGCCTATTTTTCTTCTGCATGGACTACTTCGCTAGCTTCTTTTTGTCATTGCTTTTTTGTAGTCCTTTTAGGTTAAACTCTGATGTGTATTCTTTTGATTTGTCTGTATTGTGTGGTTGGCTATACCACTTGACATGTATTATTTTGTATACTCTGCGATGTATCGGTATATATGTATATGATGGTCGACTGTTCTGTGATGTATATCACATTTGAGTTATTATATTCTGTTCTGATAGATCCTTCAATCACCTATGGTTTTGTTTTAAATATTCATTGGATATGTCGATCTGTTTGGTGTGATTATTGTCGATGTATTCAATAGATAGTTAGAGCAAGGCTATAGATGGTCGCTCCTATCCAGCCATATTCTCCGTGTTAGCAGATGGTATATCTATTAATACTCTTTGCTAGTGTGGGTATAATGGTGGGGTGTCACAACGTGGTATTGGAGCTTAGTTCAGAACAAAGTATGATAAACACAGAATAGAAGCACATATTACGATACATCAAAGTGTATAAGTGATACAAATCTTTGAATCATCGTGTCTCTCTATTCCATCAAGGTTATATAGAAATTGGGAATACGTCCAGGAATGCATTTTTTATTCCGTAGTATCCCATATTGTAATATCTTCCTTGTGAATAATCTTGTTCTTATCTTACCTTCAGCGTATGGCTGGAAGAGGCAGGGGATGACGTTCGGATGTTGGGCAATCCAGTGGCATACCTCCGGATGGCGTGTATATGTCTACCGATTAGTTTATGGAGTTGTTTAGGAGCACTCAGCCTCCAGTTCCTCCTCGAGTGTCTCCACCTCGCAAGTCTGCCTTTGCACATCAGTGCAGTGATTTTGCTCATCTTGGAGGAAAGCCGTTTAAAGGCTCTGAATCTGTTCTTGAAGTCCAAGCTTGGTTTCGCACATGCGAGCGTATCTTCTCTCGTTTGGATCTTTCTGACCATGATAGAGTTCTTGTAACTTCTAGCTTATTACAAGAGCGTGCCCTTGATTGGTATGAGCTTCTTATAGCCGAAATTGATGATTCTACTCTTTCTTGGACTCAGTTTCGGGAGTGATTTGAACTCAAGTTCATTCCTGAATCTGAAAATGTTTTATTGACCCGTCGCTTCCTTGAGTTGAAGCAAGGGAAGTCTTCTGTTTTTGAGTATGTTGCATCATTCGAGGCTTTATCTAAGTATGGTCTTGAATTCATTAGCACTTCTTATAAGAAGAATTTGAAGTTTGTCTCTGGTCTTAAGAAGTATCTTAAGAAGTCTTTGTTGCTTCAGCTTAAGCTTTCTTTTGAAGAATTAGTAGATTCGGCACTTCATCTCGAAGCTGTCGAGGAGGAGCGTGATAGTGATGTGGATGTTGAGGTTTCCAAGAATCCCAACAAGTGGCCGATTCCAATTCAGAAGTCCAGGCCTTTTCCTTCTAAGAAGAAGAAGACTGGTAGTTCTAGCTCTCAGCCTCAGTCTTCCGGAACGCCTTTTATTCGGAAGTGTTTTAATTGTGGCTCTCCGGATCATATTATTCGAGTTTGTTCTAAGCCTCTCTTCTACCGCTATTGCAAGAAGGAAGGTCATCATGTTTCAGCTTGCCCTACTGTTCCGGCTGGTGCCAAGTCTAGCAAGCTTTATGCTGCCAAGGCTTCTAAAAGTCCATCTCATCCCAAAGATATATCTTCACCTATTTTGGAAGGTTTTGTTTTATTTCATGACCATAGTATTCGAGTTCTTTTCGATACGGTTGCTTCACATTCTTTCATATCGAAAAAGCTCGTCGATGATTTATCGTTGGATGTTTCCTGTTTGGTTACTTCTTTAGGGATTGCAAATCCTATTAGGGGATCCGCGACCCTTACTTTGCTTTGTGATGATGTTGAGATTGTTTTATGTGGTTTTTCTTTTCGTGCGAATCTGCATGTTATTTCTTGTCTGGAATCTGATATGATTTTGGGTATGGACTGGCTAGTGAGATATGATGCCAGGATTATTTGTTCGGAGAGAATTTTGTATCTTCGACATCTGGATTCGCCTACTCGGTTATCTCTTGTTCTTCGAGATGTGGATAATTCCGAAGTGGCTTTATATTCTGTTGACTCGCGAGATGATGATGATATATCTCGTATTCCTTTTGCTTGTGACTTTTCTGATGTTTTTGAGCCTGTATCGGGTTTGCCACCCAAGCGGGCAATTGAGTTCCGCATTGATCTCATTCCAGGCGCGCAGCCAGTTAGTCGTCCTCCCACGAGGATGTCTACAAAGGAAAATGAGGAACTCAAGAAGCAGCTTTTAGGGCTTGAGTCCAAGCAGTTGATTTTGTCCAGTTTTTCTCCATGGGGATCCGCGGTTGTCTTCGTGAAGAAATCTGATGGAACTCTTAGGCTTTGCATTGATTATCGCAAGCTTAACGAGTTAACCATCAGAAATAGGTATCCATTGCCTAGGATCAATGATATGTTCAATCTATTGAGTGGTGCTAAGGTCTTTTCTCAACTCGACCTTGCCACAGGTTTTCATCAGTTACGGGTCACGGAGGATAGCATACCTCTTACAGCTTTCCGCACTCGATATGGTTCTTTCGAGTGGCTTGTTATGCCGTTTGGTTTGACGAACACTTCTGCTTTCTTTGTAGATCTAATAAATCGAGTATTCCGGGAATATCTCGACAAGTTCGTCCTTGTATTCATTGATGATATCCTTATTTATTCAAAGTCTGAAGCCGAGCAAGCTAATCACTTGAGCATTATCTTGAGCACTCTCCGTCATCATCAGCTTAAAGCTAAATTCTCCAAGTGCCATTTTTGGGAGAATAAGGTTAAGTTCTTAGGCCATGTTGTATCTTCCGATGGCATTTCTGTCGATCCCTCAAAGATCGAAGCCATCCAGAATTGGAAGAGGCCTGAGAATGTGCATGAGATCCGTAGTTTCCTTGGAGTGGCGGGTTATTACCGTCGGTTCATCAAGGACTTTTCCCGTGTTGTGCTTCCTCTCACTTGCCTTACTCGGAAAGGCATTCGTTTTGATTGGTCCGACAAGTGTGAAGCTTCCTTTCATACATTGAAGGAACTTCTCACTAATGCTCCTATTCTTGTGGTTCCCGAAGGGAATCATGATCTTGTTGTCTACACCGATGCTTGTGGTAGTTGTCTCGGTGCTGTTCTTATGCAGAAGGATCGGGTAGTTGCGTATGCTTCTAGGCAACTGCGTCTGAATGAAGTTTGCTATGCCACTCATGATCTTGAGTTAGCCGCCATCGTCTTCGCCTTGAAGATTTGGCGACACTACTTATTAGGCGAGCGCTTCATTCTCTATACCGATCATAAATCCTTGAAGTATTTGTTTACTCAGAAGGAACTCAATATGAGACAACAATGTTGGCTTGAGTTTCTTGCCTCCTATGACTTTGATATCCAGTATACCCCTAGTAAGGGTATTCGTGTTGCAGATGCGCTTAGTCGCAAACATTCGGCTGTTGTTTCTATGATGCTTGCCGAATGGGATGTTCTTGAGATTCTATCTTTTTTTGAAATTCGTGATCGAGGTTCATTTTCTGATTCTCCTATCCTATTATTTAGTTTGGGAGCTCGACCTATTTTATTGGATCGTATTGCCGATGCTCAGCGGCGTGATCCTGATTTGTTGCATCTTATTCAGCTTTGTGAGTCTGGATCTTGTGATGAGGCGTTGCAAGATTTCAGCATTGATTCTCATGGGTGTCTTCGTAAGAAGAACCGTCTTTTTGTGCCTTCTGATTTTGCACTTAGGCATGACATTCTTGATGACTGTCACCGTTCTAAGTATACTATTCATCCTAGTAGTAGTAAGATGTATGCCGATATGCGTCGTCTTTATTATTGGGAAGGCATGAAGCGCGATGTGGCGAGTTATGTGAGTAATTGCATAACTTATCAGCGTATAAAGGCCGAACATCAGCGTCCTTCTGGTCTTCTTCAGCCTCTTGAGATTCCATTGTGGAAATGGGATCAGATATCGATGGATTTCATTGACGGCCTACGTCGTTCGAGATCGGGCCATTCTAGCATTTGGGTTATTGTTGATAGCCTCACTAAGTCTGCTCATTTTGTTCCTATTAAGTCTAATAGGACTGCTTCGCATTTGGCTAAGTTATATGTCAAGGAAATGGTGAGACTTCACAGTGTTCCTAGTTCTATTGTGAGTGACCGTGATCCTTTATTCACGAGTCATTTTTGGAAGAGTCTTCAGCAAGCTTTGGGGATAAAGCTTAATTTTAGCACAGCTTATCATCCGCAGTCTAATGGACAGACTGAACGGATGAATCGTATCTTGGAAGATCTTCTCCATATTTGTATTTTTGATTTTGGTGGAAGTTGGGAGGATCACCTACCTCTTGTAGAATTCTCCTACAACAACAGTTTTCAATCTAGTATCGGTATGGCTCCTTTCAAAGCCTTATACGGAAGGCCATGTCGATCACCTTCATGTTGGTTGGAATCTGGGGAGAAGCTTATTCTTGGCCCAGATTTTGTTCATCATTCTTTCGAGAAGATTGATCTTATTCGATTGAGAATGAAAGAGGCACAAAGTCCCATAAATCCTACGTGGATAGCCGTAGAAAACCTCTCGAGTTCTCGATCGGTGATCTCGTTTTTATTCGTGTTTCTCCTTTGAAGGGGGTTATGCATTTTAGTACGACTGGGAAATTGGCTCCTCGTTATATAGGACCATTTTCTATTACTGAATGTATTGGCCCTGTGGCTTATAGAGTTTCACTTCCAGCTCATTTATCTGGTATTCATGACGTGTTTCACGTCTCGCAACTTCGGAAGTGTCTTCGGGAGTCGGATTCTATTATTGCTTCTCCTGATTTGCATGAGCTTGAGATCTCACCGGACTTATCTATTGTTCAGCAGCCTATTCGCGTACTTGACACGGAGGTGCGACACCTTCGAAACAAGGACGTGCCGCTCGTTAAAGTTCAATGGTCCGCTAATCCCAATGATTGTACTTGGGAAACCAGAGAATTTGTTGAGCGATCTTATCCGGGTTTTCTTTCTTCGCTTTGAAACGGTGAGTATGTCTTTTCATCTCAAGCTTATTTCCTTTACTTTTGGATGTAGTATGTTTGTAGTTGTTACAAATATCGTCTCTAGGAATTGCGGGGACGCAATTTTGTAAGGAGGGGAGATCTGTAACAACCCGCATATTTAACGATTATATATTTAATTGTTTAATTTAAATATAGCGTCGTTAGTCGGATTTAGGTCCGAAAAGCTACTTTCTGCAAATGTCCGAATTGGAGCTCGAAACCACTTCCATTGAGTCCAAAATGGCATTTGCGATCTTTTTAAGTGTAAGCTTCGATATGTTTAGAGTTTATGAATTTTTGCAACTTTTCTATTTGGGTTTTGGGTTTGGGCTCAGCCCATTTGTTAGTTTAAACCCCTAACTTAGCCCTCTCTTCATCCATTCACCCTCATTTCATTTCTTAGCTTAAGAAAAACTGAAAATGGTGGAAGGGAAAGAGAAATAGAAATTGCACGCCTTAGTTCTTCTTTGTAACTTGATTTCTTGCTCCAAAATCTTAGAGAAGACATTGGTAAGCTTCCTCTTCATCTTCTCTATCTCTTCTCTTCTTCAATTTCAGAGAGTTTCCTTAACCTAATTTAGGAAATGTTTGTTATAATCTTAGATTGAAGCTTGTAGAGTTGAAGTGGAGAGTGGTTGGTTGTTTCCTTGCATTTGGCCTTCTCATCCTTTGTTTTTGAGTTAAAAAGGTGAGTTTTTGGAACTCACATCTAAGCTATTGATTTTGCTGAGGTTTGGTATGAATTAATAACCTCTATTCATGTCTATTGCGTTAGATTTGGTTCGATTGGTTTCTATATGTTTTGGCCACTTTGGCCTAGGCAAATTGTTGCCCAGACCAGGTGACCAGACGTCTGGTAACCAAGCTCAGACGTCTGGTTTGTACCTGGAGTGAAAAATATAAACATACGGCAGTTGAAAGAGAGTCAGAAACCACTCTCAGACGTCTGACCCTCAATTTCAGATGTCTGAATGCACCCTTCAGACGTCTGGAATCCCCTGTTTTGCCTAATTTTCCTATTCTTGGTTGATATTTCATTGGTTATCGATGTTTGTCGACTTGGTTTGTGATTATCGTTCACGATTGACCTTGATGACTTGTTTTTGACTTCATTCACCGGTTTTATAAGTAATCTCTCTAAATCGTATTAAAAGCTCCCTTCTCCAAATTATAAATTCTATTTATAATGCACACATACAATTTCGCACTTCGAGCGAAGTGGATGGAAGATTAAATGGTTATGTAAAACACGGACCATGAATCTGTGCGTTTGTCTTCCCGATTAGTCCCCGACCTATTCGATTGATCGTTTTGACCTTCGGGTTTGGTTTATCGACGATATGAGGTAAACTTTGTACTGCTTTGAGTGTGAAAGTGACTGACGGATAGTAAACCGTTTAGTGCGAACGAGTGGTTATGGGACATACGTTAACACTTTTCGGATTCCTTTTCGAGAGTTGTGACACATTCCGCCAGTTAGTGGTGTCCAGTACTGGGTCTCTGACCATCACCACTACGGTTTGTTGCCTTCGGGTATGTGCCTTCGGGTTTGTTGCCCTTTAGTATCGCTTCCGATATTGGTTGTTAGGTGCCGCATGGGTGATATTGGGTTGCCCTTTAGTATCTCTTTCGATATTGGTCGTTATGAGCCGCATGGGTGATATTGGGTTTGGAGTCTTCGGGCTAATGGATCCTTGTTTGTACGGTACTGAGCTCGAGCAAATTTTATGATGTTTCATTCTTATGTATATTCCCTAGGTATCGCCCTTCGGTGTTGGTCTTTTTGAGCCGCATGATGCGTAGCGTTTACCTTGTGGAACTTGTATACCTTATTGGTATTTGTTATTTACCTTTTCGCTTTTTTTGGGATATTCTTATCCTTTGTTTCTATATGTTGCCGATGATATGAGGCTTGTTATCATATGATTCATCTTTTGTTAGATGATTGTGTTATCTCCTTTAGAGATATTTGTTATACTTTGTAACCTTGCAGGTTTATTGTTGTTCAGTTTATCTAACTGACTTGTTTAGCTAGACTGACTCGTGTATTTTATACTCGGGTCAGACCGAGATGTTTCAGGTTAGGTGCATTTGGACTTAACCTATTTTGCTTCCGCATGGACTGCTTCGCTAGCTTCTTTTTGTCATAGCTTTTGTGTAGTCCTTTTATGTTAAACTCTTATGTGTATTCTTTTGATTTGTCTGTATTGTGTGGTTGGCAATACCACTTGACATGTATTATTTTGTATACTCTGCGATGTATCGGTATATATGTATATGATGGTCTACTGTTCTGTGATGTATATTACATTTGAGTTGTTATATTCTGTTCTGATAGATCCTTCAACCACCTATGGTTATGTTTTAAATATTCATTGGATATGTCGATCTATTTGGTGTGATTATTGTCGATGTATTCAATAGATAGTTAGGAGCAAGGCTATAGATGGTCGCTCCTATCCAGCCATATTCTTCGTGTTAGCAGACGGTATTATCTATTAGTACACTTTGCTAGCGTGGGTATAGTGGTGGGGCGTCACAGCTTATTTTAAAAATAAGTGTTACATTCAGGTTTCAAACAAATCACAACAAATTTCCACTTTGATCTTTTAAACAAAAGATCCATCACTATCACAAAGATTCGTTGTGATATTCGAATATCCATTTAGAATCCGACCCCGGGACGCATCGAAATTCAAACGTCATTTAAGGGCTAATATTGATAGTCGTTATTTAACTATCAATCAACATTCACAACAATCACTAGATTTAAATAATGTTTCCCCAATTATTTATTTCCAAAATATCTTTGCAAGATATAATTTTAACACTTCAACCATTTGAAAGTAAATTTCAAATCACTTTTCACCTTTCAATCTTTTGAAAACAAATTTCAAATCACCTTTCACACTTCAATTCTTTGAAAACAAAGTTCAATTCACTTTCCCCCCATGGAATAAATTTACAAATATTTATTTGATTCCACTGAAAATTTGCCGAGTTCAAATACTTTAAAAATAATTTAAAACACTTATCCAAAATATACTTGGAAACGTTTAAAATATAACTATTTTAAAACACTTCCTTAAATATTAGTTATGAAAATATTGTACTAATATCTCATATAAACTTACGTCCAAAATAATTTTAAAATAAAATTATTAGATAGAGTGTAAATATTTAAATAACCATTTTCTAATCAAATATTAACTAAATCTTTAGAATAATCACTCCTATAATCAATTAAATAAATCTTTTACTTTAAAGATTTAAAAACGACTTACGAAATAATTTCTCCATAAACATCCTATTTAAACCAAATCTAAAACTTTTAATTTATATTTGAAAGCTACTTTGAAAACATACTCGGCTTTCCAAGGAGAATACACTTTCCATTTCAAAATGGACCATTTAAATCAGTAAATAAATTCTTCTTCATTTATCTCAATTGATATTCCAAATACACAAATTTCTTCCCACACCATAAAAATAAATCAATATATATTTCTAAAACAAATTTCCCTTTCCATTTTAAATTCCCGTTGTGGATTTAAATTTTCAAATATCAACTTATATATGATTTTCAAATTGAATTAAAAAATCATTTCCAAACACCAAATCAATTTCCAAATTGATTTCCAATTTTATTTAAAATACCAAATCAAATTCTAAATTTATTTCTAAATTTATTTCAAACACCAAATCGATTTTCATTCAAACACCAAATCAGTTTTCATATTGGTTTCCTAAAGATTTTTTTTTAACCACCAAATCAATTTCAAATTGATTTTCAAATTTATTATCTTTTTTTTAAATAAATTCTTTTATTTCTCCTAAACTAATTAAAATCTGCATTTTAAAATACTTTTCAACTTTTAAACAATACTATTTAAAATCCATTGATTAAAATCTTTTCCCATATTTTGGAATTAATTCGATAAATTTTCAAAAATAAAAATTTATCTATTTAAATTCCTTCCTTTAAATTCATCTAATTCTAAAAAGATAAATTTTACTATAAACTTTCAACTTGAATTTCAAAAATCCAATTTTTATTTATTTTCGATATCCTATGATAACAAAAATATATTCGGCTAAACTATAGCCTTGAACGATTTCAATCACAAATATAATCACACACAGATTATAAACACGATATTGAAACAAATTCAAATATTTGAGGAATCCAGTTGGATCCCACCAACCTGTTTCTCTACATCCACAGACGCTAGCACAACAATTAAATACCAATTCCACTTCGAGGTGGAATATCGCGGTATATGGGATCAATATAATATCATCCGCTATTATGCGGCGCATAGGGTCTCATCCGATATATAATGCATGAAAACAATCATTCCAAATACATATATAATACCAATTCCATTTCGAGGTAGAATATCGTTTGGGTTTATATAATACACTCTGCTATTATGCGACACATAAGGTCCAATCAGATACAAGTGATTATTATCATCCAAGCACACAATCAACAATTTTAAATTCGACTATTTAAAATTAAACTGGAAATTCCAATTGAGTGAGAAGATCTCTCCTTTTTATTTGCAATCCATTTCTAATCTCGACTTGTCTTCTTCACAGTATTAGGCCTTGTATAGACATTTATACAGTTGATTAATATTTGAAATAAACCGAATAATAAATTTTCATTTAATAGATTTATTTAATTTGAACTGATAATTAAATTCCTTAAACTCATTTCTCTTTAATAAATTTAATTAACTAACAAATTTGATTTTTAAACTGATACTTTCAATTTAAGACAAATTCCTTTTTAATATTCAAACTCCAAATCGATTTTCATTCAAACACCAAATCAGTTTTCATATTGATTTCCTAAAGATTTATTTTTTTAAACACCAAATCAATTTCAAATTGATTTTCAAATTTATTATCTTTTTTAATAAATTCTTTTATATCTCCCAAACTAATTAAAATCTGGATTTTAAAATAAACTTTTCAAGTTTTAAACAATACTATTTAAAATCCATTTATTAAAATCTTTTCCCATACTTTGGAATTAATTCGATAAGTTTTCAAAAATAAAACTTTATCTATTTAAATTCCTTCCTTTAAATTCATCCATTTCTCAAAAAATAAATTTTACTATAAACTTTCAACTTGAACTTCAAAAATCCAATTTTTATTTATTTCCTATATCCTACGATACCAAAAATATATTCGGCTAAACTATAGCCTTCAACGATTTCAATCACAAATAAAATCACACATAGATTATAAATAATCAACACACAATATTGAAACAAATTCAAATATTTAAGGAATCCAACTGTATCCCTCCAACCTGTTTCCCTGCATCCACAGATGTTAGCACAACAATTAAATACCAATTCCACTTCGAGGTGGAATATCATAGTTTAAGGGATCAATATAATATCATCCGCTATTATGCGACGCATCGGGTCTCATCCGCTATATAATACGGGAAATCAATCACTCCAAATCATATTTAATACCGATTCCACTTCGAGGTGGAACATCGCGGTATATGGGTGTATATAATAACCTTCGCTATTATGCGACGCATAAGATCTAATCCAACACAACTGATAATAATTTATCATCCAAGCACACAATCAACAATTTTAAATTCAACTATTTAAAATTAAACTGGAAATTCCAATTAAGTGAGAAGATCTCACCTTTCTATTTGCAATCTGTTTCCAATCCCGACTTGTCTTCTTCAAAGTATTAGACCTTGTATAGACATTTATATAGTTGATTAATATTCGAAATAAAACAAATAATAAATTTCCATTTAATAGATTTATTTAATGAACTGATAATTAAATTCCTTAAACCCATTTCCCTTTAATAAATTTAATTAACTAACAATGAACTGATAATTAGGTTACATTCATTTTCTCATATCTTTAACATCAAGACTGAGAATTCAAAACCAAAATTTTGAAAAATGAAAAAGTCAAATCAAAAGAAAAAAATATACAGATCAAAAGAAAAAAAATAAAACTTCAGAATCTTCAAACCTGGACAAAGAATATCAAAGTAAAACCTGAATCAAGTTTTCAATTCTGGAAGTTCAAATTCAAAAGCAAGCACAGAATCAAAACTTTAAAAACAAATGAAAACAAGTACAAATTCAAAGCTTAAGCCCAAATCATCATTTCCAGATCAAGCAACAAAATTTAGCATTATAAAATCAGGCCTCTATTCTTCATTAAGGAGAGCAAACTTCATTTTTAAAACACATTCTCATGATTCTAATATCTTTGATAATAATGCCTTGGAAAATGATAAATGTATGTGTATATATCAGCAAGTATATATGTATTAATATGTGTGAATATATCTCTGCATCTACAAACTAGAAAATGAAGCCTCTGTTTGAATAACAGACCCTAAATTATCATGAAAAAATTTCATATCTTTCCATCTAATTGAATTCATGCTATAATAAAGAAGATATGCTTGTATCCATATAACATCATTTTCAAAAAATATTATTAAGTAAAATAAATAAGTAGGATTGCTGGAAATCAGGAATATCAGAAAAAAATGATGAATTCAAGTCAAAGATTTGATTTTGAAAATTTCAAGCTTTGATTATACGAACTTATTCGTATTTCAAAAATATGAATTTAGAAATTCATTTCATGATTTTTAAGGGTGTAATCGTCGAGCACGAGTGAGTTGAACGGAAAATGCTTTTCCATCTATTACCGATGATCCTAGGATCCGGAATCGAAGGGGTTTGACCTAGAGAAGTCTGGGGTATCGGGGAAGCTCGAAAAAATGTTCGCACTTTTTTCAAATGACCAGAATGGTCGGGGAGCGGTGAAATAAGGTTTAGCAACCCATTTTGGTCAGTGTTAAAATCGAGTCGAATTCGCCATCGCTGGTGAATCGAGCTTGACCGGAGTAGAAGAGAACGTTGCGTGATGTCATGACATAACTTTGGGTGGAATGGCATGGGTTCTAGTGAATGGAATTGACGTCGACGAGGTCAATTGGTTGATCGAGTTTTGGGTCCTGCTGTTCATAGCTCGAATTTGATTTCGTGTTCATCTCGAAGGTTTGGGTGGTCTGGAGGTTTACGGTGATCAACATCGACTTATAATTGGTCACGGCAGTGACCGGAGATGATCGTGGCGATGGTAAAGATGCATGAGTGAAGTTGTGCATTTGGAGGTGATATTGGTTTTGAGGAAGACAAAAATATGCTCGGGTTTGAGCATGAGAAATCGTAGGATCGACTTGAAGTGAAGTATTGATTCATGGAACCCAAAGTTTTGCTGGGGAAAGCTAAAGATTGGCTCGGGTTTTCTGGACTTAATGATTTAACAGATTTCCAGCAATTTATTTAAGACAAGTTTTTAAAGTTTTTAAAAGTTTAATTGAATAAATAAGTTTTCAAAAGATTGTAAACTAGGTTTTCCAAAGTAAGATTATTAAACAAGATTTCAATCGAGTTTCAAAGTTTAAATTTTTAAAATTTTAATGTTCTAAAGATAAATCGTTTTGAATATTGAATAGTTATTTGTATTGGTTAACTTGTGGAAGAAATTAAGAGAATAATTATTCAATATAATTTATCGAAAAGTTAATTACCTAATAAAATTAATTACTTTATGTAATTAATAAAATATTATTATTACTTAATGAAATTAGGGAATAATTACTTTGTGTAATTACATTAAAGGATAATCAATCAATTAAGATAAATTAATTAAAGGTAATTAATTACTTAAAGATAATTACTTAATCTAAAGTAATTAACTACTGATTAAAGTTAATTAATCAAGTGATTAAGATTAATTTGTGGTTCATTAATATAAGCGATTAGGGACAATCATTTATTAATTAAGGATAAATAATTAAAATGATAATTAACTAAGGATTAATTAATTAATTAAAGATAATTAATTAAAGGGTAATTTAATAATTAAAAGTTAATTATTGAATAATCAAAGGTTGGTTGATTTATTAATTAGGGTTGATCAATTAATAATTAAAGGTTAATTAATAATTGAGGTTTGTAACTAATTAATGTTAATTAACCAGGATTTGTAATTTATTCATAAGTGCTTAATCTGATTTAAATTAAGCAGATAATTTATTGATTTTACATTTGAATGTTTGGATTCTATTGAATGTTTGAATTGTTTGATATCCCTGATGTGCAATGCTTTGTGATATGAATTGCTTTGATTCAAGCTATGATGGATGTAATTTATTTGTCTATGATGAATTTATATTATTTATCTGTGATTCTGCGAATGAAGATAAGCGTTATATATTATACCACTTATCGATATTGATATGATTGAATCTGTGATGATTAATGTTGTTGCACTATTGTGTAAAACCCCTAGACTACACCATACACACACAAATACGGATTGCACGAGGAAATAGTTTAAAAATCCAAATTGTTTGTTAATTAAATTTATTAAAGGAAAATGCGTTTAAGGAATCAAATTATCAGTTCAAATTAAATAAATCTATTAAATGGAAATGTGACGCCCACCTCTATACCCACGCTAGCCAAGAACACTACGGAGTAATGCTGTCAACTAGCACGGAGAATAAGGCTGTTGAGGAGCGACCATCCATGCAATTGCTTTGCACGAGCACCAATATGTCAGATAGTATAACTGCTTTTTATTTCAACAGGAAACCTGACATACCGGTACAAACACAAAGCTACTACACAATGGCTATAATAATCTTCAGAAACAAATATAGAAATAAGCATAACACAAATCAGTCACAGAAAATTCATATCACAAAGGCGGAAGAAGATATGAATATATAACAAACACATGAAAGTGTATATCAGAGTAGTGGTCAAAAAGATCCACAATAACAAAAAAGAATAGCAACACGTGCTATACAAAAGAATACAACTATGAGTCCATATCTCAAGTGTATGCAATAAAATAAAATAATAATCAAAGTAGTTAGCCAAAAGTCAGAGAAATCAATCCCAAGTGAGAAGTCAAGCTGAAGCACCTGCAACATCTCGGTCTGACCCGAGTATTATTTAATAAGAAAATAATAAACGGATTAGTCTAGCTATAAATATCAGATGAGACGATATAGAATAAGAGGTACGACTAAACACATAATAATCACAATGCCAAGCTGTGATATACATAAGTAATTGAAAATCAACAAGAGATTAATCAATATCACAAAAATCTACTAAAGGATCAAAGGGAATGTTATACTCTTTATTTCGTTCATCAAACCATAAATATTGACGATTATATCAATATCAATAACAAAAGTCAATGACGCACAAATTCACCAATGCACAAATATTGATAAAACTTATCGATGAAAATCACGAAAATTGGTGAAGCACAAATTCTAGAAATCACCTTAAGAAATCCAGAAATCACAAAAGGGGGAAAGGCCTATCACAAACCGGAGCATAAAGCTCACCAGCACGTGTATCACAAACGGAATGCTAATTCCATGGTTGCTAACCATCACAAATTGAGCCGAAGCTCCACAAACGGCCCGAAGACCATGGGTTGCTACCCCACCAACTTGAGTCGAAACTCCACAAAACGGGGTTTAGTCTCCCTCGCAGACAAAAAGACATCGAACATTGCTAGTCTAAATCACAAAAATGATCGTCATGATCATCATGAAAGCATCAATTACACTAAGCTAGTAAATATATGAGTTTAGCTTCATGTCCCATAACCACTTGCTTAACTTAAATATTTACGAACAAACTGTAGATCTCCACTAGAAAATTGTCACAAGAGATTCAATCGAACAAGTCCAAGAATTAACCGACGAAGTAAACGCAGCGTTTCATACCACTCGTTTTACTAGGTCGTTTAATTAGATTTCTCATACGAGTGAGGTAAAGGCTTGTATATACTAGTAGATTGGAAAACGGTTTTGAGAAACGAGCTTTGTAATAAAATAGTGTTGAAATCATTTTGATGAAAGAATTTTGATATTTACTACTATTATTGAAACCTTTATATTTTAATGTGACAAATCACAAAGAAGATTGTAAGAACAATCAATCACTAAAATTCACATTCGAAGACGTGAACAAAATCTAAAGAAATCGATACCGAATCCATCAAAATGGATATTCCCAAAAATCAAGAAGAAAATGTCATCAAAGTCGATAATAAATGATAATAACAAAAGGGAATCAACACAAATCGATTAACGTTGGAAATTCAATCCAAAAAGGCAAAATGGACTGAAACAGCAGGTTCAGTCGACTGACCCTGTACCTGGAAATTTTCCAGGTTCAGGAAACTTTCTGTTTTCAGGTTCAGTCGACTGAACAGAGGATTCAGTCGACTGAACAGAGGATTCAGTCGACTGAATCATGCTTGGAAACTTTCGGGTTCCAGGTTCAGTCGACTGAACAGACTTTTCAGTCGACTGAATCTTGCCTGGGCTGTTTTTCAGCCTATCCAAATGAAGAGCAAACTCTTCAAAAATGCAACCGGATGAACATTGGCTCTAAGGGATTATGCCAATCGGCAACCCGGCCCTATATGCTCCTCGATGCATCACCAAAAGCACGATCAAACATCCATAAAAGGATTTTCACACAAATTTGACTTAAAAACCCAAAAATTGGAATATTCACAAAACCAATCCAAATCAAGAGCAAATTCACATGAAGAAGTGTTAGGAATTCACACCTAACAACCAAAGATAATTATAGTCATAGATGTGAGATAAAAATCTCACCTTTGAACCCAAAACAAATGAATGAGAAGCTTGAAGACAAGAGAAGATCAACCACACTTCAGTCTCAATACAAGAAGCTTGAATCTAAGCTTAAAAGAAGAACATTCCCAAAATTAGGTTTAGGAATTTCTGAAATTGATAAGAGAATGAGTTGGAGAAGAAGAAGAGAAGCTTACAAATGGAATCTTTTATTAGTTTGGAGCTAGAGTTTGATTTGCAAAAGAAAACTAGGGTTGGAGTTTTAATTTCCTCTTCCACTCTCCATTAATATAAAAGCTTGAGTATTAGGAAATTAGGAATGAAGTAATGAAGAGGAGAAGGGGTTGGGACTGAGTTAGTAAGAGGGTTCAGCCCAAACTAAAGCCCTAAGTGAAAAAAGTAGCAAAAATCAACTTACTCCAAACATATCAAAGATTATACTCAAAAAAGTCGCAAACGGCATTTTATACTCAATGGGAGTGGTCTCGAGTCCCAATTCCACTATTTGCCAAAAGTGGCTTTTTGGACTAAAATCCGACGAATGATAAAATATTTAGATAAAATATTTAAATATAAAAACCGATAAATATGCAGGTTGTTACAGACTCCCCTCCTTAAAGAAATTGCATCCACGCAATCATAAGGATTAAATGAACTAATAGTAACAACAATAGAAGCATATCAATACAAAATAAGAAATTCAAAATAATAAATTCACCTCAAAGAGCACGGGAAAGTATGTCCGGATGTGTTCGCTCACTGAACTCTCTAGATTCCCAAGAGCAATCCTTAGGATTTGAGGACCATTGGACTTTAACAAGTGGAACATCTTTATTTCGAAGGAGATTGACCTCCGAAGCAATAATACGAACAGGATGTTGCTCATTAGTTAAATTCGGCGAAACTTCAATTTCTTCCACAACACCGGGCTCAAGAATAGAATTGGAATCTCGAAGGCACTTCCTTAGTTGAGAAACGTGAAACACGTCATGAATAGCAGAAAACTGAGCCGGTAGTAAAAGGCGATAAGCCACGGAACCAATACGTTCGGTGATAGGAAATGGCCAAATATATCGAGGTGCTAACTTTCCCGATCGACTGAAACGTATAACACCTTTCATAGGTGAAACACGAATGAACACAAGATCTCCCACAGAAAATTCTAACTTCCTTCTTCGATTATCGGCATAGGATTTTTGTCTACTCTGGGCTTCTTTCATCCTATGTCGAATAAGTTCAATTTTCTTTGTGGAATCCAGAACAAAATCTGGACCTAAAACCAGCTTCTCACAGGCCTCAAGCCAACAAGAAGGAGATCGGCATGGCCTTCCATAGAGTGCCTCAAAAGGTGCCATACCAATACTAGATTGGAAGCTATTATTATAGGAAAATTCAACAAGTGGAATATGATCTTCCCAACTTCCACCAAAATCAAGAACACATGCACGAAGAAGATCTTCAAGAGTTTGATTCACGCGCTTGGTTTGTCCATCGGACTGGGGGTGATAAGCGGTTCTAAGATTAAGCTTCGTTCCCAAAGCTTTTTGAAGACTCTTCCAAAATCCACTAGTAAACAATGGATCACGATCACTAACAATAGAAGTAGGAACTCCATGCAATTTAACAATTTCTTTAATAAATAGTTTGGCCAAAAGAGGTACGGTCCGATTGGGCCGAACGGGAATAAAATGGACGGATTTAGTAAGTCTATCAACTATCACCCATAAGCTATCATGACCCGAACGAGAACGGGGAAGGCCGTCTACAAAATCCATGGAAATTTGGTCCCACTTCCAAATTGGAATTTGTAAAGGTTGCAATAACCCAACGGGCCTTTGATGTTCGGCCTTAACGAGTTGGCAAGTCATGCAACGCTTAACGGAGTTAGCAATGTCAAGTTTCATTCCCTCCCAATAATAAAGTCGCTTCATATCCACATACATTTTAATACTACCGGGATGAGTGGTAAATTTAGAATGATGGGAATCTTCTAAAATATCTTTTCGAAGATTACTAATATTTGGCACGATAAGTCTACCAAATTTTCGAATGCCGCCACTAGAATTAATATCAAAGTCTTTCAAACCTTCAATATCAATTTTATCCTTAATATTTTGCCGAAGAAGAGCCAAGTCGGGATCTAGCCTTTGAGCTTCAAGAATGCGGTCTAAAAGAGAAGGATGAGCCTCAAGGCTACATAAAACAAAAGATGAACATAAATCGGAAACACGGTCTCGAATTTCGCAAGTGGATAAAATTTCGAGATCGTTCCATTCGGATATCATCATAGAAACAACAGCTTGTTGTTTACGGCTAAGAGCATCCGTGACATGATTACCCTTACCGGCTGTATAAAGAATATCAAGATCATAGGGAGCAAGGAACTCGAGCCAACGTTGTTGACACAAATTAAGTTCCTTTTGAGAAAATAAATACCTCAAAGACTTATGATCGGTTTAAAGAACAAATTTCTCTCCTAAAAGATAATGACGCCAAATCCGAAGAGCAAAAACATTAGCGGCGAGTTCTAAATCATGTGTGGCATATTTAGTCTCGGCTGGCTTTAATTGCCTAGAAGCATAAGCAATAACACGTTCTTTTTGCATAAGAACGACACCCAAACCAATGCGACTAGCATCGGTATAAACAACGAAATCTTGATTCCCCTCGAGAATAACAAGACTAGGAGCATCGGAAAGGAGTTCTTTTAATTTCTGAAAAGAAGCTTCACATTTGTCCGACCAAATGTATTTAATTCCCTTCTTAGTCAAGCAAGTAAGAGGCACGACAATCTTAGAAAAGTCTTTAATGAAACGACGGTAATAACCCGCCAATCCGAGAAAACTACGAATCTCTATCACACTCTCCGGTCTCTTCCAATCTTGAATCGCTTCAATCTTTGAAGGATCTACGGAAATTCCGGATTCGAAAATAATATGACCGAGAACCTTCACACGAGATTGCCAAAAGTGGCATTTAGAAAACTTTGCCTTTAATTGATTACTCCTAAGAGTTTCCAACACAATCCGAAGATGCTTTTCATGCTCCTCCTCGGTTTTTGAATACACAAGAATATCATCAATAAAGATGAGAACAAACCGGTCGAGGAAGTCTTTGAAAACTCGATTCATAAGGTCAACGAAATAAGCCAGAGCATTCGTTAAACCAAATGGCATAACAAGCCATTCATAAGATCCATAACGGGTACGGAACGATGTCAAAGGAATGCTATCCTCTGCAATACGAAGCTGATGAAAACCAGTAGCTAAGTCTAATTGTGAAAAGACTTTAGCACCACTAAGCTGATCGAATAGATCATCAATCCGAGGTAAAGGATATTTATTTTTGATAGTAAGATCATTAAGCTAGCGGTAGTCAACGCAAAGTCTAAGTGTACCATCGGATTTCTTTACGAAAATGGCCGAAGCTCCCCAAGGCGAGGAACTAGAGCGAATAAATTGCTTCATCTCCAATTCAGATAATTGTTTACGCATCTCTTCATTTTCTTTATTGGACATACGATAAGGAGGATGAGTAATAGGTTGAGCTCCAGGGATAAGATTAATTCTGAACTCAATTGCTCGCTTAGGTGGTAATCCTAAAACGGGCTCAAATATGTCGAAAAATTCACGAACAACGTGAATAAGAGAAATAATATCTTCCTCATCATCATTATCGTCATCATGAGGATTTAAAGAGTATAACGATGCAACCAAACTGTAATCCGAATCTTTAAGATTAATAGAAATCTGCTTCACAGATTGAGGATGTCGAAGATGAATAGTCTACTCAGGACATAGGATATGAGCTTCATAACGGTTAAGCCAATCCATTCCCAAAATCATTCCAAAGCCTAAATAAAGCATGACATGTAAATCGGCTCGGAAAGAAAAATCACCCAAAATAATCTCGACATCATTACACAATAAACTGATTGTTGCGGATCCACCAACCGGATTCGCAATTCTCAAAGAAGTCATTAAAGAAACAACACTTAAAGAAAAAGTATCAACAAGTTCTTTTGATATAAAAGAATGGGATGCACCCGTATCAAAAATAACTCGAACGGGTTGATCATGAAATAAAATAATACCATCAAGAATGGAATGAGAAATACCTTGGCCACGAGATGTGTTGCCAGGGACTTGAGCAACATTTAACTCTCCCTCCTTCCTGCCCTGAAGCTTGGGGCATGAAGATATAACATGACCGGGACCTTTGCAGTAGCGACAAGAGAGAGACTTTGGGCACTTGTTCGCGTAATGGTCCTTCGAACCACAATTATAGCATTCCCCACGACCAAAGGAAGAAGTCTTTGCCCCTGGGGTTGGTTGCTTCCTTTTCTTATTGGGATAAGGGCCTTTGAATTTACTGGGCCTTTTCTTGCTGTTGTTGAAGCTTGGTTTGGAACCTACCACTTCAACATCATTTTCCCTATCCGCCTCTTCAAGACGAAGAGCGATATCAATGAGTTGGTCGAAAGAAACTTCTAATTTTAGAAGTAATGGCTTCTTGAGACTCTTGTTCAAGCCATAGACAAATCTCTGATTTTTCTTCAATGGGGTGTTGATGTATTCAACCCCATATTTAGAGAGAGATTCAAAAGACGCGACATAATCTGCCACGGAAGATTCACCTTGAACAAGGTCTATGAAACGCCGAGCCAATGTCACTTTCTCTGCCTCTGGCACGAATTTTAATTCGAAGCGTTCCTGGAATTGCTCCCAAGTGAGATCTGCTTCATTAATCTCAGAAATAAGAAGTTCGTACCAGTCCAATGCTCTTTCTTGGAGCATACTAGAAGCCACCTGAACTCGGTGAAGATCAATAAGGTTCATGCGAGAAAAGATTCGATCGCATGTCCTTAACCAAGCCTGGACTTCAATAATAGTTTCAGAACCTTTAAATGGCTTCCCACTCAGGTTGGTGTAATCGTTGCACAAGCGTGCAAATCCAGACTTAGGGTGAGTAGGTTCCGGATTAGAACCAGCTACTTGAGCATTCGTGACAAGGTCAAGAAGTTGCTGGGTAGTCATAAAAACTCCATCTTGGGGAGTAGCACTAGATTGACCGGTGCTGGGACGGCCAGGTCTAACCATTTCTCTTCCTTTAGAAAGAAATAAAGAAGAAGAAAAAGGTTATTCACAAAATGAATATCAAGCAATCTTGATAGATAAAACAAGGAATCATAAATAAAATAGGATAGGATGGTACGAAGACCTGAATAAAATCCTAGAGCACGACTCCTAAGATGGACTTAGGACGATGATCCTTGTTAAATTATTCTACATTGTTCCGAAGTTTGGCTCTGATACCAAGATGTGACGCCCCACCTCTATACCCACGATAGCCAAGAACACTACGGAGTAATGCTGTCAACTAGCACGGAGAATAAGGCTGTTGAGGAGCGACCATCCGTGTAATTGCTTTGCACAAGCACCGATATGTCAGATAGTATAACATGCATTTTATTTCAAGAGGAAATCCGACATACCGATACAAACACAAAGCTACTACACAGTGGCTATAATAATCTTCGAAAACAAATATAGATATAAGCATAACACAAAACAGTCACAGATAATTCATATCACAAAGGCGGAAGAAGGTATGAATATATAACTAATACATGAAAGTATATATCAGAGTAGTGGTCAAAAAGATCCACAATAATACAAAAGAATAGGAACACGTGCTATACAAAAGAATACAACAATGAGTCCATATCTCAAGTGTATACAACAAAATAAACTACTAATCTAAGTAGTTAGCCAAAAGTTAGAGAAATCAATCCCAAGTGAGAAGTCAAGCTGAAGCACCTGTAACATCTCGGTCTGACGCGAGTATTATTTAATAAGATAATAATAAACGGATCAGTCTAGCTATAAATATCAGATGAGACGATACAGAATAAGAGGTACGACTAAACACATAATAATCACAATGCCAAGCTGTGATATATATAAGTAATTGAAAATCAACAAGAGATTAATCAATATCACAAAAATCTACTCAAGGATCAAAGGGAATGTCATACTCTTTATTTCGTTCACCAAACCATAAATATTGACGATTATATCAATATCAATCACAAAGGTCAATGACGCACAAATTCACCAATGCACAAATATTGATAAAACTTATCAATGAAAATCACGAAAATTGGTGAAGCACAAATTCTAGAAATCATCTCAAGAAATCCAGTAATCACAAAAGGGGGAAAGGCCTATCACAAACGGGAGCATAAAGCTCACCAACACGTGTATAACAAATGGAACGCTAATTCCATGGTTGCTAACCATCACAAATTGAGCCGAAGCTCCACAAACGGCCCGAAGACCATGGGTTGCTACACCACCAACTTGAGTCAAAAATCCACAAAACGGGGTTTAGTCTCCCTTGCAGACAAAGAGACATCGCACATTGCTAGTCTAAATCACAAAAATGATCGTCATGATCATCAAGAAAGCGTCAATTACACTAAGCTAGTAAATATATGAGTTTGGTTTCATGTCCCATAACCACTTGCTTAACTTAAATATTTATGAACAAACTGTAGATCTCCACTAGAAAATTGTCACAAGAGATTCAATCGAACAAGTCCAAGAACTAACCGACGAAGTAAACGCAAGCGTTTCATACCACTTGTTTTACTAGGTCGTTTAAGTAGATTTCTCATACGAGTGAGGTAAAGGCTTGTATATACTAGTAGAGTGGAAAACGGTTTTAAGAAACGAGCTTTGCAATAAAATAGTGCTGAAATCATTTTGATGAAAGAATTTTGATATTTACTACTAGTATTGAAACCTTTATATTTTTAAAGTGATAAATCACAAAGAAGATTGTAGGAACAATCAATCACTAAAATTCACATTCGAAGACGTGAATAAAATCCAAAGAAATCGATACCGAATCCATCAAAATGGATATTCCAAAAAATCACGAAGAAAATGTCATCAAAGTCGATAATAAGTGATAATAACAAAAGGGAATCAACATGAATCGATTAACGTGGGAAATTCAATCCAAAAAGGCAAAATGGACTGAAACAGCAGGTTCAGTCGACTGAACAGAGTTTTCAGTCGACTGACCCTGTACCTGGAAATTTTCTAGGTTCAGGAAACTTTTTGTTTCCAGGTTCAGTCGACTGACTAGAGGATTCAGTCGACTGAATCATGCCTGGAAACTTTCGAGTTCCAGGTTCAGTCGACTGAACAGACTTTTCAGTCGACTGAATCTTGTCTGGGCAGTTTTTCAGCCTATCCAAATGAAGAGCAAACTCTTCAAAAATGCAACCGGACGAACATTGGCTCTAAGGGTTTATGCCAATCGGTAACCCGGCCCTATATGCTCCTCGATGCATCACCAAAAGCACGATCAAACATCCATAAAAGGATTTTCACACAAATTTGACTTAAAAACCCAAAAATTGGAATATTCACAAAACCAATCCAAATCAAGAGCAAATTCACATGAAGAAGTGTTAGGAATTCACACCTAACAACCAAAGATAATTATAGTCATAGATGTGAGATAAAAATCTCACCTTTGAACCCAAAACAAATGAATGAGAAGCTTGAAGACAAGAGAAGATCAACCACACTTCAGTCTCAACACAAGAAGCTTGAATCTAAGCTTAAAACAAGAACATTCCCAAAATTAGGTTTAGGAATTTCTGAAATTGATAAGAGAATGAGTTGGAGAAGAAGAAGAGAAGCTTACAAATGGAATCTTTTATTAGTTTGGAGCTAGAGTTTGATTTGCAAAAGAAAACTAGGGTTGGAGTTTTAATTTCCTCTTCCACTCTCCATTAATATAAAAGCTTGAGTATTAGGAAATGAAGAATGAAGTAATGAAGAGGAGAAGGGGTTGGGACTGAGTTAGTAAGAGGGTTCAGCCCAAACTAAAGCCCTAAGTGAAAAAAGTAGCAAAAATCAACTTACTCCAAACATATCGAAGCTTATACTCAAAAAGGTCGCAAACGGCATTTTAAACTCAATGGGAGTGGTCTCGAGTCCCAATTCGACTGTTTGCAAAAAGTGACTTTTTGGACTAAAATCCGGCGAATGATAAAATATTTAAATATAAAAACCGATAAATATGCGGGTTGTTATAGGAAATTTATTATTCGATTTATTTAGAATATTAATCAACTGTATAAATGTCTATACAAGGTCTAATACTGTGAAGAAGACAAGTCGGGATTGGAAGCGGATGGCAAATAAAAAGGGTAGATCTTCTCACTCGATTGGAATTTCCAGTTTAACTTTGAATAGTTGAATTTAAAATTATTGATTGTGCGCTTGGATGATAATTTATTATCAGTTGTATTGGATTAGACCTTATGTGCTGCATAATAGCGGACTATATTATATAAACCCATATACCGCGATATTCCACCTCGAAGTGGAATTGGAATTATATATGTATTTGGAGTGATTGATTTCCCACATTATATAGCGGATGAAATCCACTGCGCCGCATAATAGCGGATGATGTTATATTGATCCCATATACTGCGATATTCCACCTCGAAGTGGAATTAGTATTTAATTGTTGTGCTAACGTCTATGGATGCAGGGAAACAAGTTGGAGGGATCCAACTGGATTCCTCAACTACTTGAATTTGTTTCAATAGTGTGTTTTGATTATCTATAATCTGTGTTTGATTATATTTGTGATTGCAATCATAGAAGGCTATAGTTTAGCCGAATATATTTTTGGTATCGTAGGATACCGAAAATAAATAAAAATTGGATTTTTGAAATTCAAGTTGAAAATTTATAGTAAAATTTACTTTTTGAGAATTGGATGAATTTAAAGGAAGGAATTTAAATTGATAAAGTTTTATTTTTGAAAAATTATCGAATTAATTCCAAAACATTTGAAAAGATTTTAATAAATGGATTTTAAATAGTACTGTTTAAAAGTTGAAAAGTTTATTTTAAAATCCAGATTCTATTTAGTTTGGGGATATAAAAGAATTTATTTTCAAAAAAAAGATAACAAATTCGAAATTCAATTTGAAATTGATTTGGCGTTTAAAAAAATAAATCTTTGGGAAATCAATATGAAAAATGATTTGGTGTTTGAATGAAAATCGATTTGTTGTTTGAAATAAATTTAGAAATAAATTTGGAATTTGATTTGGTATTTAAAATAAAATACGAAATCAATTTGGAAATTGATTTATTGTTTGGAAATGATTTTTGAAATCAATTTGAAAATCGTATATCAATGGATATTTGAAAATTTAAATCCACAATGGGAAATTAAAAAGGAAAGGGAAATTTGTTTTAAAAATAAATATTGATCTATTTTTAAGGTACGAAAAGAAATTTTCGGATTAGGAACATAAATTGAGATAAATCAAGAAGAATTTATTTATTGATTTAAATGGTCCATTTTGAAATGGAAAGTGTATTCTCCCTGGAAAGCCAAGCATGTTTTCAAAGTAGCTTTCAAATATAAATTAAAAGTTCTAGAGTTGGTTTTAAAAGGACGTTTGTGGATAAATTATTTCTTAAGTCGTTTTTTAATATTTAAAGTAAAAGATTTATTTAATTGATTATAGAAGTGATTTTTTTAAAGATTTAATTGATAGTTGATTAGAAAATGGTTATTTAAATAATTGCACTCTATCTAATAATTTTATTTTAAAATTATTTTGGACTTAAGTTTGTATGAGATATTAGTATAATACTTTTATAACTAATATTTAAGCATGTGTTTTAAAATAGTTATATTTTAAATGTTTCCAAGTATATTTTGGTTAAGTGTCTTAATTTTTTTAAAAGTATTTGAACTCGGAAAATTTTCATTGGAGCCAAATAAATATTTAGAAATTTATTCCACGTGAGGAAAGTGAATTGAAATTTGTTTTCAAAGGATTGAAGTGTGAAAGGTGATTTGAAATTTGTTTTCAAAAGATTGAAAGGTGAAAAGTGATTTGAAATTTGTTTTCAAATGGTTGAAGTGTTAAAATTATATCTTGCAAAGATATTTTGGAAATAAATAATTGGGGAAAAATTATTTAAATATAGTGATTGTTGTGAATGTTGATTGATAGTTAAATAACCGACTATCAATATTGGCCCTTAAATTACGTTTGAATTTCGATGCGACCGGTGGTCGGATTCCAAATGGATATTCGAAAACCACATCGAATCTTTGTGATAGTAAAGGATCTTTTGTTTAAAAGATCAAAGTGGAAATTTGTTTTGATTTATTTGAAATCTGAATGTAATACTTATTTTTAAAATAAGCGCTCGTTATTCGGATTAGCCGTGAGAGGACTTTGTGTCATAAAACCCATTCCGAATAATGATATGACGAAATGGGATTGCATTTGAAGATGGTGTTGAAGACCGGGTATTTTCGAAAGTGAAAGGATTACCTTCGAATGTCTCTGCACCGGGATTCTCCGGTATAGAGATTTTATCACCCTTTGTGATGGAGATTCCGGACGTGATTAGTGAATATCCGAATTTGCAAGGGCTTCTTTAAAGTGCCTTTGGTTTCGTTCGATCCCGGAATGGACATGCATGAATGTGTGTCTGACATTACACTTTGAGTTGTAAAGCTGGTTTCTATCAAATACATTTCTGTTAGTGGCGGAGAATTTATTCTCTTAGCTTAACACCCATCTCTGAGATGTACGAGCTTAGAGGTTATGTAGTTTATGGTTTCTAGTGATACATTTCCAATTTGGTACTATGGCATATGAAGTGCTGTTGATCATTTGTTGATCGAAGCATGGCTTTGTGAAAAGCGTGGCTTTGTGAAAAGCGTAGCTTTGTAGATGAGACTTCGTCGGACTCACACCCTGGAAATGGTCGAAATGGGAAGGATGCAGCAAGGTTATTTGAGGGCAGCGCACCCTGAGGGTATGTTCATTTCCTTCTGTAAAAGGGTTGTATCATGGTATGGAGCCCAGATACTAAACTTATGTGGTTTCTGCAAATTTATTACTTTGTGGTTGTTGCTTTGTGGTTGTGGATCCTCGGATAAAGGTCGTTAACGACCAGGGGATGGCATACTCGTGAAAGTTAGTTACCTAGTTACAGTGGTTACCCGACCTTGTGTTGGCAGAGATCCGTTTAGGTTCTCGGGGCGTGCCTCCAGAGTCGTACCCATGTGGCCCAGAAAGTTCCTTAGCCTGGCCATTTTTTGGAAATCCAAAGAAACAATATGAGCCCCTTACGATTGCAACTGTATAACCTGCCTCCTCAAGAGGTAGCTATAGAGGCATAATATAATGGTACCGATGCTGGCTAAGTTTTATATTATACTTTGTAAATGTTTTCCATATTATTCACTAATAATAATAATATCAAAGGGATTTTGCGTATCAAGCATGTTTGATTATCAGAAGGAGAAATCTCCTCCAATTGTGCGCTTGCATTGTGTGTGTGCGGGGAGGCCTTGTGGTAGTTTCATTTTCCAAAAGCATAGCGGATTTCTTTTTATCTTCTTTGTGAAAATAACTGTTTTTAAGATCTCATAACAGTCCCATGACTGACCTGGAGTTTATTGTTCTCTTTCTAAACTATAGGTTCCCATAATTTTTCACGTGGGCAGCCAAGAGTCAGGTTATCAGTTATTCTGGAGTGAAGTCAGAAAATAGATGCTGTGGAGATCAGGAGCAAGCTGGATGGCGAAGCGTATCGCTTATACTATGTAGTGTCCATTGTGTATGGTTGGTGCAAAGTAAATTTTCCATGTGAGTCAAGTTATACCAACTGCCAATGTTGTATTGTGTTGTTGTAAACTCTAATGTTGTATGTATAAACTGATATAGTTCTTTGTTTTAATGATTATTCATTTATCTATTATATGTTGTTCCGCTTAGAAATGTGAGGTTCTGTTGTTATTTCTGTTTCTTTTTCTATCTTCTTCTTCTTAAACCCTAATGGTTCGGTTTTCCACCATTCGATTGCTCGGCATTGGATACACTAGACGCATTGATGTCGACTTTTGAAAGTCGAAAAATTGGGTCGTTACATATAGGAACGTTAATCATGAGTGATTGCTCACCTTTCGAGTCTAGAGAGAATAGACAACGAAATTGTGTTACGAATCCAAGCACGAATTCCAAAACGAAACAAAATTGGCATGAATTCGATGATCAAAGCTTGATAGCTCGGAATTGACGAATCAAATCAAACTGGATTGATGAAGATAGATGGTATAGTGAATGTACATATATATATAATCATATTCCGAATTCAAACACATTAAAAATTAAATATATATGTATATCAAAATCCATTGCCTCAAATTAAAACACATATATTAAACTCCACATATATAAATAATATATTTTTAAAATCAATACTTATATATTATAAACTTATTTTATAAGTATATATATAAACAAGCCGTACATCATCATCTTATATGTACCCAGGTAATAAGTTATATATATATATATAACTACATAAATGTTAATACTTTTCAACATACAAAACTAACTCATTTATAGTTATATGTTTTAAACAAATTTATCTGTAAACAATAACTGCAACCTAAATTATAAACAAGTTAAACTTTGAAATATTCAAACCTGAAACTTTTATAACTCGTATACAAACTGTGATACAAAAACTAAAATATGTAGACATATATACATTTGAACTTAATATATCCAAACTCAAATTTAACACAATTGCAAACAGTAATACAAATAGAAATATATTTTACCAGATATACATATATAAGTATCTATATACTATAACCTTGCGAAATATATATATACTAATATATAACAAATATCAAATTTAAGATCAAAATGATAATATATATAAATTATATAAATTCATATGTAAATATAAACAGATTGCAGATCTGTTATGACATATATATATACACATACATATATACACATACATACATATATATATACACATACATACATATATATATATATATATTTATTTATTTATTTAAATATGTACAACTCTATACTTTGTAACTGTAAACCAATATATAACTAACATTCAAAACAACATCATATATATTTATAAAACTTACATATTTCTTTTCTACATATTACTTTAACCTGACACTATATATCCATACAAACTGTAAAATATAAACAAATGAAACAATATAGCTCTACATACACATATTCAGAAAAACATAAAATGATACATATACAAAACATAAACTGACATATTAGTATAACTTCCATTGTAATAAAATATATAGTAATCGTATATATATAAAGCAGATCCAACAAATATATATGCTATAAACATACTAATATAATTTTATATACTAAAATATGTAAAAGTGTACAAACATTATATATTTTTATAACTTATATACACACGTGCTGCTATGAGAGGAAGAGATAAGGTGACAAAGGAGGTGAGGTCGACGCTTGTCGGAGCGGCACGAGGCTGTGCACGCGTGGATGGAATGGCTGGCCAGTGACTAGGCGGTGGAGGCTTTGTTCTGGTCGCGAGATGTTGGAGGATTGCAGTGCGTTATGGCGGCAGAGATGAGGAGTGTCTAGGTGGAAGGGAAGGTGGGTTTTGATGGATTCACTAATGGCTTTGGGAGGAGGGTAGTTGTGCACGGGCTGACTTACTAGGCGGAGAGATGATCAGGTGGGGAAGGAGGTGACTAGGTGGTCTCGAGAAAGAGAGAGAGCAAGTGAAAAGGAAAGAAGATGACAGGATAATATATAAATATACAATTTATAATAAAAGTATATATTTTTTTTCTTTTGAAAGTAAACGACACATATTTAGAACCGAGAGGAATAGCGAAGATCACGCTAATTGGGTTCAGGAATACAAAGAGGTAAGTGGCCATTCAGTTGTATACCGTGGATAATGAATAGAGAAAGAATTCAAAAGGGTCAAATGGTACCGATGCGATTAATGGTTCAATGATTTCGTCGTGTCCTGAACTCCGAAACATGTAAATGAAATACTATGGAGATCAGCAACACGAGATGATCAAAACGGTAAATAGAAAACAGTGGTATGATCATCTGATCAAAATTCTATAATCGGTACCAGAAATGCTGCAAAACTGTCAGAAATAAAATAAACGAGGCAATAAAAGTCCAAATTTGGAGAAATAAAATATAACGCCTCAGTCAGAAGATGACCTACAAATTTACTATATAGAAATATTCAGGTTTGGAAAAAAATTTATTATCATCAATTATTCACTGATATAAATTTAAATTGAATTACACAGGAAAATTAACTTCCATAATTTCAGATGAAAATTTACCATTTGCTATGTTTAATTAGATGTTTTTCAAATATTAAGTTTTTATTCTCAAATTTACTTATTTAAAATTTCACAAAATTCTAATTAAATATATTATTAAAACAAATAAAAATTAATGAAAATTTACGGTTCATTAAACTATCCCCTACTCAAAACTTTTCATTCCCGAAAAGGAACGAGGTAGGAGAATAGAAACAACCAGAAAGAAAATGGATTGAAAAATAAATATACAATTAATTTAAACTATAAAAATTTTAATTTAAATTAATTAATATACAATAATTGATTTTAAATTTAAGGTATTTCATTAAGTTGATTCAATTTCAATATATTAACATTTGATACAAAAGGGTTTCTTCCAAAACAAAATTTTATATAATTTGTATTATTTACTATTCAATCAACTTATTATTCTGTTTATCTCTATTAACATTTTTATAATTAAAATTTAAGTGTATATTATTTATTATAACCACACAAATTTTATTTAAAATTTCTTTAACATCCTTTTATATTGTAAATTATTCAATTACATATTCAACTTCTAAGTGACTTAGGTAAGTTATATATTGGAAAGTAATTGAATATCATACAAGTGAAATTTTCCCAATTCAATCATTTCAAATTTTAAATATTTATACAAAATTTTGGACTTTATTTTAATAATTGAAAACGTCTCTTAATCTTGAATTTAAGAATTGAAAGTAACTAATACAGGTAGCTATTACTTAGGATCGTGTTAATATGGAATATAATTAAATCTAAATATGGAAACAAATGATAATATCAAAGTAAATGAAAATAAGTAAAATAAAACAAGCACACTAGGAATTTTTTTACTGGTTCGAACATCCCGTTCTACGTCCAGTCCCAGACTCCCTCTGGAATTTCAAATAAACAATCCTCATTTAACCCGGAGGAACAGGTTTACACTGCCTGAGTAATCGAACAAGACTTCACCGCCTAAGCAACCGAATAGGACTTCAATACAAATAACAAAGGTATCTGACAGGAGTGTGTTCTTAAATAACACTGATAAGTCAATTGAGTACAATCTTCTTATAATCTTCTCCTTAATGATATATAGTGATGTGCTTTGAGAATTATGGAAGAAAAAGTGATTAAAGATCAAAATATGTAAGTAATTTGAGTGCAATTTGAAAGTTTGAGAATAGATGAGAATTCAAGAGTGCTAAAACTAAATTCGGTAAATTGTTTGTTGAATTCTGTAATCTATTTATAGTATATAAAGAGTTGCATCTTTAAATGAAAAGTTATATTGAAAAGAACGTATGCAACTGTTGATTTGAAAGAATGTTTCTCTTGGTGAAGAGAAGTGACATTTCACGAAAATAGCGGCTGGAGATATTCATACGTTAGAATAAAAAATTCAGACTTCTAAATTAGATTGAAACACAAACAGCAAAGAAATAGTTCATTTTTGACCTTATTCAGACGTCTGAATATTTTCTTTCAAACATCTGAATATTGTGAAAACATTATTTTCATTTTAGCACTCAGACGTCTGAGTGTATGGTTTCAGACGTCTGAGTTTTCTCTTTTGTGCATGTATGATCATGTGTGTGCATATGTGTATGTGTATATATTATTTAAGTAGAGATTTTAACAAAATTTCTAAGTAAAGTAGAGACTCTAGACACCAATATACAGCTTTAAACATCTATATATGAATCTATAATAAATCTCCTAAAAGATGGTTAGTATACACATAATATTTTATTTAAGTTGTTATAATCAAAATCGAGATTCTAACATTCTCCCCCTTTTTGATGATGACAACTATATAAAATTAATAAACTAGTAAAGTTTCATTGCTCCCCCTGTCAATATGCACAATTTAAATTTCTCCCCCTTTGTCATCGAAAAAAGAAAGAACATGAATGATAATAGATAATTCATTCCATTATGGCAAACAAAGTTGTGGATAATAATACATAAAGAGATATTGTTTTAGAAATTTCTCATACAACTACACAATAATGTTGGTAAGCAAAACATAAGAAAATTTCTCATACAACTAGACTAAGATAAGGCTTGAAAGAGATGGATCACTGTGATTAGAACTTGATCTTGAGGGAGACCATTCAAATGGAGATGGATTGTAGGCTTGAGTGGATGAAGAACCGTAACAATAAATTCGATCCTTTATTGAGAAAGCCTTTGATAGAGTTGAATTTTCTTTCCGTCTTCTTCTCAAGTGCCTTTATGTCCCGATGAAACTTTGATTGATTTCGAGAGAGAGTGATGATGGCTTGTCTTGAAGAAGTATGTGGGCCAATTTCTTGGATGGTGTCATCCTCCTCTTCTTCTTCATGTTGAGTATGAGAAGAAGAAGCAATACTAGTGTCTCGAGGTTGAGGAGCACCTTGTTGAATATTTTATGACCATTATTGGAAGGAAATAATTTGTTGAGAAGGAGGCCGTATAGGAAGACCCATCAACCCTAAAGCTTTAGCGCCTAACTCACTAATACTTGTAAAATCGGAGTCAAGCATTGGTACACCGATATTTAGGAGAATGCGCATAATATAAGCACCATAATGAATGGTTCTATACTTCCTTCGGATTGTGATGTCTTGGAATTCATTCAAAATAATTTTCCCCCAATTCACTTGTTGATTGGAGTAGATAGAATAAATTGCTTGGAATTTTTCTTTATACACTTTTCATAGTTACCTGCCCTTGGTTGGAGAGAACGAATAAAAGCATGGTGAATTAGCCTAGCTTGTGGCCTTAAGAAGGTAGATTTTAAATTGTACATATTTATAAGTTGATCGGATAAAAATTGGTGTGAAACTTCATCCCGATGTTCCATATCAACTTCAATTTCATTAATATCAATTCCTTGATAAGGGCAATTTAAAATTTGACCTAGTTTTTGCAAAGGTAAGAAGATTCTTACGCCACAAACTAACAGCCAAACACAATCTTGACGGTTTTGAGGATTTTGATTATCCAAATTTAAGTTTGCAAGAAAAAGTTTAATCATAAGATGATTAATCTTAACAATGTTAGGAGTATACCCAATCAAGCTATCGAAGTGAAATTGCTCCGCTAACTCTTTAATCTTATAAGCTGCGAAATCCAGAAATTTCATGAATGCTCCTTCAAAGATGTTGCAGTTCTTTATAGAATTAAATAGAGAAACAACAACATTGTTCCATTGCCATTGCCGGATTTGGTCTTCAGATGGTCCGGAAGCTGATTCTCTAGTTCACTTTGATCTTGGTGCCATTGTAGACTTAAAGAAAGGTTAAAAGCTTTGAGGAAGATAAAAATGGGGGCTAGGGTTCTGAAGAAAAAAGGAAAGAAGTGAAAATGGTATTATATAAAGAGTGAAAAGGCAGGGGTAAAAAGGTAATAAAAACGTAAGAAAGGTGTAAAAAATTTGCTCAGAAGAGATTCAGGTGTCTGAATCACTCGATTCAGACGTCTAAATTGAGTTGAATTGCAACCCGCAAGGAATTATTTCAAAAATGGTCTAATTCAAACGTCTGTTATTTTTGATTCAGACGTCTGAATCTGATTAAAAAAATTTCTGTTATGAATATTCAGACGTCTGTTTATACTTATTCAGACGTCTGATTTTTTTTATAGAGGCACCTATAGTCTTTTTTTGAGAATAGAAATATATATATTATTGAATAAATTTTAAATATTATAGATTTTAGAATAAACAGCATCAAATTAACATATCATATAAACAACAAGAGATAATTTAAATAGATTTCGAAGAAGAGGATGAAGTATGATATGATTCCTCTTCAACTTTGGGGTTCTCTACAAATGGTCGAAGTGGAGACCATCTGTTACCACGTTCCTAAGAATTTGGAGTTGTCGATGGACGTTATGGTGATGGTTCCCAAGGGTTGCGACGACTTGGAGAACGGGCTGAAGATGGTTGATGAACAGTATCTTTTGATGAAGAACCACAAAACTTTAACGCTACTTGTTCCAGAAAGCTAAGCCGTTTGGAATTAACTTTTTGCTCATAGTATAATTCACGTTGTAAGTTTAATGTTTCTTTCTGATAGTGATGAATATCATCGATTTTTTATTTTGTGGATGGTGATCCAAAAAAGAGAGACCGTCTTGTTCTTTTAGATGAAGGAGTATATCCACTATGAGTTGAGGGAGGAACAATCAGAACCTGTTCATATATTGGAGTAGGAGTTTGTAGATTTCCCGATTCCGAGGAAGGAGAGGTGTAAGATAGTTCAGATGACTCAGAGTTATTGTGGGATGACATGATTAAATAGAAATCTTTGAAGAAAAAAAGAGTCGAAGAATACTTGGTGAAAAGAATTAAAAAATGCAGATAATATATAGGTAGAAACTAGTTAAATTTAGAGGGGATAATGTATGGTTAAAAGAAAAATGGCCATAGCAAAAAGAGGAGAGAATGGAAGGTCCATAAGAGTTCGATAACAACCTCATATTTAAGAAAACAAAAGACAGTGAAGAGGTAGTGTAGAGGACTACCAAGTATGAGGTCATGAGTTCGAGTGCTATACGGCACCTTCCTTTATTATTATTATTATTATTATTATTATTATTTCTTTTGAAAGAAGCTATGAATTTAAAATAAAATACATACATATATATATATATTTAAAAATTCAAACTTATAAATCTTTAAAAGAGACGTTTCCGATTTCTCGTCTTAAATTGATGAAAGTATTTTCATTTAGTGGTTTGTAAAGATATCTGCCAATTTTTTGTTAGGGGATACAAATTCTAGATTTATTAAATCTTTTTCAATACTATCACGAAGAAAATGATGACGAATGTCATTGTGTTTTGTTCGAGAATGTTTATAGGATTTTTAGACAAATTTACAGTACTAGAATTATCATAATAAATAGTTGATTTACTTAAATTAAAACCAAAATCTTGTGATGTTTGTTTCATACAGATAACTTGAGCACATGCCAAAGCTGCAGAAATATACTCTGCTTCACATGTCGATAATGAAACACAATTTTGTTTCTTTCTAAACCAAGATATAAGAGATCGTCCAATGAAGCGACAAGTTCCACTTGTACTTTTTCTATCTATCGGGCTTCCTCCAAAATCAGCATCACTATATGACACTAATTCAAAAGGACATTCCTTTGGATAGAATAGTCCAAAGTCCTTCGTTTTATTAAGATATCGTAGTATGCGTTTCACTGCTCATAAGTGTGATTCTTTGGGATCTGCTTGAAATCGTGCACACAAGCAAACACTCATCATTTTGTTAGGTCTACTAGCTGTTAAATATAGTAATGATCCAATCATACTTCGATATAGTTTTTGGTCAATACTTTTACCACTTTCATCTTTATCAAGATGTATGGTTGTACTCATAGGAGTTGGTTTGGTAGAAGTATTTTCCATACCAAAGCGTTTAATTAGATTGTTACAATATTTTTCTTGATTTATAAAAGTACCAATTTCTAATTGTTTTATTTGTAAGCCAAGAAAATAATTTGACTTACCCATATGTGACATTTCAATTTCTCTAGTCATTAAATTAGAAAAATCTTGACATAATTTTTCATTTTGTAGATCCAAAAATAATATCATCAACATATATTTGAACAATTAAAATATCCTGTTTATTTCTTTTAATAAAAAGAGTTTGATCAACCTTCCCAATTTCAAAACCAGAATCTATTAAATATCTTTTAAGACGATCGTACCAAGCACGGGGTGCTTGTTTCAAACCGTACAAGGCCTTTTTGAGTTTATAGACATGGTCAGGAAATTGTTCATGTACGAATAAAGGAGGTTTTCAACATAAACTTTTTCTTTTATGAAACCATTTAAGAAAGCACTTTTAACATCCATTTGATATAATTTAAAGTTATGAAAACATGCATATGCTAATAAGATTCGTATTGCTTCTAGTCTAGCGACTGGAGCAAACGTTTCTTCATAGTCAATTCCTTCTTCTTGACTATATCCTTGAACAACTAATCGAGTTTTATTTATAGTGATATTTCCATGTTCATCTGCTTTATTTTTGAAGACCCATTTTGTACCAATAACTGATTAATCACTAGGCCATGGAACTAAATCCCAAACATCATTTCCTTCGAATTGGTTTAGCTCTTCCTGCATAGAGATTAACCAATTTTCATCGGTAGATACTTCTTTCATATTTTTCGATTCAATATTTGAGAGGAAAGCTACATTACCCATTTGATTTAATTGACTTCTTATTCTAACAGATGAATTAAGTTCTCCAATTAAATTATCAGAAGGATGATCCTTTAATAATCTAGGTGGAGATCTTGTTTCATTGTCATTGTTAGCCATGTTTTCATTATTTTCAACATTTGAAATTTCTGTGTTTGTGATATTATCAGGGAATTCTTCATCATCTCTTATACTTGGGATTTTTTAAAATTTTCATCGAAAGATAAATGAAGTGTTTCTTCGATGATATTTGTTCTTTTATTATAAATTCGATAAGCTTTGCTACGATCCGTATATCCTAAAAAGATTCCTTCATCGGATTTTGGATCGAATTTACCAAGCTGATCTTTTGTGTTTAAAACAAAACATTTTGAACCAAAAACTTTAAAATAAGAAATATTTGGTTTTCGTCCATTAAGAAATTGATAAGGAGTATTCTTAGTTAATGGTCGAATAGAAACACGATTCAAAACACAACAAGCTGTTGCAACTTCTTCAGCCCAGAAATGTTATGGTAACGTATTTCCATTTAACAAAGTCCTAGCACATTCTTGTAAGGTTCTATTTTTACGTTCTACAACTCCATTTTGTTGTGTAGTTCTAGGAAACGAAAAATTATGGAATATTCCCTTTTTCTTACAAAAATGTTCAAAGGCTTCGTTTTCGAATTCACCTCCATGATCACTCTTACGTTTTTGATTTTCAAATCTTTAAAATTTTGAATTCTTTTGACGAAAGTTTTGAAATTGTGAAAGGTATCGCTTTTATTTTTCATAAAAATAGTCCAAGTATATCTAGGACAAATCATGAAAAATTACAAACACATATCTACTATGATTAATGGGATGTACTTGTGTTGGTCCAAATAAATCCATATGTAGTAATTCAAGGGGTTATAAAGTTGAAATAACCTTTTTAGATTTAAAAGATGATTTAGTTAATTTTCCTAACGACATGCATCACAAATATGATCAATTTTAAAATTTGTTTTTGGTAAACCTTTTACTAAATCAATTTTAGAAAGCTTATTTATAGCTTTTAAATTAACACGACAAAATCGTTTGTGCCATAATCAAGGATCATTTCCTTTGGCTATTAAACACATATTTGAGTTATAATTTATTTTCATATTCAGAACATAGATATTTCTGTCTCTATTTCCTTCAAAGGTAAGATTTTGATTTTGATCAAAAATACTACAATTGTTTTCAAAAAAAATTGATTTTGAATCCTTTGTCACACAATTGACTGATACTCAGTAAATTATGTTTTAAATTTTTGACTAGTAAAACATTTAAAATAAGAGGTAAATTTGAAATATCGTTATTGCTCACATCGCCTTTGCCGATGATGAACCCTTCGGAGTTTTCTCCAAAAGTGACGGAGCCTCCATTTGAGTAAGTAATATTTGATAGCATATCTTTGTTTTCTGTCATATGTTTTGAGCAACCACTGTCGAGTATCCATTTTCCTCTTTTCTTGAGTGGGACCTACAAAAAATGTGAGATAACATTAGTACCCTCCTTTTTTAATAGGGTCCTAAGAGTTAAATCGTAGGAAAACAAACCCAAGAGGGCTCAGTATCCCATTTAAAAATGTAATTTTTATTTTTATAAACAGTTTCTATAAAAGTGTTTATATATTTCTTCCTAATCAAACTGTTGTTTGTTTTAAGAACCCAAATTTTTATACTTTTTGGGTAAGAATTCCTTTTTGTTTGTACAGTGGTAGGATTAATATTTCTCCTAATTTTCTTTCTAGGTAAAGCTGTTGTTTTCTTATCATATCCTAATCCTTTTCTACTAGAAATAGATTGAGAGCTATCAATAATTTTAGATAAAGTTTCTCTTCCTTTATTAAAGTTTGAAACATTTTTGGTGATGCTTTCTAAATTAGTTTTGAGACTACTATTATCCAACTCTATCAATTTTACCTTAGTTTTGAGTTCATGATTTTCAGAAACAAGAGCGTCATTCTTTTTTTTTGAGTTTCAATTTCTTGACTCAAAAGAGTGAGTTGAGAATTAGTAGAGAATGATTCTTGTAAATTTTCAAGTTCTTCCTCTAGTATTTTCTTCTCATCTTCGAGCATATCTCTTTCGAATTTTGCTTCCTTATGTTTTATTTTAAGTTTTTTTAGAGTGCCAACTAGCTCTGAGTTTATCTCTATCATATCAACAAAATTAAAATCGCTAACCTCATTTTCATTAGCCATAAAGCAAACATTAGCTTGCTTGTTTTCACTGTCACTGCTGCTATCTGATGAAGAGGTATCTGAATCATCCCATGTAACAGAGAATGCTTTCCTTTTCTTATCTTTTCTGTCCTTATTGAAGTATTTTTTCTTTAGCTCTGGACATTCTTTTTGCATATGAGCTTTCTTATGACAATCAAAACATTCAAGAACTAAAGATGATGATTTGTTTCAATAGTTCCGTTTTCCATTGTTTCTGTTCTTTTTCTGGAATTTCAAGAACTCTTTGGAATTTTTGGCAATAAATGCAAGATATTCTTCATCTGAATCTTTTTCTTCTTTAGTATGGAAAGGTATGTTCTTTTTGTCTTGTGCTTGTACTCGTTTTTCCTGCAAATTTACTTCATAGGACATTAGATTTCCTATCAACTCTTCAGGTTTTATGGTAGAGAGGTCATTAGCTTCTTCAATAGCCAAGACTTTTCTTTCCCATTCATTCGTTAAAGAGTTTAGAATTTTTGATACAATATCGAAAACAGTGTGCTTTTCTCCTAATCCTAATAGTAAAGGATAAATATCTTGAAATCTAGGGTACATATCATTGATAGATTCATCTTGTTTCATTCTAAAGTTTTGAAACTGATTTTTGAGCATGGAGATTTTGCTTAGTTTGACTTTGTTAGTTCCTTCATGAGTGATTTTAAGCGTTCTCCATATTTCATAAGCAGTTTGACACATGCTAACACGATTAAATTAATTTCTATTTAGTGCAAAAAATAACATGTTCAAAGCTTTATCATTGGAAGTAGCATCTAATTTTTGTGTGTTTGACCGTGTGGAGTACTCTCTAGTAGGAAGAGTGAATTCATTCTGTGTGATATTCCATGATTCAAAACTATTTGATTGCATATAGATTCCCATATGAGTAGACCAATAGTTATAGTTCAAACCATTGAAAAATGGAGGTCGTGCAGTGGATTGACCTTTAATAAAACTAGTGTTAGTGACAGAGTTAGTGGTAGTGTTGGTGTTGCTTTCCATATTAGCAAGATATCAGATAATTGTGTAACAGTTATAAGAAGCCTCTGATACCAATTGAAAGTAACTAATACGGCTATCTATTACTTAGGATCGTGTTAATATGGAATATAATTAAATCTAAATGCTGAAACAGATGATAATATCAAAGTAAATGAAAATAAGTAAAATAAAGCAAGCACACCAGGAATTTTTTATACGGGTTCAAACTTCTCGTTCTACGTCCAGTCCCAGACTCCATCTGAAATTTCAACTAAAACAACCCTCACTTAACTCGATGGAACATGTTTAAATGGCCTAAGCAATCGAACAGGACTTCACCCACCTAAGCAACTGAATAGGACTTCAATACAAATAATAAATGTATCTGACTGTAGTGTATTCTTAAATAACACTGATAAGTCAATTGAGTAGAATCTTCATATAATCTTCTCCTTAATGATATATAGTGATGTGCTTTGAGAATTGTGGAAGATAAAGTGATCAAAGATAAAAGTATGTAAGTAATTTGAGTGCAATTTGAAAGTTTGAGAATAGATGAGAACTCAAGAGTGCTAAAAGTAAATTCGATAATTTTTTTGTTGAATTTTGTAATCTATTTATAGTATATAAAGAGTTGCATCTTTAAATGAAAAGTTATATTGAAAAGAACGGATGCAACTGTTGATTTAAAAGAATGTTTCTCTTGGTGAAGAGAAGTGACTTTTCAAGAAAATAGCAGTTGGGAATACTCAGACGTCTGAATAAAAAATTCATACTTCCGAATTAGATTGAAATGCAAACAGCAAAGAAATAGTTCATTTCTGACCCTATTCAGATGTCTAAATATTTTCGTTCAGACGTCTGAATATTTTGAAAATAATATTTTTATTTTAGCACTTAGACATCTTAATGTATGGTTTCAGACGTCTGAGTTTTCACTTTTGTGCATGTATGATCATGTGTGTGCATATATATATATATATATATATATATATATATAATATTGTTTAAGGAGAGATTTTAACAAAATTTCTAAGTAAAGTACAGACTCTGACACACAATATACAGCTTTAAACATCTGTAGATGAATCTGCAATAAATCTCCTGCAAAGATGGTTAGTATACACATAATATTTTATATAGGTTTGATTATAACAAGAATTACATTTCCGATTCACTTTATACAATTTAGAAATAAATATTCACACACACACACACACACACACACACATATATATATTCTATATAGATCAAACCAAATCTATTATTATATACCAATATATATTAAAATCAAGTCATACTTTAGAATTTCAAATCAATTAAATTTCCAAAACAAAAGTGTAGTAGAGCTATAGAATGGTCTCTCCACTTCGAAACTCGAAAATGAATATTGATGATGCGGCGTTGTCACCGATATTATTTTCCAGCGATAAAAGAGGAGATCACTGATTTAAACATTTAAAAATTCTTTAGAAATGATTTCTATTTGAAAATACTTTTAAATAATATAGGTTTAAAACTTTAAAACCAAAGTTTGGGATCACTGGAAATTAAATTCTTAAATTCTTAATTTAAATTCATTTAAACTCCAAATCAAATTATAAACCATATTTGATAAATTCATTTATTTATATATTGGAAAATCAACGGTTTACAAAATAATAGATGAAAATCAAATATTATCATTTATAATAACCAATTTACTTGATTGTTAAATCTCAAAAAATTATACTTATATATATAATATAATAATACAAAATTATTTCATTTACCAAATTTGAAACCAAAATTGTGTCGGTTTGCTCTGTTCAAGTGTTTTGGAATCCCTATCGATAGCGCTGATCAGACGAATTCATCGAAACCCCAAATCAACATAAAAATTTAAACAACACAATATATGAAATATTTTATATTAATTACAAATACACTTCCTCACTCGATGATTCAAAGATGGATTCTAGAACAGGGATAGAGATTCAAATTCAAGGGGATCCTAATCAAAAGAATTCAAATTCAAAAATAGGCTCGAAAGAGAGATAAAACAATTGAATTTCAAACAAGGAAGATGGATAGACTTCTATAAGTCATGGGCAATCTTAACCGGGTCAACCGTGACTTCAAGAATTAGTTCGATGAAGAATTCTGAGGCAAATCGACATCTGTTTACCAGAGATAGAATTCGGCTATATCAAAAGATAGTAGCATCTGAACAGAGAATATAGAAACCTCCGGTGAATCAATGCCAATTCTAAAGGAGTTCCGTCCCTTTACAAATCATTCAGTGGAGCTATGGGATACTCCAGAACAAGAAGAATACGAATAGAGAGAGACAAGAATGGATTTCAGAACGAATAGGAGAGTTCCAAAATTCAAAGGCAGTCTGAATCAACGAGGAAGGAATTCAAGCTCGAATGAAAGTGATTATGTAATTAAATTTACTTTATATGCTAAGTTTTTCCTAAAACCAGAGCTCTGATGCCACATGTAACATCCCGATATTTTCAACCATTCGCATCCGCACATGTCGGACTTGAATTGCTCAAAATATCAGATTGTTAAATTAAATTTGGCAAGCATATACAGTAAATAAAATAATCATAGAATCACAGACATAGAGTAATATAACAATAATACAGCGGAAACAAAAGAATAGTAGTTCATGAAGCTACTATATATATAACAAAGTTAAATAAGATACAACAGAAGTCTCATATATAATAGTCAAATACAAAATCAGAATACATCACAAGAATCAACTGAATAATTGCAAGCTAAAAAGATGTAGATGGATCTCCAAAGGAAGGTCCAACTCCAAAGATGAGTCTCAAAAGCTGTATCCCTCAGTCTCTGTAACAACCCGCATATTAAACGATTTTATATTAAATGTTTTATTTAAATATGGCGTCGTTATTCAAATTTAGGTCCGAAAAGTTACTTTTTGCAAATGGCCGAATTAGGACTCGAAACCATTTCCATTGATTCCAAAATGGCGTTTGCGATCTTTTTGAGTATAAGCTTTGTTATGTTTGGAGTAAGTTGAAATTTGCAACTTTTTCTAATTGAGTTTTGTGTTTGGGTTCAGCCCATTTGTTAGTTTAAACCCCTAACTCAACCCTCTCCTCTCTATTCTCTCATTCCACTCTTCTAAACTTAAGAAAAACTGAAAATGGTGGAAGGGAAAGGGAAATAGAAATTGCAAGCCCTAGTTTACTTTGCAAACTTGAATTCTTGCTCCAAAATCAAAGAGAAGCCATAGGTAAGCCTCCTCTTAATCTTCTCTATCTCTTTCTCTCTTCAATCTCAGAATTTCCTAAACCTAAATTAGGAAAATACTTGTTTCATTCTTAGATTGAAGCTAGTAGAGTTGAAGTGGAGAGCGGTTGGTTGTTTTCTTTGCTATTGAGCTTCTCTATTCTTGTTTTGAAATAAAAGGTGAGTTTTGAACTCACATCTACTTCTTTTGATATCATTGATGTTGGGTATGAATTCCTAGCACTTGTTCATATGCACTTGTTTTCGATTTGGATTGCTTTGGTGAAATTGCCAAATATTGATTTTTGAAGCCAAATCTATGTAAAACCTTATATGGTTGATGTATATGTTGTTCGGAGCGTTTGGGTGTGTCGTTAAGGTTGGGTAGTCGTTTGACGTAAGCCCATAATCAACAGGCCTCCGATTGCTTTCGATTTGTTGGGCCATAGATGGCCTAGGTTCAGGAAATGCCTGACCATCAGGTTTCAGACGTCTCAAACCCTATTTTCAGACGTCTGAATATTGTTCTGGGGAAGATTTTCATCCCTAGATTAAGACGTCTGAAATTATATTCCAGACGTCTGAATTGGCTTGATTTCGACCAGAAGGGAAATGGGCAAAAAAATGCCTATTTCAGACGTCTGGAAGTTTGGGTTCAGACGTCTGAATTCTGTTCTAGAAAACATATTAATTTCCAGATTCAGACGTTTGAACCACTTCTTTCAGACGTCTGAATCTATTGTCCTTTTACCAATTTGCCTTGTTCGTTTAGTTTTCCAAATTTGATCAATGCATATTAATTCCGATTAGTTGTTTATGCATATTTGACCTTGATGATTCCTTTTTGAATTCATTTACGGGTTTTTATAAATGTTTTCTTCAAATCGTATTAAAAGTTCGCTTCTCCGATTTATAAATTCTATTAAAACACACGCACAAATTCACACTTCGAGCGAAGTGGAAGGGTGATTAAATGGTTGGGAATAACATGGACCATGAATCTGTGCGTTTATCCTTTTGATTAATTCCCGACCTATTCAATTGATCGTTTTGACCTTCGGGTTTGGTTTACCGATGATATGAGGTGAACTTTGCACTGCTTTGAGTGTGAAATTTACTAACAGATAGTAAACCGTTTAGTGCGAACGATGGTTATGGGACTCACGTTACCACTTTTCGGATTCCTTTTTGAGAGTTATGACACATTCCGCCAGTTAGTGGTGTCCAGTACTGGGCCTCTGGACCTTCACCACTATGGTTTCTTGTCTTTGGGATAGTGTCTTCGGACTGTCTCCTTCAGGTTTGTTGCCTTCGGGTATGTGCCTTCGGGTTTGTGCCTTCGGGTTTGTTGCCCTATAGTATTGCTTCTGATGTTGGTCGTTATGAGCCCCATTGGTGATATTGGGTCTGGTGTCTTCGGGCTCATGGATCCTTGTTTATACAGTACTGAGCTCGAGCAATTTTATGATGTTTCATCCATATGTATATTCCCTAGGTATCACCCTTCGGTGTTGGTCTTTTTGAGCCGCATGATATGTAGCGATTACCTTGTTGAACTTGTGTTACCTTTATTAGTATTTTTTATTTTCCTTTTTGGCTTGATTTAGGATATTTATATCCTTTGTTTATCTATGTTGCCGATGATATGAGGCTTGTTTTGTTATCATATGATTCATCTTTTGTTAGATGATTGTGGTATCTCCTTTAGAGATATTTGTTATACTTTGTAACCTTGCAGGTTTATTCTTGTTCAGTTTATCTAACTGATTTGTTTAGCTAGACTGACCCGTGTATTTTATACTCTGGTCAGACCGAGTTGTTTCGGGTTAGGTGCTTTTGGACTTAGCCTATTTTGCTTCCACATGGACTATTCAGCTTGTTTCTTTTTGTTATAGCTTTTTGTGTAGTCCTTTTGTTGTAACTCTGGTATATGTATTCTTTTGATTCATCTGTATATTGTGGTTTGCTATACCACTTGACAAGTATTATTTTGTATACTCTGTTATGTATCAATATATGTGTATATGATGATCCACTGTTCTGTGATGTATATTACGTTTGAGTTGTTATATTCTGTTCTGATAGATCCTCCAACCACCTATGGTTTTTTTTTAAGTATTCATTCGATATGTCGACCTGCTTGGTATGTCTATTGTTGATGTATTCAATATATAGTTAGAGCAAGGCTATAGATGGTCGCTCCTAACCAGCTTTATTCTCCGTGTTAGTTGACGGCATTACCTTGTAGTGTCCTTGGCTAGCGTGGGTATAGAGGTGGGGCGTCACAGCGTGGTATCAGAGCTGAGTTCAGAACAAAATATGATAAACACAGAATAGAGGCACATATTACGGTACATCAAAGTGTATAAGTGATACAAATCTTTGAATCATCGTGTCTTTCTATTCCTTCTTCCATCAAAGGTTAGATAGAATTTGGCGAATACGTCTAGGAATGCATCTTATTCCGTAGTATTCTGTATTGAAGTATCTACCTTGTGATTAATCTTGTTCTTATCATACTTTCAGCGTATGGTTGGAAGAGGTAGGGGGCGACGTTCGGATGCTGGGTAATCCAGTGGCTCACATCCGGATGGCGTTTATAGGTCTGCCGATCAGTTTTTAGAATTGTTTAGGAGCACTCAGCCTCCTGTTCCTCCTCGAGTTTCTCCACCTCGCAAGTCTGCCGTTGCATGCCAGTGCAGTGATTTTTCTCATCATGGAGGAAAGCCGTTTAAGGCTCCGAGTCCGTTCTTGAAGTCCAGGCTTGGTTTCGCTCGTGCGAGCGTATCTCTCTCGTATGGATCATTCTGACCATGATAGAGTTCTTGTAACTTCTATCTTATTACAAGAGCGTGCTCTTGATTGGTATGAACTTCTTATAGCCAAAATTGATGAGTCTACCCTCTCTTGGACTCAGTTTCGGGAGCGATTTGAACTCAAGTTCGTTCCTAAATCTGAAAAAAAAAATATTGACCCGTCACTTCCTTGAGTTGAAGCAAGGGAAATCTTCTATTTCTGAATATGTTGCATCATTCGAGGCTTTATCTAAGTATGGTCTTGAATTCATTAGCACTTCTTATAAGAAGAATTTGAAGTTTTTTTTTTGGTCTTAAGAAATATCTTACGAAGTCTTTGTTGCTCCAGCTTAAGCTCTCTTTTGAGGAGTTGGTTGATTCGGCACTTCATCTTGAAACCGTCGAGAAGGAGTGTGATAGTGATGTTGATGTTGAGGTTTCCAAGAACCCCAACAAGAGGCAGTTTCTATTTCATAAGAAGCCTTTTCCTTCTAAGAAGAAGAAGACTAGTGGTTACAGCTCTCAGCCTCAGTCTGTTGGAACACCTTTCATTCGGAAGTGTTTCAATTGTGGTTCTCCTGATCATATTATTCGAGCTTGTCCTAAGCCTCTCTTCTGCCGTTATTGCAAGAAGGAAGGTCCTCATGTTTCAGCTTGTCCTACTGTTCCGACTGGTGCCAAGTCTAGCAAGCTTTATGCTGCTAAGGCTTCTGAAGGTCTCTCTCAGCCCAAAGGTATATCTCCACCTATTCTGGAAGGTTCTATTTTATTTCATGATCATAGTATTCGAGTTCTTTTCGATATGGGTGCATCACATTCTTTCGTATCGAAAAAGCTCGTTGATGATTTATCTTTGGATGTTTCTTGTTTGGCTACTTCTTTAAGGATTGCGAATCCTATTGGGAGATCCGCGACCCTTAGTCTGCTTTCTGATGATGTTGAGATTGTTTTATGTGGCTTTTCTTTTCGTGTGAGTCTGCACGCTATTTCTTGTCTGGGATTTGATTTGATTTTGGGTATGGACTGGCTAGTAAGATATGATGCCAGGATTATTTGTTCGGAGAGAATTATATATCTTCGACATCCGGATTCGCCTACTCAGCTATCTCTTATTCTTCGGGATGTGGATAATTCCAAAATGGCTCTATATTCTCTTGACTCGCGGGACGATGATGATATATCTCGTATTCCTATTGCTTGCGACTTTTCTGATGTTTTTGAGCCTGTCTCAGGTTTGCCACCTAAGCGGGAAATTGAGTTCCGCATTAATCTCATTCCAGGCGCACAGCCAGTTAATCGTCCTCCCGCGAGGATGTCTACAAGGGAAAATGAGGAACTCAAGAAGCAGCTTTAGGAGCTTGAGTCCAAGCAGTTGATTCAGTCCAGTTTTTCTCCACGGGGATCCGCGGTCGTCTTCATGAAGAAGTCCAATGGAACTCTTAGGCTTTGCATTGATTATCGCAAACTTAGCGAGTTAACCATCAGGAATAGGTATCCATTGCCGAGGATCGATGATATGTTCGATCTATTGAGTGGTGCTAAGGTCTTTTCTCAGCTTGACCCTGCCACTGGTTTTCATCAATTACGAGTCGCGGAGGATAGCATACCTCTTACCGCTTTCCGCACTCGTTATGGTTCTTTTGAGTGGCTCGTTATGCCGTTTGGTTTGACGAATGCTCCTGCTTTCTTTGTTGTTCTCATGAATTGAGTATTCCGGCAATATCTCGATAAGTTCATCCTTGTCTTCATTGATGATATCCTTATTTATTCTAAGTCTGAAGCTGAGCATGCTAATCACTTGAGTATTGTCTTGAGTACTCTTCGTCACCATCAGCTTAAAGCCAAATTCTCCAAGTGCCATTTTTGGGAGAATAAGGTTAAGTTCTTAGGCCATGTTGTATCTTCCGATGGCATTTCTGTCGATCCCTCAAAGATCGAAGCCATCTAGAATTGGAAGAGGCCTGAGAATGTGCATGAGATTCGTAGTTTCCTTAGATTGGCGGGTTATTACCGTCGGTTCATTAAGGATTTTTCCCGCGTTGTGCTTCCTCTCACCAGCCTTACTCGGAAAGGCATTCGTTTTATTTGGTCCGACAAGTGTGAAGCTTCCTTTCTGACATTAAAGGAACTTATCACTAATGCTCCTATTCTTGTGGTTCCCGAGGGGAATCATGATCTTGTTATCTACACCGATGCTTGTGGTAGTGGTCTCGGTGCAGTTCTTATGCAGAAGGATCGGGTAGTTGCTTATGCTTCTAGGCAACTGCGTCCGAATGAAGTTCGCTATGCCACTCATGATCTTGAGTTAGCCTCCATTGTCTTTGCCTTGAAGATTTGGCGACACTATTTATTGGGCGAGCGCTTCATCCTCTATACCGATCATAAATCCTTGAAGTACTTGTTCACTCAGAAGGAACTCAATATGAGACAACAGCGTTGGCTCGAGTTTCTTGCTTACTATGACTTTGATATCTAGTATACCCCTTGAAAGGGTAATCGTGTTGCTGATGCGCTTAGTCGCAAACATTCGGCTGTTGTTTCTATGATGCTTGCAGAATGGGATATTCTTGAGACTCTATCTTTTTGGGAAATTCGGGATCGAGGTTCATCTTCTAATTCTCCTATTCTATTATATAGTTTGGGAGCTCGACCTATTTTATTGGATCGTATTGCCGATGCCCAGCGGCGTGATCCTGATTTGTCACATCTTATTTAGCTTTGTGAGTCTGGATCCTGTGATGAGGCGTTGCGGGATTTCAGCATTGATTCTCATGGGTGTCTTCGCAAGAAGAACCGCCTTTTTGTGCCTTCTGATTTTGCACTTAGGCATGACATTCTTGATGACTGTCATCGTTCTAAGTATACCATTCATCCTGGTAGTAGTAAGATGTATGCCGATATGTGTCGTCTTTATTATTGGGAAGGCATGAAGCGTGATGTGGTGGGTTATGTGAGTAATTGCATAACTTGTCAGCTTTTTAAGGCCGAACATCAGCGTCCTTCTGGTCTTCTTCAGCCTCTAGAGATTCCATTGTGGAAATGGGATCAGATTTCTATGGATTTCATTGAAGGCCTACCTCGTTCAAGATCGGGCCATTCTAGTATCTGGGTTATTGTTGGTCGCCTCACTAAGTCTGCTCATTTTGTCCCTATTAAGTCTAATAGAACTGCTTCGCATTTGGCTAAGTTGTAGTCAAGGAAATCGTGAGACTTCACGGTGTCCCTTGTTCTATTGTGAGTGATCGTGATCCTTTATTCACGAGTCATTTTTGGCAGAGTCTTCAACAAGCTTTGGGAACAAAGCTTAATTTTAGTACAGCTTATCATCCGCATTCTGACGGACAGACTGAACAGGTGAATCCTATCTTGGAAGATCTTCTCCGTATTTGTATTTTTGATTTCGGTGGTAGCTGGGAGGATCACCTACCTCTTGTAGAGTTCTCCTACAACAATAGTTTTCAGTCCAGTATCGGTATGGCTCCTTTCGAAGCCTTATACGGAAGGCCATGTAGATCACCTTCTTGTTGGTTGGAATCTGGGGAGAAGTTTGTTCTTGGTCCAGATTTTGTTCGTGATCCTTCCGAGAAGATTGATCTTATCCGGTTGAGAATGGAAAAGGCACAGAGTCGCCAGAAATCCTACGCGGACAGCCGTAGGAAGCCTCTCGAGTTCTCGATTGGTGATTTTGTTTTTATTCGTGTTTCTCCTTTGAAAGGGGTTATGCGTTTCAGTACGACTGGAAAATTTGCTCCTCGCTATATAGGACCATTTTCTATTACTGAACGTATTGGCCCTGTGGCTTATAGAGTTTCACTTCCTGCTCATTTATCTGGCATTCATGACGTGTTTCATGTCTCGCAACTTCGGAAGTGTCTTCGGGAATCGGATTCTGTTATTGATTCTCCTGATTTGCTTGAGCTTAAGATCTCACCGGACTTACCTATTGTACATCAGCCTATTCGTGTACTTGACACGGAGGTGTGACACCTTCGAAACAAGGACGTGCCGCTCATTAAAGTTCAATGGTCCACTAATCCTAGTGAATGTACTTGGGAAACCAGAGAGTTTATTGAGCGATCCTATCCGGGTTTTCTATCTTTGCTTGGAAACGGTGAGTATATCTTTTCATCTCAAGCTTATTTTCTTTTCTTTTGAATGTTGTATGTATGTAGTTTTTACAAATATCGTCTCTAGGAATTGCGGGGACGCAATTTTGTTAGAAGGGGAGATCTGTAACAACCCGCATATTTAACGATTTTATATTTAAATGTTTTATTTAAATATGGCGTCGTTAGTCGGATTTAGGTCCAAAAGTTACTTTTTGCAAATGGCGGAATTAGGACTCGAAACCATTTCCATTGATTCCAAAATGGCGTTTGCGATCATTTTTAGTATAAGCTTTGTTATGTTTGGAGTAAGATGAATTTTGCAACTTTTTCTAATTGAGTTTTGGGTTTGGGTTCAGCCCATTTGTTAGTTTAAACCCCTAACTCTGCCCACTCCTCTCCATTCTCTCATTCCACTCTTCTAAACTTAAGCAAAACTGAAAATGGTGGAAGGGAAAGGGAAATTGAAATTGCAAGCCCTAGTTTACTTTGCAAACTTGAATTCTTGCTCCAAAATCAAAGAGAAGCCATAGGTAAGCCTCCTCTTAATCTTCTCTATCTCTTTCTCTCTTCAATCTCAGAATTTCCTAAACCTAACTTAGGAAAATACTTGTTTTATTCTTAGATCGAAGCTGGTAGAGTTGAAGTGGAGAGCGGTTGGTTGTTTTCTTTGCTATTGAGCTTCTCTATTCTTGTTTTGAAATAAAAGGTGAGTTTTGAACTCACGTCTACTTCTTTTGATATCATTGATGTTGGGTATGAATTCCTAGCACTTGTTCATATGCACTTGTTTTCGATGTGGATTGCTTTGGTGAAATTGCCAAATATTGATTTTTGAAGCCAAATCTATGTAAAACCTTATATGGTTGATGTATATGTTGTTCGGAGCGTTTGGGTGTGTCGTTAAGGTTGGGTAGTCGTTTGACGTAAGCGCTTAATCAACACGCATCCGATTGCTTTCGATTTGTTGGGCCAGAGATGGCCTAGGTTCAGGAAATGCCTGACCATCAGGTTTCAGAAGTCTGAAACCCTATTTTCAGACGTCTGAATATTGTTCTGCGGAAGATTTTCATCCCCAAATTCAGACGTCTGAAATTATATTCCAGACGTCTGAATTGGCTAAATTTCGACTAGAAGGGAAATAGGCAAAAAAAGCCTATTTCAGATGCCTGGAAGTATGGGTTCAAACGTCTGAATTCTGTTCTGGAAAACATATTAATTTCCAGATTCAGACGTTTGAACCACTTCTTTCAGACGTCTGAATCTATTGTCTTTTTACCAATTTGCCTTGTTCGTTTAGTTTCCAAATTTGATCAATGCATATTAATTCCGATTAGTTGTTTATTCATATTTGACCTTGATGATTCCTTTGTGAATTCATTCACGGGTTATTATTAATGATTTCTTCAAATCGTATAAAAAGTTCGCTTCTTCGATTTATAAATTCTATTAAAACACATGCACAATTTCACACTTTGAGCGAATTGGAAGGGTGATTAAATGGTTGGGCAAAAGACGGACCATGAATCTATGCGTTCATCCTTCCGATAATTCCCGGCCTATTCAATTGATCGTTTTGACCTTCGGGTTTGGTTTACCGATGATATGAGGTGAACTTTGTACTGCTTTGAGTGTGAAATTACGTAACAGATAGTAAAACGTTTAGTGCGAACGAGTGGTTATGGGACTCACGTTACCACTTTTCGGATTCCTTTTTGAGAGTTATGACACATTCCGCCAGTTAGTGGTGTCCAGTACTGGGCCTCTGGACCTTCACCACTATAGTTTGTTGCCTTTGGGATAGTGTCTTCGGACTGTCTCCTTCAGGTTTGTTGCCTTCGGGTATATGCCTTCGGGTTTGTGCCTTCGGGTTTGTTGCCCTATAGTATCGCTTCCGATGTTGTTCGTTATGAGCCGCATGGGTGATATTGGGTTTGGAGTCTTCGGGCTCATGGATCCTTGTTTATACAGTACCGATCTCGAGCAATTTTATGATGTTTCATCCATATGTATATTCCCTAGGTATCGCCCTTCGGTGTTGGTCTTTTTGAGCCGCATGATATGTAGCGATTACCTTGTGGAACTTGTGTTACCTTTATTATTATTTGTTATTTTCCTTTTTGGCTTGATTTAGGATATTTGTATCCTTGGTTTATCTATGTTGCCGATGATATGAGGCTTGTTTTGTTATCATATGATTCATCTTTTGTTAGATGATTGTGGTATCTCCTTTAGAGATATTTTTTATACTTTATAACCTTGCAGGTTTATTGTTGCTCAGGTTATCTAACTGATTTGTTTAGCTAGACTGACCCGTGTATTTTATACTCGGGTCAGACCGAGTTGTTTCGGGTTAGGTGCTTTTGGACTTAGCCTATTTTGCTTCCGCATGGACTATTCAGCTTGTTTCTTTTTGTTAAAGCTTTTTGTGTAGTCCTTTTGTTGTAACTCTGATATATGTATTCTTTTGATTCGTCTGTATATTGTGGTTTGCTATACCACTTGACATGTATTATTTTGTATACTCAGTTATTTATCAATATATGTGTATACGACGATCCACTGTTCTGTGATGTATATTACGTTTGAGTTGTTATATTCTGTTCTGATAGATCCTCTAACCACTTATGGTTTTGTTTTAAGTATTCATTCGATGTGTCGACCTGCTTGGTATGTCTATTGTCGATGTATTCAATATATAGTTAGAGCAAGGCTATAGATGGTCGCTCCTAACTAGCCTTATTCTCCGTGTTAGTCGACGGCATTACCCTGTAGTGTCCTTGGCTAGCGTGGGTATAGAGGTGGGGCGTCACAGTCTGACCTTAGCGTAAAGAAAAACATGAGAACCTCGAGTCAGGATTAACATTCTTATATTAATAAATCCAACTCAAGTAAAATATCAATTGAATTACAAGTAACTTAAAGGATGTTTGGGATAACCATCCTCTAAGGATCCATTAAACTATCTACTATGTAGTAATATACGCTATTATAATAATGGCTAAAGTAAAGTAAACCATTAAAATAGCGTTAAGGCTTTACATTTTCCACCGTAATACATTTTATAGTGCCAGTAGTCTATACAGTATCGTAATACCTCCAGATCGAGAGGCTACCAGAAGATACTCCATAGGTACGACACGAATCAAACTCGTAGATGGTATGCTAGGGTAGGTGACACGGCACAACTAGGCAGTCCAGGGTATATACCAATTACGCGTTCGAGCGGGTGGTAACACATAGCAGCTACTATCGCCTACCTCGGAACACACTTCCAAATCAATCACAAAAGCAGAATATAATATCGAAGGAATATGCCCGATCGGAGGAATGACCGCACTTGGCATGGAATCGCTCCTGTTTTAGCCACCTTATGCTAACTCACTGGAGTTAGGTCCACGTAAATATACCCCAAATAGGATCGTCGCTACCATCCTACTTCATTCTGGAATCTCCATCACGTACACGGTTATTAAAGTGGTTTTCAGTATTGGCAAGAGTATGAAAATATCCGATCTCGTTCTCTTTAACAAACAATCGTTATACATTGCCGTCATTTCAAAACAGTTTATACTTCAAGACCTGTGACGACTCGCCCTTCTTGACCTTGAAAATCGACACAAAATACTCCACAATATAATATGCCGACGATCAAATGCCGGAAAAGACAGATTGTTGAGTAAAAGAAAGATGGTAGAAGAAAGAAGGAACTAAACAATATCAGAATCTCACAAATCGCAGCGGAATAAAATATAATATATAATATCAGATCTTTACAAAAAATGAAAAATATATCTGTTTCGTACAATATATCATCAGAGTATCACAAACAAACAACAATTACTAGTCGTACAATTCCATACAATCACAGCATCGGATAAATATACAAGTACGGATAATACGTCTCGAACTCTACCTCCTCTCCTGCTCCATAGCATCCTATCCTGATTATATAATACTCGGTCTGACCCGAGCATTATAATTAAATAACACTCGAGTCAGTCTGCAATACCAGTTGATAATAATGCACCCAAATTGATTATTAAAGTTTCAAAAATCCTCTTGAAAACAAATGCATCTCGTAAGACCATGCCACAAATAAACATGTCGGTTTTATTCCTTACGATAGCTAAAACACTTTTTATAAAAATCCTCTGATATTATAATAGGATCTATATACAAATACTTATAAAATAGCCGAAATTGTTACATCTATTAAATTCCAGCCACTAGCCACAGAGTGGGTAATACAAACAAAACTCGTAAAAGGCGCATTGGGAGAATGGATTTCCAACTAATGACTAGGCACGGGGGTACCACATGTCACAATACTTGGTCTAGATCAGTGTACCAAGGAGCCACCCTAACTGCCCTGCAACACAAGGCCCGAATTATCCCTTACTAGATAATCCCGAGTAAGATCACCCCACGGTTGGGATCAGTAACCGCACCACTAAGCTTAAATAAAAGGGACATCTAGACAAGGATGACCTTACCTAGAAATGGGTTCTGCCCACCAAACCTTGCTGCATAACCCTAGATTGTAAGTCATTCCCAGTTGATGAGGCTTGAGGCTGAGCGTTATCTTTAGATCGCTTCACATAGAATGTCCATCGCCCACCTGAGGATGTTCCGAAAGCATTGAACCATAAAAGTCCGTCCCGGGTTCGAACGGAAATGAAGGCACTACTCCTGCTACATCCATTTTGGAAATATCCTCATGATTAGTAGCAACTAGCCGTTGCACTTCACTGCTCCATCTTCGACTCCGAACTCGCTTTTCCCAAGAACACGTTCAAACCGGATCGAAGTGGTTTTCGAGAAATAAATCTCGATCCCGGTCTCTTCAAAACGATCAACGCATTTGTCCAATATTAATAGTCGGTGATTTAACTATCAATTAACATTCACAAGCATCCATCACACAATAAATAATTCCCACATTATTTATTTTTCTCAAAATATCTTTGCAAGATATATTTTCGTTTTCAAACCCTTTTGAAGCAGTTTTCAACCCCAACTCTTTCCACGGAGTAAATTCTCAAATCTTTACTTCCTTTGAAAACATCCAAGTACCCATACTTAAGATTTAAAATAATTTGAATACTTTATTCTTGAAAATACATTAAAACATTTATATTAAACCTAATTACATACTTGATTTAAAATATATATATCTTCAAAATATCTCAAATAAAACTGCTTTATAAAATATAAATTATTTTCTTCAAATAAAATCAAGTCATACGAATTTTAAATAAAGCTATAAATCCTATACAAGTTTCAAATAATAATTTAATTGGTTATCTTTAAAATAAAAACCATTTTATAAAGTATAAATATTAATAATATTCTTTAAAATATAATACTACTTACCATTTAAAATAAGTACTTGTATAACCAATTCAATAGATGTTCACTTTTAAAATTCTTACCACTTAAATGATTTTCTTGAAACCATTCTTTAATATAACTTCAAAGCTTCTAACTTTACAAAAATCAGTTTAAAAACGTACATGGATTTTTAGGAAAATATACTTCCATTTTAGGATAATCCATTCTTTTTATAAATCTTACACGATTTATCTAAATTTAATTTTTCATTCATCCCGTAAAATTCTTTCCATACTTTAAAAAAGTAGCTCCTTTTATTTTTAAACACATCTCTATTTCCTGGAAATCATTTTTAAACATGTGTTTAAAATATTTAAAATAAAGCTTCTAGAAATTATGTAATTGAAATTAATACTTAAAGAAATATATAGAGGTTTCCTAAGTACTTTAAGTCAAATTTAACTTTTAAAATAAAGTTATTAAATTAAATATTTATATTATAATTTGCTTTTGTGAACTTAATATTAATTTACCTTTTAAAAACAATGAATACCATACTTACTAAATCAAATATTTGTTTCACTTAAAAACAATTTAAAATAATATATTTTCTTCTAAATATTCTAAACATTTTTAAACTGCAGATTTTATATGAAAATTTTTCTTAAAAACATACTAAAGTTTCCAGGAGAAAGCACACTTCCCATCCTTTAAAAATAAATCTCCCTATTATTTTAAACAATTCACATTTCCCTTTGAAATCACAATTTCAAACACTTCAAATTTTTCAACCCATTCCTTGAATTTAATCTCTTTCAAAATTCGTTACTTAAGAATTTTCTTTTATTTCCATTAAACCCGATTCATTTATTTATTTTAAATTCTCAAGTTGTATTCACCCAATCATATCACAACACAATTTAATTTCACTTTAATCTAACACAGTATATAAATAGAGCATAGCATAACAGGATCTAAAACAATTTATCTTAGAATATAAATGAGATATATCACATAATATAAATTAATTTATATTTGTGAGGAATCCTGTTGGATCCCTCTAACCTGTTTCCCTGCATCCACAGATATTAACACAACCAATAAATATCGATTCAATTTGATAATAATTTGAATATTAAACTAATCAACCAACCATTTAAATATTAATTATTCAATCAACCGAAATTCCAAATGTGAGTGAGATTAACTCACCTTGGGTTTTCGACGATCATTTAAATTTAAATTAAATCGAACGGCGTTCGATTTAACCTAAATTTTTACCTTCTCGGAATGATTCCAGAATTGCTTCACGGTGTAGTACTCGTCTCTGCGATTTCGGCATTTCTCGTTTCGTCGAAATCTGATAACAAACGCACGAGATATAAATTTTTAAAGTTCGAATATCAATTTGAAAACAAGTTTTTTTTTTAATTACCAAACAAAGACAGGCCGCACGATAAAAAAACTCATATTCTTCATCCGCGCGTTCGCTCCAGGCAACAGAACCCACAACGCACGCGACCACATCCAACCACCGACGCCCCTTACAATCACCTAGCAGTCGATCGAATGAGATCACGTCGAAGCCCATCATGGCCCCTTCCCATCGGCCCATGAATTGATAAACTCGGCGCCTCCTATGCGAGGAAAAACATGAACGTACGCACGGTCGTCACGGCCAAATCATGGCCACCATGCAGCTCCGATGATGATCTCCACCGTTGGATGCTTAGATTCTCGAGGTTCTCTTCGTTTTACTAGTTGGAAGATTTGTGAATAAATGCGTGGATATGGAGAAAAACAAAGAAGAAAGAGGCACATTACCGGCCACTGAAATGAATGAAGACGGCGGCTCTAGAATATGCTAGGGTTAGGTTTAAACGTGAATACACACACACACACACACGTATATTAACAATATTTTAATATTAAATCCATTTAAAGCAACTTTTCACACGATCTCCAAACGACGTGTGCCGCGTTCCGAGCGCAATGAAACGTGTTCGGAAGCTAATTCGATCGTACGAGCGAGTTACGGAAATAAACGGTCAATTTTAAATTAAATCGATTAAAGTATTTTCTATGCGTTTTAAGCTGCCAGGGTCGAACGACAACTCCGATTGCTACGAAAATTGAAATCCGATAATAACTAACTATTACAGATCCAATGGAATTGGTTTCGTCAAATTCCAAAACTGTGCCCCGGAAGGTTATTTTAACTCGTCGATAAATTCGAGTGATTTTCAAAATCGTCGAAATCATCTAACATTTCACTTTTAAATTTTATTAACTCAATTTTAAATCGTATATAATTTATATCCACATTAGAAATCATGCTGGTTCATTTTAAATCAAAATCTGATTATTTGCATTATTATATTATTAAATTCCATTATTAACTTTATATAAAATCCCAAATTTCAATTTATCGACCTTTAATTCCATCCAACAGTCCAATGTTATGATTCAAATTCAAATAGACTTAAAATGAATTTTAGAATCTATTTTTATATCTATTTTCACCTAGAATCACCAATTATCCCAATCCCAATATATTATTATTATTATTCAAATTTCAACTAAATTCCCATATTTGGAATTTAACTAATTTTATTAATTTAATCTAAATCTTTTTACTTCGAAATCATATTCAAAATTCACACTTAACATTTAAAATGAGTTAAATGTTCAAATCCAGTGACCCAAAATTCCGGGCCGTTACATTCCTCCCCCTTAATTATAAAAATTTCTTCCCTGAAATTTGCTAAGGTAGAAAGAATGCTCAAAACACAATAGAAAAACTTACTTAGTGAAAATCTCAATTTCACTTTTCCTAAATTCTTTAATTTCAAATCGAAACTAGTAGTTTCGACTTCTATTCCAAAATTCTTTTTATTTTCATTGTTATTCGAAATCAATTTGTCGTTAGCGAAACGTTTCAAAATTTTCAAAAAATTTCGAACTCCCAAACTTTCTGAAATTTTTTGGCAGAGTCTCCCTTGTACGAAGGAGCTTTTGCAATATCACAATAGATATAAATATATATACATCGACCCACACGGTCGGGAAAACCAAAAACAGTTCATATTTCCTATTTTAATTGCGTAGGCCTACCTTTATTAGCATTTTAAAAGCATGCGGCTAATTTATATTGCATATACGCGCTCCAACTCTATCTACTGCCCCCCGTACCTGTACTTACTTAGACAAACACATCAATTTTCAATAATATGAGAATTTTAATAAAATTCTATTCATTAAACTAGCCAAACACATCAATTACATGGTTTAAACACGCAAACTTCATAATTTAACAATGTTAACCATATTTTATCAGCAATTCAAAATTTTCAATCACCTTTTTAAATTTATATTAATTTTATTCCATTCGGATTTATTCACAACCTAAATATTCTTATTTCCTTGCAATTTTTAAATCAAATCCTTATTCTCACTTCAAATTTATCATCCAACTTAAACTTATATTAATATCATTCTAATCTGTATTATTTAGCTCATACATTTTTATTTCATCACAATAATTAATTAAAATTATTTTCACTTGCATTTCAATATTATTATCTCAACAAATTCCATTCAAGTCCCCTTATAAAACTCGACCATAATTATTTTCCAATTTGCTTAAGTTCTTTCAATTTCACAATACTTCCATTTCTTCTTATATTTATTTTATTTTATTTTAATTTGATTTTTATCCAATCAGATTCCAATTCATTTACAAATTTTAATTCAATTTGTTTATTTGTTCACTCCATTTTAAATTCATTTTATTAAAAATGAGACCACTTGAAATCATTTCACTCATTTGAATTTATTTATAATTCAAACCATCACTGTTATAATCTAATTCCATTATTCATTCACACACTCAGCTTTTTATTGCCAACACTAAATCCCATACTAGAACTGGGTTTTATTTTTCTTTTCAAAATTTTCTTAACAAACCACCAAAATTTCATCCATGCCAATACAAATTCCATTTAATTTAGTTTACACTAAATTCATCTTCAAGCTTCTCTTTATTTAAATTTAGCTTACGTTAAATTCATTCTCAACAATTCCTTTGGATTTAGTTGAGTTAAAAATTTATTCATACGATATCATTCTTACTTAATCTAAATTAATTTTCCTTTCAATTTAATTCTTTTCCAAATTTAATTCACGTCCAACTAAATTTTATTTAGCCAACTTGAATTCGTTCCATTTCTTTTACTATTTTAAATAAGAATTTAATTTTATTCAAAATTATTTGTAATACATCTGAATTTTGATTTTACTTCAATCCAAATTCAACTCAATTCCATTTAATCGAAGTTAAATCCTATTCGATCCAATTTTAATTTTCCATATATAAGTTCAAATTTTATTTGCTAACTTAAGTTCATTCACCCTTTTATCTTTTATATTTTCTTCACCTTAATTCAATTCACATTTCTTTTGAGATTAGGTTTGAATTCACCATACCATTCAACTATTTCCCATTAGTGATTATAATTTCATTTTACTTGGGCTTACAATCTGATTTTCTATTCTTAAGTTCACCAACTTATTTACTTAAAAGCTTATATTGTTCATTTGAGTTATTTTTATCTTATAATCACAATTCCATATTTTATATATATTATCACTGAATTCTTAAGGATACAAAATTTCTTTCAATTTAATTCTTTGCACAATTTTAAATTCACAATTTTAGATTATAAATATAACACTTAATAGCTTATGGGTACAATCCATTATACAATGACCGACAATTACAAAGTCATCTTACATTCCAGTTTAACCCAAATCAATTTAATTCTAAGCCCAATTTATTTAACTTATCCAAGTTAAATTTAAATTTCTATTCACTTCCATATACTCAAGTTAAATCTTAATTCCAAGATTAAAATTTTCATTTCCTTCTTATTAATATCAACTTCACTTAATAATTTCAATAGTTGATTCATTTTCACTTTACACATTATTTAAATAAAATTTTCTGGAATTCAATTGCCCGGTTTTATTTCAAAACCATTTTGAATTAATAAATAACTCATACTCTCCTAGTATATCAAATCCAACTTCCAGATTTCTAAAACAATCTGTTTTTACCAAAGCAATTTCCCTCTTTGAACCTTCTAAAACCACTTGTATCTCAAACAAGTCCAACAAATATCATAATCACTCAACATGGTAGCAATCCATCACTTTAGAAACTCGAAAATGAATTCTAATGATGTGGCCATCATCATCAGGATTATTTTCCAGCGACTGAAGTGAGTTCAGTGCTTCCTTACTACACAAATTCATTTCAAAACGGTTTCCATTCAAAAATACTTCCCAAAATAATATTTCGTTATTGCCTTCAAATACTTTGGAAAACATTTCAAACACTCCTAAGATTTTAAATTTTCCAAATTTTTGTTTTCAATACATCTAAAATGCTTTTCAAAATTCCCAGGATTTATATTCTGGTTTAATTCAAATTTAGTTATTCCTCTTTTATATAATTTATACCCATGGAATTTATTTTGTTGTAACCATTTCAAATTTTAGATCAAGTTTTAGATTCTTATTTGATTAAGATATCCATATCCAAACAATCAAATATATATTAATTTCATAAAATTATTTCTTTTATATCAAAATATAATTTTGGGCAAAATTATTTCATTTTCCCTTTTTAAAACAATACTATGTCGGTTTATCTTGTTTAAGAGTTTAGAAACCCTATCGATATGGTTCCTGTACGACCAGAATTCATAAACACTCAACCGGTAAGTCAACACAGTATGAAAACAATTTTTATATTCACTAACAAGTGCACTCTCATAGCTATTATTGCACTCAATTCATTATAGAGAACTATTGACTCTGTTTAATGAGTAATTTCCCCACTAAAGCCTAGGTTGTCGCCAACCTAAGCTCTGATACCAAGTGTGACGACCCGCCCTTCTCGACCTCGAAAATCGACAAAAAATACTCCACAGTATAACATGCCGACGATCAAATGTCGGAAAAGACATATTGTTGAGGAAAAGAAAGAAGGTAGAAGAAAGAAGGAACTAAACAATATTAGAATCTTACAATCGCAGCGGAATACAATATAATATATAATATCAGATCTTTACACAAAATGAAAATTATATCTATTTCATACATTATATCATCAGAGTATCACAAACAAACAATAATTACTAGTCAGACAATTGCATACAATCACAGCTGCGGATAAATATACAAGTACGGACAATACGTCTCGGACTCCAGCTCCTCACCTGCTCCATATCATCCTGTCCTGAACATATAATACTCGGTCTGACCCGAGCATTATAATGAAATAACACCCGAGTCACTCTGGAATACCATCTGATAATAATGCACCCAAATTGATTATTAAAGTTTCAAAAATCCCTTTGAAAACAAAAGCATCCCGTAAGACCACGCCACAAATAAACATGTCGGGCTTTTACCTTACGATAGCTATAACACTTTTTATAAAAATCCTCTGATATTATAATAGGGTCTATATACAAATACTTATAAAATAGCCAAAATTGTTACATCTATTAAATTCCAGCTACTAGCCACAGAGTGGGTAATACAAACAAAACTCATAAAAGACACGTAGGGAGAATAGATTTCCAACTAATGACTAGGCACTGGGGTACCACCTCTCACAGTACCTGCTCAAGATCAGTCTACCGAGGAGCCTCCCTAACTACCTTGCAACACAAGGCCCAGACTATCCCTTACTGGATAATCCAGAGTAAGATCACCCCACGGTTGGGATCGGCAACCGCACGACTAAGCCGAAATAAAAGGGACATCTAGACAGGGATGGCCTTACCCGAAAATGGGTGCTGCCCACCAAACCTTGCTGCATAACCCCTGATTTTCAGTCATTCCCGGTTGATAAGACTTGAGGCTAAGCTTTACCTTTAGATCGTTTCACTTAGAATGCCCATCGCCCACCTGACGATGTTCCGAAAGCATTCATCCATACAAGTCCATCCTAGGTTCAAAAGGAACCGAAGGCACTACTCCTACATCCATTTTGGAAATATCCTCAGGATTAGTAGCGACTAGCCCTTTCACTTCACTTCTCCATCTTCAACTCCGAACTCGTTTTTCCCACGAAAACATTCAAACTGGATTGAAGCGGTTTTCGAGAAATAAATCTCGATCCCGGTCTCTTCGAAACGATCAATGCATTTGTCCAATATTGATAGTCGGTGATTTAACTATCAATTAACATTCACAAGCATCCATCACACAATAAATAATTCCCACATTATTTATTTTCCTCAAAATATCTTTGCAAGATATATTTTCGTTTTCAAACCCTTTTCTAATAGTTTTCAACCCCAACTCTTTCCATGGAGTAAACTCTCAAATCTTTACTTCCTCTGAAAACATCCAAGTACCTATACTTAAGATTTAAAATAATTTAAATACTTTATTCTTGACAATACATTAAAACATTTATATTAAACCTAATTACATACTTGATTTAAAATATATATATATATATCTTTAAAATATCTCAAATACAACTGCTTTGTAAAATATAAACTATTTTCTTCAAATAAAGTCAAGTCATACAAATTTTAAATAAAGCTATGAAATCCTATACAAGTTTCAAATAATACTTTAATTGATTATCTTTAAAATAAAAACCATTTTATAAACTATAAATATTAATAATATTCCTTAAAATATAATACTACTTACCATTTAAAATAAGTACTTCTATAACTAATTCAATAGATGTTCACTTTAAAATTCTTACTACTTAAATGATTTTCTTGAAACCATTCTTTAATATAACTTTAAAGCTTCTAACGTTACAAAAATCAGTTTAAAAATGTACATGGCTTTTCAGGAAAATACACTTCCATTTTAGGATAATCCAAAGAATTCTTTTTATAAACCTTACATGATTTATCCAAATTCAATTTTTCGTTCATCCCGTAAATTTTTTTCCATACTTTAAAAAAATAGCTCCTTTTATTTTTAAACACATTGCTATTTCCTGGAAATCATTTTCAAACATGCGTAAGCTTCTAGAAATTATTTAATTGAAATTAATACTTAAGGAAATATATAGAGGTCTCCTAAGTACTTTAAGTCAAATTCAACTTTTAAAATAAAGTTATTAAATTAAATATTTATTTTATAATTTGCTTTTGTGAACTTAAAACTACATTACCTTTTAAAAATAATTAATACCATAATTACTAAATCAAATATTTACTTTCAATTAAAAACAATTTAAAATAATATATTTTCTTCTAAATATTCTAAACATATTTAAATTGTAGATTTTATTTGAAAACTTTTCCTAAAAACATACTAAAGTATCCAGGAGAAAGCACACTTCCCATCCTTTAAAAATAAATCTCGCTATTATTTTAAACAATTCACATTTTCCTTTGAAATCACAATTTCAAACACTTCAAATTTTTCAACCCATTCATTGAATTTAATCTCTTATAAAATTCGTACTTAAGAATTTTGTTTTATTTCCTTTAAACCTAATTCATTTATTTATTTTAAATTCCCAGGTTGTATTCACCCAATCATATCACAACACAATTTAATTTCAATTTAATCTAACATAGTATATAAATAGAGCATAGCATAACAGGATCTAAAAAAATTTATCATAGAATATAAATGAGATATATCACAGAATATAAATTAATTTCTATTTGTGAGGAATCCAGTTGGATCCCTTCAACCTGTTACCCTGCATCCATAGATATTAGCACAACCAATAAATATCGATTCAATTTGATAATAATTTGCATATTAAACTAATCAACCAATCATTTAAATATTAACTATTCAATCGACCGAAATTCCATACGTGAGTGATATTAACTCACCTTGGGTTTTCGACGAGCATCCAAATTTAAATTAAATCGAACGGCGTTTGATTTAACCTAAATTTTTACTTGCTCGGAATGATTCCAAAATTGCTTGACGACATAGTACTCGTCTTTGTGATTCCGACGTTTCTCGTCTCGTCGAAATCTGATAACAAACGCACAAGATATAAATTTTTAAATTTTGAATATCAATTTGAAAACAAGTTTTCTTTTTTTTAATTACCAAACAAAGACAGGCCACATGAAAAAAAAACTCATCTTCTTCATCCATGCGTTCGCTCCAGGCAACAGAACCCACAATGCACGGGACCACATCCGACCACCGCCGCCGCTTACGATCACCTAGTAGTCGATCGAATGAGATCACGTCGAAGCCCATCATGTCCCCTTCCATCGGCCCATCAATTGCTAAACTTTGTTCCTCCTATGCGAGGAAAAACACGAACGAACGCACGGTCGTCACGGCCAAATCGTGGCCACCACACAGCTCCGATGACGATCTCCACCGTTGGATGCTTAGATCTCGAGGTTCTCTTCGTTTTACTAGTTGGAAAATTTGCGAATAAATGCGTTGATTTGGAGAAAAATGAAGAAGAAAGAGCCACGTTACCAGCCATTGAAATGAATGAAGACGGTAGCTCCAGAATATGCTAGGGTTCGGCGTAAACGTAAATATATATATACGCATATAAACTATATTTTAATATTAGATCTATTTAAAGCAACTTTTCACACGATCTTCAAACGATGCGTGCCGACAGGCGTTACTAAGGTTTTACCTACATTCCGTACACAATGGAACGTGTTTCGAAAGCTAATTCGATCGTATGTGCGAGTTACGGAAATAAACGGTCAATTTTAAATTAAATCGATTAAAGTATTTTCTATGCGTTTTAAGCTGCCAGAGTCAAACGACAACTCTGGTTGCTCCGAAAATTGAAATCCGATAATAACTAACTATTACGGATCCAATGGAACTGGTTTCATCAAATTCCAAGACTATGCCCCGGAAGGCTATTTTAACTCGTCCATAAATTCGAGCGATTTTCAAAATCGTCGAAATCAACTAAAATTTCACTTTTAAAATTTTATTAACTCTATTTTAAATCGTATAGAATTTATATTCACATTAGAAATCATGTTGTTTCATTTTAAATCAAAATCTGATTATTTGCATTATTTTATTATCAAATTCCATTATTAGCTTAATATAAAATCCCAAATTTTAATTTATCAACCTTTAATTCCATCCAACAGTCCAATATTATAATTCAAATTCAAATAAGCTTAAAATAAATTTGAGAATCTATTTTTACATCTATTTACATCCAGAACCACTAATTATCCCAATCCTAATATATTATTATTATTATTCAAATTTCAATTAAATTCCCGTATTTGGAATTTAATAATTCTATTAATTTAATCCAAACCTTTTAACTTCAAAATCATATTCAAAATTCACACTTGACATTTAAAATGAGTTAAATGTTCAAATCTAGCGACCCAAAATTCCGAGTCGTTAAAAAACACAAATATCATTGCCATTTCAAAACCATATCAATACGATAACATTTCCATTTCAAAACCAAATACGATATAATTTCAATTTCAAGTATGTCCACTACCAAAATCATAGTCTTTTCAAAGTTATAACACTTTCGAAACCAAACATTTGAAATTACAACACTTTCAAAACATAATACTTTGAAATTCATAACTTTGAAAACATAACTTCCACTACTTAAACAGTTTAAATATTAAAATAGTATGTATAATAAAATAGTTTATAAAGTAAAATAGTTTAAATAAAAGAGTTATAAGTTAAAATAGTTTATATTAAAATAGTTAGTATATTAAAATAGTTTATATTAAAAATAGTTTATATTAAAAATGATTTATAATTAAATAGTTCATATTAAAATAATTTATAAAGTAAAATATAAAATAGTTTCCTCAAATTTCACAAATCGATTCCAAATCAACTCGAATTCCAAAAATTTCATATTTAATCCAATCTCAAATCATCAATTTCAATTTATTTCAGTTTTTCAATAAACCATTCCAAATTATATCGATTTATAAAAAACAGATTTGAACCACAAAATAAACCATTTCAATTTCAATATTTTCAAAGCTTTAAAAATTCAAACATTTCAAAGCTAGATTTGATAATTCCATATATATATATATATATATATATATCATATTCACTTTACTATTATTTATTTTTAAATATTTACTTAATCATTCAAATAATATTTAAATAGAATTTCAAATTTCAAATTTAAATAAAACTAAATATACCATTTAAATTTTGTAAAATTGGAATATTCATTTAAATCACTTTTAATCAAAATCAAGTTGTAAAATCGTATCCTTAAAGTCCCAAATTTAATAAATCACAAATCAAACTTATTTGAGTATAATTCTTAAATAAATTGAGTTTCAAAACCTTGGAAATCATTTAAAAATATATATATTTATTGACCAATGGTGTCTGTATATTTTTTTTTATCCTATGGTCAAGTGATACAGATATTTATCATTTCAATCCGTAATTTAAATATATACGGGTATATATCATTTCAACCCACAATCCGAAATTTAATTAAATGAAACTTGCTTGGGTTTATCATTTCAACCCATAACGATTTTCTCCTATTCTACAAATCATTCAGGTATTTATCATTCCAACTCATAGGAATTCTTTACTAACAGGGAACTTGCAGAGTGATAACATATATGATAATAATATAACAATTATATATCATCAATATAAATAACATATAATGGTGTCAGATGTCACTGGTGAACAGATACAGATAATAGCATATAAAGTGATGTAAATAACTAACAGCAGCATGTCTCAATTGTCGTTTCAATTAAAATCAAATTTAATAAATAGAAGAATGTTAATCGTGAGTGATTGCTCACCTTTCGAGGCGAGAGAGAATAGACAATGAAATTGAGTTATGAATCCAAGCACGAATTTCGAAGTAAAATTGGCACGAATTCGACGATCAAAGCTTGATAGCTCAGAATTGACGAATCAAATCAAATAGGATTGATGAAGATAGATGGTTAAGTGAATAAATATAAATATAACTATATATATAACTATATATATAACTATATATATAATCATATTCTAAATTCAAACACATTAAAAATTAAATATATATGTATTTCAAAATCCATTGCCTCAAATTAAAACACATATATTAAACTCAACATATATACATAATTTATTTTTAAAATCAATACTTATATACTATAAACTTATTTTATAAGTATATATATAAACAAGCCGTATATCATCATGTTATATATACCCAGGTAATAAGTTATATATATAACTACATTAATGTTAATACTTTTCAACATAAAAAATTAACTATAACGACCCGGATTTTCAGACCCAGTTTAAAATTTTAAATTCAGTATTTATGATATAAAATTTGAAATTTAATATGATCTCAATTAACCTCCAAACTTCGTTTATAAGATGCATCCAGTTAGTTACGGATATAGAAAAAGTTTGGTCGCAAAATATTGGAGTAAATTTCGTTCGGGTTTTTACTGTATATCAGTTCATTTTAAACTGCGAAAAATTTATCTTTTGAACCCCAATATTTTTACATGGTGATGTTGTAAAAATTATCTGATCAAAACGTCGAAATTTTTTCGTCAAATACCGTCGTCGCCTTCTTTATTTAAATTGCTTTGTCAATCGAACAATTTAATCGACGTAAATTTCGATTTTTTATAAAACTGTCGTATTGCAATTATCTATGTACCATTGGATGCGCCGCGTCGTGCTGTTTAAAAAATGGTATATTCATTTGTGAGAAACGGAGTCCGATGTAAACCGTTACGTTAATTTAAACCGTTCCTGGCGGACCAATTAAACCATTTCCAGCCTAGAAATATTCGGCCTGTATCCACTTAAACTTGAAAATAATAAATCTCAGCTGATGTATTAAATGAGGTTGTTGGAAGCTGGGGGTTAGCTTGTAAATGGATGTGACATTTCGGTATTAAAAATATGAAATTTATTGATACGAATTATAAAATTTGAAGAAACGCATCTTTCCATTTTCATTCACTGTTTATTCCCTTCCAGGTACAAACTCTCCTCCCTCCCTTCTTCTTTTTTATTCTTTTTCATTCTTTATGTCAAAAAAAAGATGAACTAAGATCGCGCACGGCCAATGCGCACTCCACACCACTACTCGTGCACCGCCCTCCCCTACGTCCTTGAAACACCTCGACCCTCTGCCACACCTTCACTTCACGCCTCACCGGGCCGACCCATTACCTCTAGCCGCTAGTTCGTCCATTCTTCACATGCCTACCACAGCCCTTCAACCCCTTGCGCGCCGACCCCACGCCGCACCAGTCCACCACGGACCGAGCCGCCTCCCTCCTACACGCGCCACTCCGTCGAAAGTTCGCCCTCCTCAACCACTTTCCGCCACCACTTCTCGGAGCCTCCACTGCCCTCTACCTTGTCGCGCCACCACCCCTCCTGACCTCGCCATGTGCGTGTTGTGTGTATAGCGTGTGCGTGTATATATGGCAGTGTATTCGTGAGCCATGCTGTATATATAAAAAAAAGTTCGTTTTATAAGTGTATATGTCTTTTGAGTCCAGGTTGAAGCAAACAGTGTTTTATGAAAAGGGAAACTGTGTTGAAGGCTCGGTTTGTTTTTTTAAAGAAAATTTTGAAGCAACAGTGTCGTTTAAAAAAATAGTATTGTTTTGCAAGAAACTAAAGTGTATAGTTTGCTATATAATAAAGTGCTACTGTGTTTAAATTATAGAAGAAAATATATACGCAGTGTGTATATTTGTTACTGAAAATTCTAACCACTTCTCTTCTCTGTTGTATGCAGTCAACCGGTTGAGTTCCATTTGCAGCAACATCGATTTCTCAACTTTCATTCTTTTCTTCGTCACCGGTAAGCGCATATATATAATTTGATAAATTATATGTGAACGTTCATTTGAATTAATAACGTCTTTCTTTTGTCGATAATTGCAGTGTTCCATTGTTCGTGTTGTCCCGATTCCATTCGTGCTTCTTCGTGCTTCGTTATCGATTTCTCTAACCACGAAAGGTGAATAAATTTTCATGACGTATATTCTTATACAAGTTTGGTTGACACATGATTGTGTGTGATGTTGAAATCATACGTTAAATTGTTCATGTAGTAATTGATAAATAATTTGAAATTGAAATTGATGTAGGATAGTTAGATTTGATATATGTAGAATTTGATTAGATGACATTTGCATAATATGACTCCTCCAAATGTTTAATTAATTATCACGTAAAAATATAGTTAATTACACCTTGAATCATTTAAATGTATGTTATTTAAATTGATGTAGTATGGAATTTGAATAACAGATATCAAGTGAAGAACCGTATAAATATTAGTGTAATAATCTTTAATCTACATGAAACGATAGTGCAGATTCTACAAATAATTATATTAATTTTCATAAACAATAATTGTAAATTAATATGATTATTCCGGAATTATTTAAATAAATTATTGAATTGTTATTGATGTTTGCTATTGCTTGTTTATTACTTTGACAACATCCCAGTTATCGCACTACAAGTTCCATTTGCTATGCTTTGTTTTTTTTGAATTGAAATGGAATCAGGTTGAAATGATAAATACCCAAGTAAACTTTGACTAAGGATAGAGAATCAAATAAAACGCGATTGGTCAATAATTCGATTTAAAAATAAAATAAAGATTTATTTGAATAAATAATAAGTATTTGAAATAAAGTTAGAATCTGAATTTTAATGAAAGGAAAAATGTTGATATTAAATAATCTGAAAAAAATATTAACATAGTAGTTGATGAAAGAACGTTTTTTTGAATTTAATTATTTAATAAGTAAGTTTGGAATTACTTAATAATTATGTTTGAAATTATTTAATAATTAAGTTTTGAAATTATTTAATAGTTAAGTTTGAAATTATTTAATAATTAGGTTTTGGAATTATTAATAAGTAAAATTTTGAAATTATTTAATAATTAGTTTTGAAATTATTTAATAATTAAATAATATTGAATTATTTAATAATTGAATAAAATTGAACTTCTTGAATAAGCGAAATCAAGTTTCTTTATTAATTGAGTTTTGAAATTTGGAACTAAGTAAATAAATAAGTGAAATTGAATTTCTTTACCAGGAAATAAAATGTGATTTATTGAAATTATTGTAAGAATTGTAATTTAAAGAATTTGATTTGACAAATTTAATTTAATTAAATTTGCAAGTTTTGACATGATGGAGTTGAACTTAAGTAACTGATTTAGTGAATTGGAAATTAAATAGAAATTGTTTTGAATGATAAATTAACTTAACAAATATTGAATGAGATTGATTAATAAATTTAGATGTTAAATTAAATATATTTAAATGATTACGGAATGAAACTTATATATGAATTTGAATCAATATTTTTATTGTTCTAAATAAAAAATTTAATTGAATTATAGAATTTTGGAATGGTAATTTGGAAGTTATGAAATGTAAATTTTGGAAAATTTTTTTAGAAAGACAAATGAAATGTTGATTTACAAATTCAAATTGAAATTGGATTAGATTTGGGTTTTAAAAATATTAAACGACCAATCGGTGTAATAATTATGAAAGGTATTAAAGAGACCGAAATCGGTTAGGGACATACTCACTGTCTAAACCGAATACCACTTTAATAAATGTACACGGAGTGTGATCCAGAATGAAGTGGTTGGAATGATGTACGTGATGACTGAAGAAAGAGAATGATAATGGATGGCCTTGACACTTGTGTCAAATTGGAAATGACTAAAATAGGAGCCGTGCCAGGCCAAATGAGGTTAGCTACCTCGAGCGAACACACTTCTTCGTAAACTACTCATTACTTGTTATTGATTGGTGCACACCCTTGAATTTGGAGTGTTGTTTCACGGTGTTGCGATCGTCGCGGCGATGCGTTCTCACTAGTCCGGATCAGGCAAACGGTAGTTTCACTTCCTTGGGTATTGCCTCATGTGCCTTGTCATACTTATATCCCTATATACGCGACCACTACGAATTTGTTTTCTATTATACCTATGGAGTACTCCCTGATATCCCACTAGTTTACGGTGGAGTTTATAGTGTTGTATAGGCTATAATGCTATATAAATGTGTTAAAGGGAACAATGGTAACGCCTTAACACTATTTTGATATTTACCTTACTGTTAGACATTATCTACTTATCGTACATTACTATGTATAGATAGTTTAACGACTCCTGAAAGATGTTATTCCATTTATCTTTAAGTTGTTGTTATTTAAAATTTGAACCATATTATCTGTATAAGAATATATGTCCTTATTCGAGTGTTTGTTTGCGCATATGGTCGGGTCAGTCTGAGGATTTCTATTGTTGTGCTGCTTGGATTTGATGGCTTGAAGACTATCATTGTCTTTACCTTATCAGTATTTCTCTTTCCTATTTGGATATTATCGGACATCTATGCTGTTCTATTTCATTTACTTGAGACATTGTTGTATTTTCTTAGTAGCCTCATGAACTATGACTATGTTGTAATTCCACTACACTATTCTGTTATGTTATATTTTCTGTGATTCTATGATGATTCTCATTTATATACATATACTCAATTGATGATTCATGTTTTGTACTATTTAAGTTGACATATGGATTATTGTCAACTTAAATGGTCTAAATATACGGGTTGTTACAATTGGTATCCGAGCTTTGGTTCCCAAAAACCTTAGCCTCTGGAGTTTTAAAGCTCATTAGAGATAGGGTAACTAAACCCTAGAATGAGGAGAATAATTTCAGAATCCATAACCTTTGATTCCATCCTTCTCATTGAATTCATTTGATTTGAATATCCTTAAGTTCTATAAATCTCTATCTTTGATTCTAAATCACTTTTGGTATTCCAGGATGAGTACCAGAAGGAATGCTATAGGCAGGGGTAGAGGAAATGCTCCTGAACCACATGCCCCAGCTCCCATAGTTAAGTTTTCCACTCTAAGCAAGGAATACACTCAGCTTGGTGGCATCAAATTCTTTGGTTCGGAGAGCATCATTGAAGCACAACAGTGGCTGAAAAGTCTGGAAAGGATCTTTACTGGACTAGAGATTACTGACGCGCAAAAGCGTAAATTGGCTGCTTGGCAGCTTCAGGATGCGGCACAGGATTGGTGGGAGTCAGTCACCTCCCGTACCGATGAAGAAACTACCACCTGGGCTCAGTTTAGGTAGAAATCTAACTGAAATTGCATCCAAATAAATTCCTTCTATCTCGTCTAATTGTGACTCATCTTTCTATCACTTGTAAATAGGGATTCCTTTATGGCTCAGTGGATGCCAGCCGCCGAAAAGGCTTAGCTTTATCGATCATTTATGGACCTCAAGCAGGGCAACATGGCTTTCTTCGAGTATGAAAGAAAGTTTAACGAACTCTCCAAGTTCGGATCTGGCTTAATTGATACACCACTGCTTAAGAATGAGAAATTTATCCATGGAGCACACCAAGAGTATTACGAACTTCTCACAGCTCTTGTCCATGTCACTTTCACCAAGTTGATGGATTTTTCTCTAAGGTATGAGGGAAAGCCAAAGGGAACATCAGTCGCCCAGGCTCCAGTTACTCAGCCATCCTCTAGTCAGACTGGAAAGAGGAAGCCTAATTTTGAGCAATAGAAGAAGAACTGGCAGAAGAAATCCGGGCTTGGCTATTGTCAGAAGAAGCCCATTGACATAGCCTCTATCACCTGCTTCAACTGCAATCAGAAAGGTCATTATGCCAGTAGTTGCCCATCCCTAAAAGGGTGCAGCTATTGCGCCACCGGCTCATATGGCCAAGAGAGATGTAAGTCACATTTGCTTACAGCCAGGACATTTTAAGAAGGACTGTCCTACCCATAAGAGGGGCACTCCGTCTGGAGTTTTTGCTATTTCCATACCTACCCCGAAAGTTCAGGATGACCAAGGTACATTACAGAGTACTTTTATGTAGCATACTTTACCTGTTAGAGTTCTATTTGACACCGGAGCAACACATAGTTTCATATCTATTGATGTATGTAGAAAACTTGGATTGGAACCTATCCTTGCATCTACCTTCTTATGTGTATCAAACCCTATTGGCGGGCCCGCTAGCCTCAAAAAGGTATGCAAATATGTCACGCTTATGTATGGCATGCATCGTTTCACTTGGTACTTCTTTGTACATGGATTCGAGGCATTCGATATCCTATTAGGTATTGATTGGCTACAGAAGTTCGAAGTCGTTATCTCATGCAAAGCTCGAACCATCGCTCTTATTGACGACTAGAGTATACCTTTAGTTATTAAAGGTAAATCGCCTCGAGATTGTGCTGGGAGTTTTATATTTTCTCTTGACTCCCATCCAAATGATCTAAGCTCTACTCTAGTTGTTCAACTTTTTTGTGATGTGTTTGGAGAAGTCAATTCTCTTCCACCTCCATGGGAATCAAATTCCGCATTGATCTTATAACTGATGCTCGACCAGTAGTTCTCCCTTCCAGGAGAATGGCTCCGAAAGAGAAGGCAGAATTGAATGTTCAAATTGAAGATTTATTTGCTAAAGGCTTGATTCGGCGAAGTTATTCGGATTAGGGCACTACAGTTGTGTTCGTCATAAAGTCTGATGGTTCTCTCAGAATGTGTGTGGACTATAGAGAGCTAAACAAGCTTACACATAAGAACAGATATCCAATGCCCCGCATCAACGATCTATTCGACCAGCTCCATGGAGCTAATTTTTTCTCCCAACTTGATCTGGCTACAGGCTTCCACCAACTCAGAATTGCTGACGAGATATTCCTAAAACAGCATTCTGCACTGAAAATAGTTTCTTTGAATGGCTGGTTATGCCATTCGGCCTTACTAATGCTCCAACTTATTTCGTCAACTTGATGAATAGAGTTTTCCGGGATGTTCTTAACAAGTTTGTTCTTGTTTTCATCGATGATATTCTCGTCTTCTCTAAAGATGAGAAAAAGCATAGGTCACATTTGGCTTTTGTTCTTGAAACCCTTCACAGTCATCAGCTTAAAGCCAAGTTTTCAAAATGCCACTTTTGGAGAGATGAAGTTTGATTTCTTGGCCATATTGTCTCGGAGAATGGGATTTCGGTTGATCGAGCTAAGATCGCCATAATCAATGTAAGTTCTATCTTTACTTGTCATTTCTATCCAAACATCTTATCTCTATCTAAATTCGAATCCTTTGAATTTGCAGGATTGGGAGACTACCAAAACTGCTACAGATATTCGTAGTTTCTTGGACTTGGCCGGCTATTGTCGCAGATTTATAGAAAATTTTGCTCGTATTGCTGCACCGCTTACCGCATTGACCAGAAAGAATGTCAAATTTAATTGGAGTGAAAAGTGCGAAGTAGCATTCACTGAGATGAAGCGAAGGTTGACATCTCCCCCAGTTCTTACAGTTACTGACGATAGCGAAGGATTGACCGTCTATACTGATGCCTGCCGTGATGGATTAGGAGCAGTTTTAATGCAAAAAGGAAAGGTGGCTGCCTATGCTGGTCGACAATTAAAGACCCATGAAGTAAATTACGCAACACACGATTTATAGCTTCTTGCGGTTGTATTTTATCTTAATATAATGAACCTGACTCGACCTTCGAAAATTGGCACCGAATACGACACTCATATTCAAATTCTGCAGATCCAAACGTCGAATCTGTTTCGTCGGAGCTTGTAACACCATTAACTATAACACAGCGGAAGAGAATGAATAACATATACAACATCTGATACAATATCCAGATACAATGATGATACAATAGAATGATACAACTGAATATAAATACTGTCAGAGACACAAGGAATAGTAGTGCAAAGATAGTGTCTTCAATAGAATACATCTCCAAAATGAAACTGCAACACCATCTCCAAACTACAGATAGCTCGAACAACCACACCAAGATAAGCAAGATCGGCTACGAATGCTGAAGTGTAGAAAATGCGATCCACAATCCAAAAGGATTCGAAGCCTATCAAATCAATTCCTATTATTCGACTATCTAAAAAACCCAACTCTAGACTGCCCGTGTGGAAAATTATAGGCACTAGAGTTTAGGAAAGGAACAATAAACTTCAGGTCAGTCATGGAACTGGTGTGAGTAACAAAAACAGTTTTATCTTTAAAAACAAACAAAAGAATATAGATTGAAATCCGTAGTGGTTTTTGAAAAATGAAACTACCATAAGGCCTCCCGCCGCACACACCATGCAAACGCAAAATTGGAGGAGATTTCTCCTTATGATAGTCAAACATGCTTACTAGGCGAAAACCATTTTGATATTATTATTATTAGTGCATAGTGGAAAACATTTCGAAAATAGAATACAAATCTTAACCAGCATAGGTACCATTATATTATGCCAGCTATAGCTACCATTTTAAATGGCAGGTTCTACAACTAAAATCGTACAGGGTGTGTATTATTTCTTTGGATTTTCCAACAAATGGTCAGGCTAAGAAACTTCCTACTGCCACATGGGAACGCCTCTGGCGGGACGCCCTGAGAACCTACACGGCTCTCTACCAACACAAGGTCGGTTTCCTCCCTACCCGGGAGTACTACCTACAGATATGCCACCCCGGTCCTTTGGGACCTTTATCCGAGGGCTCTCAACACCAACAACATCACGCAGTAATAAATAGATACTACAGTGCCCACGTAAGTAAGTATCTGGGCTCTATACCATGATAGTACCATTTTCCATAAGGAATGGTCACACCCTAGGGGAGATACCCCTGAAACCTTGCTGCCCCGATTCCTGTTTCGACCATTACGGGTTGGGTGGCTCGACGAAGTCTCGTCCACAAAGCTACGCTTTTCACAAGTCCAAGCTTTGATCACAAATGATCAACAAATGATCATTAGCACACATCAGCACTTAGCATGCCACACCACTAAATTGGGAGTATATCGCTGATAACCTCAACTACATAACCTCTAAGCTCGTGCGTCTCAGAGAAGGGTGTTAAGCTAAGAGAATAAATTCTCCGCCACCAACATATATGTATTTGAAAGAAATATGCTTTATATCTCGAAGTGTAGTGCAGACGTACAACCATACAAGTCTGTTCCGGGTTCAAACAGAACCGAAGGAACTTCCGAAGAAGCCCTTGCAATCCGGGTATTCATAATCTCGATCGGACTTCCCATCACTTAGGAAATCTCTATACCGGTGTGACTCAGTGCAAAGACAATCGAAGGGTCATGCTATCGCTCTCGCATATATCTGGTCTTCACCACCGGTCTTCAAATGTTATCCATATCGACGTATCATTATTCGGAATGGGTTATATGACACAAAGTCCTCTCCCGGCTAAATCGAATAATTTGCGTAATATTTAAAAACATATGGATATTGGGATTTCAATTAAGTCACAACTTATCACCCAAAACTTTCTTTTCAAATGGTTTAATTAATTACCATTTTCAAATCTTTACACAAAAAAAGATTCGCTTCACAAAGTTCACCTAGATTTCACAAAGATTCATTCACGGTTTTCAAAACAATTTCCATTCCAATTTGGATAAGCTCATTCAATCTTTAAATCAAAGATTTATTAGCTTTCAAACCCGTTTCCAAAGATTTATTCATAACTTGGAAGACCATTTTCATTTTTAGACTTGAAATCCTTTCAACACAAATTGGGAATCCATTACTTATATGAAAGCTTTTACTACTTGAAAACCAACGGTTTTCGTTTCAGAAAAATCCAATTATGTTTGCACAAGTTAAAGCCCTTGAATTAAATTCAAATTCCCAAATCAAAATATTTAGGAATGGTTTAACTCATATATAATTAGTATAACCACTTTAATCCCTAGTTTCCAAATCACAGAATTCAATTTCAAATTTTGAATTCAAATTTAAATCAAATTATTTAAACTTCAACTTAATCGAGTTATTCAAAAATAAATTTTATCTTTGAAATTCCATTTCAAAACTTTTTCACTTTAAACCCAATCAATTTCCAAAACTATTTGGATTCAAATTGTCTATTTAAAATCGTTTCAAAAATCTGTGAGTTAGTCGATTTCCTCGTGAAATCCATATTTGTGTGTGTTTGGTGTGGTCCAGGGGTTTAACACACAATAGTGCAACAACATCATCCTCATAGATCAAAACACAGAAATATAGTTGATAAGCAGTATAAGCTATAACGCTTATCGTTCATTCACAGATTCATCGATAATATACAAATGTATCACAGATAAATGAATAAAATACACAACTTAATCCATAGAACAAAATATCACAGATCAGATAGGACAACCAATTCAAGGCATCTCATACAATACCATCATTCATAAGTAAGGTCAAGCATTCAATAATCATTTATAAGCATGATTAATTAATTGTTTAATCCTAATTAATTCAATTTATTTCCAATTAATTTAATTAATTATGAATTAATTATCCAATCCTGATTTATTAATTACAAATCATTTGATATAAATTAATTTATCAAAAACTTTTAATTAATTATTCTTAATTTATAAATTATTCTTAATTTGACACATTAATTAATTTAACCTCTAAACCAACTACATAATTAATTAACCCCTTAATTAATTATTTTAAGAAATTAAGCCTTTAATTACTTACCATAAAGTAATTTCACTTACACAATTTCATAAATGATTATCATTAATTAATTAATCTAATTAATTGTTAAAATTAATCACATTAACTAAATAATTTTAAATAATTTTAGTTTATGACCTTCATTAACAATTAGAATTTCGTTGATTACTTTTCTAATGTAATTAACTAAGATTAATTCATTATTAATTACAAATTAATTTTATCTTTAATAACTCATTAATTAATCCTTAATTATTTAATTAATTAATTACTAATCATTAATTAAAAATTAAAACCTTATTTGATTAGTGATCTGTAATTACTAATTTATTTATCCTAAATTAATTATCTTAAACCTTAATTAACTAATTTAAACTCTTAATTACTAAATTAATCAATCCAAATCATTAATAAATTGAATTAGTTAATTATTCATTTTAATTAGCTTAATAATTACAACTCATTAATATCCATTTATTCAAGAATAAAAATATTTTTCTTATTAATGATCAAATTATTATTAACAAGGTACTTAAAGACAGTTTACTTTCAAATTTTACTTTTAAGTCTAAAATTTAATATGAAATCAAATTAACTTTACAAAGTAAAAAAAAATTAAATCCCTTTTATTTCACAAGTTAAAGAATTATTTACCTTAATATAGAAGTTTAAAAGAATACAAAACCCAATTTCATTTTTTAAACTTAAATTAATTTAAAAATTCACCATATCATTCAAACTGTTTAAATTTCAAAACTTAATCCATTTATTCAAAAAATAACTTATTCCACTTTTAAAACATGCTAAAAACTAGTTCACCACCATAGTTTGGTTTAAAACCAGTTATAACTCGAAACAGATCTCGAGTTCTCCTTCTTCTTAAATTTTTTAGAACTTTAAAACTTAAATCTTTAAAAATGTAAAACAGCAAAACTGAAACCCACTCGAACTCGCGTTCTTCCCCTAGTCACAAACCCATATGCATGAGATTCCCTTCGATTTTTCCCACGAAACCCAAATCCTGACACGCGATCAAATGTCGTGCAAGTGCACAGTGACGCGGCGGCGCTCCGGTCAACATCCTCGATTCCGGCATGTCGCAAACCATCCTCACAATCGAAAGCAAGAATCAGTTCGACTCTAACAATCCCACAGCAAAATCAAACTTCCAGTTCGAAAACTCGAACTGCCATACTCGTCAAAACTACCTCGCCCAAGCAATTTCCGACCATCAGAAAAGCTTCGACTCCTGCCACGACTTCGACACACACCCCGCCATCACCTCCCAGAAGTTCGTGCAGCTCGATGCACGAGAGAAGACACTTCGATCAATTTCCCGACCCCTCAAAAATTAGGGTTAAAAACGAAATTTCTTCACCGTCGTCACCTCGGTGCTCGAGAGCGTCTCCGACTATTTTTCCCAACATCGCAGATCACTCACCTAGCCTCATCCCAAACCCTGACCACAATATAGCCTCCGACCATCTGGATTTGGTCAAAACCCATTTGCATTTCAACTCAAAACTACTCTTTACATATTTAATGAAAAATCAAAATTCTTGTTTTAAAATTCATATTTTTCAATGGTGATTCCAATTATATACTTGATTCAACAATCTATTGCATTTGATTTTATCATATATAAACCAATTCAACTGTACTATGATGTTTCTGAGCTATCTTTAAACTTATTTTACTGAAAATAAATTTTCAACTCTAATTTATAATCACACAACATAGTAAGTTTAAATCTTTCAGCCTAACAATGATCAAAAGATTTGATTTGTGGGTTTTGATCGAGCCTTGATGCTTTGAACCATGGAAACAGAGGTGATTTCAATATATACAGGCATATACATATACACATATCTATGACACGGAGAAAATCCAGATATACGCATAAACCAAGTAACCTAAGTCTCAGACTTCACAGACAACAGATACACACACACATACACACTTAGCTTTAATTTAAATTGTTTACTCACTTTGTTTCCAGAGATAAACAGAGCCTCTTCAATATTTGACACGGGCTTGTGAAATAGCTAGCTAAAGTCCTTCACTTGATCTTCTGGTTTGATTTGTTTGTGTTTAAACTTGAAGTTTTGTTTTAGTTTTGGATGGTATTACTTCAAAGATTACTCAGTTGAATGAACGAACTAAGATGAAAAAGTTTGATATATAGAAAGAAGCTACAGGTTGATATAATTTGTACAAAGTGGTATTATTTTGTTTGTACAGTAGTCATGATTTTTTTTTCCTCTTTTGCGGCTGAAGTGATCTTTATGGTGTACTAAAGATTTTGGTATTTATTGCTATGTCTTGTTTCCTAAGCTTTCATACTTACCTTTATTTGTTTTCTTTTCCTTAGTCTTATTACTTAGTTGAATGTACACGTGATTTACTTTTGTGAGCATATTCATAATAAGGTTTGTTTTAAATCTACATACTTATCTTTATTTTATTTTGTTTATTTTCCATACTTGAATACATATATATATTAGTGTCTTCTTTTACAAGCCTACTTACTTATACTTGAATACATTTCATTTTTTTACTTCTTTAGTCTTATGCTTACTTGTTTGCCTCTAGTCTGTATATTTACCTATATTGTTTGTTGACTTTATTTTCATGAGTACACACTTGTTTCATATCTGAATGTATTTGACTATCTTCTTTTGTAAGCTACTACATATATATATTTATCTTTCTTTTGTTCATATTTACAGTTGCATTTCTATATATATTTGAATTTGTTTAATTGTCTTCCTTTGCAAGCTTTCATATATATGTTTTTATATTTTTTTTATGTTTCACACTATACTTTTTTGAATGCATTTTGTTTCTTGTGATATGAATAAAGTCCTATATGTAATATGTTGTTAGATCTATATCTTTAGTTAATATGTTTACTTTCTATTTTACATATTAACATACTGTTTAAATTTAACAAATTTATTTGTTTTACATAGTTCATTTTATTTATTTGTTGAACTTAATATTTATCGCCTTGTATTGTTCTATACATATTTATTTTAATACTTTGGAGTTTATTATTTGTATCAATACACATTATGTAAAAGAAAACGTTTTGAAATTTAATACATATCAAATGAATTACATAGATGTATTTTATAGATTTAATAAATTTACCAATTAATTTCACAAATTTTATTCAAAAATTAAATTAATTAGCAATTTAAATTCAGACAAAATCTGGGATCGTTACAGATTTCCCCCCTTAAAGAAATTTCGTCCCCGAAATTTGCAGGCACGAAAAAAACAAAGATAGATACACATAGACAGAGAAATAGTTTTCCAGGTCAAAATGGATATCTATTCTGTATTTGGCTCACCAAATCAAAATATCAACAGTAGATACAAGAACGAATCTATTTAACACTTCACAAGATACTCGGGTTATTCAGATCTATGAAATATGCAGTGGCATTGGTTAGTTCGAAGGGATAACTAACCATGCGTAAAATATATCCGGACCCAAAGATTGACAGATATATAGATACAATTTCAAAACTTTTAGTTTAAAAACTAAAGTATACCTATCAACCATATCAACCATAACAACCAATTCATCCAAACAACAATTCTGACCTATTTGGAGTTTGTGTCCCATGCAAATATATCAAATCTTCTTCTTGGATCTACCAGGAACCATCGAAGAATTGAAAAGAGATGCTGAACAAAAGAGATTGATAGATGGATTCAATCTTCTACAATTTTCCAAACACAAGATATGGATTCCAAATCAAGTCAAAATACCCCAAAGTATATACCAACTTGTCCCTCTTCGGACTTCGATATTTACAAGAAATTACAAAAGAATTTCAAACTTGGTTTTGGATGAAATCATTTTACCGATTCAATTCAAATTTATCTCCATATTCTGTTAATCAATTTAACTCAATTTAAAATTTCCAATTCATAAGTTTCAGTTTCCAATTTATTATTTTATTAAAGTTTAAATCGAAAAACTGATAAGAAACCGATGAAATACGAAGTAATGATTTCCTACAACGATTCGTAGGGCCACCATCAAACTGAAACTTCTTCTTGCAGCTTCTACGATGCAATCAAAAGAAATTGGAATCGAATCAAAGGAAATTGAAAGAGAAAGATTATTTCCGTTGTTGCAGGGTATTGACGATTTATAATCGTATTCCTCTGTCCCCTATCTCATCCTCTTCTTGCACTCATACTTACTATCAGTGGATAGTAAGAGAATTTACTAAGGCATACGGACGGATATCTTGGGGATACACTCATTCTAGGGTTTACTTTACCCTATCTCTAATGAGCTACCTAGTGTGTTATACTCCAGAGCTAAAGTTTCAACCTTCATCTCTGATACCAATTATAACGGTCCTAACTTGACCTTAGAAAATCAGCACCGAATACGACACTCATATTCAAATGCCGGAAATCCAAATGTCAAATCTGGTTCGTCGGAGCTTATAACACCATTAAGTACAACACAGCGGAAGAGAATGAATAACATATACAACATAAGATACGATATCCAGATACAATGATGATACAATAGAATGATACAACTGAATATAAATACTATCAGAGACACAAGGAATAGCAGCGGAAAGATAATGTCTTCAATAGAATACATCTCCAAAATGCAACTGCAACACCATCTCTAAACTACAAATAGCTCGAACAACCACACCAAGATAAGCAAGATCAGCTGCGAATGCTGAAGTGTAGAAAATGCGATCCACAATCAAAAAGGCTTCGAAGGCTATCAAATCAATTCCTATTATTCGACTATCTAATAAACCCAACTCCAGACCGCCCGTGTGGAAAATTGTGGGACCTAGAGTTTTAGGGAAGGAACAATAAACTCCAGGTTAGTATGGGACTGGTGTGAGTAAAAAAACAGTTTTATCTTTAAAAACAAACAAAAGAATTTAGATTGAAATCCGCAATGCTTTTTGAAAAATGAAACTACCATAAGGCCTCTCGCTGTTCACACCATGCAAACACAGAATTGGAGGAGATTTCTCCTTATGATAGTCAAACATGCTTACTACGCGAAAACCATTTTGATATTATTATTATTATTATTAGTGCATAGTGGAATACATTTCGAAAGTAGAATATAAATCTTAGCCAGCATAGGTACCATTATATTATGCCAGCTATAGCTACCATTTTAAATGGTAGGTTCTACAACTAAAACCGTACAGGGCGCGTATTGTTTCTTTCGATTTTCCAACAAATGGTCAGGCTAAGGAACTTCCTACTGCCACATGGGAACGCCTCTGGAGGGACGCCCCGAGAACCTACCCAGCTCTCTGCCAACACAAGGCCGGTTTCTCCTTGCCTGGGAGTACTACCTACAAATATGCCACCCCTGGTCCTTTGGGACCTTTATCTGTGAGCTCTCAACACCAACAACATCACACGGTAATAAATAGATACTACAGTGCCCACATGAGTAAGTATCTGGGATCCATACCATGAAACTACCCTTTTCCAGAGGGAATGGTCACACCCTAGGGGATCTACCCTTGAAACCTTGCTGCCACGATTCCTGTTTCGACCATTACCAGGTTGTGAGGCTCGAGGAAGTCTCGCTCACAAAGCTACGCTTTTCACAAAGCCATGCTTTGATCACAAATGATCAACAAATGATCATCAACGCACAACAGCACTTAGCATGCCACACTACCAAATTAGGAGTATATCGCTGATAACCTTCAACTACATAACCTCTGAGCTCGTACTCTTAGAGAAGGGTGTTAAGATAAGAGAATAAATTCTCCGCTACCAACAGATATGTATTTGAAAGAAATATGCTTTATATCTCAAAGTGTAGTGTCAGACGTACAACCATACAAGTCTGTTCCGGGTTCTAACAGAACCGAAGGCACTTCCGAAGAAGCCCTTGCAATCCGGGTATTCACAATCCCGATCGGACTTCCTATCACTTAGGAAATCTCTATACAGGCGCGACTCAGTGCAGAGACAATCGATGGGTCATCCTATCGCTCTCGCAAATATCCGGTCTTCACCACCGGTCTTCAAATGCTATCCATATGGACGTATCATTATTCGGAATGGGTTATATGACACAAAATCCTCTCTCAGCTAAACTAAATAATGAGCGTAATATTTAAAAACATATGGATATTGGGATTTCAATTAAGTCACAACTTATCACCCAAAACTTTCTTTTCAAATGGTTTAACCAATTACCATTTTCAAATCTTGAAGCAAAAAAAGATTCACTTTACAAAGTTCACCCAGATTTCACAAAGATTCATTCACAGTTTTCCAAACAATTTCCATTCCAATTTGGATAAACTCATTCAATCTTTAAATCAAAGATTTAATAGCTTTCAAACCCATTTCCAAATATTTATTCATAACTTGGAAGACCATTTTCATTTTTAGACTTGAAATCCTTTCAACACAAATTGGGAATCCATTACTTATACGAAAGCTTTCACTATTTGAAAACCAATGGTTTTCATTTCAGAAAAATCCAATTATATTTGCACGAGTTAAAGCCCTTGAATTAAATTCAAATTCCCAAATCAATATATTTAAAAATGATTTAACTCATATATAACTAGTATAACCCCTTTAATCCCTAGTTTCCTAATCATAGAATTCAATTTCAAATTTTGAATTCAAATTTAAATCAAATTATTTAAACTTCAACTTAATCAAGTTATTCAAAAATAAATTTTATCTTTGAAATTCCATTTCAAAACTTTTTCACTTTAAACCCAATCCATTTCCAAAACTATTTGAATTCAAATTGTCTGTAACGACCCAGAATTTTTATTTATTAAAATTTGAATATTTAATTAATTTTAAATATTTATAAGTGAATTTATAAGTCGAATAAATTTTTATTTGAATTATTGGATTTAATTGGATAATTAAATCGATAATTTAATATGTTAAATTATGGAAATAATTGAAAATTGAGTTAAATATGATTGAAAATGATTTGTAAAATTTTATTTTATCATCTGGGAGTTAGAACAATATTTTAGAACTTTTAAAATCGAATTAAAAGTTAATTTGTGAAAATTGAATATTTTAATATTAAAATCGACTAGTGAAAATAGTCAATTTTTGAACAGTTTCAGAATTGAACGAAACTAGTTCCATTGGATCCGTAATAGTTAGTTATTACCGGATTTCAATTTTCGTGTCAATCGGAGTTATCGTTTGATCGTGGCAGCTCGAAACGCATCGATTTATTTTTAATTTTAATTTGGCGAGTTAAAATAGCCATTTTTCAAAAAGTCTCGGATTTCGACGAAACCAGTTTCATCGGATCCATAATGTGATATTATTGTAAGGTTTCAAATTTCAAGTCAATTGGATTTACCGTTTGCCCGGTACGAATTAAAACGCCTAGAAATCGATTTAAATCAGTTTAATTTAAATTGAGCATTTGCAGCCATAACTCGCACAGAAGTCCGAATTAGCTTCCGAAACCTATTCCATTGTGTCCGGAACGCGGGGTAAACCTTAGAAATGCTGGTTACGGCGCGTAAATCGGAGTTCGGAATTTCCGGATGAATAGTGTTCGAAAATTCTCTATAAATAGCTCAAATTTCACAAATTAAAAGAAAAATATATATTAGGGTTTCATCATCTTGTGGCCGCCAGTTTTAGGCATGAATGGCCGAAAATCACCCTCGTTTTTCTTCAATTATCTCTTCATCCACTCAACGATTCATGAAAGTTTCAACTAGAGTATTGTAGAGGGCAACACGAACTACAAGATCAACGGTGGAGATCGCGAATAGCTTCACGGATTGATGGGAAATCGAGTGCAAACGTGGCCGTTCATCACACGTGCGCGCGCATCACGAGGAGGCCGAGTGCCACCATAGTCAGGCCGAGCATAGGAGGGGTTGAGAGCTTCGATTTGCAAGTGGTTTGATGTGATTTCGTCGAGTATTGGAGGAGTATTATTAAACCCTAGTTGTTGATGAATGGGTTTGTGGTGACGGCCTCAATCTGTAGATAGAACATGGAGAGGGAAGAAGAGATGGATGGTGGAGATGAGGGGAAGCAAGATCTTGTGGCCAGAAATTGAATAGGTTTAAAATATATAAAGTTTGTTGTAAATTAGCAAGTTTAAATACGTGTAACTTCAAAAATTCATAACTTTTTCATACGAGGTCGAAAAAATGCAAACTCAGTTGCGTTGGAATCGTATGGACGAGCACTACGCGATGCAGTTGGTTTGGATTCGTTTGGAGTTAGTGAGAATTTTGGGTAAAATTAAACGTCCGTTTAATTTTATTCGAAATAAAAGCTAAAACGGAAATAAAATCAAGGTGAGAACTTCTCACTCAATCGAATCAGTTTCGATTTTATTTTAAATAGTTAGATTTAAAATATTTGAATGCATGTTTGATGTTGATTGATATCTATTGATTGTTAGAATAGACATTATACGCCGTTAGTAAGCGGATGTTATTTATTAAAAACATATACCGCGAATATTTCATAAACAGTGAAATTGGTATTATAAATAATATCAATATATATATATTGGCATATGTATATATTGGAGTTGTTGATTCCCCGTATTTTTTAGCGGATGAGACCCTATTGCGCCGTTATTAAGCAGATAATATTTAATAAGAACATATACCGCGATAATTTCATACTGGAGCGAAATTGGTATTGTGCTAATGTTTGTGGATGCAGGAAAACAGGTTGGAGGGATCCAACTGGATTCCTCAACAGTTTTTATTTGATTTCAGATATTTTGATATTTGATGGATTTTCATATTGATATATGATATCGTTGTTGTCGTGATTGACTATTTGGTGTGTAACATCATTGGACCAAATTCGGAGTTTTAAAATGATTTCAAAGTGATTTTTGAAAGTATACGTTTATAAAATATTTTTGGAATTGATTCATTTTGAATAAATAAACGTTATAATTTTAATGTTATAAGAATTATGATTTTTGAAGAATATAGTAAAAAGTTGATTTTTGAGAATATGACGCTAATGATTTTATAAAATAGTTAAATCGGAATTTTTGAATTTATTATGAAAAGTTGAAATATAGGATTTATAAAATTTAATTATTTTATGGATCAAAATGGTGAAATAATAAAGGAGATTAAAGACGTTTTAAAAGAATAATATAAATTGATTTATATTAAGAGATTTATAAATGGATATTTATAAATTGAAATATGGACATTTTAAAACGAGTTTTTATAAGTGTTTGAATGAAGTGAAAATGAATTTCATTAAAGAATGAAATTTATAGAGTTTTAAACAGTGAAGTTATAAATGGAATTTTATAAACAGTAGGTTTATAAAATTTATAAAGTTATTGAAAGAATGAATTTTGGATAGATAATTGAATCTTATAAGTTACAAGATTTATAATTATGAAGTTAAAAGAACGATTTTTGTAAAGTAATTGTTTCATAAGTATTTAACTTATAATATGAACTTTTAGTTTATAATTGAGTTATAAACTGGAATAGGTTAATAAAAGAATTTATTAAAAGGAAGTTTTTATAAATAAATAGAAATGGAATTTATAAACGTTGTTTTATAAATTCGCAAATGACTTATTTTGATAAGTAAATTGTTGAAACCTATTAATGGAGTTATATTCACATTTTCCAATAGTGAATAATCCTTTGAATTAAAATGTATAAAAGGATGAAATGTGTTAACGTAGTATATTCACGTTTTTGAATAGTGAATAAGATGTTAAAGAAATTGTTTTGGATTTGGATGTTTTAAATAGAATTAAAACGATCGAACAATGTTTTAAAATGTGTTGAGATTCGAAATCATAGATTTCAACATTTATTGTTGAAATAGACGTTTTCGAGAAATAAAAGGAAATAGTGAACTATAACACTGTTGTTATAGTAAATGATTTCTGAAAGGAAATGTTTTGTATAGTATTGGGATTTATATATCTATTTTAATTTCGAATCCCTATACTAGTGATTTTGGGACGTCGTAACGATGTTTTACGCAACATTCGTTTTGGCCCAAATAAATATGTTTAAGAGAATGATTTCCTTAAAGAATGAAATATATACTTAATTTCGATTTAAGTATATTGAATATTTTCCAAGTGTTGAAAATAAATAAAATTTGTGAATTACTTATTAAATAAGTATGGAATTGTTTTCCAATATGAAGTGATATTTAGAATTTATCTTTTTGAAGATAAATTGAAAATGAATAATTGAAATCGAATATTCATTGATATTTTGGAATTATAAATTCACTAAGGAATTTATAAAGGAAGTGGAATTTGTCTAAAAAATAAATATTGATTTATTTTTGAAGTGTGAAATTTTATATCTTGTAAAGATATTTTGGAATGTAAATAATTTGGAAAATTATTTGGAAACTGGTGATGTGTGCATATCCAGTGATAGTTCAATAACCGACTATCAATATTTCCCTTTGAATGGATAATTGATGTGATTTGTTTAAATGTGAATGCTACACTTATTTTTGAATAAGCGCTCACTATTCGGGTTAACCGGGAAAGGACCATGGGGTCGTATAACCCATTCCGAATATGTGATACGTCGTTATAATTGCATTGAAGATCGGTGTTGAAGACCCGGTATTTGCGAGAGCGATAGGATGACCTGTCGATTGTCTCTGCACTGAGTTGCAGCGGTATAGAGACTTCCTAAGTGATGGGAAATCCGATCAGGATTGTGAATATCCGGATTGCAAGGACTTCTTTGTAAGTGCCTTTGGTTTTGTTCGATCCCGGAACAGACTTGTATGGATTGTATGTCTGACATTACAAGTTGAGATATAAAGCCGATTTCTTTCAAAAATATTTCTGTTGGTGGCGAGAATTTATTCTTTTAGCTTAACACCCTTCTCTGAGACGTACGAGCTCAGAGGTTATATAGTTGAAGTTATCAGCGATATATTCCCAATTTGGTAATGTGATATGCTGAGTGTTGCTGAAATGATCATTGTGTTGATTATTGTGATAGGATCATTTATTTGATCGTCTATCTTAGTGATCATTATGCTGATCATTTGTTGACCCAAAGCATGGCTTTTGTATAAAGTATGTTTTTGTGGACGTGACTTCGTCGAGCCTCACACCCCGGAAATGGTCAAAACAGGAAAGATGCGGCAAGGTTATGAGGGGTAGCACCCTTTAGGGTATGTACATTTCCTTCTGGATAGAGGTGGTATCATGGTATGGAGCCCAGATATTTAACCTATGTGGTTACTACGAATTTATTACTTTGTGGTTGTTGGCTTTCGGGATCCCGTGAGAAAGGTCGTTTACGATCGGGGAATGGCGTGCTCGTGTCAGTAGTTACCCAGTTAGGGGTAACCCGGCCTTGTGTTGGCAGAGTTCCGGTTTGGTTCTCGGGGATGTCTTTCCAGAGGCACTCTCATGTGGCAATGGGAAGTTCCTTGGCCTGACCATTTGTTGGAAATCCAAAGAAACAATACGTGACTTGTACGGTATTAGTTGTAGAACCTGCTATTCACTTATGGTGGTCACCACTATTTGGATGGTAGCTATAGTAGGCATACGATAATGGTCGTATGTTGGCTAAGATTTATATTATACTTTCAAAATAATTTTTCCTACACTATGCACTAGTAATAATATCAAATGTTATTTTAAATGCGTATCAAGCATCTTTGACTATCATAAGGAGAAATCTCCTCCGATTCTGCGTTTGCATTGTGTGTGTGTGCGGGAGGCCTTATGGTAGTCTCATTTTTAAAAGCATTGCGAATTGAAATAAAAATATCTCTCTATTTTGATTTTAAAGATAAATAAACTGTTTTGAGTTCCCACACCAGTCACATGACTGACTTGGAGTTTATTGTTTTCCTTCCTAAACTCTGGGTGCCTACCAATTTCTACACGGGCAGTCAAGAGTTAAGGTTTATCAGGATATTCTGGATATTCAGAAATTGCTGGAGGCAAGTTGGATGGCATGGCGTATTACTAGTTTATATAGTATTTCTTTTTCCGCTGCAATGTTTGTTGTTGTTGTACACTCTGATGATATGATGTAATGAAATGTAATGTAATAACTGATATAGTTCTTTGTTTAAAGATTATTCATTTATTATTATATGTTGTTCCGCTGCGAATTGTGAGATTCTGATGTTGTTCTGTTTTCTTTCTGTTCCGTTCTATTTTAAAATTATGTTCTATTTTTCTTTCCCCTTCTATGTTCTCTATTCTCTTTTTCTTCTATTTTAAAATGTTCTATCTTCTTTTCTGTTTTCTATTCTCTCTAATTTCTATTTTCTATCTTCTCTCTTCTTATCTTTTCTTCTTCTTTTCTTAAATTCTTTTTCTTAAACCATAACATTTCGGGTTTTTGGCCTTCGATTTCTCGGCAGTCGATAAAGTGAGTATCGATGTTGAATTTTCGAAAGTCGAAAATTGTCGAAACGTTACATCTGGTATCAGAGCTTATGGTTAAGCGACAACCATGGTTCTGTTGGGTATAATTCATTAGAGATAGAGTCAGTAGTACTCTAGAATGAATTTGAGTGTAATAATAGCTATGAGAGCGTATTTGTTAGTGAATAAAAAAAATTTGTTTTATATTGTGATGATTGGTTTGTTGAGTGGCATATGAACCTTCGTCGGCGTAGCTTCGAAACTGAATCGAAGGGGTTTCTAAACACTTGAATAGAACAATTCGACACAATATTGTTTTTAAATTGGGTAAATGAAATAATTTTACTTGATTATATTTTATATATAAAGAAATAATTTTTCAGAATTATTAAAATATATAAGTTGATTGTTAGGTTGTTTGAATAATTTAAATTAAAGAATAATTGTATAAGTGAAAAGAATTATAAGAGTTAAATTATAATTAAAGTGATTTACAATTGTGAAATAAACTTATATATATAACAAGTGAAACTATATGAATATATTTATGAATATGAACTTGAGTTATATAAATGAAATTCAACTTTAGAAATTGAATTGAATGAATGGATTGAATGTAAATCAATTAAATGTAAATAAAGTTGATATGAAAAAATGAATATAAGTGTTAATTCATTAAAATCTAATGTTATTAGAAGTTGAATAATTGAATGAAAATCAATTTAATTAAACCAATTGATAAGCAAAGGAATTTGGTTGTAATTAATATACATTGATTGATATATGATTGTTAGTTGATTGTATATGAATTCATTAAGTGTTAATGAAATTGATTAATGAAATTTAAAGCTATGTAATTGAATTCAAATTAGAAGTAAATAAATTTGAATAGAATTGAATTTGAATTGGAAGTGAACCAACTTGACTATGAATTAGTGAATATAAACTAATTGAGAATGAATGTTAGTAAGAACATCCACTGTATATGAATCGAATGTGATTAAATTGAAAACCAATTCATTGAATATTAATGAGAATATAAATGAATATTTATTGGTTATGGATGATAGTTGGTTGATGGTTGAATATATATTGCTATTGAATGCATTGCTATGTTAGCATATATAGTTGTTATGGAGATATATGTTGTATATTGATACTATTGTCATATATGCATGTTCTCATGTTGTTTGTTGAGTAATTAGTAGGTGCGGATCGCGTTTGCTTCGCATTTGGAGCTCGCTTTTGCGCTATATTAGCCGTATATGCTTGCTAATAAAATATAAGGTACATATCTCGGATTAAATACCGTACTTTTACACTTTTTTCCCTGCGGGATGCCTCATTACTTGATGAGATGTATATTTGTGATATATATACTGTCATTTTTTTTTTGGATCGAGCCGCGCAAAGGAGACTAAGGCGAATTTTTTCGAAAATTTAAGGCGTTAGAAAAAATTTGAGAAAATTGGAAAATTTTGAACAATTTAACTTTGATTTTGGAATTGAAAGTTAAACAATAGTAGTTGTTTTTGAAAAGATAACTAAGTATGATTTGGAAAACTTAGTAAGTTATTATAAGAAGTTTAATTATGGATTTATGGAAAATTAATAAATTCTATAACTTTTCTTACTAGTTAATTTCGAGGACGAAATTCTTTTAAGTGGGGAAGATTGTAACGACCCAGAATTTTTATTTATTAAAATTTGAATACTTAATTAATTTTAAATATTTATAAGTGAATTTATAAGTCGAATAAATTTTTATTTGAATTATTGGATTTAATTGGATAATTAAATCGATAATTTAATATGTTAAATTATGGAAATAATTGAAAATTGAGTTAAATATGATTGAAAATGATTTGTAAAATTTTATTTTATCATATGGGAGTTAGAACAATATTTTAGAACTTTTAAAATCGAATTAAAAGTTAATTTGTGAAAATTGAATATTTTAATATTAAAATCGACTAGTGAAAATAGTCAATTTTTGAACAGTTTCAGAATTGAACGAAGCTAGTTCCATTGGATTCGTAATAGTTAGTTATTACCGAATTTCAATTTTCGTGTCAGTCGGAGTTATCGTTTGATCGTGGCAGCTCGAAACGCATCGATTTATTTTTAATTTTAATTTGGCGAGTTAAAATAGCCATTTTTCAAAAAGTCTCGGATTTCGACGAAACCAGTTTCATCGGATCCATAATGTGATATTATTGTAAGATTTCAAATTTCAAGTCAATTGGATTTACCGTTTGCCCGGTACGAATTAAAACGCCTAGAAATCGATTTAAATCGGTTTAATTTAAATTGAGCATTTGCAGCCATAACTCGCACAGATGTCCGAATTAGCTTCCGAAACATATTCCATTGTGTCCGGAACGCGGAGTAAACCTTAGAAACGCTGGTTACGGCGCGTAAATCGGAGTTCGGAATTTCCGGATGAATAGTGTTCGAAAGTTCTCTATAAATAGCTCAAATTTCACAAATTAAAAGAAAAATATATATTAGGGTTTCATCATCTTGTGGCCGCCAGTTTTAGGCATGAATGGCCGAAAATCACCCTCGTTTTTCTTCAATTATCTCTTCATCCACTCAACGATTCATGAAAGTTTCAACTAAAGTATTGTAGAGGGCAACACGAACTACAAGATCAACGGTGGAGATCGCGAATAGCTTCACGGATTGATGGGAAATCGAGTGCAAACATGGCCGTTCATCACACGTGCGCGCGCATCACGATGAGGCCGAGTGCCACCATAGTCAGGCCGAGCATAGGGGGGTTGAGAGCTTCGATTTGCAAGTGGTTTGATGTGATTTCGTCGAGTATTGGAGGAGTATTATTAAACCCTAGTTGTTGATGAATGGGTTTGTGGTGACGGCCTCAATCTGTAGATAGAACGTGGAGAGGGAAGAAGAGATGGACGGTGGAGATGAGGGGAAGCAAGATCTTGTGGCCAGAAATTGAATAGGTTTAAAATATATAAAGTTTGTTGTAAATTAGCAAGTTTAAATACGTGTAACTTCAAAAATTCATAACTTTTTCATACGAGGTCGAAAAAATGCAAACTTAGTTGCGTTGGAATCGTATGGACGAGCACTACGCGATGCAGTTGGTTTGGATTCGTTTGGAGTTAGTGAGAATTTTGGGTAAAATTAAACGTCCGTTTAATTTTATTCGAAATAAAAGCTAAAACGGAAATAAAATCAAGGTGGGAACTTCTCACTCAATCGAATCAGTTTCGATTTTATTTTAAATAGTTAGATTTAAAATATTTGAATGCATGTTTGATGTTGATTGATATCTATTGATTGTTAGAATAGACATTATACGCCGTTAGTAAGCGGATGTTATTTATTAAAAACATATACCGCGAATATTTCATAAACAGTGAAATTGGTATTATAAATAATATCAATATATATATATTGGCATATGTATATATTGGAGTTGTTGATTCCCCGTATTTTTTAGCGGATGAGACCCTATTGCGCCGTTATTAAGCGGATAATATTTAATAAGAACATATACCGCGATAATTTCATACTGGAGCGAAATTGGTATTGTGCTAATGTTTGTGGATGCAGGAAAACAGGTTGGAGGGATCCAACTGGATTCCTCAACAGTTTTTATTTGATTTCAGATATTTTGATATTTGATGGATTTTCATATTGATATATGATATCGTTGTTGTCGTGATTGACTATTTGGTGTGTAGCATCATTGGACCAAATTCGGAGTTTTAAAATGATTTCAAAGTGATTTTTGAAAGTATACGTTTATAAAATATTTTTGGAATTGATTCATTTTGAATAAATAAACGTTATAATTTTAATGTTATAAGAAATATGATTTTTGAAGAATATAGTAAAAAGTTGATTTTTGAGAATATGATGCTAATGATTTTATAAAATAGTTAAATCGGAATTTTTGAATTTATTATGAAAAGTTGAAATATAGGATTTATAAAATTTAATTATTTTATGGATCAAAATGGTGAAATAATAAAGGAGATTAAAGACGTTTTAAAAGAATAATATAAATTGATTTATATTAAGAGATTTATAAATGGATATTTATAAATTGAAATATGGACATTTTAAAACGAGTTTTTATAAGTGTTTGAATGAAGTGAAAATGAATTTCATTAAAGAATGAAATTTATAGAGTTTTAAACAGTGAAGTTATAAATGGAATTTTATAAACAGTAGGTTTATAAAATTTATAAAGTTATTGAAAGAATGAATTTTGGATAAATAATTGAATCTTATAAGTTATAAGATTTATAATTATGAAGTTAAAAGAACGATTTTTTTAAAGTAATTGTTTCATAAGTATTTAACTTATAATATGAACTTTTAGTTTATAATTGAGTTATAAACTGGAATAGGTTAATACAAGAATTTATTAAAAGGAAGTTTTTATAAATAAATAGAAACGGAATTTATAAACGTTGTTTTATAAATTCGCAAATGACTTATTTTGATAAGTAAATTGTTGAAACCTATTAATGGAGTTATATTCACATTTTTGAATAGTGAATAATCCTTTGAATTATAATGTATAAAAGGATGAAATGTGTTAACGTAGTATATTCACGTTTTTGAATAGTGAATAAGATGTTAAAGAAATTGTTTTGGATTTGGATGTTTTAAATAGAATTAAAATGATCGAACAATGTTTTAAAATGTGTTGAGATTCGAAATCATAGATTTCAACATTTATTGTTGAAATAGACGTTTTCGAGAAATAAAAGGAAATAGTGAACTATAACACTGTTGTTATAGTAAATGATTTCCAAAAGGAAATGTTTTGTATAGTATTGGGATTTATATATCTATTTTAATTTCGAATCCCTATACTAGTGATTTTGGGACGTCGTAACGATGTTTTACGCAACATTCGTTTTGGCCCAAATAAATATGTTTAAGAGAATGATTTCCTTAAAGAATGAAATATATACTTAATTTCGATTTAAGTATATTGAATATTTTCCAAGTGTTGAAAATAAATAAAATTTGTGAATTACTTATTAAATAAGTATGGAATTGTTTTCCAATATGAAGTGATATTTAGAATTTATCTTTTTGAAGATAAATTGAAAATGAATAATTGAAATCGAATATTCATTGATATTTTGGAATTATAAATTCACTAAGGAATTTATAAAGGAAGTGGAATTTGTCTAAAAAATAAATATTGATTTATTTTTGAAGTATGAAATTTTATATCTTGTAAAGATATTTTGGAAAGTAAATAATTTGAAAAATTATTTGGAAACTGGTGATGTGTGCATATCCAGTGATAGTTCAATAACCGACTATCAATATTTCCCTTTGAATGGGTAATTGATGTGATTTGTTTGAATGTGAATGCTACACTTATTTTTGAATAAGCGCTCACTATTCGGGTTAACCGGGAAAGGACCATGGGGTCGTATAACCCATTCCGAATATGTGATACGTCGTTATAATTGCATTGAAGATCGGTGTTGAAGACCCGGTATTTGCGAGAGCGATAGGATGACCTGTCGATTGTCTCTGCACTGAGTTGCAGCGGTATAGAGACTTCCTAAGTGATGGGAAATCCGATCAGGATTGTGAATATCCGGATTGCAAGGACTTCTTTGTAAGTGCCTTCGGTTTTGTTCGATCCCGGAACAGACTTGTATGGATTGTATGTCTGACATTACAAGTTGAGATATAAAGCCGATTTCTTTCAAAAATATTTCTGTTGGTGGCGAGAATTTATTCTTTTAGCTTAACACCCTTCTCTGAGACGTACGAGCTCAGAGGTTATATAGTTGAAGTTATCAGCGATATATTCCCAATTTGGTAATGTGATATGCTGAGTGTTGCTGAAATGATCATTGTGTTGATTATTGTGATAGGATCATTTATTTGATCGTCTATCTTAGTGATCATTATGCTGATCATTTGTTGACCCAAAGCATGGCTTTTGTATAAAGTATGTTTTTATGGACGTGACTTCGTCGAGCCTCACACCCCGGAAATGGTCAAAACAGGAAAGATGCGGCAAGGTTATGAGGGGTAGCACCCTTTAGGGTATGTACATTTCCTTCTGGATAGAGGTGGTATCATGGTATGGAGCCCAGATATTTAACCTATGTGGTTACTACGAATTTATTACTTTGTGGTTGTTGGCTATCGGGATCCCGTGAGAAAGGTCGTTTACGATCGGGGAATGGCGTGCTCGTGTCAGTAGTTACCCAGTTAGGGGTAACCCGACCTTGTGTTGGCAGAGTTCCGGTTTGGTTCTCGGGGATGTCTTTCCAGAGGCATTCTGATGTGGCAATGGGAAGTTCCTTGGCCTGACCATTTTTTGGAAATCCAAAGAAACAATACGTGACTTGTACGGTATTAGTTGTAGAACCTGCTATTCACTTATGGTGGTCACCACTGTTTGGATGGTAGCTATAGTAGGCATACGATAATGGTCGTATGTTGGCTAAGATTTATATTCTACTTTCAAAATAATTTTTCCTACACTATGCACTAGTAATAATATCAAATGTTATTTTAAATGCGTATCAAGCATCTTTGACTATCATAAGGAGAAATCTCCTCCGATTCTGCGTTTGCATTGTGTGTGTGTGCGGGAGGCCTTATGGTAGTCTCATTTTTAAAAGCATTGCGAATTGAAATAAAAATATCTCTCTATTTTGATTTTAAAGATAAATAAACTGTTTTGAGTTCCCACACCAATCACATGACTGACTTGGAGTTTATTTTTTTCCTTCCTAAACTCTGGGTGCCCACCAATTTCTACACGGGCAGTCAAGAGTTAAGGTTTATCAGGATATTCTGGATATTCAGGAATTGCTGGAGGCAAGCTGGATGGCATGGCGTATTACTAGTTTATATAGTATTTCTTTTTCCGCTGCACTGTTTGTTGTTGTTGTACACTCTGATGATATGATGTAATGAAATGTAATGTAATAACTGATATAGTTCTTTGTTTAAATATTATTCATTTATTATTATATGTTGTTCCGCTGCGAATTGTGAGATTCTGATGTTGTTCTGTTTTCTTTCTGTTCCGTTCTATTTTAAAATTATGTTCTATTTTTCTTTCCCCTTCTATGTTCTCTATTCTCTTTTTCTTCTATTTTAAAATGTTCTATCTTCTTTTCTGTTTTCTATTCTCTCTAATTTCTATTTTCTATCTTCTCTCTTCTTATCTTTTCTTCCTTCTTTTCTTAAATTCTTTTTCTTAAACCATAACATTTCGGGTTTTTGGCCTTCGATTCCTCGGCAGTCGATAAAGTGAGTATCGATGTTGAATTTTCGAAAGTCGAAAATTTTCGAAACGTTACATTGTCTATTTAAAATCATTTCAAAAATCTGTGACTTGATCGATTTCCTCGTGGAATCCATATTTGTGTGTGTATGGTGTGGTCCAGGGGTTTAACACACAACAGTGCAACAACATCATCCTCATCAGTCAAAACACAAAAATATAGTTGATACGCGGTATAAACTATAACGCTTATCGTTCAATCACAGATTCACATATAATATACAAATGTATCACAAATAAATGAATAAAATACACAGTTCAATCCACATAACTAAATATCACAGATCAGATAGGATAACCAATTCAAGGCATCTCATACAATACAATCATTCATAAGTACGGTCAAGCATTCAATAATTATTTATAAGCAGGATTAATTAATTGTTTAATCCTAATTAATTCAATTTATTTCCAATTAATTTAACTACTTATGAATTAATTATCCAATCCTGATTTATTAATTACAAATCATTTGATATAAATTAATTCATCAAACACTTTAATTAATTATTCTTAATTTATAAATTATTCTTGATTACTCACATTAATTAATTTAACCTCTAAACCAATTACATAATTAATTAACCCCTTAATTAATTATTTTAAGAAATTAAACCTTTAATTACTTACCATGAAGTAATTTCACTTACACAATTTCATAAATGATTATCATTAATTAATTAGTCTAATTAATTGTTAAAATCAATCACATTAATTAAATTATTTTAAATAATCTTAGTTAATGACCTTCATTAACAATTAGAATTTCTTTGATTAATTTTCTAAAGTAATTAAATAAGATTAATTCATTATTAATTACAAATTAATCTTATCTTTAATAACTCTTTAATTAATCTTAAATTATTTAATTATTTAATTACTAATCATTAATTAAAAATTAAAACCTTATTTGATCCATGATCCTTAATTACCAATTTATTTATCATAAATTAATTATCTTAAACCTTAATTAACTAATTTAAACTCTTAATTACTAAATTAATCAATCCAAATCATTAATAAATTGAATCAGTTAATTATTCATTTTAATTAGCATAATAATTACAATTCATTAATATACATTTATTGAAGAATAAAAACATTTTTCTTGTGAATGATCAAATTATTATTAACAAGGTACTTAAAGACAATTTGCCTTCAAATTTTACTTTTAAATCTAAAATTTAATATGAAATCATATTAACTTTACAAAGTAAAAAAAAATCATTTTTAAAACCCTTTTATTTTACAAGTTAAAGAATTATTTACCTTAAAGAAGTTTAAAAGAATACAAAACCCAATTTCATTTTTAAATTTAAATTAATTTAAAAATTCACCCTATCATTCAAACTGTTTAAATTTCAAAACTTAATCCATTTATTCAAAAAATAATTTATTCCATTTTTAAAACATGTTAAAAACTGGTTCACCACCATACTTTGGTTTAAAACCCGTTATAACTCGAAACAGATCTCGAGCCTCCTCCTTCTTAAATTTTTTAAAACTTTAAACTTAAATATTAGATCTTTAAAACTGTAAAACTGCAAAACTGAAACCCACTCGAACTCGCATTCTTCCCCTAGTCACAAACACATATGCACGAGATTCCCTTCGAGTTTTCCCACGAAACCCAAATCCTGACACGGGATCAGATGCCGTACACGTGCACAGTGACGCAGCGGCGCTCCGGTCAACATCCCTTATTCTGGCAAGTAGCAAACCATCCTCATAATTGAAAGCAAGAATCAGTTCAACTCGAACAGTCCCACAGCAAAACCGAACTTCCGGTTCGAAAACTCGAACTGCCATACTCGTCAAAACTACCTCGCCCAAGCAATTTCCGATCATCAGAAAAGCTTTGACTCCGGCCACGACTTCGACACACACCCCGCTATCACCTCCCAGAAGTTTGTGGCACTCGATGAACGAGAGAAGACACTTCGATCAATTCCCCGACCCCTTAAAAATTAGGGTTAAAAATGAAATTTCTTCACCGCCGTCGCCTCAGTGCTCGAGAGAGTCTCCGACTATTTTTCCCAACATCGCAGATCACTCACCTAGCCTCAACCCAAACCCTGACCACGATATAGCCTCTGACCATCTGGATTTGGTCGAAACCCATTTACAGTTCAACTCAAAACTACTCTTTACATATTTAATGAAAAATAAAATTCTTGTTTTAAAAATCATATTTTTCAATAGTGATTCCAATTATATACTTGATTCAACAATCTATTACATTTGATTTTATCATATATAAACCAATTCACATGTACTATGATGTTTCCGAGCTATCTTTAAAGTTTTTTTACTAAAAATAAATTTTCAACTCTAATTTATAATCACAAACATGGTAAGATTAAATCTTTCAGCCTAACAACGATCAAAAGATTTGATTTTTGGGTTTTTGATCGAGCCTTGGTGCTCTGAACCAAGGAAACAAAGGTGATTTCAATATATACAGGCATATACACATACACATATCTATAACACAGAGAAAATCCAGATATATGCATAAACCAAGTAACCTGAGTCTCAGACTTCACAAACAACAGATATATATAGACACACACACACACACACTTAGCTTTAATTTAAATTATTTATGTTGAATATGCGATTATATGATTTTTGTTTGATGATAATAAACATATATATATATATACACACACATATATATATATTCATGTAAATGTATTTGTTAATGTACTATTTTATTAGATTAAATAAATATTTGCTGAATAAAAATAAATAATACAGAATTTGAATTCAAACTGAATTTTTATTTATACAAATATTTATTACAATTTTGAATGGTACAAATTCAAGCTCTCACTATACATATACAACTTTAATTACAATACAAATTCAACTACATCACAATTTTACTTTTACATCTGACCTCACCACATATCACTCATACACTCAACTTGTAATTTATCTAAAACTTCATTCCAGATTGAATCCAGCAACTGAGCAATCTGCAAAAATAAATATTAACGCAGTAAAATTGAAAAGGAAATATTTTTGCAGTATAAAATAAAATGTGAATTTTGCAAATAATATTTGCCTCAGTTATTTGGGTTGTTCGTCATCATTTAACTTTGAATTCATCATACACGAACAGCTTGTGACATACACAGTGTATCACTGTATATGCCACAAGGTCGTGCATACCAATATATACACTTCATAAATTTATAGGGATGGGTGAGCACAGGTCAAACCGGAAATACCGGATTCAACTCAGGTGCGATAAAATAATGTCACAAACTTTAGCACAAGGTCAAATCCGAGCTACAAGCTGGATTCAACTCAAGTGTAATGCACAGTCCAACTAGAAGTCAACATGCTCACGAAAGGCTGCAAAAATTCAAGAAGGCACCAATCCACAAACAAAATGCAAAAGGTCAAGTCACTGACTCAACTCAACTGCAGCACCAACGCACAAAGGCTCAAATGACCAAGTGCGTTAGAAATATGACAACGAAAATAAACACAATGTAGACAAGCCACAATGGATAATCAAACTCAACAAAATCAGATTTATGAACTCGAGCAAGTCTAGATATAATGCAACATGATTGAATGATTATGTGGTCTGCAACAATACCAAAAGATGTAACTACTATGCAATACACAACAACAATGGAACTAACACAAAAGTTCAGAATTCAACATGACAGCAAACAGATATCACAAAATCAAGTTAGTCAATATGATCAAGGCAACAAGTCCAGCTACCAATTGTGTATACATGAATCAAGCTACGGTAGTAAAAATGGTTTTATCAAAATATACTACAGTAATGATACAAGCACTTGCAACAGAAAGTGGTGCAATTACAACCGAAATGAAACTAAAATGAAACAGAGATATGCTACAGGATGGTCAGCCACCAAAGTGCACGGCAACTACAAACTGTAGGCTGAAGTAATGAATAACAAAGAACCAGAGGTAACAAATCAACAGCACCAACGATATAACTTACATTCAACTACAAGCCCAAGTGACAACATGAAGAAACTAGACCACTGAACATGCTATAAATGAGGACACAATACTACAGGGCAACAAATCAACAAATGATAGAGTAAAAGTTCAAACAGCAAATGCTTCGACCAAACCTATATATGATTGACCAGAATAAACAGAGAGCATATGCAAGGGTCAAGCAAGTGATATATGCAAACAAACAAATGGATGCAACAGATGTATGGTGATGCACAAGCAAGGCTAAGGCATAGTTGAAGACATATTACAGTGAAGACAACTGCATAAATGCAATAAACAAAGTGATGCACAGGAACCAAAGTCCAAGACCAGTGAATCGAAATGGTCGACTAATGAACATCATATATACATGTGTATTGAAGACCAGTAATCATGCAACATAGCAACTAATTCATATATATATATATGACAACATTACAAAGTCATATATCAAGCAGTAAAGAGCCGCAACCAGTGCAAGAGCAAAGATGAATGCATATATCGATGCAGACATGCCAAGAATATTATGAAGCTGAAAATGACAAAAGAAACAGAATTCATCATATTGGAACAGATAGTACAGTTCGAACATTATCACCAGGTTTTATTTTAAGAAATCAAAATGGCTGAAGTCGTGGATTCACATACACTGGGTCAAGACCGAAGTCATCAGAAAAAAGAAGTTTAATTCGCAAATCAACATCGAAGTTGACCAAGTAAGAAATCAAGTGTGTGTAAAAATTGAAAAAGTCAAAAATCAAATCCAAATAAAATAGGAAAGTCGTTGCCGTAATGATCAAGGAAGGATCGAACGGTTTCAAGCTAAAACCATGACATTGAAGTAATGGAAAGATACGATATGAACAAGTCAAAAATATCCAAAGCATTAAAACAAAATCAAATGGCCGAGAATACTCAAGTGACGAATTCAATCAAATGAATACGAACAAAAAATCAAAGGCATCAAATTATATATAAGCAACATCATCAATAGTTATCTAATTATCGAATTCAAGCATACAAACAGAAAAGCAAAAGGAGCAGAAATTACATACCAAGGCCTTCTCGAATTCGATAAAATTCGAAGCAGTTGAAGAAAATAACAGAGACGATCGATTGACAGAAAAGGATCACCGAATCGTCCGTTCAACCATTCGAATTCGGCTACTTCAGTTTTCAACAAAACACTAATTTGGATCGAAGGACGAAAGCCCTAATTGTGATTGAACAAAGAAGCCGCCATTATCTCAAAAGGAACAGGCCGCAAAATTATAAAAGGAGAGAAGGGGAGATTTTTCCTTTGTTTATTATAAGGGTCCTTTAATTTTTAATTAGGGTTGCTTTTAATTTTAATTTGGTTTTAAATTTGTATTTCAATTTTTACCCGTTGTAATTTCTAGTCGTGTGACTAGGGGACAAACCACATGGCGTAGTTGAGAATTCGCAATTCAGTGGCTGAGCTGTGGCAGGGTTTTGAGCGTAGAGTTAGGTTAGTCAGCAGCGGGTGTCGCGAGTTTACGTGTGTGAGCGTGTGACTACTTAATTTCTAGTAGAAACCTTGGGGGCAGCACGTAGGCAGGGTTTTGCCGAAGCTGGGTAGATTCTGTGTCGTTCTATTCTGGATTTATTATTCTGTTTTTATCTGTGCTGCTACTATTCTGTGATCTGTGTTGAAATTATTTTAAAAACTTCCGCAATAAGTTTTTATAATTAATACTTTCACCCTATTCACCCCCTCCTCTAGGGTGAAATCGATCCTACAAGTGGTATCGGAGCTAGGAATAGAAGTCGGTTTTTGGTTTTAAAAATCTGATTTTTTTCAAAAATCAAATTTTGTGTTAAAGGTTGAATTTTTAAAATGGATTCTTTTAATAATGCTTCTGCTGAGGGTCAATCCATAGTTAGACCACCAATGTTCAACGGTGAATATGCCTACTGGAAAAATAGAATGAAAATTTTTCTGAAAACCATTGACGCTTGGAACATTGTTGAGACAGGTTATAGAGCACCAACTATAATTGTAGATAATCAGGAAATAGATAAACCGATGGATCAATGGACAGAACTACAAAATAAATTACAAGTGCTAATGCTAGAGCTATGAATTCTATTATCTGTTCATTGGATCAATTTAAATTCAATCGTGTCTCACATTGTCTAACTGCGTAGGAAATATGGCACACACTAGAAGTGACTCACGAAAGAACATCTCAAGTCAAAGAATCTCGCCTTGCCATGCTAAGCAGCGAATACGCGAATTTCACAATGGCAAAGGAAGAAAATGTTAAAGAGATGTATGAACGACTTTCCAATATCGTATACAAATCATAAGCTCTTGGAAAATCATACGCAGAGTTGGCGATAGTCCGAAAAATCCTCAGAGTCCTTCCACGAAGTTTTGAAGCCAAAGTGACTGCCACCAAGAATCAAAAGATTTGAAACAAAAGAAAGTCGAAGAACTCATCGGAAATCTCACCACTTATGAGCTAGAAATGAAATTCAAGGAAGAGCGTGAAGAAGGAGATACTCGAAAGAAATCCATAGCTCTCAAAGGAACAATAAAAAGTGATGGTGATGATGATGATGATGGAGCAGCGGAAATGGAGCCGATAATAAAAAAAGTCAAAAGGTGGAATTACAAATAAGGAAAACTAGCTCTAAATCGAAAATTGAAAAGCAGAATAAATAAAATATTAGACAATCGAGAAGAACCGAAGATCATCTGTCATAAGTGCAACCAACCCGGACACATCAAGCCCAATTGTCCTCAAAATCGACGTAACTTTGAAAATAAATCAAAAAGGAGAAGTTTTGCAGCCACGTGGAATACAAGTGATGAAGATAATCAAAGTACTAACAGTGAAAGTGAGAAAGGAGACATGTGTCTTCATGGTGAAATAACTAACAGTGACGATGACGAGCCAAGCGAGGTATCAAAACTCTCTCACTCGGAATTACTTATACATTTTCACAAAGTGGATGGCTGTTTTGAACGACTTAGGGAGAAGTATGCCAAACTTGAATCACAAAAAAATACTTTGATAGATTTAAATAAACAACTTGACCAACTAGTTAAAACCTATCAAAGTACGATCCCTAGGTGTGATAAGTGTCCAACATTCGAAGAAGAAATCAAAAAAAAAAAATAATATAAACTCACTTGAAAATGAAATTCTGATTTTGAAAGAGAATGAAAATATTAGGAGAGAGAATTCTGTTAAAAAGTGCACACAATTGTTAAACGAAAATGAATCTCTCAAAATACAAGTCCAACAATTGTCAACAACTATAGATAAATTTTCAAAAAGTGAAAAATCGTTGAATATGCTATTAGGGAAGCAAATTGTTAATGCAGCTAGACAAGGACTTGGATATAATCAATCTAAAATTGTTAGAAATGAGATTAATCAAGTAAATTCAATGCGTACAATTTGTAGAAAATATGGACACAATCACAATAATTGTTGGTATAGACCGAAACATATGAAAACTATACCAATTTGTGTTTCAAAAGGCACAAATATAAAATCTCTCAAAGTTAAACAAATCTGGGTGCCGAAGGGAACAATTATAAATAGTTTTGGGTGTCCATGAAATTATTTTTCTAAATATTCTGCCACTAACAACCATGGACCTAAAAAAACAAATAGGTCACATAAATCTTTTCCCATGTACGTGTGGTGACAGGCTAAGGAACAACAACAGTGTTCTCTGGATTTTGGCTGTTCCAAGGACACAACGAGCAACAAAGCAAAGTTCCTTAGCCTTGTAAAAAGGTGAAAGAATCACAATGGACAACAACGAAAAATATCGTAAAGGTAAAACAGGTAATGGTATATTTATTTGAACGATATATTAAATGTGGTAATTTGCACCGTAATTTGAGTTAAATCAGCCAATAATGAGATGATGAATTTTTTTTAATGATTTTGATTCTGACTTATTCAAAATTGTTGGCTAATTATATTCTTATGCCAAAAATACAATAAAAATCTCTAGATTCTTTGAATTACTTCATATATATTATATTGGATTAAAAATTAGTGCTTGTTGGATGTAATACATTTGGTTATAATACGGCTAACTCTATATTCACGGGTTTTGATTATTTATACGGATTCAATTCAAATTCAAAAGAATGTCATTTAAAATGCTGTTAAAATTGAGTTTGAAATTTTTGTTGCACACTGCATGGTCTATCAAATTCAATTAATGATAGTTTTGAGTGAAAGAGAAATTCAGATGCAGTTTACACTGGTAATCTAGTTGATAGAAAAATTACTAGTTGAACGTGATTTTTGTTGAGACATTTAGAAACTGCATCGTTTTTCAAAGAAAATATCTGCATATTTTTCAATTCAAATAATTTTTAAATAGCAGAAATTTTTCTCATATAACCCCTCGAGAAAATCATTTTTGACCATATTTTCAGATTAGTCATTTTGAAAAATTGATTTCATAATTATTTTTGAATTTGATTTTGAATGACTATTTTGACTAATCCGACTCCCTAATAATTATCGAGAAGATGAATAGTGATTGAAAAAGTGATGGGTGTTAATATTAATCATACATTATAACTCAAGACAGTATAATTAGTAAATTTCTTTAGAAATTTAAACAAGAGTAATAAAACTTTTTGTTGGGTAAAGATTCCATGACCATTTCTAATTCTATCATATTTCTATCGACCATCACTCGTCAAAATTCAATATAGTTTGTCGATATGTGGTACTTTAAACAGGAATCATTAGTTTTTTATTTATAAAATAAATAAAATCCAAAGTACTCACTCTCATTTAAAAGTCCTCATGGTTATGCATGGGTGAATTACTTGGAATTTTTTATGTGCTTCCATGCTCATTTAAAAGTCCTTACGGTTATGCATGTATGGAACGCATATCAAAATTGATTTATTAAATAAACAAGTTGATTCTAATCCCATTTAAAAGTCCTCATGGTCATGCGTGGTTAGAAGATACTTGAATTTATTTTTAAAATTAAATTGGAATACTACTAATCTCATTTAAAAGTCCTAACGGTTATGCATGATTAGTAGATATTCAAATTCCTGATGTAAATGTACCACAAATAGATACAACTGTATGGTTTTATATGAGAACATCATTTCCATTATTTCTAAAAGTGGAATATGCGCCTAAGAAGGGTAGTTATGATTTTTGTTTGATTTTTTTATTGAAATTTAATATTTATATTCAATTGAGTTTTTAATGTGGAATTAATATCGATCACTTTATCTCTATTTTCTCTAACACTATTACTCTTTTGCTGATAACAAAAGGGGGAGAGAAAAGTTAAGATTTTGTCAAATAAAATCAAGCAAAGGTCAAATATTTTCCATTTGCATCTAGGCTCATTTGCATATTTTTATTTGTATGCCTATATGTAGGGGGAGCATTGTGTAGAGAGAGAGTCTTTAAATAGGGGGAGCAATTAGAGTATATCTATGATCAAATACATTTAACATATTCAAAATCTTAAATATATGTTTGTTATCATCAAAAGGGGGAGAATGTTGAATATGTGATTATATGATTTTTGTTTGATGATAATATATATATATATATATATATATATATATTCGTGTAAATGTATTTGTTAATGTACTATTTTATTTGATTAAATAAATATTTGCTGAATAAAAATTAATAATACAGAATTTGAATTCAATCAGAATTATTATTCAAACAAATATTTATTGCAATTTTGAATAGTACAAATTCAAGCTCTCACTATACATATACAACTTTGATTACAATACAAATTCAATTACATCACAATTTTACTTTTACATCTGACCTCACTACGTACCACTCATACACTCAACTTGTAATTTATCTTCAACTTCATTCCAGATTGAATCCAACATCTGAGCAATCTGCAAAAATAAATATTGACACAGTAAAATTGAAAAGGAAATATTTTTGCAGTATAAAATAAAATGTGAATTTTGAAAATAATATTTGCCTCAGTTATTTGGTTTTTTCGTCATCATTTAACTTTGAATTCATCATACACGAACAGCTTGTGACATACACAGTGTATCACTTTATATGCCACAAGGCCGTGCACACCGATATATACACTTGATAAATTTACAGGGACAGGTGAGCATAGGTCAAACCCAAAATACCGGATTCAACTCAGGTGCGATAAAATAATGTCACAAACTTCAGCACAAGGCCAAATCCGAGCTATAAGCTGGATTCAACTAAATTGTAATGCATAGTCCAACCAAAAGTCAACATGCTCACGAAAGACTGCAAAAATCAAGAAGGCACCAAACCACAAACAAAATGCAAAAGGTCAAGTCACTGACTCAACTCAACTACATCACCAAAGCACAAAGGCTCGAATGACTAAGTGCACGAGAAATATGACAACAAAAATAAACACAATGCAGACAAGCTACAAAGGATAATTTGTGACGACCCAGTATTTTTAACATTGTAGAATGGGATAATTGAATTGATTTTAAACATTTAAAAGTTAATTTTAACGTGAATTTGAGATAAAAGTATTTACTTGAAAATTAAATCAGTGAATTATATAGTTTAAATACTGTATTTAATAATAGAAATTGGGTAAATTGTTGAATCTGAAATTTCTAAGCCTGTTTAAAATAATTTGAAGGCTTATAAAATTTATAAGGATGATACTAAAGATAATAGAATGGTTGAAATTTAATTTAAAGATGATTTGTTCGGTTTCGAAAATATACTATCTACACCATCTCTATTTTACTTATATTTATGTATGCTTTTAAATAATACAAAAGGTATAAGTATGTATACATTTATAAGTATAGGATAAGTGGCATGACATGGTGAAGACAAGTGGCATAATATGGACCATACACCTATCTTAAGATGAAATAGAATTATGACACATATATCACTTTAGTGTACATTTCTAGAACACCTTAAATGATTACTAAATAAGGTATGTGTCATGAAATAAGGTTTGCATAAAAAAAATGAAGGACATGTGTCACAAGATTAAATAAAATAGTGACACATAAGCCCATTAGGTGTCCATGTGTAGAAACATCTTAAGACACCTAAGTAGACATGTGTCAACATTATAAAGCTTGTGCAAAGAGAAGTAGACAAGTGTCCAAAACTAAAATTACCAAACTAGCCTTGAAAATTACTATATAAAGGGTGGAAATGTTCACTTATTTTTCTTACTTTCAAAAAGCAAAAACAAAAGTAGGATAAAGTGAAAAAGCTTGGAGAAAGCTAAGAAAAAAGAGTCAAGTCAAATACACAAGTGAAAGGTGAGAAAAACTATTTCAATTTCTAGTACTCATGTTATTCCTGAAGAGATGATAGTTGTAAGAAAAAGTGGCTCGGTTCTATAAAAAACGCAGCTTAGTAATTTGACCATAACTTTCTCAATTCTTGATGAAATTTCGGTTTCTTAGATATTCTGGAAAGATTATTTCATGTGCTACAACTTTGATGTTTTATGTTTTCTGTAATTTAGATGTTAGCTATGTAGAAATTGAATTTTTCTACTGTAATCCCGAGAGCAAAACCAATATTAGCTCTGTGCTTAAGGCTGAAACTAAATTGGCCATAACTTCTTCTTCCTCAACCGATTTCGATAAATTTAGATGTTGCAGAAAGCTTAGACTTTGTTCTAAAACTTTTATGTTTTGATTTTTTCAAAATTTCAATGTTATCTTGGCCAAAATTATAATTATTTATCGCTGTCCCGAGACAAAATGACAGAAGTTGTGAAATTCAAATCTCAGAATTGTTTTATCCATAACTTTTACAATTCTTATCGGAATTCGGTAATTTTTAATGTTCTGGAAAGCTTAGAAACTAATCTACAATTTTTTCTTTATTCATTTTGCCGTCTTCTAATGTTTTTTATGCTAAAATTGCAATTGTTGGTCGCTGTCCTTCAAATGCATAAGTTCAGGCCAAGCTTAATGTTTTTAGTAAAATGGTCATAACTTTTGAAACGTTGATCCAAATTCGATGATCTTGGACATTCTGGAAAGCTAACGGAAAATCCTATAATTTCATTTGTATCACTTTTTAAAATTCGGCCATCTATATATATGAATTTGAGGTGAAAGTTCGGGTTAAATTTCTGCCCGAAATGAACATATTTGTTTCTAAGAAAATGCCTTACTTGTTAGATTTTTATCTTCAAATTGATAAACAATTTGATGGGTTTCTTTTCATGCTGGTTGAGTATACTAAGTAAATTACTTTAAAGAAGTATTTTCACACAGAAGAATTAATCGAGGATGCGGTATAAGACCATAGAAAAGATGGGTATTAAATATAAGAACACCATATTGAATATAATTCAAATCTTGATAGTCAAAATATAAAATACAAATGTAAATAAAAGCAAGAATTAAGTAATTTGGATATGCTTGTAACATAAGCTGAAATTGTACATACAAATGTAAAGTTAAAAAAAATGTCAGAAGAGCTGAGGACACTCGGGTACTGTTGAGTAATGCTTGGTTTTCCTCAGGTATAATTGCTTATGTTTCAGGTGTTAAAGATAACATAAATATTTTTTCTATTATTTCACTTAAATCAATATTTTAAATAAAGGTGTTGTTTTAACAGTTGATGATAATTTAACTTCAAGATAATTTAGTGAGTTTGTTAATGGAAACTAAGAAGTTAATTAAGATGAGTAGTTAATGATGGTGAACAATTAATATAATATAATCAATTAAAGGTTAATTAATTCTAGAGTAATTAATAATTTGGAATAATCAATGATTGATTAAGGTAATTAATCAATGTAGTTAATAGAATTTACTAATAAAAGCAATCGAAGAAAAATTACTTAATATCATAAATCAAAGGGGGTAATTATTGGTAATTACTTAATTGAGGATTAATTACTTGTTTAATTAGTGTAACAAAATTTATGGAGGGTTAGTAAATTTATGAGCATGACTAATTTAAGGATTTTAATCAATGTAAGTGATTATAAGTATTTCCGCTATATTTATATATTCGTTAATCTGAGACATGCTACTTGTATTTATTCAGTGACTGTATGTGTGTGGAACTCTGATGTATATTAAATATAATCAACAGATATAGTATTCTTTTGTATACATTTATTATTTATTATATTTTATCCGCTGCAAATGTGAGATGTTTGGTGTTTCTCTTCTTCTTCTTCTCTTTCTTCTTTTTCATAACTATCTGAAATTTTCGGCTTCGAAAATTTCGGGTCGTTACATAATCAAACTCAACAAAATCGGATTTATGAACTTGAGCAAGTCCAGATATAATGCAACATGAATGAATGATTATGTGGTCTGCAACAATACCAAAAGATGTAACTACTATGCAATACACAACAACAATGGAACTAACACAAAAGTTCACAATTCAACATGACAGCAAACAGACATCACAAAATCAAGTTAGTCAATACGATCAAGGCAACACGTCCAGCTACCAACTGTGTAAACATGAATCAAGCTACAGTAGTAAAAATGGTTTTATCAAAATATACTACAGTAATGATACAAGCACTTACAACAGAAAGTGGTGCAATTACAACTCAAATCGAACTAAAACAAAACAGAGATACGCTACGGGATGGTCAGCCACCAAAGTGCACGGCAACTACAAACTGCAGGCTGAAATAATGAATAACAAAGAACCAGAGGTTACAAATCAACAGCACCAATGGTACAACTTACATTCAACTACAAGCCTAAGTGACAACATGAAGAAACTAGACCACTGAACATGTTATAAATGAAGATACAATACTACAAAGCAACAAATCAACAAATGATAGAGTAAAAATTCAAAAAGCAAATGCTTCGACCAAACCTATATATGATTGACCAGAATAAACAGAGAGCATATGCAAGGGTCAAGCAAGTGATATATGCAAACAAACAAATGGATGCAACAGATGTATGGTGATGCACAAGCAAGGCTAAGGCATAGTTGAAGACATATTACAGTGAAGACAACTGCATAAATGCAATAAACAAAGTGATGCACAGGAACCAAAGTCCAAGAACAGTGAATCAAAATGGTCGACTAATGAACATCATATATACATGTGCATTGAAGACCAGTAATCATGCAACATAGCAACTAATTCATATATATATATATATATATATATATGACAACATTACAAAGTCATATTTCAAGTAGTAAAGAGCCGCAACCAGTGCAAGTGCGAAGATGAATGCATATATCGATGCAGACATGCAAAAAATATTATTAAGCTGAAAATGAACAAAGAAACAGAATTCATCATATTGGAACAGATGGTACAGTTCGAACATTATCACTAGGTTTTATTTTAAGAAATCAAAATGGCCGAAGTCGTGGATTCGTATACACTGTGTCAAGACCGAAGTCATCAGAAAAAAGAAGTTGAATTCACAAATCAACATCGAAGTTAACCAAGTCCGAAATCAATTGTGTGTAAAAATTAAAAAAGTCAACAATCAAATCCAAATAAAATAGGAAAGTTGCTGCCATAACGATCAAGGAAGGATCGTACGGTTTCAAGCTAAAACCGTGACAGTGAAGTAAGGGAAAGATACGATATGAACAAGTCAGAAATATCCAAAGCATTAAAAAAAATCAAATGGCCGAGAATACTCAAGTGACGAATTCAATCAAATGAATACGAACAATAATTCAAGGGCATCGAATTATATATAAGCAACATCATCGGCAGTTCTCTAATTATCGAATTCAAGCATACAAACATAAAAGCAAAAGGAGCAGAAATTACATACCAAGGCCTTCTCGAATTCGATAAAATTTGAAGCAGTTGAAGAAAATAACAGATACGGTCGATTGATAGAAAAGGATCACTGAATCATCTATTCAGTCATTCGAAGTCGGCCACTCCAGATTTCAACAAAACCCTAATTTGGGTCGAAAGATGAAAGCCCTAATTGTGATCGAACAAAGAAGCCGCCATTATCTCAAAAGGAACAGGCCGCAAAATTATAAAAGGAGAAAAGGGGTCGTTTTTTCCTTTGCTTATTATAATGGTCTTTTAATTTTTAATTAGGGTTTTTTTATTTTTAAATTGGTTTTATATTTGTATTTCAATTTTTACCCATTATAATTTCTAGTCATGTGACTAGGGGACAAACTACGTGGCGTAGTTTAAGAATTCGCATTACAGTGGTTGAGTTGTGGCAGGGTTTTGAGCGTCGAGTTAGGTTAGTCAGTAGCGGGTGTCGCGAGTTTACGTGTGTAAGCGTGTGACTACTTAATTTCTAGTAGACACCATGAGGGCAGCACGTAAGCAGGGTTTTGTCGAAGATGGGTAAATTCTGTGTCGTTCTATTTCTGCATTTATTATTATGTTTTTATTTGTGCTGCTACTATTCTATGATTTGTGTTGAAATTATTTTAAAAGCTTCCACAATAAGTTTTTATAATTAATACCGTCACCCTATTCACTCCCCTCTAAGGTGAAATCGATCCTACAGTTTACTCTCTTTGTTTCTAGAGATAAACAGAGCCTCTTCAATATTTGACAGAGGCTTGTGAAATAGCTAGCTAAAGTCCTTCACTTGATCATATGGTTTGATTTGTTTGTGTTTAAACTTGAAGTTTTGTTTTAGTTTTGGATGGTATTACTTCAAAGATTACTCAGTTGAATGAACGAACTGAGATGAAAATGTTTGATATATAGAAAGAAGCCACATGTTGATATAATTTGTACAAAGTGGTATTATTTTGTTTGTACAATATTCAGTGATTTTTTTTCCTCTTTTGTGGTTGAAGTGATATTTATGGTGTACTAAAGAATTTGGTATTAATTGTTATGTCTTGTTTCCCAAGCTTTCATACTTATCTTTATTTGTTTTCTTTTCCTTAGTCTTATTACTTAGTTGAATGTACATATGATTTACTTTTGTGAGCATATTCATAATCAGGTTTGTTTTAAATCTACATACTTATCTTTATTTTATTTTATTTTTTTCCATATTTGAATATATATATATATATATATATATACATATATATATATATATATTAGTGTCTTCTTTTACAAGCCTACTTACTTATACTTGAATATATTTTATTTTTTTACTTCTTTAGTCTTATGCTTTCTTGTTTGCCTCAAGTCTGCATATTTACCTATATTGTTTGTTGACTCTTTTTTCATGAGTACACACTTGTTTCATATCTGAATGTATTTAACTATCTTCTTTTGTAAGCTGCTACATATATATATTTATCTTTCTTTTGTTCATATTTACAGTTGCATTTCTATATATATTTGAATATGTTTAATTTTCTTCCTTTGCAAGCTTTCATATATATGTGTGTTTATACTTTGTTATGTTCACACTATACATTTTTGAATGTATTTTGTTTCTTGTGATATGAATAAAGTCCTATATGTAATATGTTGTTAGATCTAGATCTTTAATTAATATGTTTACTTTCTATTTTACATATTAACATATTGTTTAAATTTAACAAATTTGTTTGTTTTACATAGTTCATTTTATTTATTTGTTTAACTTAATATTTATCGCCTTGTATTGTTCTATACATATTTATTTTAATACTTTGGAGTTTATTGTTTGTATCAATACACTTTATGTAAAACAAAATGTTTTGAAATTTAATACATATCAAATGAATTACATAGATGTATTTTTATATATTTAATCAATTTACCAATTAATTTCACAAATTTTATTCAAAAATTATATTAATTAGCAATTTAAATTCAGTCAAAATCTGGTATCATTACACTTAAGCAATGAAGGCACTATCTATTGTGAACCAAATTCGAATTGTTTGCAGACCTGTCTTTGAGATATATTTTCTCACAAAAGGATCTGAATCAAAGACAAGTCCGATGGTTTGAATTTCTAGCTGCATATAATCTTGATATTAACTACACCCCAGGGAAAGAAAATGCCGTAGCCGATGCTTTGAGCAGAAACCAGGCAATGGTATGTTGTAATCTTGTTGAAGGAATGTTATTCCAGCTCATCGTCTCCCCAGCTCTTGTGGATCGTATTATAGCCAAGCAATACGAGGATACTTTGCTCGATCGCATCAAAGAAATAGTCCTAGGAAGAGTTGGAAATGTTAACAGTAAGATGGTTGCACAAGGTGATAGTAATGGAGTCTTGAGAATTGACAATCGTATTTGTGTTCCCAATGTTGATGGTCTAAGACAGGAAGTGCTGAGAGAAAACCATCAATCCTCACTTTAATTTCATCCAGGAGTCATAAAGATGTATCAAAATATGAAGAAGTTATATTGGTGGAGTGGAATGAAGCATGACATTTCTACCTATGTTAGTAGATGCACAACTTGTCAACAAGTTAGAGATGGTCACAGAAAGACGGTAAGATTGCTACAACCTCTAGAGATTCCAGGTTGGAAGTGGAGCAGATTTCTATGGACTTTGTTGATGGGCTACCAAGGACTAGAAAGGGTAGCGAAAGAATTTGGGTGATTGTCGATGGACTGACGAAATCCGCTCATTTTATTCCAGTCAAGATCACTCGTATTGCTTCGAATTCGGCCGAGATATACATGAGATAAGTTGTTAAACTTCAGGTGTACCATCCAGTATCGTATGCGATAGAGATACTATTTTCACTAGTAAATTTTAGAAGGCATTTCAAGATACTTTGGTCACTAAACTGAATCTAAGCACAGCGTATCATCCTCGGGCAGATGGCCAAGCTGAAAGGGTGAATCAAATTTTGGAAGACCTTCTCCGAGCTTGTATTATAGATTTTGGTGGACCCTGGGATGATCACCTCCGTTTGGTTGAATTCACTTATAATAATAGCTATTAGGTAAAGGAATCAAATTTCAAATTTGAATAAGTATATTTGGATTGAAATTAATTATCTTTAGTAACACCAGGCAAGCATTGGTATGGCACCGTTCGAAGCCTTATATGGACGGCCGTGCAAATCGCCAGCTTGTTGGATCGAGTCTGGAAACCGATTAGTGCTTGGCCTAGAAATAATTATGGAAGCTTTCGAAAAAGTTGAAGAAATCAGGAAGAAGATAAAGCCGGCACAGGATAGACAGAAGAGATACGCTGACAGAGGAGAAGAGATCTCGAATGCAGTGTATGAGGTGAAGTATTTCTGAAAGTGTCGACTTTGAAAAATGTTATTCGATTTGGAAGAAAAGGTAAGCTCGCTCCAAGATTTGTTGGTCCGTTTGAGATTACGGAAAGGATTGGAACATTGTCCTACAGAATTGCATTACCAGAAAAGTGCACCGGTGTGCACAATGTGTTCCACGTCTCACATCTTCAAAGTTGTGCGCGATCCAGCTATGACCATTCCCATTGCTCGGTTGGAAGAGCTAGTTATTGAGCCTGACTTGACTATTGAGAGAAAACCACTTCGGATAGTCGATCGTGAGAAGAATCAACTTAGAAGGAAGACAGTCAATCTCGTCAAAGTCCATTGGAGTGCAGATGAGCGAGATTGCACATGGGAAACTGAGGATAGTATTCGAGATTCAAACCTTGAATTACTAATTTCAGGTATAATTCAATTTTCTTCAAATCTATCTTAACTTTTCTACTTGTTTCTTTCCTATTTCTCCCGTCTCGTTCCTTTTCGAGGACAAAAAGTTTTGAGTGGGGGAGATTGTAACGACCCTGAATTTTCGACCCAATTTAAAATTTAAATTCAGTATTTCTTATATAAATTTGAAATTTAATACGATCTTAATTAACGTCCAAACTTCATTTATAAAATGCGTGCAGTTAGTTATGGATATAGAAAAGTTTCGTCGCAAAATATTGCAGTAAATTTAGTTCGCGTTTTAATGTATATCAGTTCATTTTAAACTGCGAAAAATTTATCTTTCGAACCCAAATATTTTTACACAGTAATGTTGTAAAAATTTATCTGATCACATCGAAATTCGTTTCGTCAAATACCATCGTCGCCTGCTTCATTTAAATTGTTTTGTAAATCGAACAATTTAATCGGCGTAAATCTCAAGTTTTTATAAAACTGTCGTATCGAAATTACCTATGTACCATTGGAAGCGCCGCGTCATGCTGATCAAAATGGTATATTCATTTGTGCGAATCGGATTTCGACGTAAACCGTTGCATTAATTTAAACCGTTCCTGACGGACCGGTTAAACCATTTCCAGCCCAGAAATATTCAGCCCGTATCCACTTAAACATGAAAATAATAAATCTCAGCTGATGTATTAAATAAGGTTGTTGGAAGCTAGGGGTGGAAATGGATGTGACTTTTCGGTATTCAAAAAAAATGAAATTTATTGATGCGAATTACAAAATTTAAAGAAATGCATATTTCCATTTTTATTCACTGTTCATTCACTTCCAGGTACAAACTCTCCTCCCTCCCTTCTTCTTCTTTATTCTTTTTCGTTCTTTACTGTCAAAAAAAAGATGAACTAAGCTGACGCACAGCCAATGCGCACTCCACCCCACTACTCGCGCACCGCCCTCCCCTACGTCCTTGAAACCCCTCGACCCTCCGCCCCACCTTCACTTCACCCCTCAATGGGACGACCCATCACCTCCAGCTGCTAGTTCATCCACTCTTCACATGCCCGCCATAGCCCTTCAACCCCTTGCGCATCGACCCCACGCCGCACCAGTCCACCACAAACCGAGCCACCTCCCTCCTACACACGCCTCTCAACCGCAAGTTCACCCTCCTCGGCCACTTTCCGCCACCACTTCTCGGAGCCGCCACTGTCCCCTGCCTTGTCGGGCCACCACCCCTCCTGACCTCGCCGTGTGCATGTTGTGGTACAGCGTGTGCGTGTATATGTGGCAGTGTGTTCATGAGCCATGCTGTATATGTAAAAAAATGTTCGTTTTATAAGTGTATATGTGTTTTGAGTCTAGGTTGAAGCAAACAGTGTTTTATGAAAAGGGGAATCGTGTTGAAAGCTCGGTTTGTTTTTTTAAAGAAAAATTTGAAGCAACAACGTCGTTTTAAAAAAATATTATTGTTTTGCAAGAAACTGAAGTGTACAGTTGCTATACAATAAAATGTTACTGTGTTAAAATTATATAAGAAAATATATACGCAACATGCATATTTGTTACTGAAAATTATAACCACTTCTCTTCTCTATTGTATGCAGAAGCAACCGGTTGAGTTCCATTTGCAGCAGCATCGATTTCTCAGCTTTCTTTCTTTTCTTCGTCACCAATAAGCGCATATATATAATTTTATAAATTATATATGAACGTTAATTTGAATTAATATCGTCTTTCTTTTGTCGATAATTGTAGTTTTCCATTGTTCATGTTGTACCGATTCCATTCGTGCTTCTTCGTGCTTCATTGTCGATTTCTCTAACCATGAAAGGTAAACAAATTTTCACGACGTATATTCTTATACAAGTTTGGTTGATAAATGATTGTTGTGTGATGGTTAATTACACCTTGAACCATTTAAATGTATTTTATTTAAATTGATGTAGTATGAAATTTGAATAATGGATATAAAGTGAAGAACCGTATAATATTAGTGTTATAATCTTTAATCTAAATGAAATGATAGTGTAGATTCTAGAAATAATTATATTAATTTGCATAAACAACAATTGTAAATTAATACGATTATTTGGGGATTATTTAAATAAATTGTTGAATTGTTATTGATGTTTGCTATTGCTTGTTTATTTATTTTGACCCAAATAAACTTTGATTTAGGATATAGAATTAAATAAATCCCGATTGGTCAATAATTTGATCTAAAAATAAAATAAAGATTTATTTGAATAAATAATATGTATTTGAAATGAAGTTGGAATCTGAATTTTAATGAAAGGAAAAATGTTGATATTAAATAATCTGAAAATAAATATTAACATAGTAGTTGATGAAAGAACGTTGTTTTAAATTTAATTATGTAATAATTAAGTTTGGAATTATTTAATAATTAAGTTTGAAATTATTTAATAATTAAGTTTTGAAATTATTTAATAATTAATTTTGAAATTATTTAATAATTAGGTTGTGAAGTTATTAATAAATAAATTTTTGAAGTTATTTAACAACTAGTTTTGAAATTATTTAATAATTAAATAGGATTGAATTATTTAATAATTAAATAAGATTGAATTATTTAATAATTAAATAAAATTGAACTTCTTGAATAAGTGAAATCAAGTTTCTTTAATAATTGAGTTTTGAAATTTGTAACTAAGTAAATAAATAAGTGAAATTGAATTTCTTTAACAAGAAATAAAATGTGATTTATTGAAATTAATGTAAGGCTTGTAATTTAAAGAATTTGATTTGACAAATTTAATTTGATTAAATTTGTAAGTTTTGATATAATGGAGTTGAACTTTAGTAACTGGTTTAATGAATTGGAAATTAAATAGAAATTGTTTTGAATGATAAATTAACTTAACAAATATTGAATGAGATCGATTAGTGAATTTAGATGTTAAATTAAATATACTTAAATGATTACGGAATAAAACTTATATACGAGTTTGAATCAATATTTGTATTGTTTTGAATAAAAATTGAAATTGAATTATAGAGTTTTGGAATGGTAATTTAGAAGTTATGAAATGAAAATTTTGGAAATTTTTTTAGAAAGACAAAAGAAATGTTGGTTTACAAATTCTAAATGAAATTGGATTTGATTTGGGTTTGAAATATATTAAACGACAAATCGATGTAATAATTATGAAAGTTATTAAAGAGACTGGAATCAGTTAGGGACATACTCACTGTCTAAACCAAAAACCACTTTAATAACTATACGCCGAGTGTGATCCAGAATGAAGTGGTTGGAATGATGTACGTGATGACTGAAGAAAGAGAACGATAATGGATTACCTTAACCCTTGTGTCAAATTGGAAATGACTAAAACAGGAGTTGTGCCGGGCCAAATGGGGTTAGCTACCTCGATCGAACACACTTCTTCGTAAACTACTCATTACTTGTTATTGATTGGTGCGCACCTTTGAATTTGGAGTGTTGTTTTGTGGTGCTGTGATCGTTGCGGCGAAGCGTTCTCACCAGTCCGGATCAGGCAAACGGTAGTTTCACTACCTTGGGTATTGCCTCATGTTCCTTGTCATACTTGTATCCCTATATACGCGACCACTATGAATTTTTTTTGTATTATACCTACGGAGTACTCCTTGATATCCACCTAGTTTACGGTGGAGTTTACAGTGCTGTATAGACTATAATGCTATATAAATGTATTAAGGGGAACAATGGTAACGCCTTAACACTATTTTGATATTTACCTTACTGTTAGACGTTATCTACTTATCGTACATTACTATTATAGATAGTTTAACGAATCCTGAAATATTTTATTCCATTCATCCTTGAGTTATTGTTATTTCAAATTTGAACCATATTATCTGTATAAGAATATATGTCCTGATTCGAGTGTTTGTTTGCGCTTATGCTCGGGTCAGTCTGAGGATTTCTGTTGCTGTGCTGCTTAGAGCTGAATGCTTAAAGACTATCATTATCTTTATCTTATTAGTATTGCTCTTTCCTATTTGGATATTGTCGGACATCTATGTTGTTATATTTCATTTACTTGAGACATTGTTGTATTTTCTTAGTAGCCTCATGAACTACTATTATAACTATGTTGTAATTCCGCTGCACTATTCTGTTATGTTATATTTTCTGTGATTCTATGATGATTCTCATTTATATACATATACTCCATTGATGATTCGTGTTTTGTACTATTTAAGTTGACATATGGATTATTGTCAATTTAAATGGTCCAAATATATGGGTTGTTACACTTACACGTTTTAAACAAATTTATCTGTAAACAATAACTGCAACCTAAATTATAAACCAGTTAAACTTTGAAATATTCAAAAATGAAACTTTTATAACTCAATATGAACTGTGACACACAAACTAAAATATGTAGACAAATATGCATTTGAACTTAATATATCCATACTCAAATTTACACATAATTGCAGACAGCAACACAAATAGAATATATATTTTACCAGATATATATATATGTAACTATCCATGTACTATAACCTTATGAAATATATATGTACTAATATATAAAAAATATGAAATTTAAGACCAAAATGATAATATATATATATATAACTTACATAAATTCATATGTAAATATAAACAGATTGCATCTGTTATGACACACACACACACAAATATATATGTATGTATGTATGTATATGTATGTATATATATTGAAATGTGTACAAAATAATACTTTGTAACTGTTAACCAATATATAACTAACATTCAAAACAACAGCATATATATTTATAAAACTTACATATTTCTTTTCTACATATTACTTAAACCTGACACTATATATCCATACAAACCGTAAAATATAAACAAAATAGCTCTGCATACACGTATTCAGAAAAGCAATATAATTACTACGATATATATATATAAAACATAAACTGACATATTAGTATAACTTCCATTGTAATAATATATGTAGCAGCTGTATATATATACAATAGAGCCAACAAATGTATATGCGATAAACATACTAATATAACTTTATATATTAAAATATGTAAACGTGTAAAACATTATATATTTTTATACCTTCATACACACGTGGTGCTGTGAGAGGAAGAGATAAGGTGACAGTGGAGGAGAGGTTGGCGCTTGTCGGAGTGACACGAGGCCGTGCATGCGTGGGTGGAACGGCTGGCCAGTGACTAGGCGGTGGAGGGTTTGTTCTGGTCGTGAGATTTCAGAGGATTGTGATGCGTTATGGCAGAGATGCGGAGTGTCTAGGTGGAAGGGAAGGTGGGTTTTGATGGGTTCGATGATGGCTTTGGGAGAAGGGTGGTTATGCCCGGGATGACTTATTGGGCGGAGAGATGATCGGTTGAGAAGGAGGGAGGTGACTAGGTGGTCTTGAGAGAGAGAGAGGAAGAGCAAGTGAAAAGAAAAGAAGATGACAGGTTAATATATGAATGAACAGTTTATAATAAAAGTATATACATTTTTTATTTTTCTCAAAAGTAAATGATACATATTTAGAACTGAGAGGAATAGCAAAAATTATGCTATTAGGTTCAGGCATACAAAGAGGTAAGTGGCCACTTGGTTCTATGCCGTGGACAATGAATAGACAAAGAATTCAAAAGGGTCAAATGGTACTGATACGATTAATCAGTTCACCGATTTCGTCGTGTCCTACACTCCGAAATATGCGAATGAATATACTACGGAGATCAGCAAGACGAGATGATCAAAATGGTGTATATATATATCTATGGTACGATCATCCGATCAAAAGTCAATAATCGGTATCGATAATGTTGCAAAACTGCCAAATATAAGATAAACGAAGCACTAAAGTCCAAATTTGAAGAAACGAAATATAACGTCTCATTCAGAAGATGATTTAGAAACTTATTACATAAAAATATTCAGGTTGGGAAAACATTTTATTATCATCAATTATTCACCGATATATATTTAAATAGAATTACACAAGAAAACAAACTTCCATAATTTCAGATGAAAATTTATCATTTGATTAGACGTTTTCCAAGTATTAATTTTTTATTCTCAAATTTACTTACTTAAAATTTCACAAAATTACAGTTAAATATATTATTAAAACAAATAAAAATTATTAAAAATTTATGGGTCGTTACACTACATTCTTTTATATTTATTATTATTATTATTTTTGAATCCTTCATTTTGTTGATGAAAAGGGGGGAGAAAGCTTATCATAAATTTGTTTAAATTATTGTGCATATTGATAATGGGAGCATTCGTATAAGTTTCTATGATAATATATTATATAGTTGTCATCATCGAAAAGGGAGAGAATGTTAAATTTTCATCGTTTTGATTGTGACAAATATATAAATCAATATTTTTGTGTACTAACCATTTATGTAGGAGATTTATTGCAGATTCAAATCTATAATATTTTTAAGTTGTTAGTCTAGAGTCTATATATTATTAGAAATATGTTAATATCTCTTCGATATGGTATGTATATTAAACATGCACGCACACACATAGATATGCACAAGCAGGCTGAAAACAGCTGGCTGAATGAACCAATTTAACCATCTATTTGTTGAAATATTTTTTTAATATTTTACAATATTCAGCCGTCTGAATGAGTTCATTCAGCCGTCTGAATTAGGTTAAAAATTTCCTATTTGTTTGTTGTTTCAAGTTTAACAAATTCAGAAGGCTGAATTATAATTTTAACTGGCTGATTATTTATAATAGCTAGTTTTTTAATGAAAAACCCCTTCTCTTTAACGAATAGAAACAACTTAAAATCAATAGTTGCGTCTGTTTCTTTTCAACGTTATCTTTCATTAAAGATTGCAACCTTTTAATCTATATAAATAGAGTTAAGAATTCAATAAACAATTAACCTAACTTATTTTAACATTCTTGACTTTTATCTCTTATTTTCTGTTTTCAATTTGCACTCAAACTGCATACAATCTCTGTTCGTTGATCATCCTATCTTCCACATTTCTCAAGCACATTACACTATATATCATAAAGGAGAAGATCATAGGAAGATTGTATTTAATTGACCAATTAGTGGTTTTTAAAGAGCACACTACAGTCAGATACTTTTGTCTAGTTATAAAAAAGTCATGTTCGGTTGCTCAGACGGTTTAAACCTATTCCCCTGGGTTAAGTGAGGGTTGCTAGTTTAATTCCAGAAGGAGTCTGGGACTGGACGTAGAAAGGGTGTTCAAACCGATTTAAAAATCTTTGGTGTCATTTACTTTACTGCTTTAATTATTTACTTAGTTATTATTCTGCACAAGTAGTTTATCCATATTACACGATCCTATAGCATAGTAACTTTCAATCCACAAGCAAATCTTTTTCCAACACCCGAATCCTTCCTGCATAAGTCATTGATCCAGCTCCTGATATCGTGGAGGGCGCCATTATTCTAGACAATGTGGTTGACTTGCAAACACCCAGAATCAGTAAGATCGCTCTCCAAGAACTATGTTCTATCCATGGGATTCCTTTTGAAGATGTACTTGTTCCGTCGAGGCAAGACAGACCACACTTGCCCCTAGCCAGATATACTGCATGTAACAAATTCATGTGCCGGGCTGGATGTGTGCCACCGTTTAACTCTTTCATTCGAGAAGTTCTGAGATTTATGGGAATCGCTCCTACTCAGCTACATCCCAATAACTATGCCTTTGTTCATGGTACCTTTCTCCTCTTCATGAACGTCCTGTTTCGCCCGCCAACCCCCAAGGACATCTAATGCATTTATAACTTCAAAAGACGGGCTGATAGTCCTTCGTACATTTTCCTCAAACCTATGCCCAAATGCCCGGTTTCAACGGGCTCGTGGAATAAGCACTCCTTATTCAACACAAATGGTTCTACGTGCAGTGTCCTCGTATCTTCGCAAGAAGGTGGTTGGAATGACATATGTGCTTCTACGGCTTTTGCCTTTATCCCAAAGAATCAAATTACAGTTTCTTTTTCAGCCGTACTGATTTCTTCAATTCTTTCAGTGGTTTGCCCTTGTCGTGAAGACGTCGAATATTCTAGGGTTGTTGTGGCCATCCATGCTACTCCGATGGAGGACCATGACATCAAACTCCTCATCACCGATGATCTGCTTTCTTTATTTAGGTTGGTAGAGGATGGCCACAGAATTGCCACCCTCGAAACAGAGCGATTCCGAGGGGTGTCACCGAAAGTAGGGAAGAAACTAACGATCCAGTAGCGCCCCTGCTGAGGGAAACCAAGAGGGCACCAAAGATGGAGAAATAAATGAAACAGAAGATGTAGGGCCAAGGAACGAAGATGCAGGCCTCATAAAAGCATCGGCGGTTGACGCGTCACACAACGGCCAATCACATCCTCCTCCGATAAGGGGAAAAAGTTTGGCATGCAAGATTTGAAAGAAGAAGACTAAAGCAACCCTTAAATTTATCATAAATCTGATCAAAAAAGGATCGTCCTCTCAATGGATGGAGAGTGCATTGATGGGACTTTCTAATATTTCGATCCCCGATGATCTGTTAGACTGCGACTTCACCAACCTCGATGCTGAAGAGCTTATATCGCCCTCGAGAAGCAGCGAAAGTCTGAAGCCCTCCAACAAAGGGGAGAGAACTCTGTTGAGCAAAGAAAACGTTACTAGTCCATCGGGGGGAAATCACCAGAACACGCATAAACACTTGCACTTCACCACTCATTTGTGATTAACTCTTTACACAACAACTTCTAATATGTTCCCATATGGCTTTTTGATAGGTGCAACGTCATACTCACATGCTTTCGATCGCCTCCATGGCTCTTCCACCTTCCACCACTCAATTCGAGATTATGAATTCGGGAGATGCCGCGACAGAGATGAAGGACGGGGAAAGGATAATTATTCTGGATAATCTTCTTCATCAGCTAGAAGGAAGTCCCAAGTACATGCCTCGCATTAAAGCGACCCATCCGACCTCCTGCACGTAGTGGAGACAAGTCTTCATACCAGGGTTCTCAATCTAAGTCTCCCTGTGACCAACACTCTATACCATCAAGTACCACACAATTACGTGAGCATCGTAAACAACTTTTGGTTAAGTCTGAAAAAATCCCTCCAGTTCCTGCCCATGATTAGATCACTACAGAAAAACTAGCAGAACTTAAGGCTACCTTCTGAAAAAAATTCTTTGACGGGTTCAAATTCCTTCCGTCCATGCACATCATCCCTAAAACAGCCAAAGAGTGCACATTGGCATGTAGGAACGATGCGTAAGTTCAGCATGAAGCGTTGATCCACTTAGCCGAAAAGGTCTCAGAAGTTTCTATAGAGTGCCATCACGAGATTGATCGCCTTAAGCTAGAGGACATTCATGATAAGGATATTATTTGGCATCAAGTCACTAAGCTGCTCGCATTTAATGCTAAACTTGATGAGGCAAAAAAGTATGCAAAGGAGACGGCTGAGGCAGTTAGTCGCCTAGAGGCTTCTCATAAAAAAGAACTGGATGATGCACTCCATCACACCAGCACCTTGGCTTGGAAAAGGACTCCTTACAAATGGAGAAAGACATTTTAGCCCGCCGCGTGGAGGAGTTAGAAAAAATGATGTCCAAGGAGAGGGAGGAGAAAGTTGAGGCGCAAAAGGAGTCACAAAGGTATTGTGAGGAGATCGTCAAAACAAGAAACCTGAAAATGAAACTTGATGAGCAACTGTCCCAAATCGAAGCCTTGAAAGAAGCCGCTCGCGAAGAGGGAAGAAAGCAGTGCTTGAGGAAGCCAACTTCCGAATTGAGGCAGGGAATGAGTCTGGTAGGGTGGAAATCAAGTGCTTATTTGATCCACTCATTTCCGAGTATAATTCGAAGGTCCTTGCGTAGAAAGTGCTCCAAGGAAATGAGCCATCTGACTTAGCCACCACAAAGCTTCAATTTGGCATAGCTCCCATACCGCCCAAGGAAAAGTAAGATATCGTTGGGTCGTCTGGCATTGAGCCCTAGGGATTCCGTCGGCTGCGATTTCATCTTCTCATCATATCTAGTGACACACCGGCAATGACCAAGACAAGCCTGGACTGGGCATACACATGTTATCTCCTATCATTGAAAGGAGTACTCCAATGACTATCGAGAGTCAACCGAATGCTAGTACCACATCGAGCCCTTTTTAATCTACAGGTTTAATGTTCTTGATAAATAAAAGTCGTTGTCGAACATTTTCTTTTTATGAAACTTTTTAGGTCGTCCTAGTCCTGAGTCAACTCCTAGGAGCGATTTCGCCGTGGAGTAGGAAGGAAATTTTATCGAGGCTCCGGCTGTCGTGGATATTCCAAGGCCCAATGCCCGGGTGATTAAGGCGCTTGATGAGGATAAGCCTGAAGGCCCATCACTTACGGAGGAGCATAATGATGTTATAGTTATGGGTCCTTCTGATCACACTAATAAGTTCAGCCTGAAGGAGCAGATTGATAAAGGGGAAAAATCAAAGCTCGAAGTTAAGGGTGAACCCGATGTGGAAGTAGTTGATGATCCTCTCCATAGGACTTTGCAATTCATCCCTCCCGACGGCTCCATTCCTATTATGGTTTCTCCTCCTTCCTCAAGTACATCTACTCAAGGCGGCAAAGGGTCTCAAAAAAGACTCTCAACCGATTCGACCCCTGAATAAACAAAGATGGAGAGGAAGTCAAAGAAATAGTTGGGGTTTTGTATTATTGTGCTTAGTCCAAATAATTAAGACTTGCGTTGTTGTTTCCCTTTTTTTATCTTTTTTGTAGCACATGTACGGGGGTGGACACTAAACCTTCAGATGGGTTGTAAGGAATTTTTGGAATTGTAAATAAAAAAATTTGTTCCTTGTTCAATCATCGAGTGAATTGTTATTTCAATAGCAAAGTAACTTTTCCCATTCCAAGTAATTTGTAATAATTTTTCCAAGTTTCATTAATAATTCATTATCTTAATCTCATAACTTCACTACGTGCTCCATCTTAAGTCATAAATGATACCAAGCCAGAACCATAACCAACGGCTGTATTCTGCCACTAACAGTTTGAGCATTTTCCATCGATCTTAGATCAAAGTTCATGGGATAGTGAACGATCGATAGCTAACCTGCCTCTCCATCAGTTTGGATACTTAGAATTTTTTTAGTCAGCTTCATAGACCTAGAAATTTTTTCGCATGTCATTTATACTCTAGTCCGCAATCCGGAGACTCAGAGTACTCCAACCCTCACTCCGAGGAAATAGAGATTTTTTTCAAGTCGTTTATTCTTTAGTCCGCACTACAAGGACCCAGAGTACTCTGACGTGCACTACGGGGCTTAGAGATTTTTCTCATGTCAGTTATACTCTAGTCCTCACTTCAACGACTTAGAGTACTCTAACCCGCACTCCGGGGACTCAGATTACTCTAACCCACACTCTAGGGACTTAAATATTTTTCTCGACTCGTTTGTACTCTAGTCCATGCTTCGGGGACTCAGAGTACTCTAGTCCGCACTCCGGGGATCTAAAGATTTTTCTCAAATCATTTATACTCTAGTCCACGCTCTGGGGACTTGGAGTACTCTAGACCGCACTCCAGGGACATAGAGATTTTTCTTAAATCATTTATACTCTAATCTGCACTCCGGAACTTTGAGTACTCTAGTCTGCACTCCAGGGACCTAGAGATTTTTCTCATTACTCATCTGTTCATAATTGCATACGTCGACATCAATTAGTTTCAACGTACATTTAAAAGTACATGCAATAACAGTAATTTACGCAAATGGAGCTTCCAGCTTTTATTCATCACAAAAATATGGGTAGAATAACTTGCCTTATTATATATCAAAAAAAAAATCAAACACCAAAGAAAACATTGAAAGAAAATATTACTGGAAAGTGAAAGAAACAATCTAGGTGAAATAGATATAAATGTTCGCAATCCCATGCTCTAGGAATCGTTACACCATCAACAGTCGCCAGCTCGAAAGGTCCTACTCCAAGCCTCTGTTCGATGACTTATGGCCCTTCCCATGTCGAGTTCATATGCGATGGGACCAGAAAGATTCACTTCGGGATAAGGTCGCCAACATCAAAGGTTCTTGGTTGGACTTTCATATTATAGTATCGGGCAACTCGGTGCTGATGTGCGGCTGCTCACAAATCAGCCTTCTCATGTTTCTCATCTATAAAGTCCAATGACTCCAATAAGAGATCTTGGTTTGCTATGGGATCATAGTAAGTCACCTGATGGGAAGGGACTTTAAGTTCCACGGGAATGACCACTTTGGCTCTGTAAGCCAGAGCGGATGAATATGGCTAGTCACTGACTTATGAGTGGTCCTGTAAGCCCAGAGTGTCGTAGGAAGTTCGTCCACCCACTTGCCTTTAGCCTTTTTCAAACGCTTATTCAAGATGGACTTTATAATCTTGTTTACTGCTTCAACCTATCCATTCGCCTGAGGGTGAGCGTCTACTTCAAATCTTTTCTCAATACGATACCTTCGACAAAACTCCTTGAACTCAGCACTATCAAATTGAGTTCCGTTATCATCTACGATAGTTCGCAGATGACCGAAATGGCATAATGTTTCGAACAACAAAGTTAATGACCTTCTTGGTTGTGATCGTAGCTAACGGCTCCGCTTCGGCCCATTTGGTGAAATAATCAACTGCGACAATCACATATCTTACAACACCTTTGGAAATCGACAACGAGCCTATAATATCAATCCCCCAAATGGCAAAAGGCCATGGACTAACCATTCGTGTAACCTCTATCGATGGTGCTCTTAGGACTTTGCATATATATGGAATTTGTCACATCATCTCACATGATCAGCAGTGTCCCGATTCATGGTCTTCTGGTAGTATCCATAATGAAGTATCTTTTTAGCTAACATTTGCCCCCCAGTGTGATCGCCACATTCCCCCTCATGGACTTCTTTGAACACATGCTTTATCTTATCATGGGTGATACACCAAAGTATGGGGACAGAGAACCCCCTTCTATACAAAGTTCCTTCTTGCATAATATATCGTGCAGCTTTACGAAGAACTTGTCGCTTTTCATTCCTCTTCTCAGGCAATATTCCATGCAATAGGTATTCTTCAAATAAGGTCATCCATGATTCCCTTTTTGATCCTATTTCTGGTACTTGATCAACTTCCATCACATTTATACTTTAGGTGTGTAGTATCTCGATTGGAACCAAGCCCATCTGTTGTGCATCGCTAGTACTCATGAACTTTACTAGTGAGTCGGCTTCCCTGTTTTGCTCATGCGGGATATGCAAAATATCGTAGTATTCGATATCCGTTAACAACTCCTGGAATCGGGTAAGATAAGGGACAAGTCGTTGTCCCATTGCCTAGTAGTTCCCTCTAACATGGTATACCACTGGCTACGAGTCACAAAAGATTTCAAGAGATTTCATCCCGAGCTGTTTAGTAAGCTATGTCCAGCAATTAATGCCTCGTACTCGGCCTCGTTATTCGTAGCAGGAAAATCAATCTTAGCAAATTGACCGGTTCTCAGGGGTTACAAGAACGATGCCCACTCTGGAACAATGATCATTGGATGCTCCATCGGTATATAGCTTCCATCGTACCGTAGGGATTACACTGCCCTCCAAGGGCTCTTCCTATATGGTAAACTCCACAATGAAGTTGACCAATGCCTACCCTTGGATATCGCTCCAAGGGAGATATGTGATGTCAAAAAAACTGAGCTTGATGTTCCACTTAAGCAGCCTCTCGGATGTCTTGGGTCGTGGTAGGACATATCGCAAAGGATGATCGATTGGTTGGATGTGCTTGGAAGTATGGGTGAATTTTGCACGGCGTGATCACCAAGCAGTATGCCAGCTTCTTTATCTTCAGTTAATTTCTTTTCGCCCCCGTTAATCATTTACTGATGTAACACACCGATCTCTAGACCATGCTCTCTTCGTGAATCAAAGCAGCTCTTATGGCATGTAGCGATACAACTAGGTAAATATACAGCTCCTAATGATCTAAAGGCTTTGACAAAACATGAGGTCTCTCTAAATGACTCACCAAAGCTCGGAACGTGCCTTCATAGCCTTGCATCCATTCGAAATTACACTTCCCCTTCCTTATCGGATCGAAGAAAGGAATGTATTATCGGTTGCGCTAGAGATGAACCGACTCAAAGCAGTGACCTTCCCGTTCAGGCTCTGTACCTGCTTAATAGTTCTACATGCTTGTATATCTCGAATGGCTTGGATCTTTTCTGGATTCACTTTGATTCCTCATGCATTGACAATAAAACCCAGGAGCTTCCCTAATGCGACACCAAATGAGCATTTCAAAGGATTGATTTTTATGTTATATAATCGAAGGATGTCGAACATCTATGCAAAGTCTCAAATGTAGTCGTTAGATTGTCATGACTTCATGAGCATATCATCCACATAGACTTCCATCGTACTCTCGATCTAGTCCTTAAACATTCAGGTAACCAAACGTTGGTAGGTTGTTCATGCGTTCTTTAATCCGAACGACATTATTATGTAATAGTATAACCCAACATCCATGACAAAACTGGTATGCTCCTAATCTAGGATGTGCATAAAGATTTGGTTGTAACCTAAGTATGCATCCATAAATGATAACAATTCATGCCCTGAATTTGGAATCAACTAGCTGATCAATCCTAGGCAGGGGAAAACTATCCTTACGGCATTCCTTATGTTATCTCGCCTTTTGGCAAGGTCGAGATATCATGAACTTGACTGAAAATCAAGGATCGCTCGTCCCAAATATTGAGTATGCACAAGTTTGCTATGTATGTTGATAAATTCTATCCGAGTCAGGATCGGGCTACAATTGACAAGACATGACAAGCAAAGCTGTGAAAGCCAACGTTCCAAGTTTCGAATCAATCGAAGTCCGTATGCTCAAGATATGATCGATACGAGTCAAGAAGGCAAGCTGTTCGAATCGGTCAGGATGCACCACTTCGCATCCATCACTACAACAACTTCATATACATTAGGAAAGCGCGTCATTTCATCGAATAAAGAGTCTTGTTCGAATCCATCAAGTGCACACGACATCATATCGATTAGGGGAACTGCGTTCTTCGTGTCCACTCAACAACCTTGTTCGCATCGATCAAGTTCCAGCAGTTCGCATCCATCGAATGGTCCTCACATCATGTATTTCGTGTCCATTGTCTGTAGCATCCGTGTTCATTTCGTATCGATTAAGTTACACTCATTTCGTATTGATCGGCCATAGATCGATACAAAACCAACACTCCTTCTCGATATGAAGTGGCACACCAAAATTCGATGCGAAGTAAGGTACATTCGACCGATACGAACAGTGTAATATCATCGATACGAACTACGTTGTAGTGTATCGAGTCGAATTAAATCACACACTCGATACGAACGGCATGGTCATGATCGATACGACCAAAGCAAAAATATTGGAACTAGCCAGTCAACTCGGCGTAAACAGTGGATCAATGCGAAGAATGGGCACCACATCAACTTGCAAGCACGTGCACATATCGATTCGAAAGGAATAATGCGAAGGTGATCAATACGAACTAAACAGCCAGCCGAAAACACACATTTGTATCGATCATATCGCACAATCCACAAGTCCAAATGCTATGAAATTTTCGCAGGAGCTTACGTACGATCTAAGGAAGGTCCATGCAAAGTTTCGACTCGATTAGGTCACATTCTGATTGATACAAAATTCGTTCATATTGATCACGGATCGAGCCGAAACTTCGTGGGATCGATCGCGTGGGCCCATCCGCGTGCCAGAAGAAGTCTCTCGAGATCTGAGCTTGATATCAGCCTCCTATGCCTACAAATAGATCCCTAGGGCCAATATAAGAAGGATCTTTTGGCTTTTCGACATCCAGACTCTGTCGAATTCAACTTTGCACTGCATAGCTGTTGTTGTACTAGAATTTCAGAACTGTAATTTGCTGTAATCCATTACAACCAGTTGTAATCGGCAAGTGAATATCAATAAAATCATCAAACTTCATAGTGGACGTAGGCAATACATCGAACTACTTTAAATCGCTATGCTTCTATGTATTTTTGTTATCTATTTTTGAAGTGTTTGTTAGATAATCCTCGTTTTATATTTCTATTCTTCACTTTTTTATCTTCAAATACTTCTGAATAGTGTTGTGCCCATTTTTGGTTCAAACACTTTAGTGCTTTCACTGAGAAAACATAGTATTTCTCCTGCTTTTTGTATCTACTATCGATGCCGGATTGCAAAAATCCAAGAAGATGATCCAGATCTTAAGTTTAGAATCCTTCTAACCTATTTAGATTTGCATAAAATCTCGGAAAGGACTTCATCATTCGTTATGGTTAGCACAAGGACCGCCTCTACAACTGCAGATCAAGAAGGGCGGGATACACAGAATCCCGTGCAATTGCCTCCATCCAACTAGAATGCTGGCGGCCCTTCAGATCCGTCAAGCCCGGTTACCAGACAAGAATTTCAGATGCTGCATCAACAGTTGACCCAGAGTCGGCAACAACTGACTGAACAGCTGCGTAGCAACACAGAGTTGACCAACTAGCTAAACCGCCAAAGGCGTAGGAGATCTAGGAGGGATCACGCCTCTTACTCATCCATTGAGAGTTCAGAATCATTCATTGAGAGTTTAGAATCATCTGACTACCATCATAGATCTACGCGTCCCCGGCTAGACGGGAGTTACACACAAGCCACCAGACATCAGCCTACTTTAAACGTTGGACAACTGAGAGTTGGCCCATCGACCAACTTCCAGATTGGACCCTCCTCTCGGGGAGGTACTATTCCTCACTACAGCACAGACAACCGTGCTGCCATCGCCGCTGTTAAACCCCGGGTTGATGCCCGGAATCAACCAAATCTGGACCATTATCGGCATGGACGTACTTCCGAACCATACGTCCTTGAAGACTTGGAACCAAGGAGGCGAGACATGGAACATTGACAACGCCCGGTCCAGCTCGTATTGTGGAACACGACCACACCAGGGTCTTACTAATGATGATTGTGGAATCTCCTAGAGTCATACTCCCTTTACAGACGAAATACTCTATGCTGAACACCCTCGACGATTCAGGATGCAAACCTTACTAGTTTATGAAGGAAATTCAGATCCCAATCAACATATCCTAAAGTATGAATGGTCGAGGAGTGCTGCGAAAGCTAATGATGCAGTAAAATGCCGAAGCTTCTCGATCTCCCTCGGGGGCATCGCTACTATGTGGTTCACACGACTGCCACCCTGATCCATTTCTTGTTTTGACTAATTGGCCACTAAATTTGTTGTACAATTCTTCATGCATGTCGCATCGCTGAAGGATGTAAAGACCCTTTCTAGTGTCACTCAAGCCCTTGGAGAGACACTTCGGCGTTATTTAGAAAGACTCCATGCTGCTTATGCTGAGATCAGCAACCCAAATGATAACTCCATTCTCATGGCGTTGACCAAGTGGATTGACCTTGATTCCGTCGACATCCGGTTTGCTCGGAAAATGACCTTCCTCATTGGACCATTTCTACTCTAAGGCAGCCCAATCCTTGAGAAGGGAGGATGCAAAACAGTCTTGGAAGAAGGATGACACGGGGCCTAGTGGTGAAGGAATATAAAATAATGTTGTATTCAAGCAGTCGGAGGAGAGTTCTAGAAATGTTCAGTTGAACATTCAAAACAAGTAAACTCGGTAGAGGGATAATGGAAATCAAAACAAAAAAAATGACATCAAAACCGAGGTCCGTGACGTAGAGCTCCAATGTTCGATAATTATACTCCATTAAACGCGTTGCTGGAGAATGTGTATTTATAGACCTGCAATACTATGCAGTACAAGAACCCTGCTCCGATGCCATGGTCGGAGAGGCAAATCCAAATAGGGAAATTTTGCAGATTTCATGAAAGCTACGGCCATAATACAAGTGAGTGTCATCGTTTACAAGATCTCATTGAAAAGCTGATACGTGAACGGAAGTTGGATTAGTTTGTGCGGGCGCCGCAATAAGGAGGTACTGGCCCATCAACTCAGAATCGTGTACCAAACTAGGAAAGACAGAAGGAACCTACTCATACGGCAGGAGCTTGGTGATAAATACAATAAGTGGTGTTCCACATCCAGCAGATCAAAGCTGGAGGGAAATGGAGTCTTATGCCAGCTCTATCAGGCATGCGGACTATGAATGTTGTAGTAGTTATGATGATGGGGCTCCTGCCAAGCAACAGAAAAGATGACCGATAACATCGTGTTCCTAAACAGAGACACTGATAAGGTCGAAGCGCCCACTATCGATCCACTTGTCGTATCTTCTCAAGTAGGTCTTGGTTGGATGAAGAGGATTTTAGTTGACAGTGGAAGCTCTGTGAATATATTTTTTAAGCGAGCTTATGATCTGATGAAGATGGAAGCCAAAGATCAGAAATCCTGCCAGTCTCGAATACATGGCTTCAATGGAAGTGCTAATATACCCACTAGAGTGGTGGAACTACCAGTGGAGTTAAGAGTTGGAGAATGCCGGAGAGTTCGGATATTGCAGTTTGTTGTGTTGGAAATAGACTCCCTTTATAATGCTTTATTGGATCGATCAGCCCTTGCTGAATTTCGGGCAGCCATTGCCCCGTGGTGCTTGACTCTGAAGTTCCCCAATGATCAGGGGGTTGGTGTCCTTCAAGGAGATCAGGCTGCTGGACGAGCCTATTACGTTGCTGAGCTGCATGGGGCATAGCGAAAGGAGAAAGGGAAGGGCGTGGAGGAATCTCTATGCGTCTGTTTTCCTGATAATTGACAATTTGTGCCTGGGCCCAGGCTCGGGCACCCCAACCAATTCCAAAGGGATCTTGGCCCAAGAGATACTAAAAGTAAAGATGAAACAAAAGATAGTCAAGCTTCCTCGGTCGAACTAAAAATCGATGTCTCGATCGACGATGAGGAGGATTCAAAGATGATAAAGATTGGATCTCAGTAAATCCAATAAACGCAGCAGGAATTGATTGAATTTCTCCGGGTGAATCTTGACGTATTTTCCTGGACACATTCTGACATGTATGGGATCTCGCTGGACATCGTGAGCCACACCCTGAATATTAACCCACCATGTATCCCGGTCAAGCAGAAAAGGCATGGTATGGATCCAGAGAGATCTGCCTCCCTTAAGGAAGTGGCCGATAAGTTGAAACTGAATGGGTTATTAGAGATGCCTTATACCCGAAATGGGTATCCAATCACGTGCTTGTCCGAATGCCAAATGGGAAATGGAGGACGTGTGTTGATTACTCTGACTTGAACAAAGCTTGCCCGAAAGACAATTTTCCACTTCCCCGAATTGATCATATGACGCCCCACCTCTATACCCACGCTAGCCAAGAACACTACCGTGTAATGCTGTCAACTAGCACGGAGAATAAGGCTGTTGAGGAGCGACCATCCGTGTAATTGCTTTGCGCGAGCACCGATATGTCAGATTGTAACAACCCGCATATTTATCGAGTTTACATTTAAATATTTTTATTTAAATATTAAATCGTTAATCAGATTTTGGTCCGAAAAACTACTTTTCGCAAACGGTCAAATTAGGACTCGAGACCACTTCCATTGAGTTCGAAATGTCGTTTACAACTTTTTAAGTATAAACATCGATAGGTTTGGAGTTAGTGAAATTTCACTAACTTTTCCCGCTTTGGACTTTGGGTTAGTTTAGCCTATTAAGCCCAAGTTCCAACCCTCTTCTCCTCACTCTTCATAAATTTCCTAACTAACTCAAGCTTTAGCATTAATGGTGAAGAGAATGGGAAATTAAAACTCCAAGCTCAAATTCAATTGCAACTCCATCATTCAACTCCAAATTCAAGTAGAAGATATTGGATTCAAGCTTTGGATTGCTTCTCCTTGCTTTCAAGCTTCATCTTCATAAATTTTAGTGCAAAGGTGAGATTTTTATCTCACAATTCTAGTCTATAACTATATTGGACTGTTGGGAATGATTCCCTATCACTTTAGCATGCATATTTGCTTTTGGTTTGGATTGGATTGGCGAAAAACTCCGATTTTTGGTGTTTGGGAGAAATTTCTGCATTTAGGTCGTTCTGGCCGTTTTTAGCTCGCTCGGAGTTAGGTCGTGTGGACCTTAGGTCGTAGGTCGCGTACGAGTTAACCCCTAGGTCGTTCTGGCCATTTTCGTGTTTTCGGAGTTAGGTCGCTCAGGACCTTAGGTCGTAGGTCGTATGGCCGTTAGGTCGCTCTGCTTTGGCTCTGGCCATTTTTGCTCACTCGCAGTTAGGTCGCTCACGACCTAGGACTTAGGTCGCTTGGAGTTAGGTCGTAGGTCGGCAGGTCTTCAGCTCGCACGCGTTGAAAAGGCACGTCTGGAGTTAGGTCGTTCGCGAGTTAACGTTAGGTCGTTTGCGAGTTAGCGCCCTAGGTCACTCGCGTATAGCTCGTTCGGAGTTAGGTCGTTAGGCCTTAGCTCGTATGGCCTATGCAATTTGGTTAGGTCGTCCAACCTCAACACCTTAGGTCGTAAGACCTTAGGTCGTACCCCTTAGGTCGTTAGACCTTAAGCCTTCACTATTGGAACTCGTTAGGTCGTAGCAACCATAGGTCGTAGGTCGCTCACACGGAGTTAAGTCGTAGGTCGTCTCCGACCTTATATCGCTCAGCCAGGTTTCACTTTAAGTCGTTAGGTCGTTTGGACCTTGTTTCCAGTTAGGTCGCAAGACCCTTAAACCGTTAGGTCACTAGGTCGCGATGTTTTAGGTCGCTGCACCCTATGCCTCTATAGGTCGTTCGACCTTGCTAACTTTTAGGTCGCGAGTTTTATAGGTTGCCACCCCCCCTGGACCCCCCCTCCGTAGGGGATCTTATCTGAAAAATATTGAGCTGATTTCCTTGGATTTTATTCGCATCTCCGTATGCGATCTTTGTGACTGATTGTTTCTACACTTGCTTATGTGTTTTGTCACTTTATAATATAAAGGTTTCAATACTAGTAGTAAATATCAAAACTCTTTTAACAAACAATTTCAACTCTATTTTTAATAACAAAGCTCTTTTCTTAAACCGTTTTCCAATCTATTAGTATATACAAGCCTTTACCTCACTCGGATGAGAAATCTAATTAAACGACTTAGTAAAACAAGTGGTATGAAACGCTTGCGTTCACTTCGTCGGTTAATTCTTGGACTTGTTCGATTGAACCTCTTGTGACAATTTTATTAGTGAAGATTTACAGTTTGTTCGTAAATATTTAAGTTAAGCAAGTGGTTATGGGGCATGAAGCTAAACTTCTATATTTACTAGCTTAGTGTAATTGACACTTCTCGTTGATCTTGATGATCGCTTTATGAATTAGACTAGCAATTGCGCGATGTCTCTTTCATTGCAAGGTTAGACTAGACACCACTTGTGTGATTCCATTCACACATACCTTTCTGCTTTTTGGTTAGTCTTGACCTCATTCTGTGTGATTCCACTCACACATGTGGGGTAGCTCCCCATGGTCTTCGGACCGTCATGTGATAGGCCTCTTTCCCTTTTTATGATTTCTGGATTTCTCGTGTTGATTTCTGGAATTTATGTCATTGACTTGTTATGAGTACAAGTTTAGGGTATGATGCCCCCTTCGAATCTTTGAGAAGATTCTTGTGATATTGATTATCTCTTATTGATTGATCTTCTGTTGATCATTATTTACATACTTATAGTGGTATGTCGTTATGGATGTTTATGTTTATGCCATATCTTTTATGTTATATCATGTCATCTGATATTTATAGCTAGACTGATCCGTTTATTATTTTCTTAAATAATACTCGGATCAGACCGAGATGTTACAGGTGCTTTTGCTTGACTTCTTCCCAGGGATTCATCACTCTGACTTTTGGCTAACTGTTTAGATTAGCAGTTTTTGTTGTATACACTTGAGATATAGACTCATAGTTGTATTCTTTTGTATAGCACGTGTTGCTATTCTTTTGTATTATCGTGGATCTTATTGACCACTACTCTGATGTACACTTTCATGTGTTAGTTATATATTCATATCTTCTTCCGCCTTTGTGATATGGATATCTGTGACTGATTTGTGATATGATTATTTCTATGTTGTTTCCGAAGATTTTTTATAGCCACCGTGTGATAAGCAATTACATGGATGGTCGCTCCTCAACAGCCTTATTCTCCGTGCTAGTTGACAGCACTTCTCCGGAGTGTTCTTGGCTAGCGTGGGTATAGAGGTGGGGCGTCACACAGATAGTATAACATGCATTTTATTTCAAGAGGAAATCCGACATACCGATACAAACACAAAGCTACTACACAGTGGCTGTAATATCTTCAGAAACAAATATAGAAATAAACATAACATAAATCAGTCACAGATAATTCATATCACAAAGGCGGAAGAAGATATGAATACATAATTAACACATGGAAGTGTATATCAGAGTAGGGGTCAAAAAGATCCACCATAATACAAAAGAATAGCAACACGTGCTGTACAAAATAATACATCTATGAGTCTATATCTCAAGTGTATACAACAAAATAAACTACTAATCTAAGTAGTTTGCCAAAAGTCAGAGTAATGAATCCCAGGGGAGAAGTCAAGTAGAAGCACCTGTAACATCTCGGTCTGACCCGAGTATTATTTAATAAGAAAATAATAAACGGATCAGTCTAGCTATAAATATCAGATGAGATGATATAGAATAAGAGATACGACTAAACGTATAATAATCACAATGCCAAGCTGTGATAAATAAGTAATTGAAAAATCAATAAGAGATTAATCAATATCGCAAAGATCTTCTCAAAGATAAAAAGGATTGTCATACTCCTAATTTCATTCACCAAGCCACAATAAATGACATATATATCAATGCCAATCGTAAAATTGGTGAAACATAAATTCCAGAATTCAACACACGAAATCCAGAAATCAAGAGAAAAGGATGGCCAAGACATTGATGTAGTGCAAACGGTACATCCAATGAATCAAAAAGCAAAGACATCGATGTAGTGCAAACGGTACATCCAATAAATCAAAAGCAAAGACATTGATGTATTGCAAACGGTACATCCAATGTATCAAAAGCAAAGACATTGATGTAGTGCAAACAGTACATCCAATGTATCAAAAGCAAAGACATTGATGTAGTGCAAACGGTACATCCAATGTATCAAAAGCAAAGACATTGATGTAGTGCAAACGGTACATCCAATGTATCAAAAGCAAAGACATTGATGTAGTGCAAACGGTACATCCAATGTATCAAAGGCAAAGACATTGATGTAGTGCAAACGGTACATCCAATGTATCAAAAGCAAAGACATTGATGTAGTGCAAACGGTACATCCAATGTATCAAAAGCAAAGACATTGATGTAGTCCAAACGGTACATCCAATGTATCAAAGGCAAAGACATTGATGTAGTACAAAGGTACATCCAATGAATCAAAAGCGAAGTCATTGATGTAGTATAAACGGTACATCCAATGTATCAAATAATTCGGAGCATCGACGTCATACAGCGTGACGCCCGATGAACCGAATCAAAAGGGACATCGCACAATGCTAATCTAAAACATAAAATGATCGTCATGATCACCGAGAAGTGTCAATTACAATAAGCTAGTAAATATATGAGCTTAGCTTCATGTCCCATAACCACTAGCTTAACTTAAATATTTACGAACAAATTGTAGATCTCCACTAGAAAATTGTCACAAGAGTTTCAATCGAACAAGTCCAAGAATTAACCAACAAAGTGAACGCAAGCGTTTCATACCACTTGTTTTACTAAGTCGTTTAATTAGATTTCTCATACGAGTGAGGTAAAGGTTTGTATATACTAATAGATTGGAAAACGGTTTTATAAACGAATTTGGTATTAAAATATTATTGAAATCGTTTGAGGAAAGAGTTTTGATATTTACTACTAGTATAGAAACCTTTATATTTTTAAAGTGAGAAATCACAAAGAAGATTGTAAGAACAATCAGTCACTAAAATTCACATTCGAAGACGTGATTAAAATCCAAAGAAACCGATAAAGAATCCATCGAAATGGATATTCAAAAATCCCTAAAAAGGAGTCATCAAAGTCATAATAATTGATAACAACAAATAGGATCATCACGAATCGATTTAAATTGGAATTCTCAAGCGAATAGGCAAATAGGCAAAACACTGCAGTTTCAGACGTCTGAAATTCAGACGTATGAATCTGGAAATATAAAGATTTCCAGAACACAATTCAGACGTCTGAATCAAGTGTTTCAGACGTCTGAAATAGGCATATTTTAGCCTATTTCCTTTCTGTTTGAAACAGAACCAATTCAAACGTCTGAAACCATATATTCAGACGTCTGAATCTGGGGATAGAAATCTTCCCAGATAATATTCAGACGTCTGAATATTACGTTTCAGACGTCTGAATGAAGGGTTCAGGGCATTCCCTGAACCTAGGCCAAAAATGGCCAAAAGAATATCGGAAACGGTCGAACGAGCAAATGGCGATGACTAAGGAATTACGTCGAACGACAACCCAGCCTAAACGGCTCTTCGATACGCCTCAAATATCAATGTCCAAATGTCCATAAAAGGATTTTCATAATTTAGACCAAAACACCAAAAATTGGAATCAATCCAAACCAAAATCAATTGCACAAGAATAAGTGTTAGGAATTCATACCTAACAATCGAAGATAATTATAGACAAAAATGTGAGATAAAAATCTCACCTTTGAACCCAAATCAATGAAGTAGAAGCTTTAAGACAAGCTAAGATCAATTCCTCTTCAATAGCAACTCAAGAAGCTTCAATCTAAGCTTAAAAGAGAAACATTTCCTAAATTAGGTTTAGGAAATTTCTGAAATCAAAGAGAGAATGAGTTGGAGAAGAAGAAGGAGATGCTTACCAATGGGTTCACTTGAGTTTGGAGTTAGAAGATGGATTTGCTAATGGAAACTAGGGCTTAGGATTCCCTAATTCTTTTTCTCTTCCCCCATTTTTGATGAAGCTTGAATGTATTAGGAAATTATGAAGGAATGAAGAGGATAAGGGGTTGGGACTGAATACATAAGAGGGGTTATTGGGCTCAGCCCAAACCAAAGCCCTAAGCAAAAAGTAGCAAAATTCAACTTTCTCCAAACATATCGAAGCTTATACTCAAAAAGGTCGCAAACGGTATTTTAAACTCAATGGGAGTGGTCCCGAGTCCTAATTCGACCATATGCAAAAAGTAGCTTTTCGGACTAAATTTCGAGTATCGATAAAATATTTAAATAAAATATTTAAATATAAAAATCGACAAATATGCGGGTTGTTACAGACTCCCCTCCTTAAAGAAATTGCGTCCTCGCAATACTTAAGAAGAAAATAAGAAGTAACAACCATAGAAGCATATCAACACAAAAGAAAATTTGAATCAAGAAGTCTACCATAAGGAGCATGAAAAAGTAAGCCTGAACGGGCTCGCTCGATGAATTCTATGGATTCCCAAGAGCAATCCTTAGGATTTGAGAACCATTGAACTATCACAAAAAGAACATCTTTATTCTGAAGGCGCTCAACCTCCGAAGTAATGATGCGAATGGAATGTTGCTCATAAGTCAAAACTGGTGAGACTTCAATTTCATCAATAACACCAGCTCGAGAATAAAAATAGGAAACCTAAAAGCATTTCCATAGTTACAAGACGCAGAAAACGTCAAGAATAGCATAAAATTGAGCCAGTACAACGGCGTAGTACAGAAACGGTACACCCGAGAAACTAGAAACTCAAATAATTTGGAACATCAGCGTAGTACAAAAATGGTACGTCGAATGAATCAAACACCATAAAAGAACATCGGACGCTAGTCCATAAAAGAGGTGAGATGAAACTCAATAAAATGAAGTATACCAAATCGTCCGATGAACTTGATAAAAAAAAAATTCCATTCAGACAACATCAAAGAATCAACCACTTGTTGCCTAGGACTAAACGCATTGACAACACGATTTCCCTTCCAGGAATAAAAAGAATATCAAGATCATAAGATGTCAGGAACTCGAGTCAACATGGAGTTCCATATGAGAAAATAATTATCCCAAAGATTTATGATCGGGGTAGAGAACAGATTTCTCATCAAAATATGATGATGCCAAACCCTAAAAGCAAAAACAATAGCCGCAAGCACTAGATCATGAGTGGCATACTAGTCTCGATAAGCTATAAAGATTTAGAAGCACGAGTGATAGCACGTTCTTCTTTGCAAGAGAATGGCATCCAAACCAATACGATAAGCATTGGTACAAAAGATAAAGTATTGGTTCCCCCTCGGGAATCACAAGAACAAGAGTATCGAAAAGAAAGAATTTCTTTTAAATAACCTTCTTTCCTGAAAAGTTAAAACTTTCAAAATTACATTTATCACTATGTAATAATCTTTCTAGAAAAATTTAATATTTTCAAGTCAATATACTGTGTCTGATTGTCTCATCAAAGCGTTTAGGAAATTCCTATCGATAACGTTGATCAAGCGCATCGACCAAAATTCTTAAAACACTAAATGGGCAATACAATCACAAAATCGTATTCTATAGGATAAGTAAGTTTCTCAAAAACTTCTAAGAATATTCTTTGTTCGTTTTAAGAACAAAAATCCGGTTATACTTCTAAATAAATCTTATGAAAAAAAATTTGCAAAATTTTAAATTGCTATTTTCATCCAAAAATCAATAAATAAAAGAATGGTCTCATCGAAATATTCATAGAATATTCGATTTATAAAATGGATGAAATAAGATGGACAAACTGAATGATATAATAATTCATTCATAGGAATCATAACAAATGCGGAATGCGGTACGTGGAACGCCAACTTCCGCAATTCGTAGCAAATGAAAATTGGTGGTAAGGTCAAACTGAAAAGACCTTAGCACCACACAAAATATTACTTAGGTGATAATCCTAAGACAAGCTCAAAGATTCCGAAAAATTTCTCTAACTACATGAATGAGAGAAATAACACTTTCCTTATAAGTGGGCTTAAGGAATAAAATGATGCCATCAAGTTGGAATCAAAATCATAAAGGAAAAATAGAAATCTGCTTAACAGATTGAAAATGTCGAAGAGGAATAGTCCACTCGAGTAAATAGGATATAGGCTTCACAACGATTAAGCCAATCCTTACAAAAATCAATTCCGAAGCCTAAGTAAAAATATCGGCTCGGAAAGATAAATCACATAAAATAATTTCGACATCAATAAAAAACAAATTGAGTGTTGCGGATCAACCATCCGGATTCGCAGCTCTCAAGGAAGTCATCAAGCCCAAAATATTCAAAGAAAAAGAATCGACAAGTTCTTTTGATATAAAATAGTGAGATGAAACCAATATCAAAAGAACTCAAATAAGAAGATCACAAAATAAATGTAATCAAGGATCAAATGAGAAATACCTTGACCACGAGAAGTGTTACCAGAAGCTTGCACTACATTGAGCTCTCCCTCCTTCTTACTTTGAAGTACGGGACACACAGTAATATGGTGACCCGAATTTTTGCAATAGCGACAAAAGAGGGGTCTCGGACACTCCCTTGCATAGTGGTTCGTGGAACCACAATTGTAGCATTGTCCACGACTAGAGGTAGGTGCTTTTGCTACCGGAATTTGTTGCTTCCCTTTCTTATTAGAGTTGGGGCCTTTGAATTTGATAGGCCTCTTCAAGTTATTGTCGAAGTTCTGTTGGGCACGCATAACTCCAACATCACCTTCATTATCGGCCTCTTCAAGACGAAGAGCGATATCAATAAGCTGATCAAACGAAACCTCAAGTTTCAGAAGTAATGGCTTCTTAAGATTCTTATTCAAGCCATAGACAAATCTCTGATTTTTCTTCAATGGGGTATTGATATATTCAACCCCGTATTTGGAAAGAGTTTCGAAAGATGCGACATAATCCGTCATAGAAGATCCACCTTGAACAAGGTCAATAAAACGCTGGGCCAAAGTTACTTTTTCAGCCTCCGGCACAAATTTCGATTCGAATCTTCCCCGGAATTGCTCCCAAGTAAGATCCGCTTCAATGATTTCGGAAACCAAGAGCTCATACCAATCTAATGCTCTTTCTTGGAGCATGCTAGAAGCCACTTGGACTCGATGTAGATCAATAAGGTTCATGCGAGAAAAGATGCGATCGCATGATTTGAGCCAAGCTTGAATTTCAATAACACTCTCGGATCCCCTGAATGGCCTTCCATCCAAATCGGTGTAGTCTCTGCACAAGCGTGCAAAACCGGATCTAGGATGAGTAGGCTCTGGATTGGGACCGGCTGCTTGAGCGTTCTTAACAAGATCTAAAAGCTGCTGGGAAGACATAAAAACTCCATCTTGGGGAGTAGCACTAGATTGACCGGCGTTGGGACGGCCTGGTCTAACCATTTCTCTTCTTTAAGAAAGAAAGAAAGAAGAGGAAAAGGTTATTCTCAAAATAAATATCAAGCAATCTTGTTAGATAAAACAAGGAATCATAAAAGAAAATAGGATAGGACGGTACGAAGACCCGAATAAAATCCTAAAGCACGACTCCTAAGATGGACTTAGGACGATGATCCTTGTTATAATATTCCATATTGTTCCGAAGTTTGGCTTTGATACCAAGCTGTGACGCCCCACCTCTATACCCACGCTAGCCAAGAACACTACGGTGTAATGCTGTCAATTAGCACGGAGAATAAGGCTGTTGAGGAGCGACCATCCGTGTAATTGCTTTGCGCGAGCACCGATATGTCAGATAGTATAACATGCATTTTATTTCAAGAGGAAATCCGACATACCGATACAAACACAAAGCTACTACACAGTGGCTGTAATATCTTCAGAAACAAATATAGAAATAAACATAACATAAATCTGTCACAGATAATTCATATCACAAAGGCGGAAGAATATATGAATACATAATTAACACATGGAAGTGTATATCAGAGTAGGGGTCAAAAAGATCCACCATAATACAAAAGAATAGCGACACGTGCTATACAAAATAATACATCTATGAGTCCATATCTCAAGTGTATACAACAAAATAAACTACTAATCTAAGTAGTTTGCCAAAAGTCAGAGTAATGAATCCCAGGGGAGAAGTCAAGTCGAAGCACCTGTAACATCTCGGTCTGACCCGAGTATTATTTAATAAGAAAATAATAAACGGATCAGTCTAGCTATAAATATCAGATGAGATGGTATAGAATAAGAGATATGACTAAACGTATAATAATCACAATGCCAAGCTGTGATAAATAAGTAATTGAAAAATCAATAAGAGATTAATCAATATCGCAAAGATCTTCTCAAAGATAAAAAGGAATGTCATACTCCGAATTTCATTCACCAAGCCACAATAAATGACATATATATCAATGCCAATCGTAAAAGTTGGTGAAACATAAATTCCAGAATTCAACACACGAAATCCAGAAATCACAAGAAAAGGATGGCCAAGACATTGCTGTAGTGCAAACGGTACATCCAATGAATCAAAAAGCAAAGACATTGATGTAGTGCAAACGGTACATCCAATGAATCAAAAGCAAACACATTGATGTAGTGCAAACGGTACATCCAATGTATCAAAAGAAAAGACATTGATGTAGTGAAAACGGTACATCCAATGTATCAAAAGCAAAGACATTGATGTAGTGCAAACGGTACATCCAATGTATCAAAAGCAAAGACATTGATGTAGTCCAAACGGTACATCCAATGTATCAAAGGCAAAGACATTGATGTAGTACAAACGGTACATCTAATGTATCAAAAGCAAAGACATTGATGTAGTGCAAACGGTACATCCAATGTATCAAAAGCAAAGACATTGATGTAGTCCAAACGGTACATCCAATGTATCAAAGGCAAAGACATTGATGTAGTACAAAGGTACATCCAATGAATCAAAAGCGAAGTCATTGATGTAGTACAAACGGTACATCCAATGTATCAAATAATTCGGAGCATCGACGTCGTACAGCGTGACGCCCGATGAACCGTATCAAAAGGGACATCGCACAATGCTAGTCTAAAACATAAAATGATCGTCATGATCACCGAGAAGTGTCAATTACAATAAGCTAGTAAATATATGAGCTTAGCTTCATGTCCCATAACCACTAGCTTAACTTAAATATTTACGAACAAATTGTAGATCTCCACTAGAAAATTGTCACAAGAGTTTCAATCGAACAAGTCCAAGAATTAACCAACAAAGTGAACGCAAGCGTTTCATACCACTTGTTTTACTAAGTCGTTTAATTAGATTTCTCATACGAGTGAGGTAAAGGTTTGTATATACTAATAGATTGGAAAACGGTTTTATAAATGAATTTGGTATTAAAATAGTATTGAAATCGTTTGAGGAAAGAGTTTTGATATTTACTACTAGTATAGAAAACCTTTATATTTTTAAAGTGACAAATCACAAAGAAGATTGTAAGAACAATCAATCACTAAAATTCATATTCGAAGACGTGAATAAAATCCAAAGAAACCGATAAAGAATCCATCGAAATGGATATTCAAAAATCCCTAAAAAGGAGTCATCAAAGTCATAATAATTGATAACAACAAATAGGATCATCACGAATCGATTTAAATTGGAATTCTCAAGCGAATAGGCAAATAGGCAAAACACTGCAGTTTCAAACGTCTGAAACAAGTGGTTCAGACGTATGAATATGGAAATATAAAGATTTCCAGAACACAATTCAGACGTCTGAATCAAGTGTTTCAGACGTCTGAAATAGGCATATTTTAGCCTATTTCCTTTCTGTTTGAAATAGAACCAATTCAGACGTCTGAAACCATATATTCAGACGTCTGAATCTGGGAATAGAAATCTTCCCAGATAATATTCAGACGTCTGAATATTATGTTTCAGACGTCTGAATGAAGGGTTCAGGGCATTCCCTGAACCTAGGCCAAAAATGGCCAAACAAATATCGGAAACGATCGAACGAGCAAATGGCGATGACTAAGGAATTACGTCGAACGACAACCCAGCCTAAACGGCTCTTCGATACGCCTCAAATATCAATGTCCAAATGTCCATAAAAGGATTTTCATAATTTAGACCTAAACACCAAAAATTGGAATATACACCAAATCAATCCAAACCAAAATCAATTGCACAAGAATAAGTGTTAGGAATTCATACCTAACAATCGTAGATAATTATAGACAAAGATGTGAGATAAAAATCTCACCTTTGAACCCAAATCAATGAAGTAGAAGCTTTAAGACAAGCTAAGATCAATTCCTCTTCAATAGCAACTCAAGAAGCTTCAATCTAAGCTTAAAAGAGAAACATTTCCTAAATTAGGTTTAGGAAATTTCTGAAATCAAAAAGAGAATGAGTTGGAGAAGAAGAAGGAGATGCTTACCAATGGGTTCACTTGAGTTTGGAGTTAGAAAATGGATTTGCTAATGGAAACTAGGGCTTAGGATTCCCTAATTCTTTATCTCTTCCTCCATTTTTGATGAAGCTTGAATGTATTAGGAAATTATGAAGGAATGAAGAGGATAAGGGGTTGGGACTGAATACATAAGAGGGGTTATTGGGCTTAGCCCAAACCAAATCCCTAAGCAAAAAGTAGCAAAATTCAACTTTCTCCAAACATATCGAAGCTTATACTCAAAAAGGTCGCAAACGGTATTTTAAACTCAATGGGAGTGGTCCCGAGTCCTAATTCGACCATATGCAAAAAGTAGCTTTTCGGACTAAATTCCGAGTATCAATAAAATATTTAAATAAAATATTTAAATATAAAAATCGACAAATATGCGGGTTGTTACAGATCAGCTTGTAGATTCAACGGCTGGGCACGAGTTATTATCTTTTATGGATGCTTATTCCAGTTAGATACCCATGCACTTACCTAACGAAGAACATACCAGCTTCATAACCGATTTGGGACTCTATTTGTAACGACCCGAAAATCCGTACCCCTTAAGTCAACACTACTCTACCAAAATCAACTCAAGTTGTACAGAAATACGAACCATTTGGGTTAAAGAAGAAGTGGTAGAAGAAGAGAAAACAGTAAATCAATGACAGAATCTTACCATCGCAGCGGAATAAAATATAATAGATAATAAATGATCATACTCAAAAATCAAATATCTCTGTTTATATATGTTACATCATCAGAATACATCAATCACAGCTCAACATCAATAACATACAAATGGATACATAACTACTCAACACAGCAGAATATATATAAAAAACAAGTACGAAAATACGCATCGTCATCCAGCTCGTCTCCTGAACTCCACATCATCATATCCTGTATCCTATAATTCTCGGTCTGACCCGAGCATTATAGTTAAATAACACCCGAGTTAGTCTGGATAACCAGCGTGAGAAAATCACACTCAATTGATTATTAAAGTTTCAAAAATCCTTTGAAAACAAAAGCATCTCGTAAGACCACGCCACAAATAAACATGTCGGCTTTTTACCTACGATAGCTAAAACGATTTTTTTATAGAAATCCTCTGATATTACAACAGGGTCTATATACAAGTACTTATAAAATAGGCGAAATTATTACATTCATTAAATTCCAGCTACTAGCCACAGGGTGGGTAATACAAACTAAACTCGTACAAGGCTCGTAGGAAGAATGGATTTCCAACTAATGACTAGGCACTGGGTACCACCTGTCATAGTACGTGGCCTAGAGCACAGTACCGAGGAGTACGCCCGCTCTCCTGCAACACAAGACCGGGACTACCCCTTACTGGATAATCCCGAGTGAGATCACCCCACGGTTGGGATCAGCAACCGCCCACTAAGCCGAAATAAAAAGGGACATCTAGACAGGGATGACCTCACCCTGCTTGGGTGCTACCCACCTAGCCTTGCTGCATAACCCCTGATTTTCGGTCATTCCCGGTTGATGAGGCTTGAGGCTGAGCGTTACCTTTTTAGAACATATCCCTTAGAATGCCCATCGTCCACCTAACGATGTTCCAAAAGCATTCATCCATACAAGTCCGCCCCGGGTTCGAACGGATCCGAAGGCACTACTACTACTACATCCATTTTGGAAATGTCCTCAGGATTAGTAGCAACTTTGCACTTCACTGCTCCATCTTCGAATCCAAACTCGTTTCCACGAAACGTATAAACCGGATCGAAGTGGTTTCAAGAAATAAATCCCGATCCCAGCCTCTTCGAAACGATCAACGTATTTGGCCAATATTGATAGTCGGATATTTAACTATCAATTAATATTCACAAACATCCATCCAAGAATAAATAATTTCCCAAATTATTTTATTAACCTCAAAATATCTTCACAAGATATATTTCTATTTTCAACCCTTGAAAACAGTTTCAAAAACCATCTTTCATTTTCAGAATAAACTTTCCCAAATATTTTCTATCTCTACTGAAATAACCAAGCACAAAACTGGATTTTTAAAATAATTTAACACACTTTACTTTAAAAGATACTTTAAAACATTTATTTTAAAAAATTCTTCAATAATTTATTAAAAATACATACTATATGAATATTTGAAAATAAGGTTACTTAATAAAATATAAAACTAGAATTTCACTTTTAAAAACAAAATACTAAGTCACTTTTTAAGTAATTACTATTATAATAGATTTGAGAAAATACTTACTTTAGAATTTAAATATTAGAAATAATAAATTTTCCAAAACTTTCTTTTTAAAACAACTTTAAAACTTTTAACTTATATTAAAAAATTTCTTTGGAAACGTACTTGGTTATTCTAGGAGAATTTCCAATCTCGATCACTTAAATCAATTTTCCAAATCGATTTCCAATTTATTCCATTTGAGATAAATTTCTTTACTTTCTCAGTTCATTTCAAAATTCATTAATTATCGACTTTATTATTATTATTTCCATTTGATTTTAAATCTTTTATCTGAAATATACCAATTTCAGGTTATTCCCAATTTCTTCTTTATTCTTCTTAAATAATTTAAATCTTAATTTTACATAAAAAAATTTCTTTTAAATAATAACATTGAAGTTTAAAATTCATTAATCTTCTGATTATTCAAAATTCCCTTTCTATACTCAAGATTTATTTATTAAAATTTTGAAGTCACTTTATTTCTTTTCCAATTCATTCTCAAATTTATTCAAATTTTCTATATTTATTTTACTTACAAATTCAATTCTGCTATTTTCTTTCCAAATCCAATTTATATATTTTTGGTAATTCATTGTACACAATTATATCCAATCGAACCATAGCATTCAATATTCCTATATAATTCATCATTGAATATCAAATAATCACAACAGAGGCTATTAAATAATTTAAATAAATGTTGAGGGGTCCAGTTGGATCCCTCCAACCTGTTTTCCCTGCATCCATAGACGTTAGCACAATATAAAATACCAATTCCAAATTTTACCATTCTATAGCACATCAACCAATTCAATCATTCAAACAATTATTTAAATTTAATCATTTAAATTTAAATTAAATTCAACTGAGTTAGATTAGCTCACCTTTGATTTTATTTTGCAATCCAATCCAAACTAGCTTGCTTCCTTCATGATTTAAGACCTTATACAAGCAAATTACATATCTTTATTAATCACTGAGGTAATTTAAATTTTATTTTAAATTAAAGTTGACTTACAAATTTTTAAATTGTTATAACTAATTAAACTTTCCCTTGGTAATTACATCTGATATAAAATGATCTATATGAGTTTCAAAAATCTAACTTTTTATAAAAATTTCAATTGAAAACATTTTAAATCCCTGCTTCATAAATCTTATCTATATTATATTCCGGTTAACATGATTACACAAACAATATCTGATTTTATTTTTAATTTTTTTTTTCATTTTGAAATTCATGTATACTTATAAACATAATCTATATAAATTTTAAGAATCTAATTTTATATAAATTTCCAATCATTTCAGAATTTCTATTTCCTTTTTCTCCTCTTCCCAAAATAATATCTATTTAATTAAACAACTGTTTTAAATCTAATTTGTCTAAAAAATAAGTTTATTATCATTTTTTTTTTCTGCAGTAAGTATAAACATGCAGAAACTTTCCTGTAAATTTTTTTTCTACTTATATAAACATCTGTAAAACAAAATTACCTCACTGATCAAATTCGAACGAACCCTAGCCGGCGACCTCCACATCACGACCTCAACCTCGGTTGTAACTTACGAATGCCATGTCCTGCCACCATCCTCCACGACTTCAGCGAAGTCGACTTTGATACCTCGTCGCGCTCACGAACGCCGACCCCCAAACGGTTGCAAAAAGCCTAATCGCGACCGGCCTCAAACCCCTCAGCGCCACCACCGCGACTAATGCCAATCGCCGCCTCGACCTTCCACTATCAAAACTCTAGCGACCACCCTCTACAAGCGCAAAACCCGTCGCCTCAAGATTACAGCTCGAAACCCCCCTTCGAACACGGCAAACCCTCACCTAGCCGTCCTCCATTGCGCGCCCGCGACTCTCGATCTCGTTCGAGATAGTCCGCCCTCCTTTCGTTCGCCATTTATTCTTCGTCTTATAATTTAATTTAAAGTTTTTTTTATCTAGGGTTTTTGATTTGAAGAATAAGGCTTCGGCCATTTTTTTAAGTTTAGGGATGGGCTATTATTGTTTCTAACGAAGGGAAAGAGAGATTACACGATTGTTCCTGAACGAAGAAAATATCTCCTATTTTTAATTATTAAACGAAGAAGCATAGTAGAGAAAGTAACGCTAGTTTTTTTATTTTTATTTTTTTAAATCCCTATACGTGATGCTAGCTACAGTACGCAATGCAATATCAACGCGTTTATATATCGTACGCTCACAAAACAACTCCAAAAGCTACAAAAATTGAAATCCGATAATAATTCAATATTACAAACTCAATGGAACTGGTTTCGTCGAATTCCGAGACTGTGCCTCGGAAGGCTATTTTTTTCAATTAAATTGGAACGATATAAATTTCAAAACTGAACAAACCACTGTTAATTTCAATTTTACAACTTCTATTATCCTCAGTACTATCAATATAAATTTTTCAAGCCTTCAAATTACTTTTAATAGGCTTAAAACTCCTGATTCAACAATTTACCCAACTTCACTTATTTAATTTAATAATTCAATTATCAAATAAATTGTGATATTCGTAATTCAAGTTAAAATTACTCTATTGAATATTTAAAATCAATTAAATATTCCAATTTTAAATGCTCGAAAATTTCGGGTCGTCTCATTCCTCCCCCGTTAAAAGAATTTTGTCCCCGAAATTACTAATTAGGAAGAATGGTCCAATACCCGTTTACCCCTTTCCCTAAAGCCAAACAGTTTCTAACAATTCAACATCTTACCAACTATTCTTTGTATAAAAGATCCATTATCATTCTTATTAACTTCCCAAAACCTTCTATAGTGTTCAAATAACTTTACTTATCCAACTATTCAAATTATAATTCAAAACCAAGTTTAAAATTTTCAAAATTTCTCAAAAATTTTCTAACTCCCTAAATTTCCAAAAATTTTGCCAGCGTCTCCTTTGCGCAACTAGCTCGGTACAACTACAAAAGGCCTCTACGGGCTCCCAAATTCCAAAAGAAAACAAAATGCCAAGTGGCTCGATCAAAAACCCAATCAAATTTCATACCGAAATTTAAACACATACCTTTTTGTCGAGCAATTCAAATTTATCTTTTGAAATCAAAACCAATTTTCCATTTCCTTTAATAATACCTGCATATCTTACTTAGCAATAATATCCAATCACAACATTCCCAAAGCATTTTATCGACTTCCTTACATGTGTCAATTATTTATTCGTTCAAATATCAACTTAGAATATATTTGCACTATTCAATTTCCAATTAAGAATTTACCATTCCTTTCTTAAGTTTAGTATAAGCATTTAATATGTTCCTTATATTTATTTTCACCTTACCACTTTAGTTTATATCTATTTCTATTCAAATCGATTCTTTCATTTCAATATGAATTCAATTTATCTTTAACTCTGAATATTTGGAATTTTATTTTTCATTTATACTTATTCATGTCATTATTTTAAATTAGTTTCATTTACTAATTTATTTCAATTTCCAATTTGAAATCATTTTGTCGTTAACAGATTTTTCCAAAAATTTTCAAAAAAAATTCTAACTCCCAAAATTTCCGAAATTTTTTGCCAGACTCTCGTTTGTACGGAGGAGCTATAGCAATTTGACAAAAGAGATAAATATATATACATCGACCCACCCGGTCGGAAAAACAAAAAACAGTTCATATTTCCTATTTTTACTGCGCAAGTGTACCTTATTTAGCATTTATAAGCAAGAGGCTTATTATTTTAGCAATTAGCGCAAACAAATCAAGCCACACGGCTTCCAGGTACCTGTGCTTACTCAACTAAACATGTAAGCGTCATTTATATGAAGTTTAACAACATTTCACTTACTTGCAATAGTTAAACACATGAATCCCAAAAGAAATGCACACCAAACACTTTCCGTAATCGATTTATATAGTTTCCATACTAATTCAACTGTTTCAATTAATTAATAACCATTTTCATTCAATTTGAATGGTTTTCAATCCATTCATATACAACTTCATCAATTTGAATGGTTTAAAACTCAATCGCTTACATTTAATTTATTTTTAAGCAAACCGAACTCATATTTAATTCAATTGCTCTCAAAATCAATTTATTTTGCTCCTATCAATTCATATAATTTTAATTACTTCCATTTGCATCCAATGACAATTTATTCTATGCAATTTGACGAGATCTATGTGAATAAATAAGTATTTATGTTTTATAACCAATTTAAATGGATTTTAGCTCAATTATACTTAATTCTGTTCCATTTTTCAATTTATTCACAATCCATATATTCTCATTTTCATTGCGTTTTAAATTTGAATACATTCACTTGCATTTCATTTTATTAACCAAACTAGTTTCATTATTCAAATAGGTTCCATTCAAAACCATTTGATCTAGCTCGATACATTCTATTTAAATTTCATTCACAATCCATTCATTTACGTTTCATTCCATATTTATTTATTTCAAACTATTTTATTTAGCTCGAAGACAATCCAGGCTATTTCATTCAATAACCATTTCAATTTTATTCACGATCTATTCATTTGCGATTCATTTCTTATCCGCATTCATTTAAATCCGTTCTATTAACTTGAAAACATTCTATTTTCTCATTGTCACTAAGTTATTTCAATTCCTTAACAATTTAAATGGTTTACAATTATTTAATTAAGAATTTCATTCCATTAAATATTATCTGTAACCCACCGAATTTTATTTCGTTAAAATTTATTTTCACTTGATTTAAATCCAATCCAATATCATTAAACTAAGTTTTATGTTCAATTCAATTCAACTCGTTCCCATCTTTTTAGCTTAAGTTGATTTACTTCAATTTATTCAAATTTTTTTTAATACTTAAGCTCATTTCATTTTACAAGTAAAATTTTCTCTTTTATTCAACTTAATTCTCTCTCAATTAAATCTCATTTAAATCTGCAATTTCATTTGATTAGTTATTATAAAATTTAACTTTTCAGATTCAACTCATTCTATTGATTACAAGGCCATTTCCAATTTATTTATACTTATTCGGATTTTATTCGCAATACAAACAATTACTATTTTAATCCAATTTCATTTTTATTCGATACATTTCCAATTATACTTAATTTGTTAACACTTCAAGTCAAATTTTAATTAATAACTCAAGTTCTGATTCTACTATTCTCTTTCAATTTACCATCAAATTTATTAACCCACAATTCAATTACATTTACTTCACTAACAATTCAAGTCGAATTTGATTTATAACTTCAGTTTTATTTCCAAACTTCAATATTAACTCACCAATTTAGCGTCTATTTAACTACATTAGGTTCCATTTACATATTTCATTGACTAATTTATTATCCAATTAGTTCTCCCCTATTCATAATCCAATACTTGATTTTAAATTTCAACATCTCTTCATTTAATTTTCTTAAGTTCAAATTTATTTTAAAATTCAAGTTTGGATTTTCGTTTCATTATCCAAAACATCAAACAATATTTATTTTGAATTTTCTATTCCACTTTCAAATTTTATAAGTCACAACTTATCATTTACACAATCCCATTCATTCAAGGCTTAAATATATTCATCTTTTATTTTTAACTTGAGTTTTACATTTATTTAAAATCCAAGCATATTTTATTCTATGGATTTATTTAATTCTGATTCTTTCATAAGTTATTCTTATTTATTTATTCCAATTCCAATCCTTATCTAACTTATTTTCCATTTATTCGGGTAAGAACCTAATTCCATTCAATACTCAACCGAACTTTTATTCCAATTCAGTTCTATTTTAACTTAGATTAATTTAATTTAATTCGATTTCAACTTAATTCGAATACAATTGGATATTATTTTTAGCCTATTCAATTAATTTCATTCCAGTTAAATTTTTATTCCCCAAATCCATGTTAATTTCATTTTTAACTTTTCACTTAAATTTAAATTCCAACATTCGAGCTTATATTTCCTTCCTGATTTAAAAATCATCTTAATTTATAAGCTTATAACCTATCCCATAAGGATTTTGGTTTCAAATCATTTTGAAATCTCCAACATCACCAATCACACTTCTAAAAAAATTTAAACCAATCTTGATTTTATTCCCTACAAATTTCCTTTGAGATTTTCAAAACAACTAGCTTTTTCTGAACTAATCAATTTTTGGCAGCAATCCGTCACATAAAAATTCAAAAATGAATACCGATGATGCGGCCGTCATCATCAGAATTATTTTCCAATAATCCAAGTGATTTCAATGCTATATCACCTTCAAAATCCATTTAAAACAAATTTCCTTTCAGAAATACCTCTAAAACAATAATGCTATTATTTATCTTCAAATACTTCGATAAACACTTCTAAAGTCTCCGGAATTTTAAATTTTCACATCCTGCTTACATCAATTTTAACTATAATTCATTTTTATAATTTATGCTTATACAAATTTCCATTTGATTGTATTTCAATTCATAAATTACATTTATAATTCATATTTATAATTTCTTTTTATAATGAATTTATTCCTTAATCTTTAGTTATATTTTCAATTTCCTGTTAAATTTTTACACAACAGTGATAATAATTTAATATTATCATTTCTAACATCCAAGCAACCATATATTAGCTAAAATAGTTTACAAAACTTTCTTTATATCAAAATATATTTTGGGCAAAATTATTTCATTCACCCACATTTAAAACAATACCGTGTCAAACTGTTCTATTCAAGTGTTTAGAAACCCTTTCGATACAGTTGTCTAGACTGTGCCAACGAAGGTTCATATGCCACTCAATAAACCAATCAACCCAATATTAAAACAATTTATATTCACTAAAAATACGCGCTCGTAACTATTAATACGCTCGAACTCATTTTAGAGTACTACGGACTCTAATTTGAGTAATTTCCCACCAGAGCCAAGGTTATCACCAACCAAAACATTGATACCAACTGTAACGGTCTAGGCTTTTCAACCATCGACAGCGGCCACAACTGGTAGGCTTTTCAACCATCCCAGCCCCATCGTGGCTTACACTGGTACCTCGAGTATGCTTTTACGGCGAGCCTCTCGACTCGCAACCAACCCTCCCGGGGACATGTAGGGGTAAGAGTCTCCCGTTCGCCACCAAACGCGAAGTGAGAACCCCCTATCATGCTGTAATATAGCAAACTCGATCCCCAAACGGTTGCAACCCCAAAGCCTAATCGCGACCAGGATCAAACCCCTCAATGCCACCACCGCGACTAATGCCAATCGCCGCCTCGACCTGCCGCTATCAAAACCCTAGCGACCCCCTCTACAAGCGCAAACCCCGTCGCCTCAAGATTATAGCTCGAAACCCCCCTTCGAACACGAGAAACCCTCGCCTAGCCGTCCTCCATTGCGCGCGCGACTCTCGATCTCGTTCGAGATCATCCGCCCCCCTTTCGTTCGCCATTTATTCTTCAGCTTATAATTTAGTTTAACTTTTTTATCTACAGTTTTCGATTTGGAGAATAAGGCTTCGGCCATTTTTTTAAGTTTAGGGATCGGCTATTATTGTTTCTAACGAAGGAAAAGAGAGATTACGCGATTGTTCCTGAACGAAGAAAATATCTCCTATTTTTAATTATTAAACGAAGAAGCGTAGTAGAGAAGGTAACGCTAGTTTTTTTTGTTTTTTTAAATCCCTATACGTGATGCTAGCTACAGTACGCAATGCAATATTAACGCGTTTATATATCGTAGGCTTACACAACAACTCCAAAAGCTACGAAATTTGAAATCCGATAATAATTCAATATTACGGACTCAATGGAACTGGTTTCGTCGAATTTCGAGACTGTGCCTCGGAAGGCTATTTTTTTCAAATAAATTTAAACGATATAAATTTCAAAACTGAACAAACCACTGTTTATTTTAATTTTACAACTTCTATTATCCTCAGTACTATCAATATAAATTTTTCAAGCCTTCAAATTATTTTTAATAGGCTTAAAACTACAGATTCAACAATTTACCCAACTTCACTTATTTAATTTAATAATTCAATTATCAAATAAATTGTGATATTCGTAATTCAAGTTAAAATTACTCTATTGAATATTTAAATTCAATTAAATATTCCGATTTTAAATGCTCGAAAATTTCGGGTCATCACACTACTACTACAGAGTCATGCCCTTCGGACTCAAGAACGTCGAGGCAACGTACCAACGACTAATCAATCGAATGTTTGCCAACCAGATCGGAAAGTCCAGGGAAGTATATGTTGATGGCGTGCTAGTAAAGTCGCGATTCTCCACTGATCATATCAAAAACGTAGAATTAATATTCAGCATTCTGCGAGAATACAAGATGAAGCTCAATCCACTGAAATGTCACTTTGGAGTCGCATCCGAAAAATTCATTGGGTTCATCACCAACGCTCGAGGGATCGAAGAAAATCCAAAAAAGATCTGGGTAATCAGAAATCTGGAAACTCCACGAACCATAAAGCAAGTCTAGAGCCTCAATGGGAAGGTAGCAGCATTGAACAGGTTCATGTCATAGTCCACCGAGAAGTGCATTTCCTTCTTCGATCTGATCCGAAAAGGAAAATGAAACTTTTAATGGACAACGGAGTGTGAAGGCGCATTTTGAGCACTGATTCAACATCTTTCCACACCGTCGATTTTTTCAAAGCCTATCGATCATGAGCAATTATACCTTTACCTGGCGGTATCATAAAACGCAATCAGTACTACCTTAGTTCGGGAGGTAGACCGAGTATTGAAACCTGTCTACTATGTTAGTAAACGACTAACCGGAGCTGAGAGAAATTATCCGAAGTTAGAGAAGTTGGCTTATTGTCTCGTTATTGCCTCAAGGAAGCTCCATCCATATTTCCAAGCTCATTCTATCAATATTTACACCGATCTGCCATTACGACGGGTCCTTACGTGGCCTGAGACGTCTGGTAGGTTGCTCAAGTGGAACATTGAACTGAGCCAGTTTGATAACACTTACACTTCGAAGCGAGCTATTCAGGGACAAGTCCTAGAGGATTTCATAGCTGAATTCACCGTCTTAGAGGACTTTCCCAAAACTAGTGAATTTCTTGAATATATCTGGAAGCGGCATGCCGATGGTGCATCGAATGACTGGTGCTCGGATGCTGGAGTAGTACTTGAAACCCCCAAAGGCCAATCCATATGATATGCCCTGAAATTTGATTTTCGTGCGACCAATAATGAAGCTGAATGTAAAGCCTTGCTTGCTGGATTAAAACTCACCCATGATTTGAGAATTATTGCTGTAGAGATATACTATGATTCACAATTAGTCATATGCCAAGTTCGGGGTGAATATCAAGCCAAAGATTGAAGACTGGCTACTTATCTAGCTCAAGTCCAAGAAATACTTAATCTGTTTGATTATTATGCCATCTTCTACATACCCCCTGAGCGTAATCAAAAGGCTGATTCATTGGCGAAGTTAGCAAGTATGGGCGAAGCACAGTAGTTGGGACTCGTTCCTGTTGAAACTTTATCCTCCCCGAGCATTGATTATATGGAGACAGACGGTGTATTTGAAATCACTTCCAGTAAGGAGTCATGGATGACTCCATACAGAAATTACATCGAGCATGGAATGCTACCTGAGCGCAGGAGTGAGAAGCGGCAGATTCTTCGAAAAGCTTCGCGGTCCACCATTCAGAATGGAGTCATGTATAGAAGAGGATATTCCGTTCCTCTCCTTCGGTGTATTGCACATGATGAAATTAAATGAGTGTTACATGATGTACACGAAGGAGAATAAAGCAATCACACCGGGGTGCAAGCTCTCGCTAAGAAAGTACTTCGATACATATATTATTGGCCAACTATAAATCGTGATGCAGCAGACTACACCAGGAAGTGTGACAAATGTCAAAAGCATGCTCGGATCCCTAGAGCCCCACCTACTGAGATGACCCAAATGGTCAGCCCATGGCCATTGGCAGTATAGGGCATCAATATCATTGGCTCTCTACCTCTAGCCAGAGGTGGTGCGAAGTACGCCATCGTCGCAGTTGATTACTTTCCCAAGTAGGCCGAACCTGAACCTCTTGCAACAAACACGACGAAGAAGGTTATCAACTTTGTAGTTCGCAACATTATCTTCCGATTTGGTCTCTCGCATACCATCATCACTGATAACGGAGCCCAGTTCGACAGTGTTGAATTCAAGGATTTCTGCCAGCGATTCCATATCCACAAGAAATTCTCTACAGTCCCTCAAGCAAATGGCCAGGTTGACGCTGTTAATAAGGTTATCAAGTCTATTCTGAAGAAGCGACTAGAAAAGGCCGGGGGCAAGTGGGTTGATGAACTTCCTATGGATTTATGGGCTTACCGTACAACCCACAAGTCAGTGACCAAACACACTCCATTCTCTCTATACTATTGTTCAGAAATCGTTATTCCAGTCGAGATGGAAGTACCTTCTCATCGAGTGACTTATTATGATCCGAAGAAAAACGCCATATTACATGCTGAATCCTTGGATTTTTGGATGAGAAGCGTGAAAAGGCCGATTTGAGGGCAGCCACGCACCGAAGTCGAGTCGCTCGATTATATAATGCAAAGGTCCAACCATGAACCTTTGAACTCGGGGATCTCATCCTCAAGAGAATTTATCTGTTCCCTTCACACATGAAACCAACTTGGGAAGGACCGTATGTGATTGAATGAAAATTTGGAGATGGCACATTTAAGTTATCAACCGATGACGGTCTTACCTTACCAAGGGCCTGGAACAGCGAGAGTCTCCGTCGCTACTACATCTGACATGCTTTATTTATTTAATCTATTTTTCATTTGCAATTTGTTTCTGCATTTTAAATTTTGAATTTTTAGTAAGGAAACTGATTTTGCCGTATTTTCTTATTTCAGCAATAAAATGCCATCTCTTTGGGCCAGAGCTGTGATTTATTGAACGTGACATACAGCCATCACAACGCACGAAGAGCTAAGTTCTATCATGCAGTGGAATTTATTCAAATAAGAGTGATTGTGATACGGCCGGTCACTCGCTAAGTGAAACACGAGCTCGGGGCAAGTCACTACACTAAAGCCAAAAAGGATTGATACATGACAATCCTTTAACTAACTCCAAACTCCTAGAGTGCGAGTTGGAGTATAAACTCATAAATGCAGTTTCGAAGAGGGTGGACCCATCCACCTAACGACTTCGACCGTATCCTAACCAAGTTCGAGGAGGATGGATCCGTCCATCTAACGACCTCACTTGTTAACTCAGGGTAGATGTGAATCAACCATCTACGATCTCGATAAATCCATCGTTCCCAGAGTGCGAACGAAATCCTAAAAGCCTAAACAGATGTGACTAACCATCTGTTGGACAACTCCAAATTCCTAGAGTGCGAATTAGAGTATAAATGAAATCTCCAAACTCCTAGTGTGGGAGTTAGAATATAAACGCCAACACCAAGTTCCCAGAGTGCAAATTGGTGTATAAACATCAACTACAAGTTCCCAGAGTGCGAGGTTGAGTACAAACACCAAATCCAAGTTCTCGGAGTGCGAACTGGAGTACAAACATCGATTGTCTTTGGATTCCCAGAGTGTAAACTAGACTATAGATCGCAAATAACTCTAAGTCCCCAGAGTGTGGTCAGAGTACAAATATAACTCGAGTGCAAATGAACACTCATAGACTAACCAAAGTTCCCGGAGTGTGGACAAATTCTTAAAATTCAAACAAGCACGATCGACCGCTGAAGTTAAAATACAAATCCTCAAAGAGCAGATGTGATCATCATAAAATGAGCAAGTGTGACTAGACCGCTCAACTCTCACCTACGTGAGCATCGACTTAACGATGTTAAGCTCGAAGAAATGAAGGCGAAATGTGATCGCTACCCGATCTTTGGAACTCATCCTCAGAACTGGGGGCAGAGCTTAAGTGTTAGCCATTTATCGAAGCAATGCAACGTCAGAGTTCAACTTAATCTCCATTTATGAATCATGTCCGTAATCTCTGGACTTGACAAATAAAAACGAACTCGACTCAAAGGTTGAAACTCCGCAAATGCACTAAACTAAAATTCAAATACCAGAATACTTAAGCAAGAAAGATAGTAATAGAGTCAAAGCCAAAAACAAAATTTCATTTCAACCAACTATAAATGAAGTTCATGTACAAGTTTTTCCAAAATTCCTGCTAGCGGGGGCCGAACCTACATTTATACACGGCCTACGAAAGGAAAGCAAAACAAATTTCTATCTACCAAAAAATGCGCCGAACAGGCCCATCCACACTTTCTTCTCCTTTGCTTCTTTTTCGGCGTAGACCCGCTGGAGCCGCTAATGATTTTCCGCTTTGAGCTCTTGCCTTTTGGTGGACGGTCTCCAGGCGGGAGCATGATCTCAACGTCCTCCTCCGAACTCGAGTGTACAGGAATACTTTCAACAGGTGGAGTCGGAGGAGTCGGATCAACTATAGGGAGCGGAATGGGCACACTGGTGTCAACAATCGTACCTCCAAGTGATATCATTCTCAGCGGAGCCAGACCAGGCGCTGCCATTCCACCTCCAAAACTGCCACCACGATCTGCAACCTCCATTTCAGCATTGATTTCGGCCAATATTTCCTCTTCGTTGATTGATTGAGCCTCGTTGGAGCGCCGGTGGTCAGCTTTGAAGAGTCAGTAGCAGACGCAAGTCTACTAATGACAAATGGCAGTATCACAAAGGGGTCACTGTGGCAACCGAGGAGTTCATTCAACATCTGCTCATCGAAAGAAAGCATGCCCACCTATGTTCCATCCATCGATGTAGACATTGTTGTGGTAGTCGCTTCAGTAATAATGACCTCTTGATTTTGATGTGAATCTTGGGTTGCAGGAGGCGCTATCGGTGTGACTCCAGTCTTTGGACACAAAATAAGAGAGACTGTTAGTAAACGCTTCAAGTCAAGTTCCTTATTTCGAACACACATGAGATATGTTCAGAGTACCTTCCTCAGTTTGACTCATGGACGATTTAGTGGCTTCAAAGTTGTACTCTTTAATAGGAGATAGCTATGGTTGTACCGGATTACAAGTGGGGATAGATTGGGGATTAACCGCTGGTGCAGGATCATATTAGGTCGGCGCAGGAGTATCCAGACTTGTATCGTGATGATCAACACCTAAAACCACCCCTACTTCCGAGCGTTGGGCACCAAGCTTCTCCATTTCATGCAAAATCATTGACTTATGGAGAATCTTCCTTTCATCCTCAGTCATCATGCAATTCTTGAGCTCAAACTCGTCGAATGACTTGCTCAGATGAACTGCCTTCTCCTCCTCGACCAATTGGCTCCGGGTGTTATAGAGATGTGCCGAATAGTTTTCGAGCTAGGCCAAATTTCTATGTTTTAGCATGTTGGCATTGTAGGTGACGAGAAGATCTTCTATATCAGCCTCCAGCCTGGATTCTGCCATCAGAACTTTTTCCTTAACCTCAGCCTCCACCGTGCGGACTTTCTTCACTGCCGCATCCCGTTCACCTTGAAGCACCACAGCTTGATCATATGCCTCCTGTGCTGCGGTGTTGGCGTTGTCCATCTCTTTAATGATTTCTGAAAGTTTGGACTTAAGCTCATTAAGCTCTTTGAGGGCCGTATCCCTCTCGATAGTAACGGTGGTGTTTCGATGACCCATTTCCTCCACCAGGGCATAGTGTGATTGCCTCATCCTCTCCATGGCCGAGTTTGCCTTGTCGGCCATTTTAAGGGCCTAAATTTCTAATTTTCGGGAAGACTCGCTTCAGTATTGAGCACCTGGATGATACAGTCCTTCTAAGCATGCTCCTTCTCTAACTTCTCAATAACGGCTGCCCGCTCAAAGGCCAACTTCGATGCTTTTTTCACGGCCTTCCTCCACCCCTTGTATTGAGAGTAGATGTCATAGATATAGTCATGCATCGTGTTCTCAACCTCTGTCGGAATTCTCTTTAGGTGTGGGGGGAAAATATAACCATTGAAGAAGATATCTGGAAAATCCTTCTTCAATTAGGCGATTTAAATTCCTTGTTCCCCTGTAGGATCGACCTGCTCTGCAATTGTGGGGGCTGCTATTTCATTTCCATAATGACGAGTTTCAGGCCTTGAGACGTAAGAAGATGGCTTGTGCCATGAAGTTTTCGAAGGACATAACACATAAACAAGAGGCTGTACAAGGTTTCTAGGAGGGGGAGAATGAGAACGGGATCGGTGCCTGTACTCCCTATCTCTATCATGTCGCTCTTAACTGGAGTATCCACGATCATAGTCCCTATCCGCCTCTCTCCTACGTGGCTCATAATATGTGGAAGATTGGCGACCCTTTCGAAGACTTCCTAACACCGAGCCTCGGTCGGACATTGTATCTGCAAAGTAATAAAAATAGAGTTAGTAATCTCCCAAAGTGGGCAACTTATAGCCGGGAATTGTGTAGTGCCATGAATGGTATATGTATGTTCAACCCTCCGACCAACCGGAAGTGTCGGCCATGCTAGTGGAAAGAGACTCGCTTAAGTCTAAAGCATGTTGAAGCTCCTCCAATACAGCATCATGTTGGAAAGACACGTAATCCGAAATTGGAATATCGGTGAGCCCTTCGAAAAGGTCTTCCACCTACGAAGGAGGACATCCGAAATATTAATCCTGGGAAAAAGCAAAGACAGATCACAGATTTCAGTCTCGCGGATTTAAAAGTTTGAAAGCGATTGCCTTGCCTTTTCTCTTTCCTTTGGAACTCTGAAAGGCATCAGAAGGCCCGTCCACAAGCTCATTATTGGTGGGTGTTCTCTCTGGATCAACCCTCTCAGTTATAATGACTACGTACATCTTATGCTTAGCTCATTTCTTCAAAATAGCCCTTGGTGTTCTTTCAAGCCTTATAGTCAGTCCAACGATTCTCAAATTTTTATATGTCAGAACTGAGTCGATGTCCCTCTCTTCACTCGAAACTTCTTGGAGAATCCGAACTATCTCTTTGAAATGCGCACCTTCAGGCCATGGAATTACAGCTGTAAAGGAAAAAAGAGATATAAGTTTGGAATCAGTCACGATTATCTTATTAGCTACATGAGAAGACTGCAGTACTTAGGTCTAAATAACCACCGACTGGCAAATCCTGGGGGGCATCGAACATAAAACCATTCCGTTTTGAAGTAACTTAACCTGGTCCAAGACCTCATCAGTACTTGATAATTTATACCGCTTCCAGGAATGTAAAAGAAGGGCTACCTCCCTGGCTCTTGATGTTGAATAAATATCTAATCTTGATCGGTGTAGGGGGTCGAAAGAGATGCTCTATGAATACGATGAATAAGATGTTCAACAGAGCATATCCATTGGGGTGTAGTTGAGATGGAGCAATTCCCAAAAAGGATAACACTTCCCAAATGTATCGATTGAATGAGGGAAGTGTTCCATCCGTGCACGCATGGCGGTAAATCCTTCCGGTGGATAGTGCGGTCTATCAGTCGGTCCCGGCAATAACACATCGTCTAGTGACAGGCCATGCCTTAAACATATTCGTCCCAACATATCTTCAGGAACATTGGACGGTACAGAATCTGGCGGGTTACCAATAAGTGATGCGCCAGCTAGCTCATCCGGTGCTGGATCTATGACTTTCGGCCACGATAGCCGGTATATCGATAAATGGGGGGAGTGAACTTTGAACTTCCTACTGCTGTGAGCTTGAAGGTTCCATAACTAACTAACTTATTAAAAATCATCATTAGACGATAATAAGTCCGTGCATCCCCCAGTGTGTGAAGTGTGTGAATGTGTAGTGCAGTGCGGTGTGATATATTACTTGAAAAATTCTAAAAAGTATGAAGAAACATGCAAACGAAGAGGCTTTGAAGTTCAGCTGGAGTGACCGTCATCGTCGACCATCACAATCGTGCCATCCAGATGTTAGCGATCGATCCAAGTTAAAGTTCATTAATTTTTTTTTCAAGTCACAGTTCCATCAACGAGCATCAAATGGTAGTCAAATATGCAGTTCAATGGTGAAGTCCAATTATGTAAGGGGGAAGCTCGTCTGAGTCAAGTGTTCAATTATGAAAATTTTTGTATCCATCAGATTGCAAGTTCATTTCATATCGCCAAATGTATTGTTCATATCGATCAGAGAGTTCAACATTTCATATCGATGGCCGAAAGGCCAATTCGTATCGATAAAAAATTCCCGACTTCGTAACGATCGCACACAGCACCTTCGTATCGATCCCCAGAACCATGCCTTCGTATTGATTGTTTTGGATCGATGAGAACTTCCACCGAAGGTCGATACGAAACTTCCCACTCCGTCGGTGTAAAATTCCACTGCTTGGACCGATACGAATTCCCTTTTAATCCAGATTAATATGAACAGGATTGTTATCCATCATCGATACAAACGCGTCCTTCACTCCATCACCTATCCTCGATATGGACGCATCTCTCGTATCCATCTACATCTCTTCTTCTCCAATCAAATCAAGCAATATAGAAACCATATTCTCCCTCCTCCAACTTTGCCCCGACCATCTCCAGCCTCTTCTTAACAAACACGGCCATAGATATGAATGGGATGGCATCGAATTATGAGTCACAACGTTTTCAGCACAAATTTGTTGACTAATTACCTGCGTTAAGGTGTTGCTGTGAGGGCTTAGAAAGTTGGGTCAATTTGGAGATGGAGGCAAGTTCTTTTTTACATTTCTTCTATCAATATGAAAGCCAGAGGAAAGTGAGAGCATATAAAAAATTAGCTAAGTACAGGAACTATTTAAATGGGAGAGAAAACCAAGGAAAAGAAATAAGTCACCTCCTAGTTGCCTCGACCAGTAGACTCGGGTTTTCCCTAGATCAATACGAATGGGCTATTCGTATCCATAGATTCGGGTTTTATCGATACGAACTCTACAACGAATGCTTCCGAGGCACCAGATTCCATCGATACAAAACACTTATTCGCATCCACCATTTTCGACACCATTCAGATGTGTCAATATGAGCTTCACTGTTCAAATCCATCATCAGCCATCGATTTCTCTATTCGTATCCCTCATAAGTCCATTGATGTGGAATGCTTAGTTCGTATCCATCAGTGTGAACGGTATCGATGAGAAAACCATCGACACGAATGTAAATTTTCAACTCCTTGAATCGATCCCGAGGACCGATATAAAAAAAACAACAACTGTTTTTCAAAGTTCTACATTGGTTCAGGAGAGGATTCGATATGAAGAGAAAGTTCCAAAACAACCATTAAGCATTGTTACAACTTGAGTTTCACATCAATTCAGGAGAGGATCGATGTGGAATTCGATACGAGAAAATTGATAACGACTTGTAGACACGCGAACGTTAACGAGAGACAGGTTAACTTGTGTGCATATATGTCAGACTAACTTTCAGTTTTCAAAATTCCCAAGTTGAATGTCTACCTGATGAACGATTACAACGAAAAACAGCTAATCGCTATCATACAACAATCGGTTACAATGGTACACGGTGCAACATTTGGCCATCATCAGTTCATATTACGGGAAAATCAGACAAGAATTACAACTTTCAACGAGAAGATGATAACTATTAAACAAGTTAAATGGAACTATTTAGGGTGAAGAATGCAGTTTTTCATAGCACGTCATATTCACACAAGATGTACTTTGGGTGGAAAATGTTATCCCGCCTGTTGGCAAGGCTGAAATATCATGGAATTGACTGAAAATCAAGGATCGCTCGTCCCAAATATCGAGTATGCATAAGTTTTCTATGGATGTCGATAAATTCTGTCTGAGTTTGGATCAGGCTACAATTGACAAGAAATGACAACCAAAGCAGTGAAAGCCAACGTTCCAAGTTTCAAGTCAATCGGAGTCCGTATGCTCAAGATATGATCGATACCAGTCAAGAAAGCAAGCTGTTCGAATCGGTCAGGACGCACCACTTCGTATTCATCACTACAACAACTTCGTATCCATCAGGGAAGAGCGTTATTTTGTATCCATCGGCTAAAGGGTCTTGTTCAAATCCATCAGGAGCACACGGCATTGTATTGATCAGAGGAACTGTATTCTTCGTATCCATCCACTCAACTGCCTTGTTTGCATCGATCAAGTTCCAGTAGTTCGCATCCATAGAGTGGTCCTCACACTGTGTACTTCGTGTCCATTATCAGTAGCATCCATGTTCATTTCGTATCGATTAAGTTACACTCATTTCATATCGATCGGCCACAGATCGAGACGAAACCAACAATCTTTCTCGATATGAAGTGGCACGCCAAAAGTCGATGCGAAGTAAGTTACATTCGACCGATACGAACAGCGTAACATCATCGATACAAACTAGGTTGTAGTGTATCGAGTCGAACTAAATCACGCACTCGATAAGAACAGCACGGTCATGATCGATACGACCAAAGCGAAAACCTTGGAACGAGCCAGTAAATTTGGCGTAAACAAAAGAATGGGCGCCACGTCAACTTACAAGCACGTGCACTGATCGATTCGAATGAAACGATACGAAGGTGATCGATATGAACTAAACAGCTTATCGAAAACACAAACTTGCATCGATTATATCTCTCCACAAGTCCAAATGCTATGAAATTTTCATAGGAGCTTACATACGACCTAAGGAAGGTCCATGCCAAGTTTCGACTCGATAGGTCACATGCTGATCGATACAAAATTCGTTCGTGCCGATCACGGATCGAGCCAAAACTTCATGGGATCGATCGTGTAGGCCCACCTACGTGCCAGAAGAAGTCTCCCGAGATTTGAACAAGATATCAGCCTCATACGCCTATAATTAGAGCCCCAAGGCCTACAAAAGAAGGATCTTTTGGCTTTTTGACATCCATACTCTGCCGAATTCAACTTTGCACTCCATAGCGGCTATTGTACTTGAATTTCAGAACTGTAATTCGCTGTAATCGATGTAATCAATTATAGTCGACAAGTGAATATCAATAAAGTCATCAAACTTCATAGTAGACGTAGGAAATAAGCCGAACCACTCTAAATCGCTGTGCTTCTGTGCGTTTTCATTATCTATATTTGAAGTGTTTGTTAGATAATTCTCATTTGACATTACTATTCTTCACTTTTATCTCTATAAATACTTCTGAAGAACATTGTGCCCATTTTTGGTACTAACACCTTGTTCAGGTCCGAATAGTCAACACACATTCTACATTTCCCATTTGCTTTCTTCACCGGTATAGGGTTAGATATCCATTCGAGAGGTATGGCGTCTCGAATAATCCCATCATGAATAAACTTGTTGACAAACTACTGGAACTTTTCTGGCGAATATATTTCTTAATGGCATCGTGAAGATGCCAACATTCATTAGTATTATGCCTGTAGCATTCATGAAACCAACAGTACTTCCTGGTTTACTTTTGTTCCTCAGTCGATTCTTTCGAACGCGGCTTCCTATACTAGAAAGTGTTACAGGTCGACGGGTAGATGTTCTCCAATGATGCATTCAGAGGCGTATAGTCGTTATACGTAGGAATCCTTGGCTTCTACCTTCCGGGCTCCCATTTTCGATCATGATTTCCTTCTCCACTCCTTTTCGCATGCCCAGCTTATTTTGAAAATTAAATCAAACCTTTCCTGAGCTGTCGGCAGATTGTTTCGCTGCGATGTTGCTTTGTATCGCTTCTCCACTTGGCCCTATAGCATTGCTCCTTCTAGACAATTTGGCCACTTCCTTTCTCATGAACTGGTTTGCCTTCGTGTAGCAACACTCCAGCATAGTCGGCGGTTTTCCAACTAGCAATCACCAAACTCGAATTCTGGGTCAAACCCCATTGTCACAGCCATAAGTATGGCATGATTATTTGGATTACTAACATCAGTAGCAACAACATGAAATCTTTGCAAGTAATCCTCCGGCGATTCCCCGGGAGCTTAGATTACACTAGATAGAGACATAAAATCTTTGAGGCATGTGGCGTGAATCCAGAATTTTTCTACGAATCCCATTTCCTGCTCGTCAAATCTTGACATCAATCTAGGGGGTAACCTCGTGAACCACATTGTAGCAATCCCGGATAGAGTTATAGGGAAGCATCTACATTTGGTTGAATCATTTGCTCTTGCTGAGTCCATCTAACATTTGTACCATAAGATGTGCTGTCGGCGCAGGCCTTCCCTTTATAAGAAGGAATTTAGGCATGTTAAACCTCCTAGGACATAAACCTCCTAGGATATTCGGCCTCTAAAATGTTGTCAGTGTATGGAGTATGACTCCTAGAGACTTCCCAATCATCGTTAGTCAAACCCTAATTCTCGCTCATCAGCCGCCTAACCATTGCGGACAAGTCCGGAGTCTGGATAAGGGTGCCAAGTCAAACACCGTCTAGCATAAATGTTTTGGTCGATGTCTCGAGGGCATCTCACATCTCCTTGGCCTATCGTCCAACAGATGCGCATCCGAAGGGTTCACTTCATTATCATCCTAGGGAGGTAATTGATTGGCATCCAAGTTTTCTCCAGTGCCTAAGTTCCCGGTTCCAGGGTAAGCATGACCCCCCAGGTGCAGTTGAGGATCCATCTTCATGGTTGAGGGATGGTACCAACCCCTAGGGAGGGATCGACACCGACCCGAATTTGCTGCCCGTGGTGGTCTACCCCATGTTGCTCGATTTCTCTAGCTCGCATCGTTTAAATCATGTGATGCTACACCTATGGTGTCTGTCCGATGAAATTGAGCTATCTGATGTCGAGTATGAAGTAGGACTTCCTCCGGCATTTTGACGCCATTGTTGAGAAATTTAGTTCACCAGGTTGGCATTAGCTTGGATTTGCTCGTTTATCCATCTACGGCTCTCCATCAGCTCCTTCATTAACTAAATTCAGCTATAGTAATAGAATCCGAGGGGTTCTAGACTGCAGTGAGCTCCATATTCGCATTAGTAGGTTGGTTGCTTGGCCTTCCTTGTTGGACACTAGCAGTTTTGCTGGCGTCAAAGTTGTAAGAAGTAGATCTCATATGCCTTATCATCGTAGAATCCTTTGCTTAAATCTTGGAAAATCTAAATAGTATCTACAAGCTTCTTAAATGAACCCGGATCTCCACTTGGGGATTTCCTCAATCCAGTAGCAACAAAGGTGGTCCTAATAACCTGAGAATCGAGTCTCCCAGTGAAAGCACCAACGTGTTTGCAACCAAATTGGTCACAAACACACGAGAATAGATTTGAGTAGAGAATTAAATGAAAAAAGAGGAATAACACTGAATATCAAGAAAAATGCAACAGAAAACAAAAACACCAAGATTTATAGTGATTCGGCATTGACTTCCTATGTCCACTCTGAATGCTTTCTTTATTGCTTTGTCAACCCGTTGATTACAATTACAATCCACAAGAAAGGGCTTGAGAACAAGTTAAAAAAAGGAAATTGATTACAAAAATGGTAGGGTTTCACTTGTCAACCAAAAAAAAAGAGTCCCTAAAAGTCTCCCCCGCCCCTGTATTTATAGATGAAGGTAGTCTTCAACCTGATTGACATCTTAAAGCCCAAAAACTCCCTTTGACCACTTGGGCGCACCATAAGGAAGAGCCCAGCCCAACATACTATGCCAAACCAAAATACCATGCCGAACCGATGTCATGTTGTGCCGACTCGATGTCATGCTGACCACCTTGTCCCCAAGCTCTATGCCAATCCTACCAACATCTGCTATGCTTACCCGAACATCATCATACATTATGTCGACCTAATAATGTTCTGCACTATGCCGACCTGAGCAATGTTATGCACTATGCCGACCCGAGCCACATTGTGCTGACCTGATGATCTTCGTACACCATGCCGACCCGATGGTCTTTGCACTCTATACCGACCCGAACAGTGTATCATCCATGTGCACTACCCATCCAACTGGTCTTGCCAACCCTAACAACACTACCTAGAAATATCAGTCCCCATTACATATTATGTCGATCCATCCACAACAAGTGCTATGCAGATCCAATAGATACCGCACACTCTTCAATTATTAATCATCTATGTCGACCCCTATCCCACCAAACTAACCTTCATAATTCTGATATCCTGCATCAACTATTCATTGTCCTTATTTACCCTAGGTTGGATATAGTTGCTCGGAAATCACACTCTGGTCACATAAAGGTCATCTCGTTGCCATCTTTCCCATCAGTAATCAAGTCTGATCTTTGTAATCACCTTTTTTTAGCCGGCCAAGGTACTGGGTAACCGTAACCACAGCGATAATTGCTATGGATGCAGTTTTTGGAAAAGTGCAACTTTTCACAACATTAAGTTTTTTATACGTGGAAATATTTTATAAAACTTAATAATAATGATTAAGGTGAGTTAATTAAGGATTTATTAATTATATAAGTTTGGTAATTAATAGTTAATTATGTATTAAATAAGGATTATTGATTATAGTTGGGGGAAGATTAATTACTAATCAATTATCTTTTAAAAGTAAGATTTATTTTAACTAATTACTGATTATGTAAGATTAATTTTTAATTAATCATGAATTAAATATATGATTTATTTTTATTTAATTATTAACTAAGTACAAGTTTAATTATTAATTAGTAATTAAGTAAGGATTTAATCATTTTAAGTATAAATTAATTAAGGGTTTTAGCTTATAACTCAATTTATTGTTAAAGGTTAATTATTTCTTGACTTATATAAGTAAAGTTAAGTTTTAAATTAGGATTCAGTTATCGTTTAATAAAGTTTAACTTATATTTAATTATTTTTTAAGAGGTTAAAGATTTAATTACATTATTTTCCAAAGATCAATTTGTTTGAAAGCAACTTTTTTCCAAAGAATGTTTTTGAATACAAGGGATTCTATTTTCAATACCATTAAGTAACCATACAAATATGAATAGCTCATACTAAACTTTGACTTTAGTTAGCAGAGTAAATCCTTGTTCTGCTATACCTTAATTAACTAGACTATTGGACATTTCCTAGTAGAATAATTTCATGTTCTGCTATAATTGAGCTTAGTAAATTGTTTGGATATCTATTTAACAGGATAAATCACCGTCTTACTATATATTAATTGGACATGTATCTTCCGTTTGGTTTATACTGACTTTTTATTCCCTTATTTAGTTTTGAATTTTATTTACAAATATGTTGGGTTATGTAAATAACTATTATGTGACTTGGAAGTCAAAATTTAATTAAAATGGTAACTTGATTAAGTACCATTGTGGTCATTAAGCCTCCTTTCAAATTTGTAAATTATGGTTTCTAAATCGACTTTAATTCTATATCAATTTTAGGTTAAGTGTTTGTAAATTATTTTTTAAGATGTCCAATTATTTTAGTAAAGGTATTCACAAATGATGCTTTGTAAATGATTTATAAAGGATTTATTTAAAGAAGATTTACAAATAATATTTGTAAATGATATTTAAAAAAGGGAATTATAAATGAAGATTTATAAAAGAGTTTATAAATGACTTTAGATATTTATAAAAGAGTTTTGTAAATGATTTTTGGAAATTTATAAAAGCATTTTATAAGTGGATTTAGAATTTAAGCATGGGAGATTTATTAATAGAAATGGTTTATTAAAAGGATTGATTGAAGAAAATTTATAAAAGAATTAGAAATGGGATTTCCCTTAACCGACCTTCTTAATTATGGTAGTGTGAACAATTGTTCCATGCTTAACATCGAAGGAACTATGTTTAGGGTTATCCTTGTCTTTAATTTAAATAACATTTGTTTGGTCCATATTTTGAAGAAGAAAAAATCTTTCACAATATGAATATACTTATGTCAGTGAGATAAGTATATGAATATTTTGATAAATGTTTTGAAAAGGAATTTAATAAATGAATATTTTTTTTTTGAGACTTAGTGATTTCTATGGGTAATTAAATCTCTAGACTTTTGTTTGTTTGTGTATTTGATAGTTAAATAACCGACTATGAAATCTTGGCCAGTTTTGACTTAGGAAGTATGATTGTATATGCGAGTTCCTCAATGAAAACTCAAATACTTATTGTATACTTCCGAAAGAACCAGGAATGAATCAACCAGAAGTTTTTGTTGTTGGTTTGGAGGGACCGAGATCGAATATGTTATCTGAAAACCATTCTAAACCAACATAAGCATTTGAATTGAAGATATCCTAAAGATGATTGAAGACGGAGCTTTGAAGTGCAAGGGTTATGTACTACTAATCCTTAGGGGGATTCCAAAATGGGTGTAGTAGAAGTAGTGCCTTTGGTTTCTTTCATTCCCAAAAATGAACTTATATGGATGAATGTTGACACTGCATTGTGTCTGAAAGGCATTGTAGCATTACAGGTTGATTGTTATCTAAAAGGTAAAGATAGCCTCAAGCCTCACAACCAAATAATGGTGAAGCAGGTTAGATGCAGCACGGCTATGTAGGTGGCTCCTGTTAGGGTATGATCATCGGCCTATCTAAAGTCGATATCTATATGTATGCTTTGGAGCTAATTAACCAAGGAGAAATTATATTCGGTGTTATCCAATAAGGGTTAGACTAGTCTTGTGTACCAGAGGTGCAAGATGTTCTTATCGATGCTAGGTCCATTTTATCTAGAGGTGTACTATTCAGAAGGTGGCTCTTACCTTGTTATTGTATGGAATCTGTTCTCCAATAAGCATCATACAGACTTTGTTGTGTCCGACTATGTTGAAATATGAGATACAAGCATGTCATCTATATTCGTATGTTAATTTAAACCCTACACACTATTATAAAATCACTGAATTTTCTATAAAAATGGTTTGGTTAACGAAGGTAAAAACTTATCTATGTTTATATGCAACATGGTCTAACGAGATACCTTTGATTTTAAAAGTTTTTAATGTAATACTTTTGTTGTTTGGAGTTTACTCACACCAGACCCATGTCTGATATGAAGTTTGATTTATTTCTCTAAAAATCTTAATTACTCAAATTTTTATGAGTAGCCAAGTAGTTCAAGTTTCTCATGGATGCATTATGGAGGAGCTTAGAGCAGATGGCTTTATCGATAGCTAGGTATTTATCTTATTTTCACTTTGTTGCTTGTATTTTGTATCAATTATATAAGGACGACAGTTATAATTATCACGGAGTAGAATTTTTATTAGTATGACTCTGATGTATCGTTTTGGAAATAACTATGTAAATTTTTATGTTGGAACAATAAATATTGTTCCGTTACGTTGTGAGATTTTGTGTTGTCTACTTCATCTTGTCTTCTTCTTTTTTCTTTCCCCTAATGACCAGTCTTTCATATGACTAAATGATCGGCACATGAATATTGATGATGTATTAAGTAACGCCTTTAGTAGTAAGAGAGGTAGATCATTACATTAATTATTTAAATTAATTAAATAGGGTTCTTGAGTCTAAAATTTTTATATGTGAAGAGAAGGATATTCTCAAATTTCTGCCAATTTTTGGGATCTTAACCATTTCGATTTTTATGAATTTGTTATGGTAGATAAGCATACAAGAGATTAATTAATTAATAGTATTAATTTGTTATTTTTAAAAAAAAATTGGGAACTTACAAATCTCATGTGGTAGTTTTTCTCTGAAAAGGAAAAGTAAAAGTTTTGAGAAGCACCATCGTCCTAGTGGTTAAGTGATTCAGCTTTTGTGCGAGAGGTCATAAGTTCGAAACTTGCATAGTGTGATTCGAACATTTGTTGTCATGTGATATGTTGTCCTAGTGACATGTTATATATGAAGTACCATTTCAAAAAAAAGTAAAAGTTTTTTTTATCCAATGAGTATTGGACAAGAATTTGGATTTGGTAAAAAATTATTACTTTAACTAGTAAGAAATCAGTTTTTACATAAATTACAGTGATGCCATGCCACCTTTGATCTTTCCGCATCTATAATGACACATGCCTAAGTCTTCATGAGTGTCGGCGTCGATGAGGTTATAAGCGTAGGATACGTACTTACGCAGTTATTTAATGTTTTTGACTTTTTCAAAGCGAACCATAGCGGCAACCAAGAATAGCAGTATAAGGTCATTGTAATTCCTCAAGGATAAAGTCATCTCTTCACCTATGTTTCGAAATGGTGCCGCATGCCTCGGTTTTAACTATTTACGAAGTGGTATAATATGCGAAGTGAGCTTATTAAATTGTTTTAATGGCAACAAGGTCCTTGTCGCTGCTATTCAACAAGGTCGATGACCTTATACTATTTGGCAGTGATGCCGCAATTCTTTCTTTAGTGTCGAAGAGACCCACTTCGTCGAGAATCAATAATGTTTTGAAGAAATGAAGTAACCAATGTTTTAAGAGGGTCGAAGACCCTATATCTTTAACGGTTAGCCATCAAACTTATGAAAGTTAAAATTTGTTTTAATATTGGGGTAGCCTATTATTTATTATTTTCGAAAATGTTATCTTCGACATGGTTTTATACGTTAAAAGATTTTAAAAAAATTACCTTGGGTAGAGGGTTGATGAGTCATAGTGTGGCATGAATGTCGCCTATCTTCAACAAGGGCAGAGGCCTTATATTTTCAACTGTGATGATGTCATTAGGGAACCCAATGCCGTTTTAAAATATGAACTTCAATGTTGTTCTATACAAAAATAATTAATGGAGAAGAGCCGTATGCTATATGTTTTGACTTTAAATTCTTGGGTATGCTAATGTTAATTTAAATTATGACCCCAACACTATCATTAGGGATACCAATGAGTTTAAACTTTGAAATGAAACATTAGGGGATATTAATATATGTCACTTTGAAATGTTAAATTATAAGGGGAAATGACCTAATTGGAGACACCAATAGATTTGGGTTAAACATGTGGGTAACATGAATTAAAGAGAAACTTGTGGTTAACATGAGCTAAATAGATACATGTGGGTAACATGAATTAAAAGGCCAAGTGGATGGTGCATAATCGTCCTAGGAAAACTATAGGATGTGAGATGGATAGTCTACATCATGCTGAAGATGGATAGCCTCTATGAGAATAACGAAGGAACCATAGTTATCTTAGGAAAACTATGGGATGTGTGATGGATATTCCACATCAATTTAAGTTAATTGGAATATATGTGATGGATGGTCCATATTATTTTAAGTTAAATGGAATATGTGTGATGGATAATTCATAAAATCTTAAATAATTAAACCATATGTGATGGGTAGTCAGTATAGTAGGGGATGGGTAATCCAAGTAATAAATACATGTGAGATGGATAGTCCACATAATTCTAAATATGTTTAAATGTGATATGGGTAGTCTACTTAATTATAAGATGGGTAGTCAGACTAAAATAAGATGGATAATCGGTTTAAATTCTGAGGGCAGTCATTTGAAATTAAGATGGATAGTCTAATGAATTAGGAAGGATAATCCAATATGTATTGCATGAATATAAATGCTATTTCTATGTTCTAACCATTGTATTTATAAAAGCATAGTGTATGGTTGTTATATTTTGATAAGATACTAATGTGGGGAAAACCCGTTCTACTCAACGGCGTAGTCTCACATGGTATCTATTTGGTTTGATATGGTAGGCTATTGTTCACACCAGATTATTGTCTGACCCAAAGTTTTTATTTTTTTCCTTAAACTCTCGGGTACTCATTTGAATAGGTCGAGAGTAAGGGCTTTTAGGTTCTAGTTAGATGTAAGCTTATAGAGACATATAGGAGGCAATCTAGCTATTAGGAACTTTATTTATTTCCGTTGTGTTGTTTGGTTATCTATTAGAATGTTATGGAAAAAAAATTATAGTTGCCAAGTATCTGGCGCTAATCAATCAAGGGGGCATCTTCATATGTCGCTCTTGGAGTATTTTATAATAATCATAATTTCTCTGAGCATGTGTTGCGAAAGAGATTATGTAATGAATATGAAATACCATTAGTGACATGAAATGTGAAAAACTGTTATAAACTGTATTCGAAATTTTTTTCTTATTCATGCGCTTCTATTTATTGGTATGATTAACACAGCCATATTTTGTCGTCAAGAATTAATAACTATACATGACTGTAGTATCCATAGCAGTTAGTTTTAGGCCTAAGAATGAGGGATGTTACAAGTTAGTATCAGAGCATAGGTTTATGTAAACTTAAGAGAAATTTAAACCTAAACAGCTTTAAAAACATAATCCAATGAATCAAAGAATATGATTGGGGTTTGGGACAATGTTATAGTCATGTACTTGTATTTGTCATATATATGTATGTATTATAGTCATGTACTTGTATTTGTCATATATATGTATGTATTCTCCTCTCTCACTTAGACTATTCTTCTGTGTTTTACTAAGGCTTTTGTGCAGATTTACGAAAACGAAAGGTACGGAGGCAGAAAATGGAAGAGTGAATCTAGGTAGAAGAAGCACCACAACTATTGGAAATTCTCGGCCCAACACTAGGAGAAACCAGGGTTAATAGGAAAAGACTAATTAAAATGCAAGTGCCAATGTATGTACCAGAACCCTACCAGTGGATATAGGAACTATGTATCAGTTCTTCGTCAGTCTGAAGCAGCTGCAGTGGTTGTGGAGGAAATGTTGCTAATGCCGGAGGAGTCAATCTCATAGCGTAGGTTGGGAATAATTATGCTAAGTTGAGTCAAGATTATGCTAGTCTGGTTGGAAATCCTTTTCTAGGGACTGAGGATGCAATAGAAGTAGGAAACTGGCCGTTACACTATGAAAGAATTTTTGTTGATTTGGGTCTGAATGACGAGTAGAAAAGGCGATTGGATTTGAGATAGTTACAAAGAGCTGCTTTGTTCTGGTGGAACGAGGTAACCATAGGGGTATAAAAGGAGGAATTGGCTTGGGCAAAATTTTGAAGAATATTCGAATTTTTTTTTGTTTGAAGTAGCTAAATCGACCTTGCTTGTTAAATTTATGGAGTTGGAGCAGGGTGAAATATCAACTAAATTTGATGAGCTATCCAAATATGGATATGCTACAGTTGACAATGTTATCAAGAGGAACGAGAAGTTTATCTAGGGATTTAAGGCCGGAGATTACTAGGGAAACTACGCCACAACTTAGAGATCCATCAAATGTAGTTGGTAGATATGGCTATTAGGAATGAAGAAATGCTTTCAATCTTTGGGAAGAAAGGTCGGTGGAGAACTAGAATTATCAGAATAAGAAGAGGAAATTCTTTAAAAAGAAGGGAGCTCAGAAAGCTAGGGCTGCCAAAAGGGAATGTTGATATAGTTTGTTACAAGTGTGACAAGAAGGGGCCCTATGCTATTGAGTGTTGATCTAGTAATGGCAAGGTGGTTGCAGGGAAGCAAAATGTAAAGTGCTTTAATTGTGGCCTGGTGGTGCATTATAAGAATAAATATCCAAAAGCGGCCAAGGCTAATAATGGAAAGTTGTTTGCTATGGAGCCATCTTCATCAAGATCAATAGCAATATAGAAAGGAAAGTCTATGATACAAGGTACACTTTTTATTCGAAGCATAACATTTAGGTTAATGTATGATATTGGTGCATGGGATTCATTTATATCTCAATGTATTGGATTATTTTGGGTATGGATTGGCTGAACAGATATGATGCTAAGATATTTTACTAGGATAGAAAAATATCATTGCGACATCATAATAGCAGTGACCGAATAGTATACACAGTGGAGAACTCGAGTCTAAGGATTTTTGCTTTGTTGGGTACTATAGAAGTGGAAGATGAATTGAATCAGTTTTTAATAGTAAGAGAATTTGCGGATGTCTTTGAGCTGGTTACAGGACTACCACCGAAATGAGCTATCGAGTTTTGAATGGATTTTGTACCAGGAGTTGAACCCGTAAGTGGACCACCTAGCAGAATGACACCTACCGAGATAAAAGAGTTAAAGGCACAACTAATGGACATAGATGGAAAAGGTTTTATTGGGCCAAGTAGTTCGCCTTAGAGTGCGGCCGCTATATTCGTAAAAAACCGGATGGATCGTTAAAATTATGCATTGATTATCATAAGTTAAATGAAAAGATGATGAAGAATCGATATCCTTTTTCGAGAATTGATGATTTATTTGACTAGTTAAGTGGATCCTAAGTATTTTGCCAATTGGATTTGAGGATAGGTTTCCATCAATTGAGGGTGGCAAAGGACAGTATTCCATTGACGATGTTTCAAACGAAGTATGGTTTATACGCGTAGTTACTAATGCCATTCGGATTGTCTAATGGGCCTGCTTTTGTTATGGACTTAATGAATAACATATTACAAGAGCACTTGGATAGCTTCATGTTGGTGTACATTGATGACTTTTTGATATATTCTAAGGATGAAAGAAAATGTAAGATTCGTCTTAGAATAGTGCTTAAGACATCGAGACAGCATCAACTAAAAGCAACGTTTTCAAAGTGTCATTTCTGGAAGAAAGAAGTGAAGTTTCTTGGTCATGTATTTTCGGAGAAAGGGTTGTCAGTCGATCCAACCAAGATTAAAGCTGTTAAAAGTTAGAAAAGACCTTAAGTAATGACCGAGATAGGAAGTTTACCTTGATTAGTTAGCTATTACAAGAGACTTATCAAGGATTTCTCGCAGATAGCAACTCCTTTGACTAAGCTGACCAGAAAGGACATGAAGTTTATTTAGTCTGATAAATTTGAGGAAGCATTCCTTGAGTTGAAGCACTTGCAGACCAACGCACCTGTGTTAGTAGTTCCAGATGGAAATTAGGATTTGGTGGTGTATATAGATTCTTATGGAACTAGATTAGGAGCTATGTTGATGTAGAGGGGTAAAGTTATTACATATGTTTCTTGGCAGCTTTGACCACATGAAGTTAGATATCCGACTCATGATTTGGAGTTGGCAGCAGTGATTTTCACTTTGAAAGTGTGGAGACACTACCTCTTAAGAGAATGATTCAAGTTGTATATGGATCACTCGTCTCACTACAACAAAAAGTGTCTTTTATAGCGGCATATTACCACTATTAATCACAACCGTAGCGGTTTGATAAGCGCTGTATATCGACATGTTATAAAAAACTGTTGAATATTTATAACACAAAATATGCCGCTATGTTGAGCTTAGTTTTATAACGCAAATTCGCCGCTATGGTACGTTAATTCAGTAGCTCATTATAGCTGCTATAATACAGCTAAATCTCAACGGAATTGGAAATCTTTATAACACCATTTTGCCGCTATAAAATATTTATTCAATAGCTCATTGTAGCCGCTATAATACAGCTAAATCTCAACGGAATTGGAAATCATTATAACGCCATAAAGCAATTATACATATAATATTTTATAATACAGCTAAGAGTTGTAACACGTTATACTAAACATACAAAATATTTATACATATAATATCTCATAATTTAAAAACCTGGACATTTCATTGTACACTTTTCTACAACTTCAGAAGTATTAAAAGTTATTAACAATGTGCCTTCTATAGGACAATTCATACCATAAAATTGTGCAACATTACAGTTCATACCTATAAAACTTTTCACTTCCCATCCCCACATACTACATAATACTATCCCATAAACACCTACAACAAAACCATGACCACGCTGCCTCTGTCAACTTTCCCTGCAACCATCATCTTGCCATCAGTTCACTGTTGCTGTCATACCACATCCTTACTTGCCTCAATAGAAGGCTACCACCCTGCTCGACCACCCTTTTCCTACAATACATCACCACTGACCATCAACTATCACAACATCCCATTCTCCCTAAACCACATACATAAACCTCTGCTCATTACCCTACACACATCTGCATCATATCAATATGTTCGTCGACGGAAGTTCTATCGGTTAAGAAAACCGTCGAACAAATTTAAATTAAAATTAACCGCAAGCGCACGGTGTACGAATGTAGCACGTGGCGAATACGGGTCGATCCACAGGGAATTGATGATTTAAATTTCCTACTCAATCAAATTATATCAATGTCGAGAGTGTATTTAAGCTAGAAAATGAGAAAATGAATTAACTAACAAAAAGAAAAGAAATGCAAATATGAGACTTAAATGTCAATTTAGAGAATAAATCCACTCTCTAGATCATGTAGTTCAACACATGAAATCATGATCTCTCTTTTATGATCATTAGTGTTTTAATTGATGTGTTTATCATAAGTATGACATATTTGAGCTATTAATTAGCCAACATAAGTCATCAAACTATAACACACCCCTTAAAACACATACTAGCTTTCATGAAACTTGACAAAGAAAATGAAAATGAAATCTATTTTAAGTATGGCCTATTAACTATTGATTAGAAACATAGACCATTAAATTTTAATTTCAAATCACTTTCTTATGCCATAATCATATATTAATGAAGAGGCATTTATGTTAATGATTGTTTAAGCATAGCCTATTTGGTGTCAACAATATAGACTATCAAATTCAAGGCAAAAACAACAAATAAAACCACTTCTATCATCATCATTAAGCACAAAAAGAGAGCATGAATTAACAAAATGTTGAAGCTACATTAATTAGAGAGCTTCATTACCCCTAAATTGAAGGGGTTTAGCTTCTCATATTTGTCATTTTATTAACAAATGTAGTTAACAACATGAAAGCAAAATGAAGAGGAAAAAGAGAGCAAAATGAAAAGATAAGCTAATTAACTTGCATAAAAGAAAAGAGATCTACACTACAACATGAAAGTAAATGAACATGAAAAGGAAAGAGCATGTATTAAATTGCATAAAATAAAAAAGATTACATAAAATAAAAATGGCTAAGTAGCCATGAAAAGAGAAAGCGGAACTTTCATTTTATTTTTGATCTAAACTAAACTAAAGAGAAGGAGGCCTAAGAGAGACTAAAGAAGAGAGATACTAAGAAGGAGAGGGATTACATGAAACATATGGGTATTTATACATGTATGAAACCCTAATTCATATTTTTGGGGAATGTCCAAAATGCCCCTTAGGAAGTGTGAAGGCCAAGTAATCATTAACATGTCTTAATCCCTCATTAAGTGTACATGAAACCATTAACTCCAAAAGCATGTGCATTAGCCTTTAATTTGTACATCAAGGTAGGTGGGTAGGTGGGGTCCTCCATGATCTTCACTTTGAATTATTTCCATCTTCATTCCTTTATATCCATTTTGTGCATGCATGTTTCTTCATGAACCCACTAATATGAGAAGCTAAATTCCTACAAAATATTATAGAAATTTCCAATTAAATTCTCTCAAATTAATATACGTGCACAAATGGCGATTTTACCCTTATATGAAGATGAATATGTGAAAATTTGGAATTAATATGAATTTTGGTTAAAACAAGTTAAAATACCCAATATGATCATTTATTTAATTTAAATAGAATAAATATGGTGGTAAAAATATGCACATTTACGTGCACATCAAATACCCTCACACTTATCTTTTTATTCGTCCTCGAATAAACTAAAACTAAGATAAATCCGTTTTCGTAGGAAGCACGATTGCATTGAGCGTATGCAACAAGCCGTTAAACCTCTGGGTGTCCCCAGTAGGACGAGTGTAGTCTCGTGAAGGTTTTCTGCGGATATTACCCACAAAACCCAAATGCAGGATGAAAATATTTACAAAATGCAAGATTTGTTTACAAATGAAGGTTTTATTTTTAAATTGAAACGAATAAGTTAAATATAGGTTTTGGCTGTTATCTTGAAAATTTATGTCATTTACTCGTCAAAATTTCCAACAAAAATCAAGTTATCATAACAAATAAACAATAGTTTAACTTGTTGTTTCGGTTGATAACAAAGTGTAATTATAAAATGGATCCTTAGTTGATTATCGAAGTTTATCAAAGTGGTATTTTCATTTCTTTTCAATAACAAATCAAATCAAATAAGTAAAAATAGTGCTAGGATTTCAATTGCTTGCTCTCTCATTATTTGCAAAAAAATTACACACCTAGCTCAGGTAAACTGAGGCCAGATATACCACCCATGCACTGCCTTTCGGGCTTATGTGAGGGGAGTACAAAGCATGGTGAGTGTACACACTTTCGTGCATACACCTATCGACCGTAGGTGGTTTTTATTAAGTCTTTTTTTTAACATGTGTTCCATAAATTCATAACCGTGAGGACTTTTAAATGAGTATGAAAGCACATAATCAAAGATTCTAAGTAATTCACCCATGCATAACATTGAGGACTTTTAAATGAGAGTGAATACTTGGATGCTATTATTTTTTATTTTATTTTATTTTTTTAAGAGAGAGAGAGAGTTTTGCAAAATCATCTTAGCACCATTTAACTAAGAAGACAAAAAAATGTTATATCCTTTACTTTACATCAACCACTTTTTAAAACAAAGATTTTCAATTAGGATATACTTCATAATTAACACGTATGAATCTTCCTATATACTAGTTAAACCATTATTATTTGTAATCAAATTTCATTTTTATTTTTGTTTAGACAAATAAATTTCCAAAAATTTCAATTTAATAAACCAAAGCCAAATATTTATCTTATAGTGTTTCTTTTAAAAATAAATCAAAAGAAAATTTGTTTTTGGGATTTTTTTTTAATTTTTTTTGTTTTTGCGATTTTAAAGCAAAAATAAACCGTGAAAAAAAATGAAGATGAGCCTCCCCCTCCCCCCAACTTGATTTTGACTGTGTCCCCACAGTCAACCCAAGTGAAAGGGATGTTTATTATTATTTAGATGAAAACGAACGGTATTTACACGAGATCAGAAAGTATATTGTCAAAAAGTAAATGAAACGGTCTTCCAAAAACCGATTCATTTGTCTCGTCGAGTATACGAGACACAGCTTAAGCTCGAAAAACCAAATCGTAGAAGATTTTGAAGTTGATTTTCGATTTGGAAAAATCAATTTTGTTTTATTAAAAATTGAACGAGTTGTTTTATTTTCAATGATTTTCGAGGTTGATAAAACAATTGCTTGAAATTTATTTTCACCAAATTCAAGTTAATCATCAATTTCATAATTATTGATTTCAAAATCAAAGTGGTGATTTAAATCTTTCCCGTCGGAATTTAACAACTCATCATCCAAAATTCCAAAAAATTCATGTTCATTAAATTCGTCTTCCTTTGTTGGATTATCAACAATTTCATTGCGTATCTCAAGTTCAAAATCCAAAGTTGTTGTATTCAAATTTTCAAATTCGAGAAAAGAAAGATCGAATTTTACATTTGGTTGCACACCCTCAAAAGAATTGAAATACAACTTAATTACATTGTTTTCAACAAATTCATTAAGATCATCATTATCAAATTCAAAAGTTGTTATTTGAAAATCGCCGATTTGGGTAAAATGTGGATTATCACTTGACTCATCATACGTTGAGATTTGATTTTGTTGTTTACGTTGTTTCATATAAGTTTCAAACAATAAATCCGTGTGATCATCGTAAATTTCATTCATTTGTTCAACAAAATCCAATTTGTAGTTATTAAATTGAGAATTTTCGATTTGGATTTGTTGAGAACAAAAATTTTCACTCGTAACATGGTTAAGGTTATTCCCATTGCCAAATTCATGTGAAAAGTTGTTTCCATTTTCATGTTGAGTTTGAAATTCATTTTGGAGTTCGAAATTAAATTGACATGGGTTATAATTGTAAGTGTTTGAATTTTGAATTGAATTCAAATTTTGAAATCCTTGACTCGATTTATTACACAAATAAGAATTACATAAATCATTTATCTCTTGATTTTGTCGTGTAGAAAGTTCGAGTAAAGATGAAATCATTTCAATGCTATTTTCAAGAGTCGAAGGTGGGTCATCGTTTTGAAAACTTTGTTCCTCAAAATTCGAATTGTTGAAATAATAGTTATCGTTAAAATATCCATACGAATTTGGAGTGAAGTTATATGGATTATGTTGATTTTCACAACTATCGTAAAATTCATATAAGTGGGGAAACTCGGACATTTTCAAGAATGTTTTTGGGTTTTCTTTTAAAGGAAAATTATTTACAAATGAAATTTGTTTTTCAAAAGGAAATTGATTTTTGTTTTGTTTTTGGTTTTTCTAATTTTTTTGGCTTTTTTTTAGAAAAAAATGTTTTACATATTTTTTGGATTTTTGTTTTTATAAATTTTTTTTGGATCTTCGAAAATTTCAAAGAAATAGAATTTAAAATTTTCAAAGATAAATAAAAGGAATATTTCAAGTTTTTTTTTAGTTTTATATTTTTTGAATGTTTTTTTTTTGTTTTTTAAATATGCATGAACTAATGCAACTAAATGAACGCAAGGGTTAATTAAAAATGATTTATCCTAAGTTAACACAAAATTGTATATTCACAACTTTTCTTAGATAAATGAGATAGTTCTCAGCCAGGTAACGGACAGGATTTATCGGTGCACCACGAATCACCATAGCAATGCAGCCGAAGGTTTAAGTACCTCCAGAGAAACAATTTAGTATAATATTTACGAATCACCGTAATATTTATAACTGATTATTGCTCTGTCGTAGTCTAGACACCAAGAATTTAAATTGTTCACAAAAGACCAATTGTTAATATACAATTAAGTGCTATCGATGTCTAACCGTTATTATTAACAAATTCTAAGATGAAACGAAAAGCAGAAATTAAACGTGTATTAACAATGCAACTACGAATGAATTATTTTTAATTAATGTTTTTTTATATAATGCAAGACAAATAAAAACAATAGATATTGCAAGCAAGCAGTTTATTTTATTTTGGCAAGCGAAGCGAAGCAATTATTTTGGCAGCAGTTCTTTTCCTTGCAATTTTCTGCTTTGGTAACCTGAAATTTCAAACAAAAATATATACAATTTTTGTTTAGAAAGAAACTAAGAAAAATTTGAAACCAAAACAATTTGCCAAAATCAAATTCACTACACTAATTTTTTTTTTAAAGATGGAAGTTAAAACAATTTTAAAAAAATTGAAGCAAATTAAAGTAAACACAAATTTTTTTATTAAACCAAGAGACAAATGAAAACAAAGTATTATTTTTTTTAAAAAAAAAGAAAAGAACGAAAAACAGAATTCTTTTTTTTAGAGAATAAATTAGAAAACCAAAACTAGTGAACTTAAAAGAAAAACAAACCTTATCCTTTTTTTTGAATCAGATCAAGCATGGCCAAAATCAAATCATAACACTAACTTAAAAAAAAACTTTTTACCTTGGAAACAACACAAACACACACCTTTAACCGACCCAAACCATTCAATATTACCCAGACGCGAATCAAACTCCAAAATCAAATCAAATTTCACCGAAATCAAAATGCCAAAGAGAATCCCCAAACCAAAATCTCGTTTCAAACGTTGTCGCAGTGGAGGATCGGATGATTTGTGGTTTTTTGGGTGATGACGTTCGAATTGTCGATTGGGTTTGAAGTATGTCGCAAGTGATTGAGGATGGTAGTTGAAAGCAGTTCGTTTGGGTGGGCGTTGGATGGTGTTCGAATTGATTGGTTCGTGGTTGAGGGGTCTGGTTCAGACAATGGTGATGCAGCGATCGCAATTGGGTTGCTCAATTTTGATGAGTGGTTTTGGCTGTTCGCGAAAAATGTGCAGGTCGAAGTGGATGCAATAGTTGAAGTGATCGAGGGTATTTGTGGCAGAAGGGGGATGATGTAGGGGTTCAGGCAGCAGTTTTATGGTGAAGTGGTTTTGTGGAGGAGGAAGTGAGGATGACAGCAGGAAGAATGGTAAGCACGGTGCAATGGTACAACAGTTGTATGTATGCGGACGAGCAATGGGGTGGTCGAAGTGTAGTTGTGGTTACGTGGTTGGAATGACTATTGAAAGGCAGTTTGTATTGTTGAAAGAGGATGGTGACAGTGGTTCTGTAGTTTGGTGGGCTGCTGCAGTGGTTTGAGTGTTGTGGGATGGAGTTCGATTATTTGATGGGAAGATGGTAGTAGGGAGTTTGAGGGGAAGCAGCAGTTAGCAGTTGATAGTGATGTGAGTTAGGCAGTGAAGCAGTGTAGAATTTTGGGTGATATGATGATTGCAAATGTGAATGGGAATGTGGAGGAGGATAAGCAGTAAGGTGGAGATGTGTGTGGTTGTCTGGATGTTTGGGACTGAAGTGATATTTTGTCGTGAAGAGGAGGCTTACTGTTAGTGCTGTTTGGTGGAGATGTATATGGATTCGATGAAGCTTTTGATGCTGCTGGGGTTATGTGGGAGTCAGTTATGTAGGGGAGGAAAATGTATGAAGTGGCTGTGAGGAGATGTTTGGATTGGAGTGATGAAATTGAAGTGGCAGGGGTGGATGTTGATGTTTTAATGGATGGGTCAGAGGGGAGATGTAGTTGAACTAAGATGTATTGGTTTTGGTTATTAAATGATGGCAGGTGTTGTAGTCGATAGAGAAGGATTTGTGATTTGTGAAGTTGAAGTATAAAAGGCAGGTTGATGGTTAGTTGGTGGTAGAATGTTGATGTATGGGGCAATGTAGTGTTCTGTTGTGTGCACAGTGCATAGGGAAGTGCACAGGTTAGAGGGTCTGTGGAAAGGAACAGAGAATGCAAACTTGTAAAATAAAAAAAAATGTAAAAAGGAAAGAAAATTGTAAATGCACAATGAAATGTAGTAAGAATATTTTTTTTTAACACATATACATATGAAATGCAAATGCAAAATAGAAAAGCTACAAACACACAAACAAATGCAAGCCCAAATCAAGCATACACAACAAATTTTTTTTTTTTAAATGCAAGATGACACACAAAACAAACACACAAAATAAAACACACAAAAATAATTCGAAGAATAGAAAAATAATATCAAAATCAATTCCCCGGCAACGGCGCCAAAAACTTGTTCGTTGACGGAAGTTCTATCGGTTAAGAAAACCGTCGAACGAATTTAAATTAAAAATAACCGCAAGCGCACGGTGTACGAATGTAGCACGTGGCGAATACGGGTCGATCCGCAGGGAATTGATGATTTAAATTTCCTACTCAATCAAATTATACCAAAGTCGAGAGTGTATTTAAGCTAGAAAATGAGAAAATGAATTAACTAACAAAAAGAAAAGAAATGCAAATATGAGATTTAAAAGTCAATTTAGAGAATAAATCCACTCTCTAGATCATGTAGTTCAACACATGAAATCATGATCTCTCCTTTATGGTCATTAGTGTTTTAACTGATGTGTTTATCATAAGTATGACATATTTGAGCTATTAATTAGCCAACATAAGTCATCAAACTATAACACACCCCTTAAAACACATACTAGCTTTCATGAAACTTGACAAAGAAAATGAAAATGAAATCTATTTTAAGTATGACCTATTAACTATTGATTAGCCATCAAATTTTAATTTCAAATCACTTTCTTATGCCATAATCATATATTGATGAAGAGGCATTTGTGTTAGTGATTGTTTAAGCATAGCCTATTTGGTGTCAACAATATAGACTATCAAATTCAAGGCAAAAACAACAAATAAAACCACTTCTATCATCATCATTAAGCACAAAAAGAGAGCATGAATTAACAAAATGTTGAAGCTACATTAATTAGAGAGCTTCATTACCCCTAAATTGAAGGGGTTTAGCTTCTCATGTTTGTCATTTTATTAACAAATGTAGCTAACAACATGAAAGCAAAATGAAGAGGAAAAAGAGAGCAAAATGAAAAGATAAGCTAATTAACTTGCATAAAAGAAAAGGGATCTACACTACAACATGAAAGTAAATGAACATGAAAAGGAAAGAGCATGTATTAAATTGCATAAAATAAAAAAGATTACATAAAATAAAAATGGCTAAGTAGCCATGAAAAGAGAAAGAGGAACTTTCATTTTATTTTTGATCTAAACTAAACTAAAGAGAAGGAGGCCTAAGAGAGACTAAAGAAGAGAGATACTAAGAAGGAGAGGGATTACATGAAACATATGGGTATTTATACATGTATGAAATCCTAATTCATATTTTTAGGGAATGCCCAAAATGCCCCTTAGGAAGTGTGGAGGCCAAGTAATCATTTAACATGTCTTAATCCCCCATTAGGTGTACATGAAACCATTAACTCCAAAAGCATGTGCATTAGCCTTTAATTTGTACATCAAGGTAGGTGGGTAGGTGGGGTCCTCCATGATCTTCACTTTGAATTATTTCCATCTTCATTTCTTTATGTCCATTTTGTGCATGCATGTTTCTTCATGAACCCACTAATATGAGAAGATAAATTCCTACAAAATATTATAGAAATTTCCAATTAAATTCTCTCAAATTAATATACGTGCACAAATGGCCATTTTACCCTTATATGAAGATGAATATGTGAAAATTTGGAATTAATATGAATTTTGATTAAAACAAGTCAAAATACCCAATATGATCATTTACTTAATTTAAATAGAATAAATATGGTGGTAAAAATATGCACATTTACGTGCACATCAAAATACAACAAATCTCTAACAACTATCTTCTTCTATCATCTAACAACACTGCACCAGCTACTGTCTTTCAACCTGCACTAAACTATTGTTGTCATCTAACCCCAACCATTTGCTTGCTGCCTTTTAACCTGCACACATTCAATTTCAACTAACATCTTCACCTCAATCACTACTCGTACAACATCACACTTCCCTTCCCATTTTACAAATTGTGCACATTCCCATTTTTAACACACATGAATTAGTCAAAATTTCCAAGTGGGATATCTGCATCCTAGTAAACTGAAAGGATAGTTTTTAGTCATCTCCATTTTAATCTTCTACGGTTGTTAACATGTGTGACCCTTCTATAATAAGACATAAGATGGCATTCAGTTAATTTTGTTTAAAGAAAAGCCTATTACTTCGCTGCACAACATAACAGAGTAAGAAAGCTAAAAAATAAATTGAAAACGAAAATTGTAATGTAAGAATCATGACTGTAACATGTCGCAATTTTAGGTTACATCACAAATCCTTCTCTTCAGCATGTTGACATCAACAAGAAAATTCTGATAAATACATTAATTTTTGCAATTCAAAAAGATGTGAACGATGATATCATTTTAAAAATAAATACAATCCTGGTATAAATATAGACACTATTCTATATAGGATTTTTAAACAAGCAAAATAAGGAAATATGAACAGATAATTTGATATAAGAATTGCGACTTACGGTTAGAACATGCCGCAATCTTATATTATAGTTCCTATCCTCTTTAAATGTATTGACACAAATTTCACCTTCCAAATAAATATATGGATGAAAGATTTTAGTCAAAAAGTAAACTGCATGAAAAATAAAGGACTATATATTAACACTGTTATTACAAACTGTGCCACCCCTGGCTTTTGTGATTGCGGTCAAAGTTAAAAATGTTTTCAACTAACTAACTATGCTATTCCAACTCAAAATATACTCTTCTTCCTTTTCTTACTCAAAACAAGTAATAGATCTGAGATTCAAATAACATATTTCGTCTCCCAAAGCTCACAAAAACTCAATTATAAAACCAACTAATCAACCCATCTCATTGCACCTCAATTGCATCCATCAAGATCATGGATGCAAAATCCTTATTAACATCAAAATATTACTATCACTATTACCATCATTATTGTTTGTTCTACATAGTATCTAAGTCCTTAAAGTACCTACATCCATTTTATTTATTAAATTCCCACCAATGCTTGATAGCTTGAGTGAAGCTAAAAATAGAAATACTTAAGAACAAAAAACTAGCAACCTCATCCAAATTTAGATTCTACTAGTAGAATGTTGTCAAAACGAAGAACTTGTAGTAGCAACTAACCTCAAAATGATATCAGCACCAACTAACCTCAAAATTAGTAGTAGCAGCGGATCCATTTCCAGATCAGATAATGAAGAATTTTGATAATTTCTTCCACTTCTATGAATTGTTTTTTGAATGGAATTTCCTCTAATATGAACCAAACGAATAAAAAATTATGATTTGTTTTGATCAAAGTACAATGAAAAATGACAAAATGGAATCTCAAGCCATATTTCAACAGCGGCACATACTAAGAGCAACTACTGTAAAAAAGAAAACTCAAAGTTGTTTGAAAAAATTGGTTAACAAGTTTAAATGAAGAAAAAAATTAACCAAAAAATGGTTCACGTATTCATGATGTATATGATAAAAGTAGGTAAATCAATTCATGCAATTAATACCTTAGATGAGTATGCATAAAATCTCCATGAACAAACTCCTTGATATATATATATATATATATATATATATATATATATATATATATAAATATATATACACACCAGCATGTGTGTGAGCCAAACATATAATCAACCATTGACCACAAGGGCATCGGACTACCATGTTTAGTTAACAGGTTGAATTTATTATACAAAAATTAGTTCTCCAGTTGATTTGCAGAAGAAGAAAATCAGGAATGTGGTGCATGGTTATCAAGTAAAAGAGTATACGAAGGTTTCACATATATACCATAAGATGCCTAGATAATCATAAAAATTTAGTACGTGGTGTAAATTAGAAAATTTAGATAAGATGGCCACTAATTGCTTGCTCCCTTTCCAATCAAAAATCTTGCATTTGCATTCTAAGATGCTATTTCTACTCTATTAGTGGTAAAAATATTTATTTAGTAAATAATGTATATAATAAAATTGCATGTTAATTCTGAAGAATTTTTTTTACCTTATCCTCTTCTATTTGAATGAATATTTGTTAGTCTTCGCTATATATGTAGTCACATCATTTGTATGTATTATGTTTGATCAACTATTTTTTACTGGTGCTTATTGGGCTGAATGTCCGATATTGAGAAAATCAAAGGCAATTTAGTCAACGGAAATGCAAATTCAACCAAATATGCAGTACGAATTGAATACAAAATTAATCTAACAGTTACCCTATAATTAATACAAATTTCGATTGAATTAGCAAAGTCATTTAATCAACATTAATGCTTTTTAAGAAAACATTCATGTGCTATGTAACTATGTAAGGGATATACATATTACACTTTCAAAAGTTTTTTGAGAAAGATATATTTATAAGAGTTGCTTCAACTTTAATCAATTAATTGAACATCGATTTTTAATCAATATTGTAATGAACTAATGAAGGGAGGAGATGGTAAATAGTTGCTACTACTACACATTAAGCAATTAAGCCTAAACACATCATCGCAATAAAACATTATCTACCAAATCTTACTAGTACTATTGCTTAGTGGTGGAAATTTACATACGGAAGTTTTTATTATTCAGCTTATTGCACTAAAAAGGCAAAAAAAACGTAATTCTTAAAGTTTATAAAATAATCGAGCTTATACTAGATTGGAGTTTTGATAATTTTATTAATAAATTTAGCATAAAAATATTATTTTAATATTTCTTAATAAACATATATTACATATAATCTCTTTTATGTTGATGACGCCAATCAAGAATGCATTATGTAAAATTACATTATTATCCTTGATAGCAAACCATCACAACATAAAAAGGGAGAAATGCGAGTGCATAAAAATTATTTACCTTCTTCATTCCAAGTCTAAAAAACGTAGCATGTATATCAAACTGAAGTGCACGTGATTATAACTTGATTTCTGTAGCATAACTACCACGTTGCAAAATATGACATCAGAGCTTTTTGAAGAAGACTTTCTACTGACGGAAGAAGATAATTCTGAACCAATAAATTTAAGTCCTGCGATATTACTAGCACAATGTGACTGAAATTGATAATGCGATAGTTTGTACATACATTGTTTAAAAATTTTACATATAATAGCAAAAAAGATATGAAAACCAATCGATTAAACAAATACAAGTTTGTCAAATAAAAAAAGCTAACACACTACAAAATATTCCTCTAAATCGCATTATCTAGTGCAACTCGAAGAAAATAGAAATATTCACCTCATAAATTTCATCTTAAATTTGATTATTTTTTATAAAATAAATATATTACTGAAGAACTTTATTAATACTGGTTCGGATGAAAGAACATGAAAACAGGATAGTTCGGCGATTCTACAAAATGTAGATAAAAACTTTATCCGAGTTGGGATGTTTCAATAAATTTTATTTAGTTATTAATGAGGTTTATATAAGATCAATACATTTAGACTAATAAAAATTTATTGAACTTTTATAGTTCATGACTGTTAACGCTAGAATTTGAACGCTAACACCCCGGTGTGTAAAGTGAGATCGTGAAAGCACCACCCGATAACTCGGGAACAGATTATAAGCAGATAATAGTGAAAAAACAGTAAACAACAGCAATTTTATAGTGTTTCGGCTTGAGAGATAGCCTACGTCCACTTTGAATATCTTTATTGACGATTTGATTACAAGTCAATGCAGTTACACTTTGATTACAACACACTTTGAGTTTCAAGTGACTTTAAACAAGTAGCCTAAACTTCAATGTCGGTCCGAATCTTTGAACACATGTTTGACATGTTTGATTTCTTCATGAAGTTTCTTGAAGGTGTCGAAGCAGTTTAGAATGCAGCAGAGTAACAACGCTTGAAATGAATCAGCCAAAAGTCCCTTGAATGTTGGGGGTGGCCATGTATTTATAGGCAAATCTGGATAGAAGTTTTTTTTGCCCAAGTCCTGAGCCGTGACCGACTCAGGCTAAGCCGTGGCCGAGTCAAGTTGAGTCGTGGCCGGCTCATTTGGTCTTCTCACTAGCTCATTCTCTTGCTGGATTCTAAGTCAAGTCCTGAGTCGTTGGCAAGTCAATTCTCACTGGGTCATGCATTGTAGCAACGGAGTACGACTCAGTGGCTTTAAGTCGCGGACGAGTCATCCTGAGTTATGATTCATCAAGTCATTTCTTAGGTCGTCAGTTCTCTTGAGTCGTTTCTTATGATGAGTCGTGAACCTGTTGAGTCGCTGAGGCCAAGCCTTTGATGAGTCGGTAATGCATTGAGTCGGTCCTACCTTGTGAACCGTTAACCCCTTGAGTCGTAACCCTTTAAGTCGCTTTGAGCTTTAGGTCATTAACTCCTTGAGTCGGTGACTCGATGAGTCGCGAGGCTTCCTGAGTCGTGAGGCTTCCTGAGTCGTTAAACACCTTAAGTCGTGGCTCGTCCCAGGCCTTAAGTCGTCAACTCCTTTAACTCGTAGGTTGGAACGGGGTTAACAATGACCATTGGTGTAAGTGCCTTTAGTATTTAGACGCAAGCATAGAGTAAAATACAGAGAAATGTGATAGCAAAATTCATACTGGACTAAAATTAATGAATCAAGAAAAAGATAGAATTTAAGAAATTGGGGAAAAAACATATTAAAAATCTATGTTTATTATATGATGTATAGACCATATACATATAGTCACTAGTTTTTCATGCCAAATAATAGCACCATTATTTTTCGTCTATGTTGTACGGGTGGAATAAGCTAACGTAAATTAACCGACATAAAAAATCCACAAATTTTGACTTGGATACGTTTATGGAAGTGTTGCATTTTAATTTGTAGTACCTCGGTCCACAACTATTTCTTAAATATTTTTCCATTTACCATCCAATTTTTGATGTCAAAATATTGGGCTTAGTGCTTGGCAATCAAGATAATGCTCCAAATAATTGTTATCTTTTAAAAATTATAAAGGAAGTCTAGAAACTGTAAGTTAGGTCAGAAAATTACAACTGCCTTATTCTTGTTTCAAGAAAAACTACTCTGATGATTGCAAAATAAACAACTCCAATGTTCTTGTTTCAATAAAAAATAAACCAGACCCATGAGGATGGTGATAGTGATGACACAATCTTGATCATTTTATGCACAAAAACATCTCCAGATTCTACAACACATATCAGCAACCCTATAAACACTAAATACCACTAAGCATCATCTCTAGCATGATAAGCATTGTACAAAATTTCTATTTATGCAACCAATACTAAAGGGGAAACTATTTTAAAGGCTTATGAGAGGGGAAATATATTATGAGATAACTGCAGCTATGTAAAGCTAGAAAGGTATTTTTAATACTACACACACAGAGACACACACGGGGAAGAAATTCAGTTTAAATAAATAGATAATTTAAAACATACGCATTTTCGTGTCTGTTGGAAGTACTCCGATAAAGATTTTTCTGCAAATCCAGTAACAACTAATGTTAAAATAATGAAATACGATATCAAAACCCTATATCGTGAAATAAAATTACCAAGGAATCGCTCCATCTGGTTCGTTGTTCCTTACATCCTTCGGCACGTTGCAGATTTAGAGTTATTCGAACGCAACGATTAATTTAGGGTTTAGATTTTAGGGCTTTTAGCAACCAGAGGGAACGTCAGCAATTGGTGTGGAGGCGGCTGGCAGTTGGAGGTGGTTGGCATCGACGCGGCTAGCATGTGACAGTGCGGTTGCAAGTTGATGGCATTAGGATGACGGTGTAGTGGGAGACAATGGAATGGAAGGAGTAGCAGTTATATAGAGAATGAAGCCGCAACCGTGGAAATAAAGGACAATGGAGAAGTAGATCTTCGATTTTGAATATCGGAGATGGAGTACAAAAGCTGAATTTCATAGATTAGAGATGGAGTAGAACTTCGATTAGGGTTATTTTGTTTTAGGAGGGAAACGAAAATTGCTGAGTCTTATTTTGAGAGGGAGATGAAATTGGGTGTGTTTTTGGGAGGGAGACGAAAATTTGGGGCCAAAGCGTTACATATGTACATACAAAACAAATTGTGTAAAAAACCAATATTTAAAGGTAAACAATAACGCTTTAGAATAGTACGTTATTAAATGGTACTATAAAAGACACTTTTTGTTGGAGTGTCTTTGGGATATTTATTCTCACAGAAAGAGTTGAACATGAGACAGCAGAGGTGGTTTGAGGTTTTTGCGTCATAGGATATAGGTATTGAGTATACAACAGGGAAAGTAAACAGAGTTGCAGATGCACTTAGTAGGAAACATCAGAATGTGGTGTTAGCTATGTTAGCAGAACGGAAGAATTTGGATGCATTACTGTGCATTTAAGATCGACTACTAGTTCTAGTCAAAGTACAACCACGTTATATTGCTTGGAAGTTTGACCAATGTTGATCGAAAGGATTGCTTCTAAGTAGAGTGGTGATCCATTGCTAGCCGAAAAGATTAGAAGTCTATCAGGTGGAACCTAGATCGATGATCTAAATGATTTTAGTCTTGACTAAAGGGGATAGTTAAGAAAAAAGGGTGGTTATGTGTTCTAGATGTTGGAAACCTAAGAGGGGAAGTTCGTAGGGAATGTCATCGATCAAAGTTTACGATTCATCCTAGGGGAACTAAGATGTATCAGGGTATGAAGAAAAGTTTCTTAAGGGAAGGTATAAAGAGGGATACAGGCTTATAGGTGAAGCAATATGCAAATTGCCAGCAAGTGAAGGCCGAACATCAGAAGCCAAGTGAATTGGTTCTGCCTTTTGACATACCAATTTGGAAATGTGATTCGATAGCCATAGATTTTATTAACAAGTTGCCAAGTTCGAACATGGGAGATGAAAAACTATGGGTTGTGGTAGATAGATGGACCAGGAGTGCCCATTTCATTCCATTTAAGTCAACCAAGATGGCGTCTATATTGGCAAAATTGTTTATGAAGAAGATAATTAGATTGCATGAGATTCCTAGTAGTATAGTCAGTGACAGAGATTCCTTGTTCACTAGTGAAATTTGGAAGAGTCTTTAGGAAGTGTTAGGTACTAAGCTTAAGTTGAGTACCGCTTATCACCCTCAGACGGATAGGCAGACAAAAAGAGTCAATAAGGTACCGAAAGATTTACGGAGAGCTTGTGTGCTAGAATTTGGTAGGTCATGGGAAGACCATTTGCACTTGTTTGAGTTTTCCTATAATAATAATTATTAGATTAGTATACGAATGCCACCTTTTGATGTTTTTAATGGAAGGACATGCAAATCACCAGTATGTTGGTAAGAGACCGGAGACAGATTAGTCCTTAGTACAGATATGGTGAGAGAAGCCATGAAGAAGATTAGTTAATTCGAGGAAGGATAATATGCTCAATCTACGCATAAAATTTATGCAGATGAGAGGCGTAACGATACAGAGTTCTCAGTTGGAGAACATGCTTTATTAAAGTATCATCGATGAAGGGTGTGTGTGATTTGGAAAGACTATTCCCAGTTATAGAGAGGATCGAAAAGCTTGCATTACCAGTAGAGCTACCGAGTAGTTTGGCAGGTGTCCATAATGTATTTCATGTTTCTCATCTTCGAAAGTGTGTGCATGATCCAGAGAATTCTATTGCTTCGATGGCATTGGAAGATTTGGTAGTAGAACTAGATCAGAATTTTGTAAGACGACTAGTTCGAGTTATAGCGAGAGATGAGAAGAAGCTAAAGAAAAAGAAAGTCAGATTAGTAAAAGTCCAGTGGAGTGACAATGAGAAAGATTGCACTTGGGAGATAGAGGAAAGGATTAGGAATACTTATCCAGTGCTGTTATGATGGTATGTTCTATGTTTATTGTATATAGACTTGATAGTTGGTAGGATATACTAGCATTGTTTGCATATTTGACATGCTTGTTTTGTAGTCCTTACAGAATTTCGAGGACAAAATTATTTAAGGAGGGGGCTTCTAACATCCCTATTTTTATTTAAACATTATTTGGGATATTTGATTGGATAGATTAAATAAAATAATGTAAATGGTCAATGGGAGTGAGATTTGACACTGTAATAAGGTCGGGCCATAACTAACTAACAAAATGGTTGCTAAGATTGTTTTAAACACTTAAGAGAATACATGAGAAGGGTAGAATAGAAAGATCCATCCTTTTTAGCTCATAAACCCTTTCCCTCTCTCATATCATTCTCATTTTCCACAAACTAAAATAATCAAAAGAGAAACCTAAAGGGAAGGTTGTCCATAACTCAAGCATAAGGAAGTCAAAATCAAGGGATTCATGGGAGAAAAAGCTTAGGAAATCAAAGCAACACCAAATCTCAACTTCAACACCTAATTCTAAGGTGAACAATACGAGATCCATCTCTTTTACTTATTTTCAAATTTGGTTATGGATAGTACCCAAATTATTTTGTTTTGCCAAGTTTTGGTTAAATAATCATTGTTTAGGTAGAATAATGATTTAAAGAATTTTTGTGAAATAATTTAGAAGGGTTTAAAGGGTAAAACCTAAGTTTTAAGTCTCTAAATGATACGAATTTTGATATGATGTATAAAATGACATTTTGGAGATGGGTTCTTAATTTCATAATTTTTTAAATTTGTTTGGATATTTTATGAATTTCTTGAGGAGGAAATTGCTTAATTTCGAATTTAAATTATTTAAATTAATTAAATAGTTTTGGGTCCGAAATTTTTATATGTTGAAGAGAAGGATATTCTCTAATTTATATGAATTTTTGGGATTTTTCCCAAGTGATTTCGTTATTATGAACTATTATGCTAGCTAAGCATATAAAAGACTAATTAATTAAGGGTATTAGTTAAAGTATTTTAAAAATGTTTTGGAAACTTGAAGATCTCATGCAGTATTTTTTCTCAGAAAAGAAAATGTAAAAGTTGTTTTTATCCAATGATAATTAGAAAAGAATTTGGAGTTGGTAAAAAGTTATTATTATAACTAATAAGAAATCAATTTTTAAATAAGTTATGATGCCACTTTGCATTTGATCTATTCGCATGTGTAATGACGTTGCGCCTAAGTCTTCATGAGTGCCAACGTCGATGAGGTTATAAGCATAGGAACATTACTTACATAGTTATGTAAAGTTTTCGACTTCATCGAAGCAAACGATAGTGGCACCCCAAGAGCGGCATTATCGGATCATTGTAATTCATCAAGGACGAAGATGTCTCTTCGCCTACCTTTTGAAAGGTTCGGCATGCCTTAGTTTCGACTATATACAAAGTGGCATTGTAATCGAAGTGAGTTTATTAAATTATTTTAAGGGCGATGAGGTCCTTGCCACCATTATTCAACAAGGTCAATAACCATATATTATTTGGCAATGGTGCCGCAATTCTTTCATTAGCATCAAAGAGACCCACTTCGACAAGAATCAAAAATGTTTTAAAGAAAAGAAGTGACCAATGTTTTAAGACAGTCGAAGTCCCTATATCTTCAGTAGTTAGGCATCTAACTTATAAAAGTTGAAGTTTTATTTTAATAGGTGGATAGCCTATAATTTATGATAGTTGACAACATTACCTTTGACGTGGTTTTATATAATTTAAGTTTGTTTTTACCTTGGGTAGAGGGTCGATGAGGCATAATGCGACATGAATGTCGCCTAACTTCATTAAGGGCGGAGAGCCTTATATTTTCTATTGTGACGACGTCATTGGGGATACCAATGCCATTTTAAAATATGAACTTTGATGTTTTTATATACTAAAATAATGAACGATAAGGAGCCATATGCTGTATGTTTTGATTTTAAATTCTTAGGGATAACAATGTTACTTTAAATTATGACTCTAACACTATCATTGGGGATACCAGTGAGTATAAACTTCAACATGGAACATTAGGAGATACCAATGTATGTCACTTTGAAATAATAAATTATAAAGGGAAATAACATAATTGGAGACACTAATAGATATGGGTTAAATGTGTGGGTAATATGGATTATAAAAAACTCGTAGGTAACATGAGTTAAATAGATACATGCGCGTAACATGAATTAAAAGGCCGAGTGAAGGGTTCATAGTCATCCTAGAAAAACTATGGGATGTGAGATGGATAATCTATATCATTTTGGAGATGGACAGTCTCTATGAGAATAACGAAGGGTTCATAATTATCCTAGGAAAACAATGAGATGTGTGATAGATAGTCCACCTCATTTTAAGTTAAATGGAATATGTGTGATGGATAGTCCACATCATTTTAAGTTAAACGTAATATGTGTAATAGATAGTCCACAAAATTTTAAATGTTTAAACCATATATGATAGGTAATCAATACGGTAGGGGACGGGTAATCCAAGAATAAATACATGTGAGATGGATAGTCCACATGATTCTAATTATGTTTAAATGTGAGATGGGTAGTCGACATAATTATAAGATGGGTAATCAGATCAAAATAAGACGGATGGTCAGTTTAAATTGTGGCGGGTGGTCATTTGAAATTAAGATGGATAATCTAATGAATTAGGATAGGTAATCCAACATGTATTGTATGAATATTAATGTTATTTTCTATGTTCTAACCATTGTGGTTGCAGGAGCACAACGTATGGTTGTTATGTTTTGATAAGATACTAATGAGGAGAAAAACCATTCTGCTCAACGGCGTGGTCTCACAATATATCTATTTGGTTCGATATGGTAGATTATTATTCGCACCAGACTGTTGTCTGACCTGAATTTTTTGTTTGTCCCTTAAACTCCTGAGTGCCCATTGAGTAGATCAAAGTAAGGGCTTTCAGGTTCCAGTTAGACGAATAAGCTTCTGAAGACGTTAGGAGGTAATCTAGCTATTAGGAGCTTTATCTATTTCCACACTGTAGTTTGGTTTTGTTTATTTGGCTCTAATGGCAAAGTTGTATAATTGCCAAGTATCTAACTATGATCAACTAAGGAGGTAACTTCATATGTTGCTCTTGGAATATTTTATAATAATTATAATTTCTCTGAATTTGGTTTGCGAATGGGATTATGTAATGAATTTGAAATACTATTTGTGAAATGAAATGAGAATTTTTTTTTATTAAACCATGTATGAAATTTTTTCATATTCATGTGCTTCTGATTATTGAGATGATTAACATAGCCGCATTTCATCGTCGAGAATTAATAACTATGGATAACTGCAGCATTCTTATTTGTTAGATTTGGACCTCAGAATGTAAGATGTTACAAAGTATTTGAAAATAAATGGTGGAAATATTTGTATATGAGAAATTATTTTATTGGTGGAAGTATTTAGAAATAGTTTGATAGAAGTATTATTACTTGTGAAGCATCCTTTTGAGCAAAGATTGCAATAAAGTATTTATCTGAGAGAAAAGTTTTATAAAAGGAGTATATTTGATTTCAGAACTTTAGTTTGGAAACTGATCTTGGTTGTAAATATTTTCTCTTAAAGGTTACATTTGATAAATAATATTTTTAAAAGAAAACATTTTTAGGTAAAGAGTTTTGGTTGAAAAAGTAAAATATATAACTAAATAACAAACTTTGGTGGTTTTCGCTAATAAGTAATTATTAACAAAGTTTTATTTAGAAATTTTAACTGGGAACCTTAAAAATGGGCTTTGTAACATAGAGTGTATGACGATGAGGCAAGATGAGCTTTGAGTTTTTCAAACACCCCTTAAGACGTTGTTACTTTTATGACTATTTTGGGCGACCTTTCCCTAATGAATGTGGGGATGTCTAGTTTTTCCCTTCTACATGAAGAGTTGGGAAATGATGTAGGGACCACCCTTTTCGGTGAGTGGGATGGTAACCTTTTACTTGTGTTGCATACTGTTGTTGAATTGTTTATATTAATTATTACTTGTTAAATTATCTATGATTAAGTAAATGACATAGTGCTTGTTTTCTTATGTTTGCTTATTACTTCATGTCATATTTGTTGAATTGATTTCGATTGCTTATATTATGTTGTTGACTGTTTGTTTAACTATGGCTAAATAAATTATTTGCTTATTAGTTTGTCACTTATTTGTTTGATTGGTTGTTGTTTGTTTTTCTATTTATTTGTTTCACTTGGTTGGTCGTTGTTTGACACATTATAATTCTTTGTGCCGTGTGCTAAGTAAAATTGATTGTTATGTATTAATAGTTATACGATGATGTGGTTATCTAATATTGTCTTTTAGTAGGACAAGCATTAGGGAAATTAGCAATAGATTAAGGGACATATTTGATTTAGTCATAGTGGAACGTCATAGTTTCCTAAGCTAAGGAAGACCAGATATCGAAATTCACTAAGAGATGTGAAGAAGTTCCTTAAAGATGAGTAATAGTGATTGGAAGATTTTAATGACTAAAGGCTTGATAGGAACTTTAAGGAACCAAGGATAGGTGGGAAGTTTATTGTACAGAGTATTTGAATATGTGTTTCGAAACATATTTTATAAATATGGTTATAGGCTTCCATGATATTTTAAAACAAATAGTTTCTATTTTGAAAAAAAATTTGCGATTTAATTATTTATAGATATCTCAATATTAGTTTGATTTGGTTTAAAGTGATAGAAATATTTTGAGAAATTGTTTTATAAATTAATGGTGTATTTTTGGAAAAAAAAAGATTTTTTCTTTGAAAGGAGATGGAAGCTTTGATCTGAAAATGAAAATATTTTAGTAAATGTATTGCATTTAAAATGTATTGGAACTCTCCTCACTAGCACGTCCCTCTTTCGTATTTTGAGTGAGTTATCCTAGTTATTAGATGGAGCAATCACTATAAGGGATTGGAACGAGATGATTCTATAACTTATGAAGGATGTCTAGAGGAGTTTCGATGTTGATGACTTAACGATGGAAGTCGTGATGATGATCCATAAGGACGAGTTCAAGGAGGGAAGCTTGTTGGTAGAATGATGATTGTGTTCTACTGTTTGATGTGGGCTATGGGAACGAGGATGACCAAAGGCTTTGATGTATGCTCATAAAGAAGTGGTATGTGGGAATGCCTAGGATTATGATGGTGTATGAATACTTATGGTTGTGGATTACCCTGGACCTTGTGCAGGTGGTATAGTTCCTGCCCGTCTAAGTGACAAGGATTTAGGCACTCATGTAGCAGTAATGCTCTTATGAGGATGAGTATTTTATGAGCTTATAAGGATAGTTCTTTGTGTTAGTATTCCAAAGTACAATACCCTAATGATTGTGGGTATTTGTTAACCTTATGATGGTGGTCAATTGAAAGAGACCTCATGATGTAGGTCTAAGGATCGAGGATTGATGTAGCTGTAGCATGAGTCCTGACACCATATGCTACAAAGGTAGTCATGACTTTGAGGATGTAGTCCTGACACGTTACATGTAATGATAATCCTACACCTCTAATACCCAATATACCTGTGGTAAGCTACAATGGTACTAAGTCGATGTAGAGAGATAATCAAGGGTAAAGTAACTAAAAAAATCATGGATCTTGTCCTATATCTCATAGTACATTGAATAAAATATAATAATTAAATATTTATCAAATAGGCGAGACAAAAATATAATTGTATGAACATTATAGTTTAGAGCGCTTTTCTAGTAAACTTATAAAAATAGTAATAGAGTTTATACAATTGACGAAAAAACATGAAAATCTATCTTTAAATAAAATGTAGCATTGATAAAGCTCTATTGTGCTGCATTGCGGAATAAATTAAACCCATATAATAGCATACATAATAGCGCCAGCCACCTTCTTATCCACTCAACAGCTCCATGCACTAATATCAAGCTTGTTATCTAGTCTACTCATTTAAGAGTACCTGAGAAAATAACAAAAGCGTAAAACCTGGAGTCATATAACAGTCTGGTGTGAGAGATAAATATCTTAAGGCCCTATAAAAGTCGATATAGTATAAGGAACACTACATACGGATAGTCATGCCTACAGCATCCAACAAGTTAGCACATAAAGTCATATATATACTAAGATAACATCGTAAGGTGTATCATTGCTCAAAGTACAAAATGGGCTATTGGGCTGTCAATCACAATAATATCATAAGACATCCATCACAATTGCACATCAATAGATGCAAACACAACATTCATAGTACACGATGTAATCAAAGCAACCATCACACCATCGGAAGCTCTAGATAGCTTATATGACTCACATAAATTGTCAACGACCACTCAGAATAAAAGGTACTCAAAACTCCAGATCGTGCCTACTCGGATGACTAGGGATGCGGACCACTCAAATGTCAATACATGGATCCAACTCATGGGTGCACTCAGACCACCCTAGGGTACACTTACCCTACCCTATATGAGCACCTAACAATAGTATACATATCGATAGTAGAACCATCTCTTATCTACTTCGCAAGTGATCACTAAGCACTTACCCGCTCAGTAACTCACTCACATTCCATCACCACTCCACATGTAGTACTTGATTGCTCAACATCGAGTCATCATCGTTTGAAACGTTTGGACACTCCTCAAAGTCACATAATTTCATTTTCTTAGCCCCAAATTAATACGTCTATTAAACCTAAAGTCGAACTCTTACCTCTCGACTAGATACTAGTCTTGTACTCCATTCAATAATCGATCTCTGTTAGCTTAGCATGTCAAAGCTTAGAACATTTCTAGATGTCCATCACAAGTAGTTGAGTCATCCCCATCAAGTCTCGAAGTCCCCTCATAAAATCCCCAGGTAAGCCCTGAAGAAACCGAGCAAGTCTCTAAGGTAAAGCTCAAAATCTCCTAGTAAGTATCATGAAGTGGTAGCCACAACATACCAACCTCCGTCAAAACCTCATAGTAAAGATAACATAACATAGAACTTTTTTCACATAAACTCAAAGAAAAATTGTTCGAGGGTAGCACTGCCGATTGATTTTCCCTTAGCAGATGCTGACCACTCCAAACACTTAAACGAATAAAGCAAGCCATATAACAATGTATTACAAGCATAGAATGTCATACACATATCCTACTAATCAATATCAACCAATAAAGTCCAAAAAAACATTCATAACATCTAAATCTATATCTATGCAACAATAACAAAAGATATGATGAAAGACCCAAAATCGAGTGAAAAATCATATTTAATCTTTATATTTTATTTTAAAATCATTATTAAATTAACATAAAACACGTTTCACGATTTGAAATTATTTTAAAAAGTGTTTTTAAAAAACTACACTAGCAGTCATAGTACGACGAGAGACAAAATCACTCACCTTAATAAAAGTTGTCCAATCCCATGATAAGTCGTAGAGGACTCCAATGTGAGCTTAATGCAAAAAACAACGTCCAAATCGGACCTCATAAACAAAAATATGGACAATCTAAGATACCAATTTATACAAATTAACTAATTAAATAATTAACCAAACAAATTACTAATTAGTTTAATTACCTCTCTTAATCCACCTTCCTCTCCACGTAAAATCGCCACTTATAACCTGTACGCACACAGCTCCTCATTATTCACGATGCCACCGCTCCATTGCCATAAGTCAACGGTTGCACCACTATTAGCCCCACCACTTGACTTATCCCACAGCGGCCACCATCGTCAACCAGCCGCAACAGCCAACGTCGCATCGGTCATTAAAAAAAGGAAGATCCTATCTTTATGCCAACTTTTCGACCTTCCTACCTCCACCATGTTCACCGACGGCTCAGACGATCCACATTTTTGCAACCTTACCTCGCGACAAAGAAACCTATATCAATTGTTTCCCTTGCGGTTAGATCTCCAAAAATTTTGCCATTAGCAATCTTTCCATTCAACTCATTTCAATATCTCCTTCACCTTATCATGAAAAACACCCATTCCGGCATAATTTTGATCCTCTCGAATATGAACACAACCATATCCTCCAAATCTATATCAATTCACCTCCAAGATTACTCCCTTTGCCAAATTAGAATTTTTCGGCAATCACTAGTGGAATTAGATCGAACTAACACCATGGTTGCATAGCTTTCGGAAAACCAGAGAGACCCAACTTTAATTTTGACCATAATTGTGGCCATTTTCTAGAAAGAAAATGGGAGATGGATTTTCATGAAGGAAAAGGAGATAACATGGATGGAGAAGTGGGTATGATGCTACAGTAAATAGGACTCTTTATAAAGTAGTGGCTAGGGTTAGGGGTTTGAAAATTCACTATTTTCTTTTATTCCCATAATTCCAATGCACATTTTGTGGTCGTATGGCTCCTAGGAACATCGGATTGCAATGATTCTTCAATGGTGCAAATGATCATATTTTCCTCATTCCCGAGGTATAAATTTCATCATAATCCAAGCTTATTGACGCAGCGGATTAACAGAAAATCGATATAACGATGAAAGTGTAGCAATCGGTGGATTGATGAATACCAAAATGCCCAAATTCATTGATCCGAAGATACCGAATTCTAGCTATCTCAAACACGTTGATAGCGCACTATACCGTGTTCAAAGATCTACGATTCTTCGTACGTTGATCTAGCGCACTAGATACCGTGAATCGGCTTCAACAAACGTGGATTCGAGCGCACTCGAATGACGTTAGTGGAGATAGGAGATTACACTCAACTACAATTTGGAGAAGAAAGCACAAAGCAATCAACAAGAAATTTTTATTCAAAATCAACCACCAAAATGTTACAACTCACTCCCTATTTATAGAAGTTTACAACACAGCCCATAAGTCGCGTACGACTCAAGACCTGACCGACTCATGACACAAGACTTACGACTCATATTGACTCGGCAGTGTCTCAAACACCATGCGACTCAGTATATGTCAACAACGACCTAACACCAACATGTACAGACGACTCATGAGACCTACAAACACACTACAACATCACTCAACACAGACGACTCAACAAGGTACGACTCAACAAAACAACACATATATACACGGCGACTCAATACAAGAAATCTTACGACTTAGCTTAAGTCGGCGGCGACTTAAGGAATGCCTTCAAAAACTCCATGCGACTTATCATGAGTCGTGGCTCGTGTCATATCAATATCTTCCCACAACTTATCTCCGAACGACTCAACCCCAAACGTCGTAACTAGGTCGTGCCCTTCCTCCGACTCAAGGCCTTTAATAGCTGGAACTTTCCCCTGCTTCATATTAAGTCGTAGACGACTTATGGATGAGTCGTTGAGTCGTGTACGACTCATCAAACTCGAACACCTCAAACTCCTGTTAAGTCGTAACTCCTTCTCTTCATTCTTGTTAAGTCGTGAACGACTTAGGACTTCTTCGTTAGGTCGTGAAAGCATCAAGAATGTACCCTGCTTTACCTCGTTAAGTCGCTCGCGACTTAAGCTTAATCCGTCCTCATCCTTAAGTCGTTGAAACGACTCATTGGTAAGCTTATGTCGGTTTTGACCTAAGTCTTTATTCAGATGGCCTGCATCATCCTCCCCGGGTTGAGAAAAATTCGACCTCGAATTAGTAAATTCTTCTGTACCCGATTGTTCATCTCCATAATTTGGCACAAGATGCTTAATATTGAATACATCAGAAGTGTACACATCCTCCGGCAGCTTTAACTTATAAGCATTGTCATTAATCCGTTTCACAACTTTTACAGGACTAATTTTTCTGGCTTTCAACTTATTATAAGCGCCTACTGGAAAACGATCCTTTGTTAACACAGCATACACCAAATCACCTTCATTAAATTCAACATTTCGTCTTTTTAAATCTGTAGCTCGCTTATACTTCTCATTCAACCTTTCCAATCGTTCCTGAACGATCCTGTGGCACTCCGTCAAACTTTCAACAAAGTCAGCAGCCCATTTAACCGTCCCCTTCGGTTGTAGTATTACTGCCAAATCCAACGGTCCACTTGGTAAACTTGAATATACAATCTGAAATGGACTGAATCCCGTACTACGATTCATTGCATGATTATGAGCAAATTCTGCCTGGCATAACTTCATGTCCCAACTTTTCAAATTATCGTGTACAAGACATCGCAACAAATTCCCCAACGACCTGTTAACAAATTCTGTCTGTCCATCAGTTTGCGGATGATAAGCACTACTAAATTTCAGCTTTGTTCCCACCATCTTCCACAAACTTAGCCAAAAGTGACTCAAAAATCTGGTATCCCTGTCCGAAACAATAGACTCTGGCAACCCATGTAAATGATAGACTTCTTTAAAGAACAACTGTGCCACTCGAACTGCATCCGCTGTCTTCTTGCAGGTAATAAAATGTGTCATTTTCGAAAATCTGTCCACCACAACAAATATTGAATCATTTCCCCTTTGAGTTCTAGGCAAGCCCAAAACGAAATCCATGTTGATATCAATCCATGGTTTAGACGGTACAGGTAACAGCATATACAATCTCGCATTGGTCGCTGTTCCCTTCGAAACTTGACAAATATGACATCTCTCCACAAACCTTTCAACCTCTTTCCTCATCGACGGCCAAAAGTAAGATTGAAAAATCAATTGCAATGTACGATCACGGCCCACATGTCCTTCCTCGCGCAATTCTTTGATAATCTTCAATCTCAAACTGCTCTCTGGAATACATAATCGATTTCCTTTAAACAAGAATCCATCAACCAACATAAATTCATCAGAACTTCCCTCCTTGACTTTCTCAACATATTTCTTAAAGTAAGGATCTTCCTCAAGCAATTCTGGCAATAATTCGAATCCCGTCACTTCAATCTTCAATGTTGTCAACAAATGACTTCTCCTACTCAAAGCATCAGCCACACGATTCGTTACCCCAGATTTATGTTTCACGACAAAAGTAAACTGCTGCAAATAAGCAATCCATGATGCATGCCTCGCTGAAATCTTATCCTACCCCTGCAAATGCTTCAACGCTTCATGATCAGTGTAAAGAACAAACTCTTTCTGAAATAGATAATGCCTCCAATGTTTAACAGCTTGCACAACAGCATAAAACTCAACATCGTAGGTACTATATCTCATCTTTGCCCATGAAAACTTCTCACTGAAATATGCCATAGGTCTTCCACACTGACTCAATACTCCTCCAATCCCAACCTTTGATTCATCAGTATGTAGTTCAAACAATAACTGAAAATCAGGTAAAACAAGAATCGGTGCTGTCGTCAATAGTTCCTTGATCTTCTCAAAAGCAACTCCCGCTTCCTCTGACCATACAAACTGTTTCCCTTTCATGCAATCAGTAATCACGCTACTGAAGTGTGGAATGAATCTCCCGTAGAATGACGCTAGCCCATGAAAACTTCTCACTTCTGTAATTGTCTTTGGCTGTGGCCAATTTCTGACTGCTTCAACTTTATTCTGATCAACTTGAATACCTTCTCCTGAAACAACATAACCCAGAAATAAAACACTGTGCGTCATAAACACGCATTTCTTCGTAGCAGCATAAAATTGTTCCTCACGAAGAATAATCAATACTTCCCTCAAATGTTGAACATGCTCCTCCGCACTCCTGCTGTATATCAGAATATCATCGAAATAAACAACAACAAACTTCCCAATGTACGGTCTGAAAATTTGATTCATCACCCTCGTGAATGTACTCGGTGCATTTGATAAACCAAATGGCATAACCAACCATTCGTATAACCCCTCCCTCGTTTTGAACGCGGTCTTCCATTCGTCTCCTGGTCTAATCCGAATCTGATGATAACCACTCTTCAAATCAATCTTCGAAAAGATAGTTGCCCCACTCAACTGATCTAGCAAGTCATCCAACCTCGGCATAGGAAATCTGTAGCGAACGGTAATCTTGTTCAAAGCTCTACTATCGGTACACATTCTCCATGTTCCATCCTTTTTCGGCACCAACAATGCTGGTACTGCACAAGGACTCAAGCTTTCCTGAACACGTCCCTGTTCTAACAACTCTTCCACTTGCCTTCGTAACTCCTCATGTTCCTTCGGACTCATTCGATAATGTGGTCGATGTGGTAACACTGCTCCCGGAACAAGATCAATTTGATGTTGGATGTCCCTCAATGGTGGTAACTCCTTAAGCAACTCCTCTGGAAATACGTCTTCAAATTCTTTCAAAATTGGCTTCACTTCTTCTGGAATCTCAACCTCTTTATGACTCTCACGCCCAATCAACAAATAGACTTCAGGCTCATCTTCAACTTCCTTAACAAACTCCTTCAAAGATAGCAAAGTTTTCAGCTCTCCAATCTCCTCCAACTTGCTTTCCTTCTGTTGTTGCTTCTTAGGAACTAAAGTGATTTTAGTACCTTCGAACATGAAACTGTAACTATTAGCACGACCATCATGTTGCACTGCTCTATCAAACTGCCATGGTCTGCCCAACAACAGATGACACACATCCATGTCTACAACATCACACCAAATTTCGTCTTTGTACTTCTTCCCAATAGAAAAATTCACACAAGCCCTTCGACATACCTTCACTTCACCACCCTTCCTTAACCATGCTAGCTTGTACGGTTTAGGATGCTTATCAGTTTTCAAGTTCAACTTCCTTACTGCTTCTGTAGAGATAATATTGTCACAGCTTCCAGCATCAATAACGAACTTGCAAACTTTTCCCAAAATAGTGCATGTCGACTGAAAAATATTGCTTCTCAACCAACTAGAATCCTCTTCTTGCTTTGGTGTAAGACATGACCTCCTCATCATAAGATTACAACCTTCATCTCCAGATAATTCTTCTTCCTCCTCGACATAAGGTGTATTTGAACATTCTGCCTCCTCACCATCATCCTCAATTTCAGCAACCATTGCTCTCTTCTTCGGCTTCGGACATTCATTGCTTTTATGACCCAACTCCTGGCAATTGTAACATTTGAAACCACTGCTAACCTTTGCCTTCTCAGCCTCCTTCACCACTGGCTTACTGACAGGTTTAGGAACATTAGAACTCCCACTAACACCCTTCGCTTGATTATTGGAATTAGTAAACACACCACCTCCACGCCTTCCTTGCTTCTCCCAAGCCAACGCTTTCTGATGTGCCTCTGCAACAGATCTTGGATCGAACATATTAACCATATCCTGGATCTGCATTCTCAATCCCCCAATGAATCTAGCAGTTAGCTGTTCTTCCGTTTCCATAATATCATTCCTAGCAATGAGTTGGTAAAATTCATCAGCATAATCACTAACAGACTTTGTCCCTTGCCTCAGATTCTGCAACCTCTGGTACATAAGTGATTGATAGTTGTAAGGTAAGAAAGTATCTCTCATCAACTTCTTCATCTTATCCCAAGATTCAATCTTTGACTTTCCCATTCTCTCCCTTGTAAGTTTAGTTTGCTGCCATCACGCCAAAGCTCTCCCCCTCAACCTAGTAGCAACTAACTTCACTCTTCGATTCTCCGGAACCTCCTTGAAATCAAAGATTTCCTCCACATTTGACAACCAATCAAGAAATTCTTCTGCTACCATTCCACCCTTGAACTCTGGAATTTCCATCTTCATACCCGATTCCCATCGACGATCATCTTCGACATCCCGATAAGAATTTCGAACTGGGTCTCGATCTCGATAATGAATACTTTCTCTATCACCCTCTTAATTAAAATCAAATATACGTCTATATCGATCTCGACCATTACCATCCCTTCGTTCATGCATGCTTCTTCGACTATGTCTCTCTTCATCCCTTCGATCTCGACCCTCTTAATTAAAATCAAATATACGTTGACTTCTTCTCTCTTCATGTCCATAGTCATGGTGATCTCTCCGTGATGAAATTGATGTTTCTCTTCTATCTCTAAAAGAATGCGGTGATACCCTCCTCGCTTCCGTAACCGATGGCGAAACTCTGTTTCCTCCATGGTTCGAGTTTGGTGATCTCCTCCTTTGAGTTTGATTCAAATCATTCATCAACTTCTCTAACTTTCCAATGCCTTCATCAAATTTCTCATTAATACGTTGTTCCATAAGCTCGGCTTCTTCTCTTCTATACAAAGCTTCAACGTTTTGATGACGATTAGCTCTCCTAGGTGGCATGATTGAAAATCTTCACAAACTCTTCAAAACTTCTCAAATCTTTCAACAGATCTTTAAAAATCTCCAACAAAAGCCAAACAATGCACGACTTAACACCACTAGCTCGCACAAACTCCTTGTCTCGGCTTGCTTTTCACGGCTCAATTCCTTAACTCGGCAACAAGTTAACTCGGCCTCAATAATCCACGGCTTAACTTGGCTCGGCTCAAGGTTTCCAAGCAACTTCAAATTCAAACACTTCTCCAACTCTAGATCCAAAATGAAATGGATCAAAATCTTCAAACTCGTTGCAACTTCAAGATGAACACGATGAACTCCAACTTCAAACTTCAAAAATTGGCTCCAAGTCTCGGCTTAGCTATGATTGGCTAAGTCTAGCTCTGATACAAAAAATTGACGCAGCGGATTAACAGAAAATCGATATAACGATGAAAGTGTAGCAATCGGTGGATTGATGAATACCAAAATGCCCAAATTCGTTGATCCGAAGATACCGAATTCTAGCTATCTCAAACACGTTGATAGCGCACTATACCGTGTTCAAAGATCTACGATTCTTCGTACGTTGATCTAGCGCACTAGATACCGTGAATCGGCTTCAACAAACGTGGATTCGAGCGCACTCGAATGACGTAAGTGGAGAAAGGAGATTACACTCAACTACCAATTGGAGAAGAAAGCACAAAGCAATCAACAAGAAATTTTTATTCAAAATCAACCACCAAAAAGTTACAACTCACTCCCTATTTATAGAAGTTTACAACACAGCCCATAAGTCGCGTACGACTCAAGACCTGACCGACTCATGACACAAGACTTACGACTCATATTGACTCGGCAGTGTCTCAAACACCATGCGACTCAGTATATGTCAACAACGACCTAACACCAACATGTACAGACGACTCATGAGACCTACAAACACACTACAACATCACTCAACACAGACGACTCAACAAGGTACGACTCAACAAAACAACACATATATACACAGCGACTCAATACAAGAAATCTTACGACTTAGCTTAAGTCGGCGGCGACTTAAGGAATGCCTTCAGAAACTCCATACGACTTATCATGAGTCGTAGCTCGTGACATATCAATATCTTCCCACAACTTATCTCTGAACGACTCAACCCCAAACGTCTTAACTAGGTCGTGCCCTTCCTCAGACTCAAGGCCTTTAATAGCTGGAACTTTCCCCTGCTTCATATTAAGTCGTAGACGACTTATGGATGAGTCGTTGAGTCGTGTACGACTCATCAAACTCGAACACCTCAAACTCCTGTTAAGTCGTAACTCCTTCTCTTCATTCTTGTTAAGTCGTGAACGACTTAGGACTTCTTCGTTAGGTCGTGAAAGCACCAAGAATGTACCCTGCGTTACCTCGTTAAGTCGCTCGCGACTTAAGCTTAATCCGTCCTCATCCTTAAGTCGTTGAAACGACTCATTGGTAAGCTTAGGTCGGTTTCGACCTAAGTCTTTATTCAGATGGCCTGCATCACTTATGCAACAAGATGCTATTTTTGGCGGTTTTAATTCATATGGGCTGTAGGAACGTTCGGTCTCTAAATTCTTTGACGGTGTGACTAGTACGATTTTGCTAATCCTAGGCAAATTTTCCATTCATCCAAATTCTTCGATGCTTATCAATGCTGTAAATTTATGAATGTGCATAACTACAAAAAATGCAAAAGGACATGATATATAAAAATCAAGATCATTATATTCTTTCCCACTTTAGGAATTTTGCTTCTGAAATTCACTAAACAAAAAATCAACAAGTTTACCCCCACATTACTAAAAACCATGACAAGCATATGCAATCATCAAATATGTACATACAAGCAAGTTAATCGAACCTATGTCTATCCTAGAATGTAAGGCACTAAATTACTTGGTATGATATCATAAGTGAAAGCCAACGATAAAAATGGAAATCTTACTAAGTGAAGAGCTCTGGATAAATGGTTTTATGTTGTTCTCGGTCTTCCACATGCAATCGCCTTTGCCTTCACTCTAGTACACCTTCACCAACTCCACTGTCTTCTTCCTAAGTGGCTTGTATCACATCCCACGATACAAATAGGCCTACGAGGACTCTAAACTTCTGGTCTAGTCTTGATATCATCTAGTCGATCTAGTATAATAGTTATGCCTGAGTCATGCACAAACTTTCTAGAATAAGGAACGTGGAATATATTGTGCACACCCGCCATCTTATGAGTTAAGTTGACTCTATAAGCTAGGTACCCAATACATTCGAGTACTGAAAAAGGTCCTATAATCCATGGTGCAAACTTTTCCTTAGTATTATCGAACTACATTCTTTAACGAAGAGATCTTAACAAACGCCATATTGCCGATAGAGAACTGTAAATCACGTCTTCTCTTATCAATGTGCTTTGCTACCTATCTTGAGCAGCCTTCATTCACTTTTGATTGATCTTGATCTTATTCAAAGTTTCACAACTCATTCCTAGCCAAAGTATCAGTTTCTCACCCACTTCCCACTAATATGAAGGAGCGTTGCATGGTTCTCCATATGATGCCCTAAATGGTAGCATGCCAATGCTAAATTAATAACTATTATTGTATGTAAACTTGAAAATATGCAACTAATCATCCCATGAGCCCTTAAATTTGAGAATGCAAACTCACAAGAGATCCTCTAACATACGATTCACTCTCTCGGTATGCCCATGAGTTTGTTGGTGATGAGCTATACACAGATATAGCTCTATTCCCAACGTCACTCGATAGCTCTTCCAAAACCCGCTAGTGAGTAGTGGATCTTAGTTGCTCACGATGCTCTTTAGCTTACCATGGAATCGCGCAATCCACTTCACATATAACTCAGCCAGTTTGGATGTCATCCTATTAGACTTTATGGGTATGAATCGATCACTCTTCATTAATCTATCATCAATGACCCAGATGCCATCATACCCTCCTCTGGTCTTGGGAAATCCAATGATGAGGTCCATCGATGTTTCTTCCCACTTCCACTCGGGAATCTCAAGCGGTTGCAACAAACCACTCGGGTTCTTTTGCTCAAATTTCACTAGTTGATAGTTCATGCACTTTGAGACGAATGTCTCGAACATCTTTCTTCAGCCTTCCTAATAAAATGTCTGCCTCATATCATGGCACATTTTATTTCCTTCAGGATGTATAGCCAATCTCAAATGATGACACTCTCATAGTACCTCACCCCTTAACCCACCGACATGAGATACAAAGAATCTCTCATTTATACGGAGAAAACCGTCATGGTTGAGTTTGTACTTCTTCATATTTTTAGAATCTACTCAACTCTTAATCTTGTCAATGATCTTCGCTAGTCTAGCATCATGTCTCTAATTAGTACTGATTTGCTCAATCAAAGTAGGTTTAATAATAAAGCTCGCCAAAATATCCAGCTCTATCTCACATCGACGTCTGAAACCATAACTGATGATACATTCTAATTGTGTCCACTCTAGTAATATAGGTCCCAAGTTGGCATGTCCTCTTCTTAGAGCATCTGTGACTGCATTTCCCTTACCAAGCGTATAGGAAATATCAAACTCATAGAAGGCTAAGAATTCCAACCATCGCTACTTACGAAATTTGAGATATTTTTGGGAGAAGAGGCACTTCAACGATTTATGGTCGATGAGTATCTCGAACCTCTCTCCTAAAAGATAATGCTACCAAATTTTAGTGCGAACGTGATTGCCGTGTGCCAACTCCAAATCATAAGTCAAATACTTTCTCTCAGATAGTTTCAACTATTAACTAATATATGCTACAAATTTTCACTTCTGCACCTAGTTCATTACTATAGGCTCTTTTGTATATTGTCAACTCATCATCCTATTGGAATTACTAAAACCAGTGCAATCGTTACCTCCTTCGAAGTTACAACACGTGCTCACACCTTGCGTCCCAAACAAAATTCTAGTTCATTTTTGTCAAGTTGGTTAAGGATGTCGCTAGCATTGAGAAGTCCTTTATGGATCATTTGTAAAACTCCAACAAGCCATTGAAGCTTCTTACGTCTATTCTTCGATTGACTCTAACCCAAGACTATTTCTGCCTTCGTGTAATCTGCAGCAATGCCCTTCTTAGAAACAACGTGACCAAAGAATCGCAATTATGTCCTCTGAAAGTGACATTTACAAAATCTCATCTTTAGTTGGTGCTTCCTCAACGCCTCTAGCAAACCCTCATTTGTCTTGTGTTCTACTTCCATTCTAGACAAGATAGGAATATCATCAACGAATAAAAGCACAAACTTATTTAATTGATCTTTGAAAACATGATTCATTAGAACTATAAAGTATGCCGATGCATTATTTAGCCCGAATGACATAACCAACCACTTATAGAATCCAAACAATGTAAAAAATGTCATAGTAGGCACACTTTCTCATCCCACACTCAATTGGTGAAACCGCATTGCAAAGTCCAACTGATAGAACACCTTAGCATTATGGAGCTAGTCGAACAAGTCATCAATATGCGGGAGAGGATTATAGTTCTTCTTTCTTACTTTGTTCAGCTCATGATAGTCAAAAGAAAGTCTATGGGAGCCATCTGCCTTTGTGGTGAATACTATGGGTCAAATATACTAAATCGAATAAACCCTCTCTTTAGCAGGTCATTCAAATTGCACCTCGCGCTCACTTACTACGTAAGTTCCATACGCCTCAGTGGCAAAACTTGGACATCAAATACAACATGACATGGCGAAACTTGGCTCTTCTTTGGTAACAACAATAAACTTAGACACGAAATTCAAACTCTCATGTCGGTGAGCCTTCTCCATAAGCTTCTTGATGAACTAGTCAATATAACCCATTAATTTTTCCCTAAGATAATCATCTAAGCACATAATCAACTTTTTGTTCTTTTTTGCAGAGTACTAATAAAAGTTAAGTCATACATCGATCACATGTCAAACTTGGCCATATACTCTGAAATAAACATATCTCCTAGGTCGATAAATTTCATGAATAGTACTGACTTTTTAGCATTTGGTATGTACTTATCCTCAAAGATACACTCGTAGGTGCCTAAGCACTCTTGCATTTTCAAAGCTGATTCTATTCATAGTAAGGTTTATAACCAATGCTAGAATAGTGATTATTCAGTTTAGTGAAGTAATCTCTATGTGCCTACACTAGGAACCAACATTAGAAGCAAACAACTGGAGCAAACCTTTGGGCATTCTGCAACATATTCCTCATCATCTCATTGAAAACAGACTATAAGTCGGGGTTAGATGCACCCGAGCCTGCTCCTTCCTTAAGTCCAAAAACTGAAGTCCTGGTAGCGTTCCTTTAATTTGAGTCATCCTTACAGCCTATAATAAGAATAATCGGTGTCTCCTGAAGGAAAGCTACACAAGTGGTACTCTTGTGTGTGGCTATACTATATGTACTACTATATAGTTTTTGAAAGCCAAAGTATGACAAGCATGCTCACTCGTATATCGCTAGATCCATCCTAGAGTGATAACTCATACTCTATCTCTGATGGATTGTCATATCCCTTAGGTTACTATAAAATAATCTAAGCACGGGCAATAGAAAGCTAACTAAAACAATCACAGAACCTGTCGTATATCTCACAACGTAGTGAATAAAATACAATAATCAAATAAATATAAAATAGGCAAGACAAAAATGTTCCTATATGAACAATCATAGATCAGAGCACAGGCAATACATATATAAAACAGTAATAGATTTTATTTAACTAGAAAATAAACTCGAATATCTATCTCTAAAATAATGTAGCACAGATAAAGCTCCATAGTGTTGCACATCGAAATAAGTAAATAAAATCTAGATGATATCATATATAATAGTGCAGCCTTTTGAATAGCTCCATATGCTAATATCAAACCTGTTATCTAGTCTACTCATTTAAGATACCCAAGGTAATAAGAAGTAAAACATAAAACATCAAGTTAGACAATAGCCTGGCATGAGCAATTCAAGTTAGACAATAGCTTGGTATGAATAGTAAATAATCTCAAGATACTATAAAAGATGATATAGTATAAGGAAAACTACGGAGAAGTCGTACTTGACTTGTCCTGCATCCGACAAGTTAGCACATAAACTCAAATATATGCTAAGCTAACATCATAGGGTGTACTGTTGCTCAAACTATAGAACAGAATGCGAGGTGTTTATAACAATAATACCATAAGATATCCATCACAATCGAAAATCAATCGATGTGAACACTGTAATCATAGCACTCAATGCAATCAAAGCAACCATCACACAATTGGATGCTCCTAGATAGCTCGTAAGCCTCACTCGAATAGTCAGCGACCACTCATAATCGTAGGTACACAATACTCAAGCTCATGCCAATTCAAGTGGATAGGGATGTGGACTACTCGGATGTCCATACATGGATCCATGGATGTGCTCAGGCCAACCAGGGTACACTCAGACTACCCTACCTTATATGAGCACCTACTTGTAGCATACATACCGATAGTAGAACAACCTCTTATCTACTTCACAAGTGATCATCAGTGCTAGCCCACTCGGTAACTTACTCAAATGCCATCACTACTTCTTATATAGTACTCGATTACCCAACATCAAGTCGTCATAGTTCGGAATGTCCGGACACTCCTCAAAGCCACAGAATTTCATCTTTTCAATCTCAAGGTAATATGTCTACCAAACCCAAAGTAAAAATCTCAACCTTCGACTAGATACCTATTATTGTACTCCACTCGATAATCAATCGTTATATGGTAAGCGCATCGAAGATCGAAACTTCTCTAGATATCAATTACAAGTCATAGAGTCATTACTACCAATTCCACAAGCCCCCTCACAAAATCCCTAGGTAAGCCCCGAAGCAACTAGGCACATATCCTAGGTAAAAAGCTATGTCATACACCTTACATTGCGACCCCAAAGTCAAGATAACATAATCTAGGGTATCCTTCGTCCAAGCTCATAGAAAAATTATTCAAGGATAGCACCACCGATCGGTATTCTCTTAGCAAATATCGGCCACTCCAAACATTTGAGAAAATCAAACAAGCCATAAAACAATGTATTACAATCATAGAATATCATCACACATCCTACCAATCAATATCAACCAATACAATCCAAAAATCAAGCATTCGTAACATCCCAGTCGATCTCTATGCAATATAACTAACTATGGGATGAAACATCCAAAAACGAATCAAAATTCATATTTAATCTTTGTATTTTATTTTAAAACAATTATTAGGTTTATCGTTAAACATGTTCCAATATTTGGAATCATTATTACATCACATTTTTATACAAAACTAACAATCATAGTATAACGAGGGACAAAATCACTCACATTAATAAAAGTTGTCAAATCATATGCCAAGTCATGGAGGACTCCAATATGAGCATAATGCAAGAAATTGCATCTAAATTAGACCGCGTATGCAAAAGAATGGACCATATAAGATGTTAGTTTATATAAATTAAATAAATTAATTAACATAACAAATTATTAATTAATTTAATTACCCCTCTTGTTCCACCTTCATCGCCGCATAAAACCTCCACTTATAGCTTGCATGCACTCAATTACTCATCACTCATGATGCCACCACTCCACTGCTACAAGTTGCAGTCTATACCACTGCTTGCATCATCGCACGATCTAGCCTACCACAGGCACCATCTCTGACTACCTGCAATTGCCGATGTCACATCGGTAGTGATAAAAACACAAAAACTATTTTTATGCCAACCTTTCAGCCTTCCTACAACAATCAAGTTCACCTATTGCTCAAATGATCTACATTTTCACAACCTCTACCACATGACAAAGAAACCCATATCAACCATTTTCCTTAGGGTTAGATCGCCAAAAATTACAATATTGCTGATCTTTCTATTCAACTCTTAATATCTGCTTCACCTTAGCATGAAAACAACCCGTTCCAGTGCCATTTTGTTCCTCCCTCGGCTACGAACATAACTTTACCCTCCAAATCTATGTAGGTACACCTCCAAAATCACTCCCTTTGTTGGATTCGCATTTTCTAGCAACCACAAGTGGAGTTTGATCGAACCAAGACCATGCTTACATGTTAGTTGGAAAAATAATAGACCCAACTTTTATATTGGCTAAAATGGTGGCCATTTGATCATGAAAGATGAAATAAAGAGGGAAATGGGTTTTGATAAAAGAGATGACATGAATGGAGAACTATGTATGCAGCTATAGTAATGCCACTATTTGTAGGATAGTTGCTTGGGTTAAGGGTTTGAAAATACACTGTTTTCTTTTATTCTCATTATTTCAATGCATGCTTTATAGTCGTACGGCTTCTAGGAAGTCAAATGTGATGATTCTTTGATGGTGCAACTCGATGTGTTTTTCTTATTTTAGTGGTAAATTTTGTCAAAACCTAACGTTGTGCCTCGAGAGACTACTTTTTGCCTTCTAAAATCGTACAGCCTACTGGGACGTCCAATCTTAAAAATTCGTAGACTGTGCAACTTGTATGATTTTTCTGAACCCAGGGACATTTTCCTTTCATCCAAATTCTATGGTGCCTATTAGTGCATGTATATCCATGAAATATGTATCGCTACCAAAAATGCCAGAGAATATAGCATATAAAATCCAGGTCGTTTGATAATACCTCTAGCATAAGTTTGTGCAACATCCCCTATTTTCAAGGCTGAAACTAAGTGCTACAGATGTTGTAGTCATCCATAGTATTAATTTCAAGTAACAAAATGGTACAGTTAATAACATTAAGAGCGCATGAATATGAAAATTTTCAAAACACACTTTATTAATAATTTTCTTATTCATTACATCCCAAAACATAATATTATCGATTCCATGTTCAAAGAAAATATAATAATTACGAATATATTCTAAGAGCGACATATGAATATGCCCCCTTAGATGATCAGAGTCTAACTACTTGAGAGTGATAAATTCTATAATTACATCCATTCAAATGTGGCATAGAGTTTAAACAATGCAGCAAAAATAAGCTCCTAATATTAGCTAGCTTGCCTTTTGCATGTCTCAAGAGGCTTATTCGTCTAACCTGTAAATACCTACTCTCGATTTACTCAAATGAGTTCCTGAGAATTTAAGGGTAAAAACAAAAACATTGGATCAGACAAAAGGTCGAGCGTGAATAATAATACACCTTCTCAAACAAATATATATATATATATATATATAGTATAAGACCACGCTACTGAGCGGAACAGTTTTACCCCTCACTAGTATCTTGTCAAAATATGTCAATCACAAATCATGCACCTACAACCACAATGGTTTGAACAAACATAACATGAGCATATGCATTCATGCGACATCAATAAGTTTGACTAATCTATCATCCTAGGGTTATACATACTTAAGGTTTAACCTTCCTTAAAATAGACTGCTAGTCTCAACTCATAGTTTTCCTACGGTCACTTAGAATCTAAGGGTTTTGCAAGCCAATCAATAACCTATCAGGCTGACTCAGGCCGAAACTTTAACCAAATATTTAAATCTCCAAACATGATTGGAAGGAAACTGGACTGACTTTTGGAATCACAGTTTTCTTGAGGTCATTATGAACCTAATAACCAACCAATAACCTTTTTCTATAACCATATGGAGCTATGAGTTCCATTCTGTGTATAAACATCATTTAGTCCCGGTAAAGATAAACCCTACGCATTGGAATCGTGGACCTTTACCAATCGAGGGCTAACGGATTAAGCATAGGGCATGACCCTAAACTAGTCCTACATCTCCACATATTATTAGGTTTTAAATCAACAAATCAAATTTCTTTTGATTAGTTCAAGGCATCCTAACACAATTGATCTATCTGATCTTCTGTATGCAATTCTACTCACTTAGGAGTTTAGCCTGACCATAACACTACTGGGACAACCTAACTGGTAATTATGCCTCCAAATCCTAAGATTTAAGGTTGGGTCATAATGATGTGATTATGATAATCGATAAATCTGCAAATTTAGCTAATCAAGTGAGAACATATAGCATCATCCATCAAACTATGTTCAATCAACCGTCACATCCACAGCAAAATTACTTGAGTTTAAGTCATAGGTCCTTTGCCAAAATTCATATAAAATTAAGGCTTACTTCCTTGAAAACATATATCATTATAAATATTAACCACATAAAATCATTTTTTAAAATGAGGAAAACATAAATTAATACTTAGCCAAAATCTTATATCAGATACAACCATCTTTAAATAGCATTTGAAACATTTGCTAACAAAACATTAATGTCGATCCTTTAGAAAACAAGGCTATCGATCCTATAAACATGGTTATTTCATTTATAAAACATAGGCTATCGAGCCTTTAAAACATAGTAATCACCTTGATAAATATGTAGGCTGTCGAGCCTCTAAAATTTGCTTACTATAAAACACATGGCTATAATGTCGCTTATACATGGTTATCGAGTATCTAAAATCATGGGCTATCGAGCCACTAAAACAGAGCTTTCTAGTTTACAAAACATAAGGCTAATACGCCTATAATACATAGATATCGAGTTTGTAAACATACATTAGCTATGTCGTAATACATTGGTATCCAATACATAGTTAGACAAGTGGTTTCGAGTATTAAAATATTAAGGGTGTCGAACCCTTAAAAACTCAGGTGTACCGAACCCATAAAGCGTGTTAGTGTTAAAACTTTGAAAGCTTGAGGGTATTGAACTCATAAAATAAAAAAGGTGCAGACCTTTAAAAAGAGCAGCCGAGTCTCAAAACCATAGGTTGTCGAGCCTCTGCAAAACCGATATACCGAAACCCTATAATACTTATTGCCAAACTTCTATACAAGCATGTACATCGTTTATCTACTGAGTAGATATTACATGCACCATCCCATATAAATGACGAACCTATAAATTCTACACCTCATATAGCTATAAAGTAGTTATTCTAGGTATCGACCATTATAAATATCGAATATCAAAATAACAGGGGTGTCGAGTGTATATAATGGCATTTCAATAAATAATTTTAAACCTATTTTATTTCCATTTTAAGCTAATACTTTCCACCAACTCGCATTTACTTTTCAAAAATTACAGGTATATCGCATTCGACTTTCCCAAAATAATTTGGAATTCTTTAAAATTAACATTATTAATTAATATTAATTAAAAGCTTTTCTATCATTATAAACTCACAGAAAATCATAACAACTTGGGAAAATCACCAAAAAACACAAAAATCTAAATTTCCAACTTCTTCCTTATACAAAAATTCCAGGAATAAATATTAATTTAATTATTTTTAATAATAAAGGCCCGAAATAAACACATTTTTCCTCTTAGGAAATTCATAAAATATTCATATAAACTTGAAAAGTTATGAAATTGTAAACCCATCTCCAAAACAATGTTTTACATAGCATATTCAAATTTCAAATCAATTGAAGGTAAAAAAAACTTAAGTCTTTCCTTTAAAACCTATTGAAACAATTCCATAAAAATTTCAATAAATCATCATCACATCCAATATTGATAATATCAACTAGACATGACATATTATCATAAAAAATACAAAAAACAATCATAAATCCAAAATAAAACATAAATTAATGAGGTAGATACTATTATTCACCTTGGATTGGAAGAGAGATAGAGATTTGATGTTGATTAATCCCCTTAAGCTTTTCCTTTGATTCCCTTTATATCTCTCCTTCTTTTCTTCCTAGGTAGTAGTCGGCTTCTCTTATATTTTCTTTTTGATTTGTAAAATAAAATGCGAATGAATGAGAGATGAAGGGTTTAGGAATAGATAAAAGAAGTTATTCTCATTATGGCCTTATCATTAATTTCTTACTATTTTATGTTCAAATCAATCTTATTAATTAATTACTTAAGGCAAAGATCTAGTTAATTAACAAATGTCATTCTTCTTATCACCAGTAATGACCCAAATTTTGACTAATATTATTTAGAATATTTATTCGGATAAATAAAATAAAATAATGTAGATAGTTAAGAGATTGAGATTTGTTAATTACGAAGCAGTCGAGCCTTAATGAATGTATTAGTAAAAGAGAATTAAGAATAAGTAAGTAAGGGGAATATGGTAAGGGTAATATGGGAATAGCCTTTGTTCTTATACCCTAAACCTTTTTATTCCTCATTCCTCATTCATTTTTGACTTTCACAAACAAAACTAAAACCCTAAAAATCTTGGCCAACCAACATTAAGAGGATTCAAGGAGGAAAAAAGCTAGGATTCAAGTAGAAAGCTTAAGCAAATCAATCTAAAGGCAAATCTCAACCTTATTAACAAAAGCCAAGGTGAATAATTAACTTACATCTCATATTTGATATTGATTTCGGTTTCAAGTTAGATTCGAATTATTTTTGTAAGTTATATGTGACGTTGTGTTTGTTTAAATGGACATTTCTATATAGACACACGCACACTTGTTGATGATTTATATGGTTTCATATAGATTTTATGATATGTTTAGATTAGAAAACCTATTAAAAGACATTTAAATGATTTGTGTTTTGTATATTTGGTCAAAAAAATTATTTTAAAAGTGGGTTTCAAGTTTCATAATTTTCCAGGTAATTATGGATTTTCTAAAAGAGAAAATAGAGAATTTAGGATTTAAATTATTTAAGGAAATTAAATAATTTTTTTGGGTTTGAAATTTATATATGTTAGAAAACATATTCAAAATGAATTATTATGATTTTTGAGGATTTTTTATAAGTATTTTACTATGATTAATGAATTACTTAAGTTAGAGGAATTAAATGTTTTATTTGTTTTGTTAAGGGGAAGGAATTATTTGTTAAAACAATTTCAAGTGTTAATTGTAGAATCCGACAGCCTTATTAGAAAAGAATTTTGATAAAGAATTGGCAACCAATCATATTTTGACAAATTAGGAAATTGGATGAAAAGGAATTTCTTTGAAATGTATAAAACCAGTTTTGTTTCGAATTACAGCTTTGCTACTTCCATTGCTAGCATTCGCCACCATGCTCAAAAGGCCTTTCGAACTTATTCGGAACCAATGCACATCGTGTCAAGCAATTGGTACGTAGTGTATCGGAGAAAGGCGGAGGGGACTGTGTCAAAGGCATGCTTTTGAAGGGGTTGAAGCCAATTTTATTAGCTCTTGAAGCAATCAACTTGCCTTTGTTTTTAAAAAGCAGCTTTCGAAAGTGTTGTCTCTTTTGAATCCATTTGAAACCTAGCTGCCGCACTCATACCTTACGAATTGGTTTGAAGCCGCTTTTCTTATAACCTTCAAATAGTGTATTCAAAAGGAAAGCTTTTGCCTTTTCAATTTTGAAGCCGCCTTCCCAATGCTTTCGAAAGGGTCATTTTAGCTGCTTTTATCAATGGTTTCAGAGACAATTGTTTCGAAAGGATGATTTCAAAGCTATCCTCTCCACCAACTCTTTTTCTTAAGATTATTGCTTTTGAAAGCAAAGCTTTCTCTTCTGTTCTCTTTGATCGCATAGTTATACTAAATGTTAAACCCAATGGTTTTTAAGGGATACTTTTAAATGGTTTCGAAGCTATGTACCCACAAATTCTTACTTGAACCCAATATTTTCGAAAGTTAGAAAGATTTCAATGCTTTCGAAAGGTATGTTTAAGTGTTTCAAAGGAAAGTTTATAATGCTTTTGGAAGGTGTACTTTGAGTGTTTCGAGCGGAAATTTCTACGGGTTTCGAAAGAGGATGTTTAATGTTTTAAGCAATGGTTTCGAAAGTGACGCTTTAAATGATTTGGAATGGGATTGTTATGGTTATAAAAATTGGTTTCAAAGTTGTTATTTTGGCTTTATAACCTAAAGTTTCCTATGTTAAAAAGCTCTTTAACTTATTTTGATGGGATGGATAATCCCATTGATTTGGATTTCATCAACATTATTTTGTGTAAAGCATATACCATGGCATTAACATTATGAGTAAAGCAAAGAGCATATTTTCCTTGTTTAATATGTTCTAAAAGGGGTAAATCGGTTTAAATGAAAGGTTGGACAGATAGTCCATTGATGAAATGTTTCTGAGGAAAATTTAATGAGGTAGTTAACCCTAAGTTTATGACTCAAATATTAGGAGACTAGATGGGACTGGTGTAGGGTCGCACCCTATACTTTAGCTAGTAGCCCTTAGCTAATATAAGTCCAAAATTCTAGTGTGTAGGGCTTTGTCACATATGGGTGTAAAATGATGTTACGTGCAGAAGGGAATATACAGAGTAAAGAAAGGATATATTTGAGCCTGCTGAACCATTAGGATCAGTTGACCATAGAAGAAGAAAGTTAAGGGCAGACAGCCGGTATTGTGTCTAATAGAAGTTAGATTATTTATTTTGTCTGGTAAGCCCGAGTCAGCATGTGGTTAATAGTGAACCTGATAAAACTATATTGTTCAAATAGAAAGTCCATTGATTACCTGATTTATATGCATATATGTTATTGTTATTGTTGTTATAATCAATTTGGGTGCAGGATTTTGATTTGCAAAAAATGTGATTTAAAAGGATATTAGTGAGGGGAAACCCGTTCCGGTAAGCGGGGTGGTCTCACTTAATATCAATATACCGAGATGTAATAGAATTATTCATACTAAGCTTTATATCTGACTCAAAGTTTATGTTTTACCCTTAAACTCTCGGGTGCTCAAAATTAAATTTGAGTAGATTGAATATTAAGGACTTTTCAAGTTTAGTAGGTTGGACGAATAAGCTTCCGAAGACATGCATGAGGCAAAGCTAGCTATATAGGAGTTATTTATATTATTTCCGTAGTGATGTATTTATGAATGATATGTCTATCTATTTATTACTCTGATCATCCAATGGGGCATCTTCATATGTTTCTCTTGGCGTATTTTGTAATAACTATATTTGATCAGAACTTAGGAATCGTTTTGGGATTATGTAATTGAATATGAAATATTAATACGGAAAGTAATCAGAAAAGCTGTTTTTGAAATCTATGTTGATTTTATTTCATACTCATGTGCTTCTGATATTATAGATATTGTAAACATTACTGTATTTTGTCACCGGAAGTTAATACTATAGATGACTGCATCATCTGTAACGCTTAGCTTTGGGCCTCAAAATAAGGGATGTTACACCACCCCATATTATACCATTTAGTTTTTCTAACTAAATCTTGTAAGTGATGTTAAAAAAAATTAGGGGTGTTACAATTTGCTCAACAACTAGTGCGTACGAATGTAATGTATCATTATATAAATGGGAAAAGGCAAATATATTAAAGATCATAATCCTTTACTTACTATGAGTGATATCAATTTGATGAATAATGTAATTCTTATAAAACGACCTCGTGAGTCAAGTATCAAACAAATTCGAAATCAGGTATATGTACCATGCACATGTATCTATTCCAAAATTTTGTTTGGGTTTCTTATTGTTCTATATATATTTTATATATGCATGTATGTTATATTAGTTTAATTTGTATATAACTATTATAATTCAATTAACTTATATAATATTTATATATATCTTATTAATTAAGTCATATTTGATTAATTTCAATTCTTGATTTAATTAACTAATTATATTGAAGTTTTTGCTTAAAACAACCGCAATTTTATCTTATTCGTCTTAAAATATTTAATAAGAGTATTAAAATGTGACCAATATAGTTTTATACATATATGCCGAATATGAATATACTTATATCAATTAAACAAACTTTTAGTTAATTAATTATTCAATTTAACATTTTGATTCAATATTTGATAAAATTTTGTAAGTTTGTTTAGTTTAATTTCACATAACAATTAGAGAAAATTATAACATTTTAAATTATTAAACTATAACCATTAGATTTTTTTCATGTATGTATATATATATATATATCAATATACATATATATATCAATATACATACATATATATATATTAACACTTAATTAATTATTTATCAAATAAATTATTTATTTAATCAAACACTTTAATTAAATATTTTAAAAAAAAATTAAAAATTTATTTTGTTTACCTTAAATAATATAAGACAAATATTCAACTATAACCACTGTAGTTATATATATACACACACATACATTAATTAACTTTTAGTTAATTATTTAATTATTTAATCGTATTAATTAACTATACATAAAATTTTGAAATATTAAATTAATTTTTGAAAACAACTTTAAAAGATATTACATTTATTTGTTAACAGTTATAAATTTCCTTTTATATTTTAAACTTAATTTAAATTTATAATATATTTTAAATTTTCCAAACTTAATATGAAGATTTTCCCAAGGTCCAAAATAAATATGGGTTTTACATATGGACCGACCTTTTGGACTTACTCGACCTCCTGGCCCAGACCAATAGCTAGGGAGGGGACTACTTTTCATCCAATCCCAAGCCTAGACACCCATTAGAGAGAAAAGCTTAATGGTTGGATCTAAATACTGACTAATTAGGTTACATAGACTATATAGGCTCTAATATCATTATTAGTCCATCATGTTTTGATAGTGGATGAAATGAGTCAATTTCAAAACCATATTTGTATTAGAATGGGCATAGGTAATCTATTTACTAACATGAAATCTTATCTATTTGTTAAATAAAATCAAAACTTATTCTAAATTTTTTTTATTTTATTTAATTAATCAAATTAACTAAATTAATTTAATATTTGTTTTGAATATATCATATATACTCACAACATGACATGGCAACCTAACGTTATATGAGCATGTGTGTAGCTATGTACGTATGTATATAGATATCGGTATTTATAACTATTGTATATACATATGTATTATACTTACATGTACATATGATAGATTCATATGTGTATCAGAAATATATGTGCCTATTATACAATATTTGCATATGGTTTGTATACACATATTATAGCACCATATATATAGTTTAGGAAAATATATACATACATACATATATATATACACACACACGTATGTATGTAATATATAATAAGATTTTTCGATCTCACAGCACCAACCTAATTTAGAAGTAATTACGATGCCAGATGCGTTTGCAATTAGGAATTAACAGGTTTAAGCTATATTAAATTTACTTTAAGGGGTAATTATGTTGCTTGAAGCTTATACAGTTATAAGGTATTGCAATCTAATTGTTTGTTAAAATGCTTAAGTCAAATATCTCAATTCAACTAAAATCCAATCAATGAAATTACGAAGAAAGTGTAAAAATGTAAAACGCAGAGATTTACGTGGTTTGGATCTTAAGGAATCCTACATCCATGGGTCAATTCTTTCTTCTGTAGTTTCTTTTCTAGTACAAGCTTTGGAATTTAATGGTAGAGAATACAATTTGACAACATATATATCAAAAATTAAAAATTTCTTCTCTTTCTCTATTATAGCATCTTTCCCTTTATAGCAAAAAAGACATCACGTGGATTACCAACATCAATTCCTCATACTCCTTATTTACAGTTATAATCTTTCATGTTTCCCTCATCCTTTTGTTTTGTTTAATGCATAGGGATTGATAATGTGGTTCTAGGTGGGATAGTTCTCTTTAGGTAGGAGAATTTGACTATAGGTGGGAACTGTTAATTTTGGAATATTGCATTTAAGAACGGTGTTAGGCTTGACTTTTGCCTTGTCGATACCAGCACAGTTCGGGGTGTTTGAGTTGCTCTTCTTTATGTTTGTGTGCCTGAGTCATGCTATCCCCATAGCTTGATGAGGACATGTTTTAAAGATATTGTGTCTTTTTATGCTTCAACTACGACAGCGCAATTTGGATGAGTGGACTATGCCAATTTAGGGTATGGCCCACAGTTTTCTTATGTGGGTTGGGTTGATTGTCAACTGTGGTGGTGCAATTTGATTATAGTGGTCCTTGTTTGTTCCAGATGTAGTGGCGTAGCCTAGATACTTTGAGTCATATGGTCTGTAATAACCATGATGCAGCCTGCATATGTTGAGTAGTGCCGACTTTTGTTGAGACGACGGGGTTTTCTTTTGTTGGCCAATAACAACTTTTCTTTATGATTTTGATTAGTGCAAAACTCTATTGATTGTTATGTGTGAAACTCATGACCGTGCAGTTTTAGTGGGAGTTTTGATTGGACTTTGCTTGTTATATTTTAGGATATATATAGTCCCTTTTCAATGTTGGTGCAACCTATTTTTTCTCCTCATCACTATGTGTGGTCTAATTGCTTTATACATTTGAATCTACGATGTAACACCCTATAAATTTGATGTTGATTATTCAATTAGTTAGTTAACTAGGCTCCAAAAAAGGAATTTGTGCAAATGATGGAATTTGACCATGCAACTTGCACCATTGCATTCATGTCAAAACTCTGAGCAACTTTCATATTTGAAGTTTTGCGATCGTAGTACAAATGAAGAAGTTATGGAAAAAAATGATTTCAGAACGAAAATAATTAAATTAACATTAATATATTAATTGTTGGGGCCCACGGGTTGACATGTTCATTGCGATCGATTGACAAGCGATCGATCGGTGAGCATGAGCGGTCAACCAGTTGGCAAGTCGACGGCTTGGGTTTGTGTGGGCCAAACAAACCAGATTTACTATATTTCTATCTAACTGTTGTGGTTGACTCTAACACTTATAAATTCAGGTCTAACCCTCTCTTCTCTTCTCATATTTTTCTAAAAGCAGCAGCAAAGCTCTGCCATTTTCTCTTCTTAGCTATTTTCTAAATTATATAATGAAATATTTATATTTGTATATATAAAAATTGGAGAATAATAGAAACCAAATAAGAGAAGCAGAAGAGCAAATTAACATTACCCGATAACGAGGTAACATAAACACACACACACACACACACACACACACACATATATATATATTTGTGTTAATATATTTATATTTCTCTTCAATCCCAAATATGTTCTCAGATCTATAATTCTAATATATGTATATACCATTTTTATACATATTTCTTAAAATGAGAAGGAAATAAAGTTGAATCAAAGGTTTTACTTCGGATCTAGATATTTGAAACGCTTTTAGAAGGTGAGTAGGAAATTTATATATTGTTTATGATTTTTAATCTATTCTGTTGGCATATGTTTGATTTTATACCTAAATCGATAATATTTATGAATTGTAGACTCAAATTAGCATAGAAAACTATTGCCTACGTATTCTTGCTTTAGATCTGATAGGAAATATCGCAATACCCTAATCTAGAAATCAGTCCTAAAAATTATATGTATGTGTGTATATATATATATATATTGATTAGATATGAAATTTACTCTAGATCTGAAGTCAGATTGTATACTATTAGCATGATTTTGATTATTTCTCTAATTGTGTTCAATTGGGAATTTTCCGTTGTTTAATTTGTGGGAAGAACGTCCATCTGATTTTTATAAATTTGTTCGTGTATCCAAATTGCATAGAAAATGCAACGTTTGATTTAATAAGGAATATATGCGAATAAAAAGAAAGAGATCTGTAAAGTAAAGATTTATCCTCCATATTTTACACTATCTATTCCAAAAAAAAAAGAAACTAATCATAATGTTCGCATAGGATATTAGTTATATGTAGTAATAACGTTGATTTTCGAAAACAAAATAGGTGGAAAGTACGAAAAGGTTGTAACTCCGATTAATGGATAATAAATGTGGAATGAATTAGGGAGTTATAAATAATTATAGGGTAAATGGATTCATGGGACTGATAAATATGGAAGTTTGGATAAATAACTATGGAATAACTATAAATGTTACTAACTGGAAATTAGTAAATATGCATATATGTCTTAGGAAGTGTCTGTTAGGATTTATCATGGAAAATTGACATTTATAGAAGGAGTAAATAAAGGGATTTATGGGTAATTGAATATTTAAGGAGCCTTATATAAATAGAAGAAGGTTAGTAAGCTATGTCCAATATCCAATTTAGGATGATAAGGCTTAGTAATAGTAAAGCATAGGATAACATGGCTTGAATTTAAAAAGCATAATTGGACTTAGTAGGCTGGGATGTGAAGTCAGTAGAGTTACACAATAGAAATCTTCCCTTCAATTTGAGGCTACCAGGAGTTGTGTGCACTTTATATTAATGTGAGACATCTTTAACTATAGGACCCATAAAATAATTAATTGGGCTTAGAAAATGGGATACGAGGTCAGTAAAGTTACACAACAGAAGTTTGCCCTTCACTTAGAGGCTACCAGCAGTTGTGTACATTATTACTGATGTGGGACATGACCAATCACAGGACCCATGGCAGGCGATTGAGGAAATAGTAAGATCTACTTAAGGATTCGAGGTATTTAGGTTGTTTGAAGGCCTGCCTCTTTCCTTATTAAAAAGAATTAAAGGATCCAAATGATCTATTAGGAGCGGTGGTGGATATCTCGAGAAGGATCCGCTTCGTGGTTGAGGTACTAAGTGACTAATATAGGGTATGCCTCTTTCCTATAAAGAAGTATTAAGTGTCACAGTGAGATTCCAAGCAATGTGTGACGACCCAAAATTTGATCACTCTAAAATATAATATTTAAATTGATTTTAAATATAATATATATATATAAGATTTTATGATTCAAATAATATTATATTTGGTTTGGTGATAGAAATATAAACAAAAATAAGAACCGTTGCTTATATCGGTAAAAGTAAAAACGATTGACTTCAGAAAAGTAAGTTTGAATGGTTAAATAAATTATTCTAATTATTTTATAAAGGTTTTTATTTTTAATAAACAATATATGATTTTTTCAGGTTTTGTTTACAAATATATGAAGTTTAACAAAAACGTCAAAATGTGATCGTAAAATGTTTTGTCAAAAATCAACGTTTTGTTGAACAAAAGTTATCACAATTTTTTACACCTTTATTTACATAAAAATGTGCATATATTTAATAATGAGTATTAATAATTCACTAAACAATATTACTTTTCCTAAACAAGTTTAGAAATTTCTAGAATCCATTAACAAAAAGTAAACACTAGAAGACAAATATGTCAAAATAAAATATAAAAAAAGACTTAATTTATTTTATTTAATACTTAACTGATTAAGATATAAGTTGTGAAGTGATTGATGATGTTAAGTGTTGAATAAATGCAGTTTACTTAAAGATGAAGTAACGGTATTTTGGTTATTTTACATAATAATATTTTATTCAAACTTTTTCTATAAATACCGAACCCTTTCTTCAATTTTTTTCACACTTATTCTTCTTCCTTTCCAAGCTTTCTCTCTTCATTTTGTTGGCTTCCAACCTAAATAAAATAAAGCCAAAATTCATTCAAAAATACACTAAAGGATATATCCATCCAAACACTGCAAAAACACACCCAAACTTCCCCTTCACTTCCCTCTATCCATGACCGCACCCACCATCCACCAAGGCCGAGCCCACCTCCCCCTTAACCTAAGGAATGAGCACCTCTCCCCACTCCAATTCCAATTTGTGCCATTTTTAGTCAAGCGTGCAAGTGTTCGTGAGCATTCGATTTAAGTTAGGAAGGTTTATATCCGTCTAAAGTTAGTTCAATACCATTGAAGGTGAGAATTCCTAATTATTATAATATTATAGATGTGATGATGTGATATGATTGTATGGATTTTTTTTATGATTTTGATCATCATATATTATTTGTCTCATGTGAATGTTTGAATAAGTCACGATATACACGGTGTTATTTCACATGGAAAACACTTTCCGAATGAATTTGAAAAACTAGTGTGGAAACATTCAATACCTTTTAAAATGGTTGAAAATGTTTTAGATATGTTTCAGAATACATATAAACTTGTTTCAACATGTTCTAAATGAAAACCAATAAATAAGTCAAAACTAGGCGCGTGATGTAACGGTGGTTCGCGATTTCAGCCAAAGAATTCAAATGAATGTACGAAGTGGAATATAGTTGGAATTCTTCGAGATATGAATTTTTCAAACTACTATAGAAAATCAAGATTTCATCTTGTATATTTTGAAATATGCCTAAATCAAATTTTCAAAAAAAAAATTGTGCTTTTGCAGTAAAGCGACAAAGATATAAAATACTTTTTAATCAATATTTTTAAATGTTTAAAAATATGAAATAAATTTTATAAATCCAATAAAATAGTTTAAAATAGATTTGAATTGAAAAATATGGATTTTCAACTATTAGAAAAATTGTTTTAAAGCGAATCAACTTTTTAAACAGTTTCCGCACCACTTATCTACTACCATTACAATAACTTTAGAGATGACAATAACTTTAGAGCTGAAATCTTAAACTTAACGATCCTTTTCCCAATATTTTATGAATGTTTTCAAATAAATAGTTTTATAATTTATTTAAAAATATTTTAATAAATGATTTAAAGAAAAGCTGTCAAAATCAAGTGATTTAATCTTGGCTCTAAAAGCCAACGAGTAGACTAGATTTTTCTACTTGTGAGATCTAGTAAGGTGCTTAAACTAAGGAGATGTTCAGGAGCAACTAGTGTCTTAGCTTACCTAGCCTCATCTGGGCGGGGGATAGATAAGGTTGAAATGTTGGAAATGAGTTAAGTATAAAAGTTAAATTTTCCAAATTTAAATACTCATAAGTAACTTTCTAAAAATGACTTGATAAATTTCAAAAGGATGGTTGAGATGATTCCATATTTACCAAAAAAGAATATTTTTAAGATATATATCTCTTGAAGATATTTTGACAAAGAAATGAACAAATCAAACAATAATCATCTACTTATAAAACATCATTTTTATCGATGATTGGATTTCGAAGTGACCGGGGTCGGATCTGGTAAATCTCTATCCAAAAACTACACCGAGCCAATTTATGATTCAAAGTAAAACATGTTAAGGATAAGATAATTAAAGACGAAGATATTCATGATGTAGGGAAACTTGCCACTAGTCCATCGAGGTAAAATTTACCGTATCATACATTTATGTTGGCAAGTAGTGCTCCGTTATGAAAATTTTCGTATTGCAAAGACTAATCGCTACTGATCCGAGGGATGATTCCCAAAACAGGATATGTTAGGAAGAGTGCATTCAGTTCCGTTTAGTCCTAGAATGAATTTGTATGGACAAATGTCTGATGTTGCATTTTAAAATCACATTAATTGATCTCTATAAATGTATTTCTTCTTGGCGGAGGAGAAGGCAACTTCTCTTAGCTTAACATCCTTTCCTGAGATGTACGAGCTCAAGAGTTGTACGTTTGTAGAAATCGGTTGTGTGATTATGAAATAGCAATGTGGCAATCAAAGTGAAGCGTTGATGTGCTATGTGAAATGTAATCGTTGCCTTAAGCCTCACACCTGAAAATGGTCAAAACATTGTAGATGCAGCAAGGCTATGTGGTTCGCAACCATTAGGGTATGATAATCCCTTCTAGATATGTTTCTACCTACTATAACGTTTGGGGTGTATGTTTAGAGATGTCTGGGCCTAATTGTGGTGTATGCTAAGAGACGTCTCGGATAGGTCATTAACGACCGAGGTGATGATATATTCAGTACTATCTAGGAAGAGGTAGGCTGCTCTAGTTTTTGTAGAGGACCATCAGTTGGACCTTGATACATTCCTCTAGAGGTAGTCCCTTAACCTGGCCATTTGTACGAAAATCCATTCTCTAATAAGTGTCTACCATTTTGTTTATAGAACCCACTTTGTGGCTAGCATGCTAAAATTAAATCGATGTAACAATTTCAACTAAAATTAATATGTTTACTTGCAAATGTTCTCAAAGAAATGTCACTAAAAATAATATCCCTTATTTTTATGTAATAATGATTTGGTTATCATAAGGTAAAAACTCATTCCGTGTTTATGCACGGCGTGGTCTTATGAGATACCTTTTTGTTTTCAAACATCGCATTTTGAGTTCTCACACAGTCGCATAACTGACCCGGAGTTTATTTTGTTTTCCCTTTAAACTTTGGGTGCCTGATATATATTTCCATGCAGCCAAGTAGTCAGGATCATGTTAGAAGCATTCTGGTGAAGCATTTTGGAGGAGTTTTCAGAGCATGGAACTAGAGCATCTATTATGGATATCTACCTATCTTTTATTTTCCACTGTCTATTTTTTATACCAGCAAGTGTGGGAGCAGGGAGTTATAATTTTTCCTGGCTGGGTTAATTCATACCATAACTCTGATGTACATTGGTGAGAGTGATTGTATGTACTATCTATTCGTATAATTAAATAAATATGAGAATTTGTGTTTTTATCCTCTACTTTTACTTTACTTTACCCTTGATAATCTACCTTCTCGACACTTGGACTTAGGGAACATGTATACTATGGATGTATTAGTATCGATTTTCAAGGATGGAGGAGACGGGTCATCATATTTGGTATCAGAGCTAAAGGTTAAGCAAGAACCTTGGCTTCAGTAGGGTATGACTTATTAGAGATAGGGTTAGTAGTGCCCTAGAATGATTTAGTCTTTGAGAGTGTGCATTTGAAACCCTTATCTGAATAAAAATCAAGTTGTGCTAAATATCACTTTCCCAAGATAATTTTGTCTTTGTATTATAAAGTTATCTTACTAAATTTAGGTATTAAGACTTGAGTACTCGTAAAGGATGAAGATAGGGAAATGGCAGCACCGCAACAACCTACAGTCGGGCTCCAACCGCTACTATGGTAGAAGAAGTACCTCCCGTACAACCCCAGGTTAATTTTTCCACCTTGTGCAAAAATTATACCAGCTTAGGGGGGAAACCATTCAATGGCATAGAAACTATCATTGAAGTACAGGTTTGGATTAAATCATGCAAAAGAATCTTTATGGCATTGGATATTAATAATGAGAAAAAGAGGTTTTTAGCCTCGTGGCAACAGCAGGAAGGGGCTCTGGCTTGGTGGGAGTCCATTACCCTAAATGATTTGGAAGACAATTTCTCTTGGAAAAGGTTTAAGGAAGTCTTGGAGGAGCAGTAAGTGCCGGCATTTGGGTAATATTGTCTTTACAGAACCTTTGTGATCTAAAGCGGGATGAAATGACTATTGAGGAGTATCCAAAAAAGTTCAATGAATTATCTTTTTTTGGGCCAGATACGATTGACACGTCTTTAAAAAAAATAAGAAGTTTATTTGCAGGATGAACGAGAAGTACCAGAGTAGGATGACAACTCATCTAAAAGAGCCATTTATAGACTTAGTGGATATGGAGTTTCATTATGAAACAATGGTTAAGAAGAATCCAATGGTAGCACAGGCCAACAACAACAACACCAACAATTGGAAGAAGAGGAAGTTTAATCAAAGTGGGAAAAAGCTAGGGCAAGAAAAATCTGGAGGAGGATCGCAAGGTAACTATTTAAAGGATGTTATATGTTATAATTGCCAACAAAAGGGCCACCTAGCAACAAATTGCAAGAATCAAGGATTGTCCAATTATGAGGAGGTGAGATCAAGCCAGAGTTTACGCTATAAAGGATGAACCTTCAACCTCTTAGGATATGAAGGGCAAACAAGTTTTGGAAGGTAATATTTTTATTAAAGATGTTTTAGTTAGAGTATTATTTAAACAGGAGTTTCTCATAGTTTTATTGCTAAAGAAACCAAATTAAAACATGACCCTAAGTTAGTTGATATCCCTATCTGCATGACAAATCCTATAGGTGGTACTACAAACCTTTGTATGAATTGTGAAAAGTCCAAATTTCCCACTCTTTCCATAAATTTCCATTTGACTTGTTTGTCTTATTGGATTTAAAATTTTACTTGATATGGATTGGTTGACTAAGCATGAACCTATTCTAGATTGTGTAATAAGGATGTTTTAGCAAAAACAAAGTTAGGAAAGTTTATAGAAATATCTTGTGAAGATCCTAGTCTAAGGAGGGATAGTTTTCTTTATGCCTTAGATTAGTCCCATAAAGAACTCGAAACGATACTTATTTTAGAGAATTCCCGGACATTATAGAAGAAGAAAAGACCTATGAACTATTAAAGAAAGGGTTGATAAGACCTAGTCATTCAAGTTGAGGATCGTCAGTAGTTTTTGTTTCCTAGTCAGATGGATCTTTAAGGTTGTGTATAGACTACCATGATCTGAATAAACAAACGATTAAGAAGAAATATCCTGTACCTTGAATAGATGACTTGTTTAATCAGTTACATGGTATTCTCAAAAATGGATCTAGCCATGGGATTACATAAACTAAGGATTGTAGAAGAATGCATCCATCTAACTACATTTAAAGGTTTAAATACTTTCTTCGAGTGGTTGGTTATGCCTTTTGGGCTGACCAATGCACCCACCTATTTTGTAGACCTTATGGATTGAGTATTTGGAGATGTACTCAATAAATTCATGTTAGTCTTTATCGATGATATCCTATTTATTCTAAGAAAGAAGAGGAACATGAAAGACATACAGAAATTGTGTTAGAGATATTGAGAAATAATGTACTTAAAGCCAAATTCTCAAAATGCTATTTTTGGGGGAAGGAGATAAGATTCCTTGGACATATAGTGTTAAGGGATGAGATTTTAGTAGATCCTATAAAGGTTGCAGCTAATCTAAATCAAAAGCAGTCATAAACTCCTAAAGAAATTCGTATCTTCTCAGGTTTGATAGGGTTTTACAGAAGATTCGTTCAACACTTCTAAAAGATTACCTATCACCTAACGAAGTTGACAATGAAGGATGCTAAATTTATCTAGTCCCCTAAATGTGAAGAAGCATTCTAGGAACTTAAGACAAGGTTGACAACTGCTCCTAATCTAGCAATTATAAATGGGAATAGTGGATTAACCATTTATATATATGCTTGTGGAGAAGGAGTAGGTACAGTTTTGATGTAGGAAGGAAAGGTGATCGCATATGCAAGTAGACAACTAAAGACTCATGAGATGAATTATGCAACACACGACTTAGAGTTATTAGCCATGGTGTTCACATTAGAAATATGGTGGCATTATTTGCTGGGTAAGAATATGTCGTTGTTTATTTCAATAAATCTATCAATTGACCATAGTAAATAAAAATTCCCTCTTTAATTTGGTGAAAAATTTGAAATCTTTATGAATCATAAATCTTTAAAGTATCTTTCCACTCAGAAAGATTTAGACATGAGGCAGCAACATTGGCTAGAATTTCTGGCATCTGATGACCTAAATATTCTATATACACTCGAGAAAGCCAACGTAGTAGCAGATGTGTTGAGTAGGAAGAATGTTGTTATTTCTTATTTGGTAGTAACTCCAACTTTTCTGGGATGAATTACTAGCAAGCAAAAAGAAGATCGATTTCTAAAGGAGATTATAAAAAAAATTGCAAAGTGAAAAATTCAAGCTTCGAAGTAGATAGCCATGGAGTATTATGGTTGAATGGGCGATTCGAATGTGGAAAATATTAGGTAGGAGGTGTTAGATGAATGCCACAAATCCAAACTTAACATTTATCTAGGAGTTTACAAAATGTACAAAGACATGAAGTGCACATTTTGGTGGATAAGTATGAAAAGAGACATATTCATTTATGTTAGCCAATGCATAAATTGTCAACAAGTCAAGAGCGACCAACAGAAAATTTCAAGGTTACTTCAACCTCTGGATATTCCCACTTGGAAGTGGGATCAAATATCAATGAATTTCATTGATGGCTTACCTCGAATGAGGAAGGGGAATGAAGGCATTTGGGTTATCATAGACCGATTAACTAAAAGTGCACGCTCCATTCAAGTTAAGCCGACAAGGACCGCTGCAAACCTTGCAGTGATATGTATGAAAGAGATTGTCTGAGTGCATAGAGTTCCTAGTCGTATAGTAAGCGATCGGGATTCAACCTTTACTAGACATTTTTGGGAAGCATTATAGATAGCTTTGGGAATGAAGCTGAGTATAAGCACTGCATATCATCCCTAAACTGATGGATGGACGGAAAGAGTCAATCGCATTTTGGAAGATCTTCTAAGAGCATGTATTCTAGAATTTGGAGGCTTATGGGAAAATCATTTGCATTTAGTAGAGTTTTCCTATAACAACTTCTATCAAGTTAGTATCGGCATGGAATGGCATGAAGCTATATATTGTCTCCCATGCAAGTCACCAGCATGTTGGATCGAGATCGGAGATCAATTAATACTTGGTCCTGACCTGATATGAGAAGCTTTAGAGAAGGTTGATGTGATTAGAAAGAAGCTAAAGGATGTCCGAAGCAGACAGAAAAGTTATCCGGACCAAAGGCATAGAAATCTGGAATTCTCGGTTTGAGATTCTGTCTTTTTGAAAGTCTCTCTTATGAGAGGAGTAGTGAGGTTTGGAAGGGATAGGAAGTTATCACCTCGATATATTGGATCTTTTCCAATTTTTGAACATCGGTCTACAAGCATATCGAGTGCAATTGCCAGAAAGATTATCAGAAGTGCATAACGTTTTTCACTTATCTCATTTGCGAAAACGTGTGCATGACCCAGAACAAACCATCAAAACGGCTGCTCAGGAAGACTTAAGGTTGGAACCAAATTTGGCAGTTATTAGATGGAAATTCGAATCATTGATTATGATGAGAAAGGATTAAGGAGGAAGGTGATAAGGTTAGACAAAGTTCAATGGAATTGAGATGTTAAGGATTGCACTTGGGAAATGGAGGATAGAATGAGGAAGGTATATCCTGAGTTTAGGATTGATGTATGGACTGTATAAATTGTATCGTCATAGTGTACTCACCGCTTATTGCCTAGTCACTTATTCATACTCTTGTATATATTCCATCTTATCGAATATATTTCCTTTCGAGCTATCATCTTCTTATCTTAAATTTTGAGGATGAAATTCTTTGAAGGAGGGTAGAGAATGTAACAATCCAAAATTTGATTACTCTAAAATGTAATATTTAAATTGATTTCAAATATAAAATATATAAGATTTTATGATTAGAATAATATTAGATATGACTGAGAGATAGAAATGTACGCAAAAATAAGAACTGTTGCTTATATCGGTAAAAAGTGACAAAAGTTTGATTTTAGAAAAGAAATTTTGAATGGTTAAATAATTTATTTTAATAAGGGTTTTTATTTATAATAAACAATATACAAGTTTATTTTCAAGTTTTATTTACAAATATATGAAGTTTAACAAAAACATCAAATGTGATACGTTTAGTCAAAAATCAATGGTTTGCTCAACGAAAGTTTTCACAACGTTGTTGCACCTTTATTTACGTATACGTGTATACATATTTAAATAGAACAAGTTTTAAATAAGTCAGTAAACAAAATTAGTTTTCCTAAACAAGTTTAGAAATTTTTAGAATTCATTATCTAAAAGAAAGCACTAAAAGACTAATATGTCAAAATCAAATCTAAAAAACTCTTACTTTCTTTTTCTTAATACTTAAATGTTTAAGACTAAAGTTGTGAAGTGAAAGGTGTTGTTAAGTGTTAAAAAAAAATATTTTACTTAAAGATGAAGTAAGGGTATTTTGGTCATTGCACATAATAATATTTTATTCCAAACTTTTTCTGTAAATACCAAAACCTTTCTTCACATTTTTCACACTTCCTCTTCTTTGGGTCCAATCTTTCTCTCTTCATTTTCATGGCTTACAACCTTAATAAAATAATGCCAAAGTTCATTTCAAAAATATACTAAAGGAAATACCCATCCAAACACCACAAAACCACACCCAAACTTCCCCTTCTCCTCCCTTACCCACGGTCGCATGCACCAAGCTAGAGCTCACCTCTCCCCTAACCCAAGGCATGAGCACCTTCCCCCACTCCAAGTCCAAGTGGAGCCATTTTTAGTCAAGCGTGCAAGTGTTCGTGAGCATTCGATTTAAGTTAGGAAGGTTTATATCCATCTAAAGTTAGTTCAATTCCATTTAAGGTGAGAAATCCTAATTATTATATATATATATATGGATGTAATGATGTGATCTGATTGTATGGATGTTGTTTATGATTTGGATCTACATATATTGTTTATCTCATATGAATGTCTGAACAGTCAAGATATACACTACGTTATTTCATATGGAAAACACTTCCCGAATAAATTTGAAAAGGCAGTATGGAATCATTGTTAAATATGCGCTTATATGATTTTTGTTTGATGATAATAAACATATATACATTCGTTTAAATGTATTTGATAATATACTATTTTATTTTTCACAGATTAAATAAATATTTGCTGAATAAGATAAATAACACGGAATTTGAATTCAAACGAATATTTTATTCAAACAAATATTTATTACAATTTTGAATAGTATACAAATTCAAGCTCTCACTATTCACTATACAACTTTGATACAAATTCAATTACATTTCACATTTACAATTCACCTCACTACATATCACTCACACTCGTATTTATCTTCAACTGCATTCCAGTTTGAATCCAGCATCTGAGAAATCTGCAAAAATATTCATTAACGCAGTAAAATTGAAAATGAAATATTTTTGCAATTCAAAAATAAAAGATAATTTTTGAAAATATGATTTGCCTCAGTTATTTGGGTTGTTCGTCATAGTTTAAATTTGAATTCATCATACACGAACAACTTGTGACATACACAGTGTATTACTGTATATGCCACAAGGCCGTGCACACCGATATATACACATGATAATGCTACAGGGACAGGTGAGCACAGGTCAAACCCAAATGAAAAGCCAGGTTCAACTCACGTGCAATATATTTAAAACCATGACACGAGCACCAGGTCAAACCCGAGTTTTTGTAACTGGATTCAACTCAAGCGCAAATCAAAAGTACACATGAAACTAAACAGTCAAGTTCGGTGATCAAATGCAATAGGCCGAGAACCAGACTCATGCATGCAACATGGAATGCAAAGACAATGCATCAATGCAAATTCAAATAATGTACAAAAACAAGTCCAGCAGCATGAAGCAGTTATCACAACTTCCTCAGACTCAAGCCAACATGAAACAAAACATGTGATATATACAATGAAACAACTCCACTAACTCAAATGAACTCGACCAAATAGCCAACATGATCAAAGATTGAATATGAGACCAAACTGCAGCATGACCACAGCATGTGAATGCATCAAAGCAAGAAAACAACACTGTCGAGCTCGAGACAATACTGCTACAACATGGTGCAGAACCAAAGCCAAGCATAATGTACAGAGAAGCCAAAGCAAATGAACCAACTGCAAGTGCAAATGACCAGAAGACAATGCACCATTTAGAAGTGGCTTAAAACAAGCAGTGCAGACCACAAAAGTGCAACAAGTATTGCAGTAATAAACGACATCAGAAAATCAAGTTCAAGGCAACAGTGACAAATGCAGACACAACTGAAATGAGACAGATGCAAGTGAAACTCGATTACTGCATAACAGCAATATGTACAGCATCAATCAAGTTGCAGACTCGAAGCATCAGTGGACACAAATAAACACACATGCACGACTTATGGCAGTGAAACTCAAGCAAGTCAGACCAACACTGCAACTCAAAATGAAACATGGCTGCAGTTACAAACTAGAGTGAAAACTGCACTAATCCAGTTCCAACACAACATGAATCAGAGATTACAAATTCAAATGTGCAAATGCTAACCAGAGTAAAGTCCAACACAGTTACAACTGACTACATGCAGGAGAACAAATACAACACTACAGCCAACATGAATCAGAGATTACAAACTCGACTGTGCAAGTGAACATGACAGGAAACAGTTCAATATGAACTGATGAATCAGTACAAATGAACATGCAACCAGACCACAAAGACTCAAGTCTTAAATATGAAACAAGGTGCACAAGTCCAGCTACAAGTTACAGACATAACAGGTGAAGCATCACCAAAGACACAACAGATGCACATGGATGTCACAACAGATAATGATGCAAGTGTCGACCAAATACAAATACAAGCACCAAGGGTACATGAAGCAAACAATCAACATGAATGGAATCAATATGTGCAGACTACACAGCAAAGTCATATAACAGTTTTTTTTTAAAAAACAAAGTCAAGAATTTACAAGTTCAAATCAAATGGCTGGAGTAAACATGATCGACCGAGTTCAACGTCAAGTGGTAATCAAGTTCGAACATGCCAAAGTCAAAGAGAGAGTCACGGGAAATCAAGGAAATCAATGTCGTGTTTCTAATCAAAGTCAAAATCGTGATGACCACGATATCAATTCGAAACCGTGTCAACCAAGCAACGATAATACGAAATTGACAAAGTCAAATTAATCATCATCGTTCAACAAATATCAAACGGCCAAAGCAATAATTTTGAAACAATCAGACGAACGAAATTAAAGGGTAACGAATCCTATAAAAGCCCCAGATCATCATCGGCATAAAGGGGGAGTTTGAATACGAAAATCGAAGAGGAACAGAGCTAAAAAATTTACCTGAAGCGAAACCGAACTCACCAAAGTGAAGCCAAGCCAAGCCGATAATCATCTCAACCCTAATTCGCAAATCAGAGCATTCAAGGGATCAAAGCCACAAATCCATAAACCCTAAATCACAGTACCACGAGAAAGCGGAGCCGTGAATTCCAGGGCAACGAAGATCAAGCAATAGCCAAAATTAAAGAGCATCGAAACAAAGCCGCCTCTCAAAATTTTCAGATCAAAGAACGAAGACGCAAGCCCTAATTCGTTTGTGTAGAAGAACGAACGAAGAAATAAGAGCCGCCATCACAAACAAAGGAACGAGGGCGATAAAAATATAGAGAAAGAATAATTGGGCCGGCCTTAATTTAGTTTGGGGTTTTTAAAATTATAATAAGGGTTTTATTTTGAAATAGGGCTATTTTATTCTGTTTTGTTTTGTATTTTCTTTTTAAACCGTTTTTAATTTTCTAGTCGTGTGACTAGGGGACAAACTACGGTGTGTAGTTTGGGAATTCGCAACTCGGTGGTTGAGTTGTGGTCAGGGTTTTGAGCGTAGAGTTAGATTAGTCAATAGCGGCTATAGCGAGTTTACGTGTGTAAGCGAGGGACTATCTAATTTCTAGTAGAAACCTTGGTGGCAACACGTAGGCAGGGTTTTGCCGAAGCTGGGTAAATTCTGTGTTGTTCTGTTTTATTCTGTTATTTATATTCTGCGATATCTGTGTTGCTATTCTGTGATCTGAATTGAAATTAATTGATAAGCTTCGGCGATTAATTTTTATAATTTTCACTACCACCCTATTCACCCCCCTCTAGGGTGAAATCGATCCTACAAGTGGTATCAGAGCTAGGAACAAAAGCCATTTTTGTTTTAAAATTTTGATTTTACAAAAACCAATTTTCGTTTAAAAATTCGTGTTTCAAAAATCAATTTTTGTTTTAAAAATTCGTGTTTCAAAAAATCGGATTTTGTTTTAAAAATTTGAATTTTTAAAATGGCTTATTTTAATAATGCTTTTGCAGAAGGTCAATCCATAGTTAGACCACCAATGTTCAATGGTGAATATGCTTATTGGAAAAATAGAATGCAAATTTTTCTGAAAACCATTGACGCTTGGAATATTGTTGAGACAGGTTATAGAATACCAACTATAACTGTAGATAATCAGGAAATAGAGAAACCAAAGGAACAATGGACAGAACTAGAAAAAAATTACAAAATACTAATGCCAAAGCTATGAATTCTATTATCTGTTCATTGGATCAATTTGAATTTAATCGTGTCTCACATTGTCTAACTGCGCAGGAAATATGGCACATATTAGAAGTGACTCACGAAGGAACATCTCAAGTCAAAGAATCTCGCCTTGCCATGCTAAGCAGCGAATACGAGAACTTTACAATGGCGAAAGAAGAAAATGTCAAAGAGATGTACGGACGACTTTCCAACATCGTATACAAATCAAAAGCTCTCAGAAAAACATACACCGAATTGGAAATAGTCCGTAAAATCCTCAAAGTCCTTCCACGAAGCTTTGAAGCAAAAGTAACTGCCATTCAAGAATCGAAAGATTTAAAACAACTCAAAGTCGAAGAACTCATCGGAAATCTCACCACTTATGAGCTAGAAATGAAATTCAAGGAAGAGCGTGAAGGTGGAGATACTCGAAAGAAATCAATAGCTCTCAAAGGAATAACTGAAAGTGATGATGAGAATGATGATGATGATGATGGAGCAGCAGAGCTGGCGCTACTAATAAAGAAATTCAAAAAGTGGAATCGCAAATACGGAAATCCAGCTCGAAATCATGAATTGAAAAGCAGAATAGGCAAAGCACTAGACTACTCAGAAGAACAAAAGTTTATTTGTTATAATTGCAACAAACCCGGCCATATCAAGCCCGATTGTCCACAAATTAAATCCAGCCATGGAAAGAAACAGAAAAAGAAAAGTTTTGCAGCCACTTGGGATGAAATAGACGAGAATGATCAAAGCACTGGCAGTGAAAGCGAAAAGGTAGAATTGTGTCTTCGAGGTGATACAACTGACAGTGACGATGACGAGCCAAGTGAGGTATCAAAACTTACCCATTATGAGTTGCTTATATATTTTCATGAAGTAAACGGTTGTTTTGAACGACTTAGGGAAAAATACGCCAAACTTGAATCTCAAAAAGATACTTTGATAGAATGCAATAAACAACTTGATCAATTAGTTAAGAACTATCAACGTAGAATCCCTAAGTGTGATTAGTGTCCAACATTCGAAGAAGAAATTAAAAAATCAGAAATCAATATAAAATCACTTGAAAATGAAATTCTGATTTTAAAAGAGAATGAGAACACTAGGAGAGAGAATTCTATTAAAAAGTGCACACAGTTGGTAAACGAAAATGAATCTCTCAAAACACAAGTCCAACAACTGTCAACGACTTTAGATAAATTTTCAAAAAGTGAAAAATCGTAGAATATGCTATTAGGAAAGCAAACTGTTAATTCGGTTAGACAAGGACTTGGATATAACAGTTCGAAAAATGTTGAAAGCAATATTAGTCAAATTAATTCCACGTGCACGATTTGTAGAAAATATGGACACAGTCACAATAATTGTTGGTATAGACCCAAACATGTGAAAACTATACCGATTTGGGTTCCAAAAGGCACAAATATAAAATCTCTCAAAGTTAAACAAATTTGGGTGCCGAACGGAACAATTATAAACAGTTTTGGGTCTACACAAAATTATTTTTCAAAATTTTCTGCCACTAACAACCATGGACCTATAAAAACAAATAGGTCACATAAATCTTTTCCCGTGTAGGTGTGGTGGCAGGCTAAGGAACAACAATAGTGTTCTCTGGATTTTTTGGCTGTTCCAGAAACACAACGGGCGACAAAGCAAAGTTCCTTAGCCTAGTATAAAGGTGACAGAATCACAATGGACGACAACGGAAAATATCGTAAGGTAAAACAGGTATGGTATGTTTTAAACGATATATTAAATGTGATAATCTGCACCGTATTTTGAATTAAATCAGCCAATATTGAGATTGATGAAAAGATGATGATTTTGATTTTGACTTATTCAACATAGTTGGCCAATTATATTCTTATGCCAAAAACACTATAAAAATCTCTAGATTCTTTGAATTACTTCATATACATCAGTTTGGATTAAAAATAGTGTTTTGTTGGATATTACAATTGATTATAATATGGCTAACTCTTTATTCACGGTTTTCTGATTATTTACACGGCTTCATTTCAAATTCAAAAAAATGTCATTTAAATTGTTGTTAAAGTTGAATTTGAAAGTTTTGGTGCACACTTCATGTTTTGGTCAATCAAATTCAATTGATGATAATTTTTGAGTGAAAGAGAAATTCAGACGCAGATTACACTGGTAATCTAGTTGATTGAAAAATTACTAGTGAAACGTGATTTTTGCTGAGACATTTAATAACTGCATCGTTTTATCTGCATATTCTTCATTTCAAATAATTTTCAAATAGCAGAAAATTTTCTTTTAAAAACCCCCTGGAGAAAATCATTTTTGACCATAGTTTCAGATTAGTCATTTTGAAAAATTAGTTTCATAATTATTTTTGAATTTGATTTTAAATGACTATTCTGACTAATCTGACTCCCAAATGATTATCGAAAAGAAAAATAGTGATTGAAAAAGTGATGAGCGTTGATATTGATTATATATTATAACTCGAGACGGTATAATTAATAAATTTCTTTAGAAATTTAAACAAGAGTTATAAAACTGTTTGTTGGTAAAAATTCCATGACCATCTCTATATCTATCATATTTCTAACGGCCATCACTCATCAAAACTCTATATAGTTTGTCAATATGTGGTACTTTAAACAGGAATCGTTCGTTTTTCATTTTTCATTAAAAAAAAAAGAGGTAATAATAATAATAATAAATACCAAAGTATTCACTCTCATTTAAAAGTCCTCACGGTTATGCATGGGTGAATTACTTGGAATTTGTTATGTGCTTCCATGCTCATTTAAAAGTCCTCACGGTTATGCATGTATGGAACGCATATCAAAAGTTGACTTGTAAAATAAACAAGTTGATTCTAATCCCATTTAAAAGTCCTCACGGTTATGCGTGGTTAGAAGATACTTGAATTCATTTTTTATAAAATAAAATTGGAATACTACTAATCTCATTTAAAAGTCCAAACGGTTATGCATGGTTAGTAGATATTCAAATTCCTGATATAAATATGCCACAAATAGACACAACTGTATGGTTTTATCTGATGATATCATTCCTATCATTCTAAAAGTGGAATATGCGCCTAACAAAATATTTATGATTTTTGTTTGATTTTTTATTGAAATTTAATATTTATATTCAATTGAGTTTTAATGTTGGATTGATATCAATTACTTTATCTCTATTTTCTCTAACACTATTATTCTTTTGCTGATAACAAAAGGGGGAGAGAAAAGTTAAGATTTTGTCAAATAAAATCAAGCAAATCAAGCAAAGGTCAAATAATTTTCCATTTTGCATCTAGACTCATTTGCATATTTTATTTGTATGCATATATGTAGGGGGAGTTTTGTGTAGAGAGGAAGCATTTAAATAGGGGGAGCAATTAGGATATATCTATGATCAAATACATTTAACATATTCAAAATCTTAAATATATGTTTGTTATCATCAAAAGGGGGAGATTGTTAAATATGCGCTTATATGATTTTTGTTTGATGATAATAAACATATATACATTCGTTTAAATGTATTTGATAATATACTATTTTATTTTTCACAGATTAAATAAATATTTGCTGAATAAAATAAATAACACGGAATTTGAATTCAAACGAATATTTTATTCAAACAAATATTTATTACAATTTTGAATAGTATACAAATTCAAGCTCTCACTATTCACTATACAACTTTGATACAAATTCAATTACATTTCACATTTACAATTCACCTCACTACATATCACTCACACTCGTATTTATCTTCAACTGCATTCCAGTTTGAATCCAGCATCTGAGAAATCTGCAAAAATATTCACTAACGCAGTAAAATTGAAAAAGAAATATTTTTGCAATTCAAAAATAAAAGATAATTTTTGAAAATATGATTTGCCTCAGTTATTTGGGTTGTTCGTCATAGTTTAAATTTGAATTCATCATACACGAACAACTTGTGACATACACAGTGTATTACTGCATATGCCACAAGGCCGTGCACACCGATATATACACTTGATAATGCTATAGGGACAGGTGAGCACAGGTCAAACCCAAATGAAAAGCCAGGTTCAACTCACGTGCAATATATTTAAAACCATGACACGAGCACAAGGTCAAACCCGAGTTTTTGTAACTGGATTCAACTCAAGCGCAAATCAAAAGTACACATGAAACTAAACAGTCGAGTTCAGTGATCAAATGCAATAGGCCGAGAACCAGACTCATGCATGCAACATGGAATGCAAAGACAATACATCAATGCAAATTCAAATAATGTACAAAAACAAGTCCAGCAGCATGAAGCGGTTATCACAACTTCTGCAGACTCAAGCCAACATGAAACAAAACATGTGATATATACAATGAAACAACTCCACTAACTCAAATGAACTCGACCAAATAGCCAACATGATCAAAGATTGAATATGAGACCAAACTGCAGCAAGACCATAGAATGTGAATGCATCAAAGCAAGAAAACAACACTGTCGAGCTCGAGACAATACTGCTACAACATGGTGCAGAACCAAAGCCAAGCATAATGTACAGAGAAGCCAAAGAAAATGAACCAACTGCAAGTGCAAATGACCAGAAGACAATGCACCATTTAGAAGTGACTTAAAACAAGCAGTGCAGACCACAAAAGTGCAACAAGTATTGCAGTAATAAACGACATCAGAAAATCAAGTTCAAGGCAACGGTGACAAATGCAGACACAACTGAACTGAGACAGATGCAAGTGAAACTCGATTACTGCATAACAGCAATATGTACAGCATCAATCAAGTTGCAGACTCGAAGCATCAGTGGACACAAATAAACACACATGCACAACTTATGGCAGTGAAACTCAAGCAAGTCAGACCAACACTGCAACTCAAAATGAAACATGGCTGCAGTTACAAACTAGAGTGAAAACTGCACTAATCCAGTTCCAACACAACATGAATTAGAGATTACAAATTCAAATGTGCAAATGCTAACCAGAGTAAAGTCCAACACAGTTACAACTGACTACATGCAGGAGAACAAATACAACACTACAGCCAACATGAATCAGAGATTACAAACTCGAGTGTGCAAGTGAACATGACAAGAAACAGTTCAATATGAACTGATGAATCAGTACAAATGAACATGCAACCAGACCACAAAGACTCAAGTCTTAAATATGAAACAAGGTGCACAAGTCCAGCTACAAGTTACAGACATAACAGGTGAAGCATCACCAAAGACACAACAGATGCACATGGATGTCACAACAGATAATGATGCAAGTGTCGACCAAATACAAATACAAGCACCAAGGGTACATGAAGCAAACAATCAACATGAATGGAATCAATATGTGCAGACTACACAACAAGTCATATAACAGTTTTTTTTTAAAAAACAAAGTCAAGAATTTACAAGTTCAAATCAAATGGCTGGAGTAAACATGATCGACCGAGTTCAACGTCAAGTGGTAATCAAGTTCGAACATGCCAAAGTCAAAGAGAGAGTCACGGGAAATCAAGGAAATCAATGTCGTGTTTCTAATCAAAGTCAAAATCGTGATGACCACGATATCAATTCGAAACCGTGTCAACCAAGCAACGATAATACGAAATTGACAAAGTCAAATTAATCATCATCGTTCAACAAATATCAAACGGCCAAAGCAATAATTTTGAAACAATCAGACGAATGAAATTAAAGGGTAACGAATCCTATAAAAGCCCCAGATCATCATCGGCATAAAGGGGGAGTTTGAATACGAAAATCGAAGAGGAACAGAGCTAAAAAATTTACCTGAAGCGAAACCGAACTCACCAAAGCGAAGCCAAGCCAAGCCGATAATCATCTCAACCCTAATTCGCAAATCAGAGCATTCAAGGGATCAAAGCCACAAATCCATAAACCCTAAATCACAGTACCACGAGAAAGCGGAGCCGTGAATTCCAGGGCAACGAAGATCAAGCAATAGCCAAAATTAAAGAGCATCGAAACAAAGCCGCCTCTCAAAATTTTCAGATCAAAGAACGAAGACGCAAGCCCTAATTCGTTTGTGTAGAAGAACGAACGAAGAAATAAGAGCCGCCATCACAAACAAAGGAACGGGGGCGATAAAAATATAGAGAAAGAATAATTGGGCCGGCCTTAATTTAGTTTGGGGTTTTTAAAATTATAATAAGGGTTTTATTTTGAAATAGGGCTATTTTATTCTGTTTTGTTTTGTATTTTCTTTTTAAACCGTTTTTAATTTTCTAGTCGTGTGACTAGGGGACAAACTACGGTGTGTAGTTTGGGAATTCGCAACTCGGTGGTTGAGTTGTGGTCAGGGTTTTGAGCGTAGAGTTAGATTAGTCAATAGCGGCTATAGCGAGTTTACGTGTGTAAGCGAGGGACTATCTAATTTCTAGTAGAAGCCTTGGGGGCAGCACGTAGGCAGGGTTTTGCCGAAGCTGGGTAAATTCTGTGTTGTTCTGTTTTATTCTGTTATTTATATTCTGCGATATCTGTGCTGCTATTCTGTGATCTGAATTGAAATTAATTGATAAGCTTCCGCGATTAATTTTTATAATTTTCACTATCACCCTATTCACCCCCCTCTAGGGTGAAATCGATCCTACAATCATTACCATTTAAAATGATTGAAAATATTTTATAAATGTTTCAAAAAAACATATAAACTTGTTTCGACAAGTTTTAAATGAAAACCAATGAATGAGTCAAAACTAGGCGCGTCATGTAATGGTAGTTCGCGATTTCGCACCGAAGAATTCAAATAAGTATACGAAGTGGAATATAGCTCGAAATTATTCATGATATGAATTCTCCAGACTATTGCATCCATAGTTTTTAAATGAAGAAAGAAAATCAAGATTTCATCTTGTATATTTTGAAATATGTTCAGATCAAATTTTCAAAAAAATCGTGCTTACAAAGATATAAAATTCTTTGTAATGAATATTTTTAAATGCTTAAAAATATGAAGTAAACTTTATAAATCCAATAAAATAGTTTTAAAAATATTTTAATTGAAAAATATGGATTTTTAAATATTAGAAAAGTTGTTTTAAATCGAATCAGCTTTTTAAGCACTTTCCGTAGCACTTTTATGCCGCCATTTCAACAACTTTAGAAATGAAGTTTTAAACTTAACGATTCGTTTCCAAATCTTCTATGAATATTTTTAGATAAATAATTAAGTGTTTTAATGATGATTTGAATTTTTAATAATTTATCTAAAAAGTTTTAAATAAATGATTTAAAGAAAAGCTATCAAAATTAAGTGATTTAATCTAGTTTCTAAAAGCCGATGAGTAGATTGGATTTTTCTATTCGTGAGATCTGGGTGAGGTGCTTAAACTAAGGAGATATTCAGGAAAACCAGTGCCCTGTCTCACCTGGCCTCATCTGGACGAGGGATAAGGTTGACATGTCGGAAACTAGTTAAGTATAAAAATTAAATTTTTCAAATTTAAATACACATAAGTTACTATCTACATATGACTTGATAAATTTCAAAAGGAAAGTTGAATTGATTCCGTATTTACTAAAAAGAATATTTTTAAGATATATATCACTCAAAGATATTTTGATAAAGAAATGAACAAATCAAACAACAATCATCTACTTATAAAACATCATTTTTATCGATGATTGGATTTCAAAGAGACCGGGGTCGGATTTGGGGAATCTCTATTTGCAAACCCATTCGTGTAAATTTATGTTTCGAAGTAAAACATGTTGAGGATAAGATTATTGAAGATGAAGATATTCATGATGCAGGGCTGCTTGCCACTAGTCCCTCGAGGTGAAACTAACCATATCATATATTTATGGTGGCAAGTAGTTCTCTGTTATGAAAATATTTGAATTGCAAGGACTAATCGCTACTGAAACTAGGGGTGATTCCCAAAACCGGATGTAGTAGAATGAGTTCCTTTGGTTTCATTCAGTCCTAGAACAAACTTATATGGACGAATGTCTGACGTTGCATGCTAAAATCACATTAATTGATCCTTATATGGACGATGTCTGACGTTTCATGTTAAAATCACATTAATTTATCTTCATAAATGTATTTCTGTTTGGTGGCAGAGAAGGCAACTTCTCTTAGCTTAACACCATTTCCTGAGAAGTACGAGCTAAGGAGTTATACGTTTGTAGAAATTAGTTGCGTGATAATGGAATGGCAATGTGGCATTCAAAGTGAAGAGTTGATGTGCTATGTGAAAGGTAGTCGTTACTCAAGCCTCACATTCGGAAATGGCCAAAATAGGGTAGATGTAGAAAACCTATGTGGTTCGCAACCATTAGGATATGATCAACCCCTTCTAGATATATTTCTACTTGCTATAACATTCGAGTTTTAATAATTTTGATGTATTCAAAGAGACGTCCCGGATAGGTCGGTAACGACCCGGGTGATGACATATTCGGTACTATCTAGGAAGAGGTGGGTCGGTCTTATGTTGATAGAGGACCATCAGTTGGGCCTCGGTACATTCCACTAGAGATGTACTGCCGGAAGGTAGTCCCTTCACTTGGTCATTTGTGTGGCAATCCATTCTCCAATAAGTACCTGTCATTTTGTTTGTAGAACCCACTTTGTAGCTGGTAAGCTGGAATTTAATTAGCGTAAAAATTTCGACTAAAATCAATAAGTTTACATGCAAATGTTTTCAAAGAAATGTCATTAAAAATAATATCCCTTTCTTTTACATTATAAAGATTTGGTTATCATAAGGTAAAACCCATTTCGTATTTACGTAAGGCATGGTCATATGGGATACCTTTTTGCCTTCAAACATCGTATTTTGAGTTCTCGTACCAGTCCCATGACTGATATGGAGTTTATTTTGTTTTTCCTATAAACTCTGAGTGCACTATTTTTTCGAAAAGCCAAGTGGTCAGGATCGTGTTAGTAGCATTTTGGTGAAGCATTCTGGAGGAGTTTTTGGAGGATGGAACCGGTGCATTTGTTGTGGATTTCTATCCATCTTTTATTTTCCGCTATGTCAAGTTGTTTGTACCAGCAAGTGTGGGAGTGGGCATTTATAATTGTTTCTGGCTGGGTTACTTCATACCATAACTCTGATGTACCCTAGTGAGAGTGGTTGAATGTACTATCAATCTATATAATTAAACAAATTTGAGAATTTGTGTTTCTATCTTCTACTTTTACTTTACTTTACCCCTGATAATCTGCCTCATCGGCACTTGGATTTATGGCACATGAATACTGTGGATGTATTAGTGTCAATTTTCGAGGGTCGAGGAGACTGGTCATAACACAATGTCAGCTAGATAGTACTATTAAGGAGCCCGCCTTGGGATATTGTATTAAAAGATAAAGAACTACCTAGAATATAGGTATTTAATAGTTAGGGGGCTGCCCAATCCATATTAATATGTTATTAAGTGGCTTGGGTATTGTCACTCACATTGTTATGACTTTAGTGATGATAGATGCGTTAATAATGTGGCTATTATGTATTATAAAGCCATAAATCGTGGTTAAAGGTCTCTATTGCTAGGACCAATAGACCAACAATGAGGATGTTAGGAAGTTGCTTCATATTTGGATGTATAAAGTAGTTGATAGACTTACGTCGGTATTTTATACCTTGGGAAGGGTAGGAGGTGTATTATGCTAGGTAAGAATATCATGTGTGCAATATTGGGTTAATTTGGTTAACCTTAGAGTAATAGACATAACAATTAAATGGAAACCAACTGGTATGAATTTATGTTATGGACACGGTAAGATTTTCCAGTTACTAGATTATTGTTTTGCCCCCCTTCTTATTACAGATTAGATTTAGAGAAACAGGTCATTGAAGCTTGACATGATTGATTATTAGAGAAGTCTTCTTTTCTCTCATGCTTGATAATGATGTGGTATTCATATATCCAAGGAATACCACTAATTCCAATGTAGCCACAGTCAGTATAAATATCCTATTATTGTTTTTGCTATAAGTTTAGAGTTTTATCGATATCTGATAATACTCATGCATATTTTTAGGTGCCAATCCAATGATCTATGCTTTTATGGGCTTGGATTTCAATTCTTGTCGAAATTTAGGCCCACTAAAATATGGGTTGTAGCATATGCTAAATATTTGTATTGAAAAAGTGGGTGTAATAATTGCCCTCTAAGTTTATGCTATATAAGGGAAGTTTTGTCATTTTGCATCTAGTTTTTCATGTAATGTAATTAGTCATTCTCATATTCAGTGCTCATTACATGTATTATGATGCGGTTGGTTAATTTTTCTGACCGTCGTCAGATGAATCATTCTGTAATTTCTAGAAATCCACTTCATTTTTTGTGAATGTTTTTCATCATCATTTTCGCATCTAACGGTTACTATTGTTCATGCTGTTTGAATCCACCATTGAGATTGTTTTAACAAAGCTATATATTTCTATCCTCTTTTACTTCTTCTCTTTTACTTACTTCAAAATTTTACTCGAGATATTATGCTTTCTTCAACTAACTTCTCGCTTTCAGATTTAAATCGCTATCGATTGTAAATTAGAATTCTCTTTTTACATATTATATTCTTTTTCCTCAAAAGTTTCTTGATTTAATCCTTCTTATTTACTTTAGGTTTTTTATTTACTTTAGGATGTTTATGCCTTAAAGTCATTCAATTAAATGCTAATATGGAATTAATTCATCGATTTTCTGACATGACAATTAGATTTTTGATATAGTATTTCATTTATTATTATTATTATTTTAGAAAAATATTAGTTAATCCATTTATTAGTCTTTAATCAATGCTTCCATTTACTGGTGAAATTAATGTTGGATTTCTATTTGTAAAATGTGAAACATTATGATTCTACTTTGTTGTTATCATGGCTTCCGATAACTCTCCTATCACATTTTGTTGGATTACCAACCCTTTTACTTAACTTACCTCAACCATTTGTGAAGATAGCCAGGTTGGGTACATTTTGAACCATTATTGGATTGCTGATCTTGAATTTAGGTCCCTTCTTCTTTGGTGCTCCTTCAGATGCCCTAGTGAGGTTCATTTCTTTGACTTTTAAGCACACTAGATGTGGTTTATATTTGCCACGTTACCCACTCATTAAAGAATTCTTAGATGTCGTAGGGATCACTCCCCTTAAATTGGCTCCTATCTTATAATTTATCTTAAATCTATAATTATATCTTATATTTAAGCATTTTTATCCACCCACTTATCAAGAACTTATCCTTTTATGTTCCATTCACAAAAGCATTACCTTCGGGTGCGATGGCTTCCTATATGTTCAAGAGACCTAATCTCTTTCCTCAACCTCCTCTCTCAAGACATAGAGGTTGGCTATAGTTCTTCTTTGTTTTAAATCCAGATGGCTTAATTCCTTTTTTAAGGATGCGGGTATTGCACTTTTCCACCTCCTTCCTTTAATATTTCTTTTCTCTAGTTCGCTTTCCTACTGTAACCCTGTTCAGTCTCCCTTTTTAGCCAATCGCCTTACTTTTACTAAGATTGAGCAAGATGTGTTTTTCACACGTAGAGAAACTATGTTAAAGCTTGTTGATGACATTAGCTGAATTCTAAGCTTGTTGTTGAATTCTTATTGCACAAGCATGGCTTTCTACACATCCACCATCGTTTTTCATGCTCTATTTTTATTATTGTTTTTAATTCTCTGATGCCTGATTGTATATATTTAGTTAACTAGTTTATTCTCGTATTCATGTCTTCAATATATGCAAGTCTTTAAGTTTAAAGTTGTTTATTTATAGTTTTGCTTGAATTACAAAGCTACTATATCTTTGGCCCTTGCTTCGATTTTTCTAGGGAAGCCCAGCTTCAGGAAGCACAAAAGGAAAAAAATCAAAGAGGCTTGGGGTAAATCTCTCTTTATTAGAATAGTTGAACAAGAAGACAAAATATGACGTAACAACTGTTAGAATTCTCAAAATAAGGGTGAATGAGATATGTCCCACATCGCCAAAAATATGTTCATTTTTTAGTTTACATAGTATACTCTCAATCCCTATATTGGTCCTGAGTGTGGCGACCCGCCTTTCTATCCACAGAAAGACGTATCATCAATAAGAAAAGAAAGAGATAGAAATGGAAAAGATTGAAAGAAAGAATAACAACATCAGAATCTCACAACAGAAACGGAACAAAATATAATACATCACATAACTATAACATAGTTTTACATATATCAGAGTTACACAACATCATACAGCAAGACAGTCATATATATCTGTCATTACATACATCCCAAATTATAACATACATCAACTAGCACGGCGGAACTAGATAGATATATATATCTGGACTCCTGCTCCAAGCTCCTCCAGAACTCAATAATCCAAAACCAATCACCTGGGTACTCATAAAAATTTGAGTACCCAAGAGTTTATGAAAAACAGAAATAAACTCCAGGTCAGACATGGGTTTGGTATGAGTAAACGGTTTAAAGTTGTTTAACTTGGAAAACATTTGAAATAAAGGTATCACGTAAAACTCCCCACACATAAACACGGGTAAGTTTTTACCTTACGCTAACTAAAACAATTTAATAGGAAATCCAGTGATATTATAATAGTGTCTAGGGTTTTGAAGTAAAATACAGAAATAGCTGAAATGCTTACATCTCACATTCCAACATAGGTGGGCACAATCAAAACGTACGGCGCTTATGGGAGATTGGATACCATACAATGGCAGGGCTACTGGGGTACCGCCCGTCATAGTACAGGACCTAGATCACCGTACCGAGGATTACTCCCGACCCCCTACAACACAAGGCCGGAACCATTCCTTACTGAACAGTTCTGAACAAGACAACCCCAGGGTTGTAGCTAGAAACCGCCCACACAGCCGAATAGAAAGGGACATCTAGACAGGGGTATATCTCGTCCTGCTTGGGTGCTACCCACCTAACCTTGCTACATCTCCCCTATTTTAGCCATTCCCGGTTGATAAGGCTTGAGGTTACGATTATCTTTATAGAATATATCTTTTAGAATGCTCATCATCCACTTGACGGTGTTCTAAAAGCATTCAATCCATACAAGTTCGTTCCGGGTTCGAATGAAACCGAAGGCATTATCTCGTTGCACTCATTTTGGAATCATCCTCAGAGTTAACGACAATAACCCTTACATTATGAAACAACATCTCGATCTTCACTTGGAAATTTACGACCTAACGTTTAATTTTGATCGATGTGGTTTCCTGATAATCATAATTGACACCCGATCCCAGTCACAACGAAATCCAAATGCCATTTTAAAGGTCAAGGTGTTTAATAGTTTAAGCAATTTAAGTCAACAATTTGAATTGACATACAGATAAATCATACACAATCATCATAGATATATCAAAGCAAATCACAGAGTATCACAGAATATCACCAAAAATAGATATCACAAATCCAGATATTCTACTTATACAATCATCCATAAGCAAGCATCTTAAATCCTTATTATAATTAATTCAATTTAAATTAACTACTTGAAAATTAATCCCTTAATCCTGTTTAATGAATCATCAATTAATTAACTATTCCATTCAAATCATTTAATTAATTAATTCTTAATCAATTTATTAAATCTTAATTACTTAATTAGTTACCCTTAATTATTAATTGATAACCTTAATTATTAATTATAAAACTTAATTACCCATTTATTAACCACTAATTACTTAATTAATCAATTATTAATTCGTAATTAAATTACTTAATTAGTTAACTACTAATCATTAATTAACTTTAAGTAGTTAATTACAAATTTATGAATCACTTAATCATTAATTTACCAATCTTATAAATTAACCATTCTTAACTACCCTTTAATAATTATTATTTTTCTTAATTAACATTTAAAAATAATTTTCCCTAAACTTTGAAATAAAATTATACTAATTTGAAAACTTTAATGGTAATTAACTTTAACACCTAACTTAAGTTAACTACTTAATTAAAGTATTTATTGGATTTTAAAAAAAACATTCTAAAGTATTAACTCAAAAAATTAAAACTTAAAACAAATTCTTAACTTAAAGTAGTCAAACATTAATTACTTCATTAGTACTAAAATTTGTTCAACACTATTAACTTAAATTCATTGGGCTTAACCCTTTCGGAAACAAGACTCGAGAATACCCAGGTTTTACTCGAGTAAACACTCTAGTTTCGCACCATTTCTCCCGAGGCCTTCTCTCTTCCTCGCGTACTTTCTTCTTCTTCTTCTTTTTATTTTTTTAGCTTAAGTTTTAAACTTAAATAACTGTTTCCAGGCTCGAGAATTGCGCGTCCAACCCGAAGCACACCCTTCGTTTACTTGAGTAACAACTCGAGTCGCTCACCCTCAAAAGCTTCTGGCACTAAACGATATCGTACACGTGCACCGTGTCACGCCGTCGCTCCGGCAAACTCCACAATCTTCGGCAAGTCGCAAAACTCCCCTACATTCCAAATCAAAACTCGATTCGACACCAAAAATTCTTAATCGAAAATTAGCATTTCGCTCGAATTCATATAGCTCAACCCAACTAACAAAATCACCTCGCCCTAGTTACTCAGACCACCGGAGATGCTTCAACTACGTCCACACCACGTCAACACCCCGCTCTACCATTCCCCAGAGTTTCGAGAAACTCGATCAAACCGAGCTGACGAACTCGTCTCGTTTTCTAAATTCAACAAATTCGAACATTAAACCCTAAACTAGGCTCGTTCAACTAGTTGCTGAACTAGCTTTGAGCAGAATTTCAATACCCAATATTCGTTCGATCACCAGAAATTGATTAAGACCTATTTTCTGATAAACTAAGAATTGTTCGTTGAATACTTAACTAAAAATTTCCATTTCTGTTTTAAAATTCTTATTTTACAGTGAGGATTCAAGTTATGAACTTCAATTAGCATTTTACAACAATCGAATTTAACAAAATATTACATGTTTACCTGTAAAACAAGATTTCAGTGGTATATTTCCCTAACATGTTTTAAATAGCTATTAAAATCTTGATTTAGGTTTAAACTTATTATTCGATTGAAAACTCTAAGATTTACAATGATTAGATGAAAATAATTTGAGTTTGAACACATATTCGACCCTGTAATCAATAAACAGAGAAGTACAGTATACAGAACAACCTATGTATAAACACAGAATTATATTCAAAAATTAAACACATACAACACCATATTATCAATGAATCACCTGTATTGTTTTTAACTAAACTTAAAACTTTAAAATTTATGCTTACTCACCTGAAAATATTTCTGAACAGAGAGCACTTTTGTTGTTTTGAAAACTGCAGTTCGAATCTGCCTTTGAATCCTGTTTTTTTTTTTTGAATTGAATGATGTTTTGAGTTTGTAAAATGATGATACTTATTTTCTTTTTCTTTCTGGTTCTGTATAGTTATTATTGAACGAACTAGAATATGGGTATATATAAAGAAAAGGTTTTTTTTGCAGGGTAGGTGTCTTCTGGTGCAAGCCCATTTCTTTGGACGAATTTTTTTTCTTTGACCAAAGATTTTTCTCTGAAATTGAAATGATTTCTATATATTTGAAATGACTTTGTTTTTGCCTGACATGATAACACTTAATGTGATGGTTTCCTATTTTGTTTTCATACTTATCTCATTTGGTTTTCTGTATGAAGATATTTTGTTTTATTAACTTCATGCTTGCATAATTCATATACATATATACATGTATTTCAAAAGTGTATATATATCTCTAGAATTGTCTGATATGTTTCATGTAACCATATAAATTAACCTCTATATTTATTCCTATTCCTAACATAAATTCTTGTTTTAATTTATTTTTTATTTCTATTTTAACTATCAACATTTAATTTATATTCATATGTTTTTATAATTATATTATATACTTATATTTAATATTGATAGGATTTTATTTTATTTTAAACATTATTATCCATATATATATTTATACCAAATGTTAATAAGGTAGAGCCTTCAATTTAATTGAATAAGATAGATTTTTATTTTAAATATTTTTAAAAGATTCTATTTTAAATTTTCAAATCAATGTTTCCTTTTCAAAATACATATGTATATAAATAAATGGAAAATATTCCAAAAGCCTTATTCATTTTTAAAATGATAAGTTTACATTTTATTTAATTGGATTAGATATTTATTAAAATAATATGGCCAAAATCCCGAGTCGCCACATTCCTCCACCTTAAAAGAATTCCATCCCCGAAATTTAAAACAAAAGATAATTCAAAAGCTTTTATATCAACCATTCAAACATACATATCATTCATACATTAGCAAACAACCAAACAGTCTATCCTAACAAACATTACTAGTTATCCGAACACAAATCCGGATAGGCTTTCCTAAAACTATCCAGAGTTCCCTAGGTGCAATCTCTGGGATTCTCGCTCCACTGCACTTTGACGAGCTTCACTACTTTGCTCATGAGTTGCCTCTCGTCTTGATCAACAATTCGAACTGGATTCCTGATCATAGTCAAATTTGGCTCGACCTCCAAATCTTCTTAGATTACTGGTTCACAACTAGTGATGGATCATGAACAAATTTTCTTAGATGGGATTCATGAAATACATTGTGAATTCCAGGCATCCATTTTGGCAATTCAATTCTATAAGCTATAACACCAGTTCTTTCCAATACTCGGAATGGTCCTATATATCTCGGGGAAAGTTTTCCCGTCTTTCCGAATCTTATAGCTCCTTTAATCGGGGAAACTTTGACAAAGACTAAATCTCCGATCTCAAATTCCAATTGTCTCCTTCTCTTAGCTGCGTACTTCTTTTGACGGTCCTGAGCAGCTTTCATCCTTTTCTTGATAAGCTCAACTTTCGCAGAAGCTTCACGATTCAAATCTGGTCCAAGCATAAGACGATCTTTTGACTCTATCTAACAGGATAGGGATCTACACGGTCTTCCATATAAATCTTCATAAGGATCCATCTTAATACTCGCTTGGAAACTATTATTGTATGAGAATTCTACCAAATGAAGATGGTCTTTCCACGATCCACCAAAATCCAAAACACTAGCTCGCTGCATATCCTTTAGAATTCAGTTCAGCCTCTCCATCTGTCCATATGTCTGAGGATGATAGGCTGTACTCAATCTCAAACTCGTTCCCATAGCTGATTGCAACGCCTGCCAGAATTTGCTGGTGAAGATAGGATCACGATCACTTACTATGCTGGCAGGAACACCATGCAATCTAACTATCTCCCTCAAGAAAATCTCTGCCTGAGAAGCTGCAGTACGAGTTGCCTTAACTGGTATAAAATGGGCGCTCTTAGTTAGATGATCCACAATAACCCATATTCCTTCATTTCCTTTCTTGGTTCTTGAAAAACCATGGATGAAATCCATAGAAATCCTCTCCCATTTCCATTCTGGAACTTCCAAAGGCTGCAACAATCCGGCTGACTTCTGCAGATCTCCTTTAACTTGCTGACAGATAGCACAACTATTAACAAAAGCAGCTACATCCCTCTTCATGCTCGGCCACCGAAAACTCTTCTCATATCTTTATACATCTTAGAAATTCCTGGGTGGATATTCAGTCTGGAGCGATGACACTCAGCTAAGACTTCTTGCCTCAATCCATCTATATTAGGCACACACAAACGACCATTAATCCTCAAAACACCTTAATCGTCCACCTTGAAATCCGAATGTCGACCATCCTTGGTTCCAAGAATCAGTTCCTCAAAAGATTTATCCTCCATTTGCTTGCTTATGATTCTTTCCTGAAAAGATGGAACAACTTCCAAAAGAAACAGAACTGCATTTTTGCTCAGAGCATCAGCCACAACATTCGCCCTTCCCGGGGTATACAGAATATCCAACTCATATGATGCCAGAAACCCATCGCTGCTGCCTCAAATTAAGATTCTTTTGAGGGAAAAGATATTTCAATGGTTTGTGGTCCGTGAATAACTCAAACTTCTCTCCCAAGAGATAATGTCTCTGGATCTTCAAAGCAAAAACAATGGCTAACAACTCAAGATCGTACGTAGCGTAGTTCCTTTCATGTGGCTTTAATTGCTGACTCGCATACGCAATTACTCTTCCATTCTGCATCAACACTGCTCCTAGCCCAACTATACAAGCATCTGTATAAAATTCAAATTTTCTCTTCCCATCCAGACTAGCTAGCACTGGTGCACTGGTTAGCCTCGTCTTCAACTCCTGGAGAGCTTCTTCATAATGGGGTGTCCACTTGAACTTAACGCCTTTCCTTGTCAGCTTGGTCAGATGCGAAGAAATCTTGGAATAGTCTTTGATAAACTTCCTGTAGTAGCCAGCTAATCCCAGAAAACTATGAACTTCAATCGGTGTCTTCGGTTGCTTCCATTCCAGAATAGTCTTAACCTTCGCTGGATCTACATAAATACCTTCACCATAAACAATGTGCCCCAAAAATTTGACTTCCGATTTCCAAAAATGGCACTTAGAGAACTTCGCCTTCAAAACATACCTCTTCAGTGTCTCTAACACTATTCTCAAATGCTGCTTGTGCTCTTCTTCAGACTTAGAATAGACCAGGATATCATCAATGAACAACAAAACAAACTTATTCAATATATCCCAAAAGACTCGGTTCATCAGATCGACAAAATAAGCATGAGCGTTGGTTAACCCGAAAGGCATAACCAACTACTCATAGAAACAATTTGGTCCCATAAATGCAGTTAAAGGGATATTGTCCTTAGCTACCCTTAACTGATGGAAACCTGAAGCTAAATCCAGTTGAGAAAAGATATAACCTCCATGCAATTGGTCAAAAAGATCATCAATACGAGGAAGAGGATATTTATTTCGAATTGTTACTTTGTTCAATTCTCTATAATCAACACAGAACCTTAGCAATCCATTTGATTTAGTGACAAACACCGCAGCAGAACCCCAACAAGAAAAGCTAGGCATAATCAATCCCTTCTCCAAAAGATCTTGAGTTTACTTAACTCCTCCCTCTCCCTAGGAGCCATCCTCCAACTAGGCTGAATCACTGGTACCGCTCCTGGAACCAGATCAATGTGAAACACTATCTCTCGATGCAGAGGCAAACACTTGACTTCCTTGAATACATCAGGAAAATCTTGGACCACATCGATATCTTCAACCTTCTCTTGAGAAGTCTCAACCCCATATAAAAGACTACTCAAGTGAATTCCAGAATTATCACACGTCACTCTAGCAATTCTACCCAGATCAGTTTCCAATGAAACTGTTCTCCCATCACAATTCAGAACAGCCTTATACTTATCGAGCCAATCCATCCCCAATATAAGGTCAAACCCCTTAAAATTCAACACATAAGGGTTACAAGAAATACTATGGAACAGATAGGAAATCCTCAAGTCCTTACAGATCATATCTAATTTAGTTACCCCTCCTGTAGGACTAGACACAAAGATGGGACAGTCTACGGTACTAGGGGTAAGAAAGAACTTCTCTACAGATTCCAAAGAAATAAAACTCAAAGAAGCACCCGAATCAAACAAAACTTTAATATACTTGCCATCTAAAAGTAATGTACCTTCCAATACTCCCTTGCTTTTAGATGAAGTAGATGGTGTACTCTCCAAAGAAAATACCTTATTCTGCTGAGCTTTATAAAGAAGCGGGCAATCCTTGATCATATGACCTGGTTGGTGGCAATTGAAGCATAGAGATCTCTGAACCAAACCTGAACCAGGTCCATTCTGATGCGACTGCTGCTGCTGTTGGTGAAATCCTTTCCTAGGACACTTATTCGCAAAGTGACCTTCTTGTTGACATATATAGCATTTGGGAGGTCCGTTGTTGCTTCCAACCTTCTTCTTGTTCTGCTTCCAACAATTGGGATTGAACTTCCGCTTATTTGGATTAGCAAAATTCCCCACGATGCCGCTACTAGTTTAACTGATCTCTTATTCATCAAATCCTCGTATCTTAGTGCCATATCAATTAACTCCACAAAAGATCCTTTCAAACCCGCCGTCATCTTTTCATGAAATTCTGGCCTCAATCCTTGCACAAATATTTCATTCTTTTTGAACGGAGTGTCAATGAGTCCAAGTCCTTAGCAAGAAAGTTCATTGAATTTGGTATCGTACTCCACTATAATCATGCTTCCCAGCTTCAAGTTCAAAAAATCCTGATACAAACGAGTTTACCCTACTGTTGGCATAAATTACTCCTCAAACAACACTTTAAATCTTTCCCAAGAAATATCGTCCTCAGAGATGTTCGCTACCACTGCATCCCACCAGGCGGCAGCGCCTTCCTGCAATTGCCATGACGCCATTTCCCTTTTCCGCTCATCAGACAACTTCATACCCTTAAAGATGCGCTCACAATAGCATAGATGTGACGACCCGGAATTTTTAACAATTTAAATTGGAATATTTAATTGATTTTAAATATTTAAAAGTTAATTTTAACTTGAATTCCAGATATCAATATTTACTTGATAATTAAATCATTGAATTATATAGTTTAAATATTGAATTTAATAATTGAAATTGGGTAAATTGTTGAATTTGAAATTTCTAAGCCTGTTTAAAATAATTCGAAGGCTTATAAAATTTATAACAATGATATTGAAGATAATAGAATAATTGAAATTAAATTTAAAGGTAATTTTTTCAATTTTCATAATATATCGTTTAAATTGATAGTTAAAAATAGCCTTCTGAGGCACAGTTTCGGTATTTGACGAAACTAGTTCCATTGGATCCGTAATAGTTAGTTATTATCGGATTTTGATTTTCGTAGCAATCGGAGTTGTCATTTGACCATGACAGCTCAAAACGCTTAGATTTATTTTAATCGATTTAATTGAAATTTGATCGTTTTCTTTTGTAACTCGCACATACGATCAAATTAGCCTCTGAAACACGTTACATTGTGTTCGGAATGCGGGCAAAACCTTATAATCGTCTAGAGGCATTCCTTAAGAGAAGTTCGAAATTTTAATTGGCGAATTACGAGACGTTTTAAAATTTTATAATATAATAAAATATAAAGTCAAAAGGGGTCAAAGATATTTTCATTAAGTCGTACTCAAGAAGCCTCTCACCTACCTATTTCTATTTCCCCATCTCCCTCACAAATTGAAGCAGAATCGAAAATACAAAAAATGGCCGAAGCCTTCGGAAAAAAAATTATAATTAAAATATGGCGATCGAAGGGGGGAAGGGCTGCTATGTCATTCGTGTGATTGAAGGGGGCTTCAACATCTCGTTTTCGCTCGAAGCTGGTCGCGACTCACTCGATTGGGAGGATCGTCCGATTAGGGGTGGTCGGCGTCTACTGCAAGGTGGCGATTTGGATGTTGTTTTGGGTTCGTCATCGAAGTCGCATCTGGGTTAGGGTTTTGAGGAGGCTCGATCGCCATTGGGGGTGCATCGCTGTAGTGATTTTAGGGTATGCTCGGTCACGACTTGTACTGCTAAGCGCGTTCGATTTGGAGTGCGACGACGCAGTGCCTGTGTCAGGTGCTCGAACGTGGAGGCAGTGACCATGTTCGATCAATTTGATCTGCGTTGAGGTAGTTTGTTCTGCATATTTTAATTTAGATGTTATTTTTGATTTAAAGTTATTAGGAAGTTAACTGCTTAGTATTTATAGTTTTGTTAATTTAATAAATAAATATATAAGTTGCAGAAATTATATAGGTAAATCTATGAGTAGTTTCAAAATGAGGGAACTGATGGAAGTTTTATATAGATAAGAGCTTGGGGAAAAAGGAATTTTAAATTGTTGAACATTTATATAAAAGTAGATTTTGAAAAAAACAATATATTAATTTTTAGTATATGGGTTTGAAAAGAAAAAGAATAATCATTTATTATTGGAAAAAAATTGGATAGAATGAAATAATTAGTAAATCGAATTTTATTTATTTCAAGTATTAATAAAAATCAAATAATATTTATACAATGTCAAAATTTGAGAAGAAACAAGCTGGATTTGGGAATGGATGCTAATAAAACCAAAGGTGAGTTAATCACACTCTTTTGTATTTTTATTTGGATTTATATAGTTAAATTTAAATAACTGGTTGAATGGTTGAATTGATGTGATGTGGGTAACTTTGGTTTTTTTTGATTGGTTCTCGAGTTAATTGTTGTTTGACTTGAAGCATTTGAGTTTTAAACGGTTTTAAACTTAAATCGTAAATAAGAAAATGGTTCAGTAAATTCAATAAGGGTTTAATGATTGGTGATTCATTAAATAGACAGAATAATTTAAATAGATAATTAATTAATAAATTGATTACTGATTCGAGTTAATTAATTAAGTTTATATCGATTTGGAATGATCACTGGGTAGTTTAATAAGTAATTACTTAATGTAATTAATAAAATATAATTACTCTGTGAAATTAATCAAGAGATTAATTAAGATAATTATTAAGGAGTAATTAATTGATTTAATGAAGTAAATAACAAGGTAGATAATTATAGGTTGAGGTAAATCAAGAATGATTAATATTTGTAGTTTAATTAATGATTAATTATTTAAATGTAATTAATTCATACTAGGGTAAATTAAATATAATTGGAAATCATTAATTTATATAATCAATGACGTAATTAAAGATTGATTAATTAAATGAATTAATTAGAAAAAGTGACTTATGAGAAGTTAACTAATATAAGTGATTAAGGATTAACGTAATTAAAATAGTAAATTAATTCATGAAGAAATTAAGATTACTTATTGATTCTCGGTAAGAAAATTTATATCGTGGAAGTAATTAAAGTCCAATACTTGGATGTAACTAACAGGTAATTAATCTAGATTGATTAATAAAGATGAATAGTGAAGGGATGATAGATTGATTGATTTGAAATTAATTAAAGACAAGTGTAGAACTCTAAATAGTTGAGAATAGAAATTCAATCAGAATTAATTTAATTAATATCAGTAGCAAACAAGCTTTCCTTATAGATGACTGAATGGTATTGGATGATTTGAATGAGTTGTTATCTCTGATATGAAATGTTATGTATTTCGTATGGATAACTTGGAATAGGATGATATGAGACTCGAAAAGGCCGGGAACGGGTATTGGGAGATACCCGAAACCACTTCGAATTTCTTATAAATTGATATGAGAAATTAATAGGTTGGAATGATTGGATTTAAATGAATGGGGTTATTAAATCTAAATTTTGTCACATAGAAACTTATTTTGAAAATAAGTTATGTCTATAACTAATTGTGACTTGTAAAATTAGTTTGAGTTACTCGGGTTCCTATATAAGTTATATGCTTTATATTCCTTGTTGGATGGGTTTACTCACGCTGGTTTCCAGTCTGACCCGGGTGTTACTTTGGTGTAATGCTCGGGTCAGACCGAGTATTACAGATTTTCAGGTAGGGACGTTCTGGAGCTCAGGAGGTGAGCTGGATGGCAAGAACGTATGGAGTGCTTCCGTTATATTATGTTATTGTATAACTTTGGCATCGTAATTGTGTATATTCCGGTGTTGAATATTTGTGTAACTCTAATTATTTAAAATGTAATCGACAGATATAGTATTCTTTTGCAAGCTGTTATTATTTGTTATTATATTTTTTCCGCAGCGAGTGTGAGATGTTTGGTGTTTCTGTTCTTCTTCTTCTATCTCTTTCTTCTTTTTCACAACTATCTGGAATTTTCGGGTTCGAAAATTTCGGGTCATTACATTTGGTTTCAGAGCTGAAAGGTTAAGCGAGAACCTTGGCTCTGGTGCGTGTATTCATTAAGGATAGGGTCAATAGTACTCTAGAATGGGTCGAGTGTGTGTGTGTGTGTATATATATATATATATATGAGAGCGTACTTGTTATTTTCTTATATAAAGGTTTTAAAATGATTTTTATATAAAAATATATTTTGATATATAAAGAAATATTTCATTCTAATAAATATTAAGGTGATTGGTTGTTAAATTATTGAAAGTAAAATTAAAAAGTAATATAATGCGACCAAATTGAAGTCTTGAATTGGAATTAAATTAAGTAAAAACGGAAATACAACCAAATTTAAATTTAAATTACTTGAAAATGAAATTTTAAATCTGATACCAGAATTTGAAAATTTTGTTTCAAAGTAATGAAAAATAATAAATAAGTATTATTTAGATAACTGGGACTTGTTGCAAACAATGGGTTGTTCGAAAATTTGATTTGAATTAAAAACCAAAAGTGGTCTAAAATTTTAGAGTGACCTCGTGTGTAAAGAAAATAATATGTATGAATAAGGAATATACATAAATCAATAATAGTTTGAATAAACTCTAAATGTTGAGTTTGAAAATTTAGAATGGTATGTGATACCCAAAGTGATATTTTAAGTGGGAAGATTATTATTGTGAAGTTTAAGGATTGAATGAGGCTGATTGGATTAAGTAAATCGAATTTAACTTGGGAGAAGTTAAATAAGTTTGAATGAAGAACTTGAATTGGAAATTTCAAGATGAAATTGGAATTTAACTCGGAAAGTTAAATGGTTAATTTGAATTGGAATTGGTAGTTTGTGTGATCTCAAAATGGGTTTGAGATCTGGAAATTGGAAATGGATGACATTTTAAAATAAATTGGATAATATCATCCCACTGTTATTAAAAATCCTTAAATTGCGAATTGGATTTGTTTAAATGGATGAGAAATGAAATGTGGTAATATATCCATTATTGAGATAAAAGGGAAATCTAACTTTAATTTGAAAGTAAGGATATGGAATCACTTTAAACTAAAAATTTGAATAATTGAGTTTGTAAATTAAAATTGTTTAAGAACTGGCTTCAAACTAGAAGATAAAATTTAATAATAAATTAAAATTATGAAATAAAATTGTATTGAACTCTTATTTGAATCTTGAAATATATAAGTAAAGATAATTAAAATGAAGGATTGGACTCAGAAATTAAATTGTTTAAAAACTTTAAATAAATGTTAATTTGGTTTAAAGAGTTAAACCAACCTTTGAGAATTCAACTCGAATTTATATAATTCGAGATGAGTTAAAGCTGAAACTTAGATTTCATTTGTACCAATTGAATTGAGTTTGAATTAATTAGAATTGAAGTTGAATTGGGAATAAATCGAGTCCAATGTAATTTGGAGCTATTTGATTGGGTCAATTTAAATGGAAATTTAAATTGAATTGTTGGGGAAGTGAACAGTTTTACTCTTGACTATTTTCAATATAAATTGTTTTAATATAAACTTATTTTTCCAAGCTATTAAATATATACAACCTTTCTTTCTTAAAGCCAAATTATTTTATACTTGTTTTACAAATATTGTGGAGCTATTTAACTTTTTTTCAACTGTTTTCTAAATTAATTACTATTTTTCAACTATGTTACAAATTAATTACTATTTTACAACTATTTTGCAAATATCTAAAATTTCTAAAACTATTTAGCTATTATTCCAACTATTTTACGATTAGGTAACTATTTTATAGCTATTTTGCAAACTAATAATTATTTTTCAACTACTTATCTATTTTTAAATTTTCAAGCTATTTTCTAAATATAAACTGGTCGGAATTCAAACTATTATTAATTAAATACCCCACCGAGATAAGAATTAAAGTGATAATTCAATGGAATTGAAGCGATTGTACATAAGTGAACGGAAATTAAAGGAAATGTGAATGGGAAGAGAAATTGATTTGGCTAAAAATCAATATAATTAAATACATAGGATGTACATATATTATTTTATTTGCATAAGTGATTTGATCCAGATTCGGGCACAGAATTTCGAGATAGTTATATCGATCTGAGTGGGATTTTCACTCGATTTTCGACGGCAAACCTGGATATGGATTGTTGATTGGTTCTTGATATTCTCTATCATAGTTATAGCTATGCAAGGAGAATGACGGTTTATAATCAAGAAACCAGATCTGTGTCCGCACTAGGAAGTCGGGTAGACAATACTAGTTCGGAAGTGAAATTGTGTGATCGAGTGAGCGATCAGATTGGTATAGCGTACGGATAATAAGTATACATCGTACGGATTTGAATGAAATTGATATTGAAAAGAGTAATCAAATTTGAATATTTGATTTTGAATAAACAAAGTTATATATTTTTGTTATATAAGATAAATCTCCCCTTGATGAATCTATTGCTGGAAGGAGAGGATTCTTGAAATGTTTGAAGTATACAAGGAATTTTATACAAGTCTAAAATGATCTAAAGATTTTATCAAGAATTATATATATATATATATATAAAGGATCTTATGAAGATTTTGGAAAAGGTTTTGGGAACCTTTAGATTTGGAAAGGCTTTGATTTTAGGTAAAGTCAATATTAAAATTTGGAAAGCCTAGTTTGAGAATTATCGATTTTGGGATAATCAATTTTGTGTAAAGGAGCATTGTATGATATCATACTAGGTGTATGATTTGAAAGATACTATATATGTATAGTATAAAGTGTTTTGATGATGTCTCTGGGGAAAAAGGCACTCCCTTTAAATGAACTTCTCAGGAGTGTCACCGGGTAGTGCTGCCTTGAGCCCTAGGGGGGTTTCTAAAGTTGATCCTGTGAGGAGTCGGGACAAAACTAGTTCCTGGGGATTATGAGTAGTGTATATCATAGCGAAAGTCGTATGTGCCGCTGAGAGCCAACAGTCTGCGTTTGATTTTATATCGGTAGACTACGGCCTGTGGTAACATAGAGGAAGTCGTGTGTGCCGCTGAGAGCCAACAGTCTGCGTTTGATTTTATATCGGTAGACTGCGACCTGTGTAGGAGTGGAGAAGTTTCATTTTGACAGCAAAAATCAGAGGCCGCAGAGGGCCTACAGTTACATGGACATTTGTTGTGATGGCAACGTAACCCTGTAATGCAACTGTGATCTGTCGTGGGTTCCATGGCGTAATCCACAGGCCGTGGAGAGCCTACAGTTACATGGACTTTTGCTGCGATGGCAACGTAACCCTGTAATGTAACCGCGACCATGGATGGGGGTGATGATTTCCAGAGCATTCTCACCAAAGATATTTCCTTTATTTTCAAAAATTGTTTTCTATATTTTCAATAAAATTATTTTTCCAAGTATTTTCACTGGACGTTGAAAACGGGTTTACCAAGTACTTATAGATTTTCAGTCCGACGCCTGATCAACGTATGACTGAATTTCTATGAGAACAAGGATGGACTGGTTGAGACATCGAGTTATAAGAAGTATTTTTTTTAAAAGAGCTATTTTATTAGTCTGATGTGAATTTAAAATTATTTCTAAAAATTTTAAATAAAGATGTTGGAATTTTGGGGAAATAAAGGGAAATCCAAACTGAAATTTTAATGAAATGATTTTTGTAATAAAATCGAGTATTCATAAAAGTTGATGGTAAGCTAATTAGCTAAATAATTATTTGATAGATTATGTTAATAAAATTTAACTTGGTTAAATAAAATGGGTTGTAAGTTAATAATGGAGTTTGGAAATGAATTCGAATTGTAAATAGAATTCGACTTGGATTTGATAATGAATTAAATAAGAGGAGATGATGTAAAATAAAAATAAAATAGAGTTGGATTGAAAAATGTGATGGTTTGAATTACAAATAAAATTCAAAGGTGATTTGAATAATATTTAACGGAAGTTGCAAGTAAATTATATATAAGAGAAGTGTTGTCGTATGAAATTTGTTTATAATAGACATGGTTTGAATTGCAACAAAACCCAGGTAAGAAGAAATAAATTGAGAATGGTTTTGTGTTAATAAAATAAATTCGGAAATGAGGTGAGCGGGTGAATTAAAAATTTGAAATGGGGTGAATAAATTGGGTAATTGAATTAAATAATAAATGGGTGAAGTCTGATTGAATGGATATTAAATCAAGGTTTTAATTGGAATCGGATTATCAGAATGGACTTAAGTTATGAGATGAATAAATATGAAGTAAAATTTCTAAAGTCAATGGAAGCTTGGATTGAGTGAGAATAGTAATCCATTAAATAAGGATTTGGGTTAAATTTATTTGAGAAAATGGATATTAATAATAAGCGTTGAATGTTGTCAAGCTCAATGGAATAGTTTTAAAATGAAATGCATATGTATGGTCGGTGAATAAATTTGAAATGGAATTACATTCAGAATGAGTTAAAATTAATTTAAAGTAGTTATAAACTAAAATGAATACTCAATTAAGTGGGTATCGCCGAATTTACATATAAATAGTTGACGTTTGACGTAAACAAAAGTAATTAAAATTCCATAAATTGATACAGATTTAATAAATTGATTTTTGAATCATTTGAAGCGAATAAGAGCTTGTTTGGATTAAAAATAAATTGAACATAAGCAATTGAGTTGCAAACCATTGAAACTGAATGAAATGGCTTATGAATTGATAGAAAGCAATTGAATTAAATTAAAAGTTATATAAATCGCTTATGGAAAGCGTTTTGGTGCTTGTTGCTTATGATATACATGTGTTTAGCTATTGAATATAAGTGAAATGCTAATAGTTTTATTTATAAGGCACTTACATATTTAAATTGAGTAAGTACAGGTACCTGAAGGCCGTTTGGCTGGATTTGGATTGCACTAATTGCTAAAATAAATAAGCCGCATGCTTAAAATGCTAAATAAGGTACGCCTGCGCAATAAAAATTGGAAATATGAACTGTTTTTGCTTTTTCCGACCGGGTGGGTTGATGTATATATATTTATATCTCTTGTCAAATTGCGTCTCCATACAAAGGAGACTGTCAAAATTTTCTGAAAATTATGGGAGTTAGAAAATTTTTGAAAATTTTTGGAAAAAATTTTGTTAGCAACAAAGCGATTTTAAATATGAAACTGAAATAAATTAGTAGATGGAACTAATAAGACTCAGTTATAAATGCAAAATAAAATTTAATATTCAAAATTGAAAATAAATTGAGTTCATATTAAAACGGGAAAAACAAATTTGAATAGAAGTAAATATGAAAACCTATATAAGAGAATGTATAAAATGATTTGTAAAGTTATGATTGAATATTGTTGCTAAACAAGATATGCAGGTATTAAAGGGAAAAGAAATTGGATTTGATTCCAAAAGATAAATTTTTATTAACCGACAAAAAGGTACATATTTAAATTTCTATACGAAATTGGATTAGGGTTTTTGATCTAGCCACTTGGCTTTCTGTTCTCTTTTGGAATTTGGGAGCCCGTAGAGGCCTTTTGAAGTTGTACCGAGCTAGCCGCGCAAAGGAAACGCTGCAAAAAATTTCGGAAATTTAGAGAGTTAGAAAAATTTTGAGAAAATTTTGATAATTCAAAATTTGGTTTTAAATTGAAATTTAAATGATTGAGCAGAAGGGTATTGATTGAAACTATAGGAGGTTTTGGGCATTTGGTTAAGGTGGTAGTGGGTCTTTAATAAAAGACAGTTGGAAGGATGTTGATAAAACTGTTGGTTTGGAGGAGAGGTGAATGGGTTTTGAACCATTCTTCCAAACTAGTAATTTCGGGGACGAAATTCTTTTAAGGGGGGAGGAATGTGACGACCCAGAATTTTTAACAATTTAAATTGGAGTATTTAATTTATTTTAAATATTTAAAAGTTAATTTTAACTTGAAGTCTAGATATCAATATTTACTTGATAATTAAATCATTGAATTATATAGTTAAAATATTGAATTTAATAATTGAAATTGGGTAAATTGTTGAATCTGAAATTTCTAAGCCTGTTTAAAATAATTTGAAGGCTTATAAAATTTATAATGATGATACTGAAGACAATAGAATAATTGAAATTTAATTTAAAGGTAATTTGTTCAATTTTAATAATATATCGTTTAAATTGACAGTTAAAAATAGCCTTCCAAGGCATAGTCTCGGAATTTGACGAAACCAGTTCAATTGGATCCGTAATAGTTAGTTATTATTGGATTTCGATTTTCGTAGCAATCGGAGTTGTCATTTGACCATGGCAGCTCAAAACGCTTAGATTTATTTTAATCGATTTAATTGAAATTTGATCGTTTTCTTTTGTAACTCAAACAAACGATCAAATTAGCCTCCGAAACACATTCCATTGTGTTCGAAATATGGGTAAAACCTTATAATCGTCTAGCGGCATTCCTTAAGAGGAGTTTGAAATTTTAATTGGAGAATTACAAGACGTTTTGAAATTTTATAATATAATAAAATTTAAAGTCAAAGGGGTCAAAGATATTTTCATTTAACTCATATTCATGAAGCCTCTCACCCAACTATTTCTATTTCCCCGTCTCCCTCAAAAATCGAAGCAGAATCGAAAATAAAAAAATGGCTAAAGCCTTCGGAAAAAAAAATTATAATTAAAATATGGTGATCGAAGGGGGGAAGGGCCGTTATGTCGTTCGTGTGATTGAAGGGGGTTTCGACATCTTGTTTTCGCTCGAAGCAGGTCGCGACTCACTCGAATGGAGGGGGGATCGTTTTATTAGGGGCGGTCGGCGTCTGCTGCAAGGTAGTGATTTGGATGTTGTTTTGGGCTCGTCATCGAAATCGCATCTGTGTTAGGGTTTTCAGGAGGCTCGATCGCCATTGGGGGTGCATTGCTGTAGTATTTTAGGGTATGCTCGGTCGCGACTTATATGGCTAAGCGCGTTCGATTTGGAGTGCGGCGACGCAGTGCCTGTGTCAGGTGCTCGAACGTGGAGGCAGTGACCGTGTTCGATCGATTCGATCTACGTTGAGGTAGTTTGTTCTGCATATTTTAATTCAGATTTTATTTTGGATTTAAACTTATCAGGAAGTTAACTGCTTAGTATTTATAGTTTTGTTAATTTAATAAATAAATATATGAGTTGCAGAAATTATATAGGTAAATGTATGAGTAGTTTCAAAATGAGGGAAATGATGGAAGTTTTATATAGATAAGAGCTTAGGGAAAAAGGAATTTTAAATTGTTGAACATTTATATAAAAGTAGATTTTGAAAAAAAAACAATATATTAATTTTTAGTATATAGGTTTCAAAAGAAAAAGAATAATTATTTATTATTGGAAAACAATTGGATAAAATGAAATAATTGGTAAATCAAATTTTATTTATTTCAAGTATTAATAAAAATCATATAATATTTAAACAAGGTCAAAATTTTAGAAGAAACAAGCTGGATTTGGGAATGGATGCTAATAAAACCAAAGGTGAGTCAATCACACTCTTTTGTATTTTTATTTGGATTTATATAGTTAAATTTAAATAACTGTTGAGTGGTTGAATTGATGTGATGTGGGTAACTTTGGTTTTTTGGTTGGTTCTCGAGTTAATTGTTGTTTAACTCGAAGCATTTGAGTTTTAAATGGTTCTAAACTTAAATTGTAAATAAGAAAATGGTTCAGTAAAATTCAATAAGGGTTTAATGATTGGTGATTCATTAAATAGATAGAATAATTTAAATGGATAATTAATTAATAAATTGATTAATGATTCGAGTTAATTAATTAAGTTTATATCGATTTGGAATGATCACTGGGTAGTTTAATAAGTAATTACTTAATGTAATTAATAAAACATAATTACTCTGTGAAATTAATCAAGAGATTAATTAAGATAATTAATTAAGGAGTAATCAATTGATTTAATGAAGTAAATAACAAGGTAGATAATTATAGGTTGAGGTAAATCAAGAATGATTAATATTTGTAGTTTAATTAATGATTAATTATATAAATGTAATTAATTCAGATTAGGGTAAATTAAATATAATTGGAAATCGTTAATTTATATAATCAATGACGTAATTAAAGATTGATCAATTAAATGAATTAATTAGAAAAAGTGACTTATGATAAGTTAGTTAAGTGATTAAGGATTAACGTAATTAAAATAGTAAATTAATTCATGATGAAATTAAGATTATTTATTGATTTTGGGTAAGAAAATTTATATCGTGAAAGTAATTAAAGTTAGGTACTTGGATGTAACTAAAGGGTAATTAATCCAGATTGATTAATAAAGATGAATAATGAAGGGATGATAGATTAATTGGTTTGAAATTAATTAAAGACAAGTGAAGAATTCTAAATAGTTGAAATTAGAAATTCAATCAGAATTAATTTAATTAATATCGGTAGCGAACAAGCTTTGCTTATAGACGATTGAATGGTATTGGATGATTTGAATGAGTTGTTATCTCTGATATGAAATGTTGTGTATTTCATATGGATAACTTGGAATAGGATGATATGAGATTCGAAGAGGCCGGGAACGTGTATTGGGAGATACCCGAAACCACTTCGAATTTCTTATAAATTGATGTGAGAAATTAATAGGTTGGAATGATTGGATTTAAATGAATAGGGTTATTAAATCTAAATTTTGTCACATAGAAACTTATTTTGAAAATAAGTTATGTCTATAACTAATTGTGACTTGTAAAATTAATTTGATTTACCCGGGTTCCTATATAAGTTATATGCTTTGTATTCCTTGTTGGATGGGTTTACTCATGCTGGTTTCCTGCCTGACCCGGGTGTTACTTTGGTGTAATGCTCGGGTCAGACCGAGTATTACAGATTTGCAGGTAGGGACATTCTAGAGCTTAGGAGTTGAGCTGGATGGAAAGAACGTATGGAATGCTTCCGCTATATTATGTTATTGTATAACTATGGCATCGTAATTGTGTATATTCCAGTATTGAATATTTGTGTAACTCTGATGTATTTAAAATGTAATCGACAGATATAGTATTCTTTTGTAAGCTGTTATTATTTATTATTATATTTTTTCTGCTGCGAATGTGAGATGTTTGGTGTTTCTGTTCTTCTTCTTCTATCTCTTTCTTCTTTTTCATAACTATTTGGAATTTTCGGGTTCGAAAATTTTGGGTCGTTACAGTAGCCAAGCTTGGACCTCAATTATCATCTTTGGCCCTTTAAATGGTTTACCTCCAAGGTTTATGAAGTCCTTACATAAAGCGGAAAAATAAACCTTAGGCGATACTGGATGTACAGCCTCCCTAGTAGTTTGACTTCGTCCATTATCAGTCGAGGTACTGCCCCTACCTCTGCCTCTTCTTCCAGAACTCATGTTGGCCACCTGAATAGGTTACTCGGCAGATATAGATGGGTATATAATTATATAAAAATACAAATACGCACTCTCAAGATAAATATTATTCCAGAGCCTAGGTATTATCTCAACCTTGCTTTGATACCAACTGTGACGACCAGAAAGACGTATCATCAATAAGAAAAGAAAGTGATAGAAATAGAAAAGATAGAAAGAAAGAATAACAACATCAGAATCTCACAGCGGAAACGGAACAAAATATAATACATCACATAACTATTACATAGTTTTACATATATCAGAGTTACACAACATCATACAACAAGACGGTCATATATATATATATATATATATATATATATATATATATATATCTGTCATTACATACATCCCAAAATATAACTTACATCAACTAACACGGTGGAACTAGATAGATATATACGTCTGGACTCCTGCCTCAAGCTCCTCTAGAACTCAACAATCCAAAACCTATCACTTGGCTACTCATAAAAATTTGAGTGCCTAAGAGTTTATGAAAAACAGAAATAAACTCCAGGTCAGACATGGGTCTGGTTTGAGTAAACGGTTTAAAATTGTTTAACTTGGAAAACATTTGAAATAAAGGTATCATGTAAGACTCCCCACACATAAACACGGGTAAGTTTTTACCTCATGCTAACCAAAACAATTTAATAGGAAATCCAGTGATATTATAATAGTGTCTAGGGTTTTCAAGTAAAATACAGAAATAGCTGAAATGCTTACATCTCACATTCCAACATAGTTAGGCACAATCAAAACTTACGGCGCTTAAGGGAGATTAGATTCCATACAATAGCAGGGCTACTGGGGTACCGCCCGTCATAGTACGAGGCCTAGATCACCATACCGAGGATCACTCCCGACTCCCACAACACAAGGCCGGAACCATTCCTTAATGAACAATTCCGAACAAGATAACCCTGTGGTTGTAGCTAGCACCCGCCCACACAGCCGAATAGAAAGGGACATCTAGACAGGGGTATATCTCGTCCTGCTTGGGTGCTGCCCACCTAACCTTGCTGCATCTCCCCGGTTTTAGCCATTCCCAGTTGATGAGGCTTGAGGTTACAGTTACCTTTATAGAATATATCTCTCAGAATGCTCATCATCCACCTGACGATGTTCTAAAAGCATTTAATCCATACAAGTTCGTTCCGGGTACTATTGAAACCGATGGCATTATCTCGTTACACTCATTTTGGAATCACCCTCAAAGTTAACGACAATAACCCTTGCATTCTGAAACAGCATTTCGATCTTCACTTGGAAATTTACGACCTAATGTTTAATTTGGATCGATGTGGTTTTTGAATAATCATAATTGACACCCGATCCCGGTCTCATCGAAATCCCAACGCCATTTTAAAGGACAAGTATTTTAATAGTTTAAACAATTTAAGTCAACACTTTGAATTCACATGCAGATAAATCATACACAATCATTATAGATATATCAAAGCATATCACAGAGTATCATAGAATATCACCTAATAGATATCACAAATCCAAATATTCCACTTATACAATCATCCATAAGCAAGCATCTTAAATCCTTATTATAATCAATTCAATTTAAATTAACTACTTGAAAATTAATCCCTTAATCATGTTTAATTAATCATCAATTAATTAACTATTCCATTCAAATCATTTGATTAATTAATTCTTAATCAATTTATTAAATCTTAGTTACTTAATTAATTACCCTCAATTATTAATTTATAAAACTTAATTACCCATTTATTAACCACTAATTACTTAATTAATCAATTATTAATTTGTAATTAGATTACTTAATTAGTTAACTACTAATCATTAATTAACTTTAAGTAGTTAATTACAAATTTATAAATCACTTTATCATTAATTTACCGATCTCTAATTACAATTGTAAATTAATCATTCTTAATTACCCTTTAATAATTATTATTTTTCGTAACTAACATTTGAAAATAATTTTCCATAAACTTTGAAATCAAATTATTACTAATTTGAAAACTTTAATGGTAATTAACTTTAACACTTAACTTAAGTTAACTACTTAATTAAAATATTTACTGGATTTAAAAAAACATTCTAAAGTATTAGCTCAAATAATTAAAATTTAAAACAAATTCTTAACTTAAAATAGTCAAACATTAATTACTTCATTAGTACTAAAATTTGTTTAACACCATTAACTTAAATCCATGGGCTTAACCCTTTTGGAAACAAGACCCGAGAATACCCAGGTTTTACTCGAGTAAACACTCGAGTTCCCACCATTTCTTCCGAGGCCTTCTCTCTTCGCCACGTACTTTCTTCTTCTTCTTCTTTTTATTTTTTTAGCTTAAGTTTTAAACTTAAATAACTATTTCCAGGCTCGAGAATTTCGCATCCAACCCGAAGCACGCCCTACGTTTACTCGAGTAACAACTCGAGTCGCTTACCCCCAAAGGCTTATGACATCAAACGATATCGTGCACATGCACGGTGATGCACCGTCGCTCCGGTGAACTCCACAATCTTCAGCAAGTCGCAAAACTCCCCTATACTCGAAATCAAAACTCGATTCGACAACAAAAATTCTGAATCGAAAGTTAGCATTTCACTCGAATTCCTGTAACTCAACCCAACTAACAAAATCACCTCGCCCCAGTTGCTCAGACCACCGGAGATGCTCCAACTCCATCCACACCACGACAACACCCTACTCTACCCTTCCCTAGAGTTTCGAGAAACTCGATCAAACCGAGGAGACGAACTCATCTCGTTTTCTAACATCAACAAATTTGCACACTAAACCCAAAACTGGGCTCGTTCAACCAATTCTTGCAATAGAAAATTTATTTGACAATTTTCTCAACTTCACCAATTTCCGAACTAGCTTTGAGCAGAATTTCAATACCCAATATTCGTTCGATCACCAGAAATTGATTAAAACTTGTTTTCTGATCAACTAAGAACTGCTCGTTGAATACTTAATTAAAATCTCCATTTTTGTTTTAAAAATCTTATTTTGCAGTGAGGATTCAAGTTATGAACTTGAATTAGCATTTTACAATAATCGAATTTAACAAAATATTACATGTTTACCTGTAAAACAAGATTCCAGTGGTATATTTCACTAACATGTTTTAAACAGCTTTTAAATCTTGATTTAGGTTTAAACTTCTTGTTTGATTGAAAACTCTAAGCTTTACAATGATTAGATGAAAACAATTTGAGTTTGAATAAATATTCAACCCTGTAATCAATAAACAGAGAAGTACAGTATACAGAACAACCTATATATAAACACAGAATTATATTCAAAAATAAAACACATACAACACCATATTATCAATGAATCACCTGTACAGTTTTTAATTAAACTTAAAATTTTAAAATTTATGTTTGAAAGTGCGGTGTGTATACAATTATATGTGCTAATATAGTATACACGGATCGTGTAATATGGATTACAATACAAATACAGAAATAGATGATAATAGCATTGTAAATAGAAAATAGAAAAAATCACACCAGAGATTTTTATACTGGTTCGGAGCACCGTCCTACGTCCAGTCCCAGACTTCTATCTGGATTTTCACTATTAACTTCCTCGCTTCACCCGGAGGAACAGGTTTACAACACCCGAACAGCCGAACGGGATTTCACGCCTCTAATACACTGAGGACTTCAACACTTGCCTCTTACAACACAGAGGACTTCAACAAAAGAACAAATACAATTGTTGTTGACAACTTGTGTTCTTGAAAACACGGATTTGTCACTAGCAGTACACCCTTCCTATAATCTTATCCTCAAAGTATGCGATATGATGTTTTGAAAAGATTAAGGAAAGTATATTATTGAATCAAAGGATATGAAATAGTTTCAAAGATTCAATAAATAATTTAGAGCTTTTATAATACAGTATTGAGATCAGAGATTAGATTAAAAGAATATATGAAATCGTTGTAAAAACTTCTATTTGAATCAATGATTTAGATGAGTATATATAGAGAAAAATAGTTGTAACTCTTTTTGAACAGTTGCCATTAAGAGTTATGATCATTGATGAAAGATAGGAGATGCAACCTTTGGAGAAGAGAAGTGTCTTTTGGAAAAGTTGCTTTTTGTTTAAAAACGGTCGACAGGTCAAAAATGGACCGGTAGACAGGAATTCAAATATATATATACGTTATGTGCATGTGTGCACGTTCACCGTGCAATTTACACAGGAACGGTCGACCGCACCTATATTGACCGGTCGACCGGTGCCTGTTAAATTGCACATTGAATTGTGCAACTGCATGCAACTTATAAATTATTCGTATATATATTGATTCCCTTGATATGCATGATTATTTGAGGATAGATTTTAACAAATTTATTACTATTACAACAACAAATAATCAACCTATAATCTAGAGTACCATATATAGCTCTATTGACCTTGTTTGTCAGAAATCAATCGCCTTATTTGTCAGAAATCAAAACTTTCATAAAGCTTGTGACTCAACAATGTTTACTCACCTGAAAATATTTCTGAATAGAGAGCACTTCTGTTATCTTGAAAATTGCAGTTTGAATCTACCTTTGAATCCTGTTTTTTTATTGAATTGATTGATGTTTTTGAGTTTGTAAAATAATGATACTTATTTTCTTTTTCTTTCTGGTTTTGCTTAGTTATCACTGAACGAACTGCAATGCAGGTATATATAAAGAAAAGGTTTTTTTTACAGGGTGGGTGTCTTCTGGTGCAAGCCCATTTCTTTGGACAGATTGTTTTTTCTTTGACCAAAGATTTTTCTCTAAAATTGAAATGATTTCTAAATATTTGAAATGACTTTGTTTTTGGCTGAGATGATAGCATTTAATGCAATGGTTTCCTATTTTGTTTACATACTTATCTCATTTGGTTTTTTGCATGAAGATATTTTGTTTTATTAACTTCTTGCTTGCACGATTCATATACATATACATGTATTTTAAAAGAGTGTATATATATATATCTAGAATTATCTGATATATTTCATGTAACCATATAATTTAACCTTTATATTTATTCCTATTCCTAACATAAATTCTTATTTTAATTTATTTTTTTTTCTATTTTAACTATCGACATTTAATTTATATTCATATGTTTTTATAATTATATTTTATACTTATATTTAATATTGCTAGGATTTGATTTTATTTTAAATATTATCCATATATATATTTATACCAAATGTTAATAAGGTAGAGCCTTTAATTTAATTGAATAAGATAGATTTGTGTTTTAAATATTTTGAAAAGATTCTATTTTAAATTTTCAGATCAAAGTTTCCTTTTCAAAATACATATGTATATAAATAAATGGAAAATATTCCAAAAGCCTTATTCATTTTTAAAATGATAGGCTTTCATTTTATTTAATTGGATTAAATATTTATTAAAATAATATGGCCAAAATCCTGGGTCGTCACACTTAGGGTCAGGTAATTTTGTGCGAGGGGGAGGACTGTTGCAAACGAAGAGGCACGACTGTTGCGAACATCAATAGTTTTGTCGTTGCAAAATGAAGAGGGGCAACTGTTGCGAACAGTAATGCTTTTTTGCATTGCAAATGAAGGGATGCTACTTTTCTCAATGGGTGTAGCGATTGGGAATTCGGCTGTAAATAAGGAGGAAACCTGATCACTTTCCTCACTCAATTAATTCTGAATTTTCTATTCTTCCTCTTCGTTTCTTAATATCTACAATCCTTATGCTTTTGCATATCACACAAAAGATCATACACATCACAATCTCAAGCAGATCACGTATGTTGTATCTTGGAAGACTTTGAATAAAGTCTTAAGGAAATTGTTACGACAAGCCTCAGACGTAATTTCCTTCTTCAACTGGCTAGATTTCTAGTTGATTTATATATTTATATATATAAATATCGTTTTATTTCTACGTTGTACCATTTCTTTAAATAGTATAACGTTTGATTTAGCACTATTGTTATTATTGCATTAGTTGTTACTTTGTTGTTGTAATTAATTACAGCATACTTAATGTTAAAGTAACTAATACAGAATTGCAGAGTAGTGGAAATCTGAGTTGTAAACTTGTGAGACAAGTTTATTATTGATTCGTCTCCATTTTAGTATACTGGACGTACAACATCTTAAGACTTTCCTGTTTTCGCTAACACAGAGATGGCAATAGTTGAACTATAAACAAAGGTTACTGCTCACAGTAGGCCTGATCCATTCAAAGGAAATGGTGATGACTTCATAACATGGCAAAATCGAATGCTATTTTATCTCACCACACCCGGTCTGCAATGGTATCTCGAGGAGGAGGAACCGATTCCTGCACCAGGCAAGGAATCGGATGTTGATATGTGGAAGCACTCCGATTTTCTATGTAGATACTATATTTTGAATTGGCTCGACAAGGTGCCGTACAAAGTATATCAGCCTCTAAAGATAGCAAAGGAACCCTGGAATGCACTTGTAACAAAGTACAAGATGTAGAATATTAGTCTTAAGAAATTCATTACAGACAAATTCATGGACAACAAGATGGTTGACTCCAAACCATGGCTGCTCAACTGCATGAACTGCAAATCATCATTCGTGAACTCAAAGCGGAAGGTCATAAGGTTGGAGAATCGTTTTTGTTGAAGCTATCAAGGGAAAATTGCCACCGTCATGGAGAGATTACCGTAACTCTCTAAAGCATAAGAAAACGGAAATCTCTTTACGAGATCTCTTAGTCCGATAGAAAATTGAGGCAGATAACCGTGGAGTTATAAAACCAAGCGAGGAGGCATTTGTAGCTGAAGGGTCAAAGACCAAAAACAAAAAGAAGAATTTCCAGAAGAAAAGAAAAGCTCTAGGCAACAAGCCAAAAGACAAAAAATGAACCAAAAATTATAACGGCGAGTGTTGGGTTTGTGGAAAGGTTAGACATGCCGCTAAAGATTGCAGACACAAAAAGGAACGCAACAAAGAGGCAAATATGGTAGACAATATGGAAGTAGACGAGTCCAACTTCTCGTAGTTGTATGTGAATGCACTTTGGTTCAGAATCCTAACCAATGGTGGGTAGACATAGGCGCTATACATCATATCTGTTCTGACAAATCCATGTTTTCTACATACCAGAAATTCGATCATAAAGAAAAACTCTATATGGGTAATTCTGTAGTATCCATGATTGAAGGCTATGGCACAATATTCCTCAAGTTTACTTCTGGAAAAACTATCAAGTTGAATGACGTACTCCACGCTCCAAACATACGCAAGAATCTCGTCCTCTGGCGCAGTACTATCGAAGAAAGGATTCACAATGGTGTTCGAGTCAGACAAGATGGTTCTGTCCAAAGCTCGATTGTATATCAAAAGGGGCAATTTATGTGATGGCCTATTTAAGTAAATGTAGCCGTTATTGGAAATAAAACTATGTATTTTGATTGTGCTATTAAAAAAATTAAAGTTTCTTACATGCTTGAGCATGAAATTTTACTATGACATGATAGACTGGGACACATAAATTTTCGAAAAATGAAAATATTATCAAACTTGGGATTAATTCCGAAATTCCAAGTAGATAAGAGCTACAAATGTGAGACATGTATAGAAGCAAAAATGATTAAAAAAATCGTTTCATTCTGTTGATAGAAGCACTGAACCACTATATTTGGTTCATACCGATTTATGTGATTTTAAATCGTTACCTAAAAGAGGTGGGAAAAGTACTTTATCATGTTTATTGATGATTATACGCGATATTGCTATGTATATCTTCTGAATAGTAAAGATGAAGCAATTACATCATTTATAAAATACAAGGCTGAGGTAGAAAATCAGTTAAATAAAAAGATCAAGATATTGAGATCTGATTGAGGTGGAGAATATGAATCATCATTTTAACAGTTCTGTGCCGAAAATGGTATAATTCATCAAATAACAGCTCCATATCCACCACAGCAAATGGTGTAGCCGAGAGGAAGAATAGAACGTTAAAAGACATGATTAATGCCATGCTTTTACCCTCTGGTCTACCGATGAACTTGTGGGGGGAAGCCTTAAATATGTCTAATCACATATTAAACAAAGTCCCTCACAATAAAACAGGAATAATTCCATATGAGATTTGGAAAGGACACTAACCAATTTTCAAATACCTCAAAGTGTGGGGGTGCTTGGCAAAAGTTCAATTTTCGCCTCCCAAGAAAGTGAAACTTGGACCAAAAACAGTAGACGGTTACTCTTTAGGGTCAGCCTAAAATAGTAGTGCCTACAGATTTTTGGTATTCAAGTCTGATATAGCTGATATTCATGTAAATACAATCATAGAATCTAGAGATGCCTCATTCTTCGAAGAAGTGTTTCCGCACAAAAGGAATGAAGGGAATAATGTCCCTAAGAGGATAAGAGAAGAATCAATCAATTCACGTGAAGATGAGACTCATCATGAGATTGAGGAAGTTAAACCAAGAAGAAGCGAAAGGCCTAGGACTTCCAAGACATTTGGTTCATATTTTTTCACATATGTGTTAGAACACGAACCTCAAACGTACAAGGAAGCAATGTCATCTTATGAATCTTCATGTTGGAAAGAAGCAATCCAAAGTGAGATTGATTAAGTAATAAAACTTGGGAAATTGTTGATATTTTACCTGGAATAAAACCTATTGGCTGTAAAAGGATTTTCAAGAAGAAAATGAAAGCAGATGGCTCTATCGACAAGTATATAGCCAGATTAGTAGCCAAAGGATATCGTCAAAAAGGAGTAGACCTCTTCGATACATATTCGCCGGTAACACGAATAACCTCTATAAGAATGCTAATAGCAATTGCATCGATCTATATGCTAGAAAGTCATCAAATGGATGTAAATACAGCATTCTTAAATGGAGATCTCGATGAGGAGATCTACATGGAGCAACCTGAAGGTTTTGTTTTCAAAGGAAATGAAAACAAATTCTATAGATTAGTAAAATCATTATACGGATTAAAACAAGCTCCAAAACAATGGCACGCAAAATTTGATAGTGTCATGATGAGAAATGGTTTTCGTATAAATGAATGCGATAAGTATGTTTATTATAAACAAATTGGACAATCGTATGTGATGATTTGTTTATATGTAGACGATATGTTAATATTTGGTCCAAATACTCAGGTAATAGAGACCATAAAGAAGATGTTGATTAGAAATTTTGATATGAAAGACTTAGGAATTGTAGACGTTATCTTGAGAATCAAAATAATAAGAACACCTAATGGAATTGAATTATCTCAGTCACACTATTTACACAAAGTGATTGAAAATTTTCAAAATTTTGGAATTAAAGGAGTAAGAACACCTTTTAATCCATCAGAAGTACTACATAAAAGCACTAATGAGAGTGTAATGCAACTGCAATACTCTCGTGTAATTGGATGTCTCATGTATCTCATGAATTGCACAAGACCAGATATAGCTTATGCAGTAAGTCGACTGAGCATGTATACAAGCAATCCAGGAAAGGAACGATGGAAAGCACTAATGGGAGTGCTTGGATATTTTAAAAATACCACAAATTATTCCTTACATTATGGAAAATATCCTGTTGTCTTAGAAGGATATAGTGATGCAAACTGGATTGTTGATTCAAAGGAATCAAAATCAAGGAGTGATTATGTATTTACCTTAACAGGGGCAGTAGTATCATGAAAATCTACTAAACAAACATGCATAGCTCGATCCACCATGGAATCAGAGTTTATCGCTTTAGATAAAGCAGGCGAAGAAGCAGAATGGCTTAGTCATTTTTTTAGAAGATATTCCATTTTGGCCTAAACCTGTGCCGGCCATATGCGTACATTGTGATAACCAAGTTGTGCTAAGCAGAGTGCACAACTTTGTGTATAATGGAAAGTCACGACACATTCGTCGACGCCATAACACAGTTAGGAAATTACTCTCAAGTGGAACTATTTCCATAGATTATGTGAGAATAAATGGTAACCTAGCGGATCCATTTACCGAAGGTTTATCAAGAGAGAAAATTGACTACGCATCGAGGGGAATGGGTTTAAAAGCCTAAATCACCAAGAGTTATCTTATACGGAAACATATCCTAGCGACTGAAGATCCCACGGACTAGGATCAATAGGCAAACCAGTTCTGAGTAACTCAAGACGTAATGCATTTGCTTGGACATAGTCCAACTCTATTCCTATGGTGCACAATATAAATGCATGCCTACAGAAGTATTTAAAGGTTAAAACTATGTTTTTTAATGATGACCATACCTTGAAAATAATAAGTGGAGTATATGTAGGATACTCTTAATGGTTGCGATCACCTTTGTTAGTCTGAGTTGGGTCGGCTCTATGAGAATATTAAAGGCTTTTATTCTCTATAAACACTCGCAGAACAAAAAAATTGTTCAGGACCAAAATAAACACAACCAAGAGATTGGATGTGAAGGGAAATAATGCTTTGTAAAGCTTTTGTCTAGTTATACAATAATGGCTGACGGTTCAAGATGAAATAATTCCCCATTAGCCAAGTATATCCAATAAGTTTTAACTAGGGAAAGTTCAAAGTGAAATATCTATTTATTCTCGATATAGCATTATTTTCACATGAACTGTGTGATATTGCACTTTGTGTGGGGGAGACATATATCGTCATTCATTTGGGGAATTGTTAGAATTCTCAAAATAAGGGTGAATGAGATATGTCTGACATCGCCAAAAATATGTTCATTTTTTGGTTTATATAGTATACTCTCAATCCCTATATTGGCCCTTAGGGTCGGGTAATTTTGCACGAGGGGAGTACCTATATGGCTATGGACTAACACATGCGGGCGCCAGCGCGCGCCCGTCTGACCGACCGAACCGGGCCGGGTCGGGTGCGGGTGCGGGTGCGGGTCCAATAAGAGTGGACCGTGTTATATTTTTGCTATACAGAAGTGAACGGTTTTCTACTATTTAAATTCAAAAAAAAGCAACTACTGCAGTGGACGCGACTGTTGCAAACCGCAACAGTTTCTGGCCGCTGCAAACGAAGAGACGCAACTGTTCCAAACCGCAATAGTTTTTGGCCTTTGCAAACGAAGAGACGCGACTGTTCTGAATAGCAATAGTTTTCTGCCGTTGCAAACGAAGAGGCACGACTATTGCGAACAGCAACAGTTTTCGACCGTTGCAAAATGAATAGGCGCGACTGTTGCAAACAGTAACGCTTTTTAGCATTGCAAATGATGGGATGCTACTTTTCTCAAGGGTGTAGCCATTGGGAATTCGGCTAAAATAAGGAGGAAACCTGATCACTTTCCTTACTCAATCAATTCCGATTTTTCTCTTCTTCCTTTTCATTTCTTAATATCTACAATCCATTTGCTTTTGCATGTCACATAAAAGATCATATACATCACAATCTCAAGCAGATCACGTCTGTTGTATCTTGGAAGACTTTGAATAAAGTCTTAAGGAAATTGTTACGACAATCCTCAGACGTAATTTCCTTCTTCAACTGGTTAGATTTCTAGTTGATTTACATATAAATATCATTTTCTTTCTACGTTGTACTATTTCTTTAAGTAGTATAACGTTTGATTTAGCACTATAGTTATTATTGCTATAGTTATTACTTTGTTGTTGTAATTAATTACAACATCCTTGGTGTTAAAATAACTAATACAGAATTCCAGAGTAGTGGAAATCTGAGTTGTAAACTTGTGAGACGAATTTATTATTGATTCATCTCTGTTTTGGTATACTAGACGTATAACAACTACTCCTACTTCAGTTGCTCTTTCTTTACATCCTCTCTTAGTGATTCCACTGTCCTCCTCACTTTTCCTGCCCTTCCCAAGGGAGAGTACCATTGCGAAATCGGAAGATTGGATGGGATCCCTTTTTCTTGACTGCCTTGTCTCTCTCCCTTCATTACATTTCTCCTCTTCACCTCCAACTATGCTCCATGCCTCCCAGCTTTCTATTGTGGAAGTTTTCACGAGTCCTCACATAAACTTATTTTATGGAAGTGTTTGACAAGTTATTTAGCTCAACACTAGTTAGTTATTGTTATCATCTAGATTCGGTTTTATATACATTACATTTTTCTTATATATGTTGTTCTTTCTGGGGGTACTTTTGCTTTAAAGCTTCATTGGTGTATTGAAGCCTCCAAAGATGGGCTTATTTACCCTGATATTGAGGTCTCAATTCTACGAAAGGACCTAATTAAAAACCAATTTGACCTTAATGTGAAGGACGGAAGAGAGGTAACATACAAAAGTAACCTAGAAAAAGCTAATAGAAAGTTTAAAATGGCTGAGAATTGGGATAAAGAAGCTAAGAAATGCTTGGCATCAAAGATCACGAATGTAAAAACTAGCATATTTGACGGTAAGTTATTTAAATAATTAATTTAAATATTGAATCATTATTGAATTAAAGGTCCAAAATGTTACTTTTCGTATACGGTCGAATCAGGACTCGAGACTAACTCCATTGAGTCTGGATCGACTTTGCGAATTCAAATGTATTTAACTATCGCTATATTTGGAATCAAACGAACGGATGGCCAAAATGGCATCGAGATGCATCAAATTACCTTCCCATAATGCTATTTCGGATAGCGATGAAGTATTATCATTAGGTTTAGAATAATAAGATGACATACGCCAACGAGTTTCATAGCGATCTGATGTCCACTACGGTTGTATGAGCTTGAAATATTATGCATTTTCATTTAAGAAATTAAAATATGAAATTTATATTATTATAACAGCCTCTTATAATTAGCCTCTCTCTCACATTTCCATCTTTAACTATTCAGTAACCTACGAAACTCAAGCCTCCTCCTTCATAAATTAATTTAGAGAGCTTCGGATGATGATAAGCCTATGACTGGATCCGCTAAACTCATATGGAGGAGAGCTTCGAGTCCATGTAGCCGTTGGTATGTGCACCGCATTGTGGTCGAGCTCGACAGTTCGGGCGTCTATTAGGGTTAAGCTGAGGTGACGATTGGTGGTGAGTTATGTGAAACTAAGAGAACTGTTGTGCCTCTCCTTGCAGCGTGCACCACCCCATCTGAATCATGTAACGGATAGAAGATTTTTGACCCCGAAAATCGACACTAATACGCCTACTGTATAGAGTGCCGATTAATCGAGTGCCGGAAATCCCAGAATGTTAGGGTTAAGAGGAAAAAAGAGATAGAATAAGAACGGGAAACAATAGCACAGAATCTCAAAATCGCAGCGGAATAAAATATAGTATAAAACAACAGCATTTATACAAAGTAAAGTTGTAACTATCAAAATACACACAAGATATCAGAGTACAGAAATCTGGATAGTTATAATAACCTATCCTCGACTACTGTTTATATAGCCCATAATACACATCAAAATATAGTCAATACATGCAATACACCCCTGCCATCCAGCTCGTCTTCGGACTCCAAAGTGTCCTAACCTGAAATTCTGTAATGCTCGGTCTGATCCAAGCATTACAATAAAGTAACACCCGTGTCAGGTTGGAAACTAGAGTGAGTAAACGCACTTAATATGAAATTCTTTAAGTTATAAAACTCCTCTGAAAAACCATAGCAACTCGTACAACTTGACGAGTGTTTTTTATCTGATTATAACTGAACACTTTACAGAAATCCATTGATATTATAATACTGCCCAGGTACAGTTGCTTATTTGAAATAATTAAATTTTGTTAAATTAATCCAATCCCAGTCCATTTAACTCTGTAATCAAACCCATAAATTTTTAGTGGTTTACAAATCGGAGTGGTTCCGGATAACGCTAATGTCTGATCCCAGTCTCTCTGAATCTAAGCAATAAATTTTCAGGGTGAATTGTTTTAAAATCAACAATTTACATTTCAGGTGACAATATTTAAATATGGAAATTTATTACCGATTTTATTTCAAAATAAAATGTTTCACCACTTAAATCTCGTCATTTTAATCGGCATAGACAAGAATAATTCGAAAGTAAATATCGAGTAGAAATTAGCCCAGGTATTGATCGTTAATTGAATTAATGATTTATAACAATATCAATCAATTCACATCTGAATTTAAATAACTTTGATCAACCGAGTCTGTTTGTATTTTTTTATCCAAACTTACTACTAACTAAAGCAATTACACAATAATTTATCACTAGTTAATTTTAAATTAAACGCTCTATTTAATATCTAACATTGTTAATTTATACAAATCTTGAGTCAAATAATAAAATAATAATATGATCATTTACTCATTTACTTATAAATATCATTACTTTAAATTTATGGATTTAAATAAATTTCCCTTAAAAGAAGACACGGATTTTTCGTATGAACAATATATATATATATATATATATATATATATATATATATATATATTTCAGTTCCGTTTTTCTTTTCTTTTCTCTTATATATACATACATATATATATTACTTTCCTTTTCTTTTTACTTACCTTTTATTTTATGTTTCCCTTTCATCTTATTTTACTTTTCCTTTTCATTTCTTTTATTCTCTTCTCTTTATTTTTATTTTTTTTCTCTGGCCCATTATTATTTTTAGCCCATTTCCCCTCCTCCCCTTCTTCTTTTCTTCCTTTCCTCCTACCAGTTCTTCCTTCACTCCCCTTCGCCTCCAAACTGTGCATAAATGTGCACATGTACACAAGGTATCCGACCTTTACCTTATCGCCGACCACTTCTACCGATCACTTATGGCCCCTTCGTCCATCAGGCCCCCTTGAAGCATCGGCAACCCCTCAGTTCAAAATTTAACTGCTCAACCCAGGTAGGACGAAACCATGCTCACCTAAAACACCTCGTTCTGCCACCACGAACCATTATCACCCACCAAAATTTGCCTGAAGCTTTGTCGTCATCTACTCCACTCTTTCTCCCTATACCGCACTCCTCCTCATGCCCCTCGTCGCCGCCATTAGCCTGAGATCGGACCCTACATAAACCCATACCTAAACCTTACCATCGCCTCGACCAGCCAAATCATGCAACAGAAAATCGTTGAACTATTTTTCCCATGTTCGCCATTGTCTGCCCTTGCTCCATGACCAACGTCGAGCCTCAATCTTAATTCGATCACCGCAATTTAGCACTTTCCCCAAATATCAATCAACTCTCCGTTCCTCCTTCCATACTCCATTAAAATATACCAAATTACATCCAAAAACCACCATTTTCTAAGACGAACACACACACCCAATCAAATGATTAAAATATGAAATTCAAAATTTGGCCATAACACAGTGGTTCATTGCAGACCAGGCTTTCCTCTCCCTATACTTATTGACAACTAACAAAACTAATTTTAAAATAAAGTATACTAAAAAGCAATCGGGTTTTCTTTTGGAATTGAAGCCTGAATTTCAATGGGTTGTAAGATCCAAATTTTAAAGTTAAAAGGTGTTAGCTTATTCAAGGAAACAGGGCTGCTAATTATATTCTTCCTTTGTTACAGGGTGTCCAAACAAGCATAACACATAAATATATAAAGAAGAGAAACATATTACTACCCGAGATCGTTCCAAGATATAAGAGTTTGTTCACATTATTTTCAAGCATAGGGATGCCTATATAATTTTCAGTAAAAAAAATCTTTGAAGTTATACTCACAATCTTTGATATAGATTCCTCACTGCTACTCTGCTTTCTTGCCTCATGCTTTTCTGTTTTTGATCACCTAGTTGTTTTGTTTAATGGCAGAACTTTGTATTTATATTTTTGTATGTCCATAAATGAACTAGGAAAGGCTTTATATATATATATATATATATATGAAAAATCTATGTGGTGCAAGCAAGAAAGTGGCTGATGTTCCTTTCTTTTATAGGCCTTTGCATTGATTTGATTTTATAAGTTCAAGTGATTTGATTTTTCCTTTAACTTAAGCAAGACCTGATTATATGTTTGACATTGATTATCTGTTTTGTACGCCTAGATTTGATGTTGTCTCCTTTTTTGTTTACAAATATTTTTATATGAATTGACATGTTTGTGTGTGTGTATTTAGGTGCATATGTTCGCCTTGTACATTCTCTAATAATGTATAAATACATGTATGCGTGTGTGTGTGTGTGTGTGTGTGTGTGTGTGTGTGTGTCTTTCATCATATATATATATGAGTGTCTATACATTTTTACTTTGTTATGTTAACCTTTTTATTTTATATATTTAGATGTATACATGCTTATATATATGTATAAATATTTATCTTTTTCCACAAGCATTGTTGTTATAACATGTATACATACTTTTGTGTTTACACGTATCTTTCGTATACATTACTTATGTACCCCTATGTGTATGTATATATATTTAACATCATCAAACTTGTATATGTTATATATATATATATATATGGATATTTTATCTTAATTTAAATGGTGGAGCTTATATATATTTTCTATAAGATTTATCAATTTATATATATCCAGATTTACAAATATCAGAAAATTTATTTATATGACTAATAAAATTCATTATTTCAATAATCAAAATCAATTAATTGCCCAATTATAGATATCAGAAAACCTGGGTCATCACATTCCTTCCCCGTGGAACTTTCCGTCCTCGAAAAGGAACGAAGCGAGAAATTTTAATTTTGATATGTATTATTAGTTAAATCATTCTTTAAAACATTTTAACTTCCATACTCATTTTATTTTAAAATATTAAAGCACTTTCATAATATTACCAAACTAGCTTTATATAAAAATACTTTTCATAACTCGATGTCTCAACAAGTCCATCCTTGTTCTCATAAAAATTAAGTCATACGTTGATCGGGCGCGGGACTTAAAATCTATAAGTATTTAGTAGACCCATTTTCAACACCCAACGAAAATACTTAGAAAATTTTTTGTGAGAATACTATGGAAATCATCACCCCCTCCTATGGATCACAGTTTGCACAATGATTGCGTCGTTATATCGGCAAAATCCATAGAAAACTATAGGCATCAACATCCCTCGCTTCTGCCATGGGAACTGCAACAAATCGCAGCTACAACCAGGGATACGTTGTTATCATAACAATAGGCATCAGCGCCCTCGAATTTTGCTGCCAAATGAAATTTCACCAAATAGATCGCAGACTACACTAGTCGAGTCCCAATGTTGCCTATCGGCAGTCAGCGCCACATGACTTTCGCTATGGAACCGCATAGATCGCAATCTACCAATGTTACGTTGCTCTCCCAGTGAAATCAAACGTAGATTTTAGGCAATCACTGCCACTCGACTTACGCTATGGAAACACAGTAGATCGCAGTTACACCAGAGTTACGTTGTTGTTACAGCATAACCCTAACGTATCTGTAGGCATCAGTGCCCTAGAAATACGCTACCCAAACCATAATCCATAGGAACTACGGTTTTGTCTGGGCGTCCTCTGCGATCAAAATTTAGAACCCCTCTTAGGGCTCAAGGAAGAACCACCTTGTGTATCTCCTACTATAAGTTTCAACACTAAATGCGAGCGCTTTTTTCCCCATAGCATTCTCAAAACATTTCATACTAAACACATCTAGTACCTTTCAGATCATACTCTTTATATGTATCACATATAAATCCCATTTACACAAAATCGATATCTTCAGAATCGATAATTCTCAAACTTGGCTTTCCAAATTCTCAAAATTTGCTTTTTGCCAAAATCAAAAGCCTTTTAAAATCAATGAGTTCCAAAAACCCTTTTCAATCCCATCCTCATAAAATTATTCTTATGTATATGTATATAAATTTATTCTTTCAACTTGAATAATTTTCGAATTACTACACACTTATATAAATTCCAATTTATGTTTCAAATACCCTTCAAAGATCATTTCTTCTGGTTATAGATTCAACAAGGGGTTTTTTTTTTAATATATAACAAATATATATAACCTCATTAATGCCAAATTAAAATTTTCAAGTTCGATTTCCTTTACAAAATTATTGGTCACAATTTCTTACTTCTTATAAAGTAAGTTTCAGTTATAGTGCTATCCAACTTTTATTATAAATCATCATAATCACTTAAAATATACTCTTCCACTTCCAAAACCATTTTTTCTTCAATATTCGATTTGGTTCCAATTCAGAATTGCTTCAAGTTTCATTTGGGTTCTAGTTTCAATTTCACCTCAATTGGTATTTAAATCCACGATTTGAATATAAGTAATTTCCACTCTGACCAGCTTGAATTTAGAAAATAGCTTGAAGAGTTTTAAACAGTTCAATTGTATGTGACGAACGGATTTTTCGCGTTCGAAAATCGACATCCATACTTTACATCGTATTCGAATGCTGCAAATTCGACCGTTCTAATTTGAGTTGCGGAGCTTATAACACAATAAAGTAAACAACACAGCGGAAGAAACGAATAATACATTGATATACAGCATTGATACGATATCTGATACAACAGATAATACAATAGATACCAATATATATCAGAGACACGTGTCAAGAAAAATAGCAGCGAAAAAGAAAATTTGATAACACCAACAACGGAACAAATAACTCTAAAATAGTCTTCAAGGAAGAACTCTGAAACTGCAACTCCATCTCCAAGAACCAATCTAGAAATAGCTCGAGCCACCAATTTCACTAAGACAAGCAAGTCTCATCCGTGTCCAAAGACTGAACTAGCTCCAGTTAATCTACTGAACCTAACTATCTGAATAACCCAACTCTAGACTGCTCGTGTGGAAAATAGTGAGCACCCTGAGTTTAGGAAAGAAACAATAAACTCCAGATCAGTCAAGGGACTGGTGTGAGTAACAAAAACAGTTATTTATCTTTTAAAACAACAACAACAAGGGAAGTGGAAAATATCCGCAATGCTTTTGGAAAATGAAAGTACCATAAGGCCTCCCCACACACACAATGCAAAACACAGAATTGGAGGAGATTTCTCCTTATGATAGTCAAAGATGCTTACTACGAAAAACAAATCATTTTTGATATTATTATTAGTGCATAGTGATGAAAGCATTTCGAAAATAGAATATTAATCTTAGCCAGCATAGACATTCTGAACTATGCCTACTATAGCTACCATTTAAACACTGCGGCGCCACCATAAGTAAATGGCAGGTTATACAATTAAAACCGTACAGGGCTCGTATTGTTTCTTTGGATTTCCAACAAATGGTCAGGCTAAGGAACTTCCTACTGCCACATGGGATCGCCTCTGGCGGGACGTCCCGAGAACTTAACCAGCTCTCTTCCAACACAAGGTCGGGTTACCTTTGTAACTAGGTAACTACAACATGAATATGCCACCCCCCAGTCCTTTGGGACCTTTATCCGAGGGCCCTCGATCACAAAGCAACAACCACACAGAAAATGAGATTGGAGCAACCACACAGGTTAAGCATCAGGGCTCCATACCTGACACCACCCTTTTCCAGAAGGAAATGACATACCCTAAAGGGCACGACCCTCATAACCTTGCCGCTTATTCCTGTTTCGACCATTTCCAGGGTGTGAGGTCTGACGAAGTCTCGTCCACAAAGCTACGCTTTTTCACAAAACACGCTTTGATCAACAAATGTCAATAAATAATCATCACACGGCAACACTCAGCATGCCACATTACCAAGTTGGGAATATATCGCTGATAACCTTCAACTACATAACCTCTAAGCTCGTACGTCTCAAAGAAGGGTGTTAAGCTAAGAGAATAAATTCTCTGCCACCAACAGAAATGTATTTGGAAGAAATCTGCTTTATATCTCAAATTGTAATTTCAGACATACAATCCATACAAGTCTGTTTTAGGTTCGAACAGAACTAAGGCACTTCCAAAGAAGCTGTTGCAATCTAGATAATTCCTAATCACGTCCGAACTTCCCATCACATATGGAGTCTCTATACCGGGGGCTAGTCGATGCAGATACGTTCGACAAGTTATCCTTTCATTTTCAAAAATATCCGGTCTTCAACACCAGTCTTCAAATGTTATCCGTATACGACGTATCACTTATTTAGAATGGGTTATGTGACACAAGGTCCTCTCCCGGCTAATCCGAATAGTGAGCGCAATATTTTAAAACATACAGATATTGGGATTTCAATTTAAGTCACAACTTTAAGACCCAAAACCTTTCTTTCAAATGGTTTAAACAAATTACCATTTTAATCTTTTAAACAAAAGATTCATTCATAAAGTTCACCCATTCTTTCACAAATATTCATTCACATTTTTCAACAATTTCAATTTCCGAATCTTTTATACAAGGGATATGCTTTTCCATTTTCAAAATAAAGTTTAACGATCTTCTTCAAAGATTCAATTATAGCTTTTCAAGACAATTCAATTTCAAATTGAATTTACCCATTCAATCTTTAAGTCAAAGATTTTATCGATAGCTTTTAAAACAATTCACAATTCAAATCTTTTATAATATAAAAGATTCACCATTTGAAATCCTCTTTAATTTCAAAACAAGATTTAATCATCTTCACAAAGGTTAATTCATAGTTTTTCAAAACTATTTACCATTTCACTTCAAACTTGGAAATCTTTCGATACAAATTGGAAATCCTTTCTTTTTATGAAAGCTATTGTTATCTGAAACAAATAGTTTTCGTTTTAAGAAAAACTGATTACCATTTACATAAGTTAAAATCATTCAAGTATAAAACTTGGATTTAAAATTTAAATTCCCGAAACAAAACTTTTAAATGGTTAAAAACACATATGAACAACTTCATAGCTTGTATAATCTTTTTATACCATAATTTCCAAATCATTGAATTCAATTTCAAATATTGAATTCAAATTTAATCAAATGATTTAAATTTCAAGTTTTATTAAGTTATTTAAAATAACCTTTATTTTTGTAACTCATCTTCAAAGGCTCTCATTTCCAATTCCAAAACTAAATTGGATAAAAAAATTCAATCTTTAAAATTGTCAAAAATCTGTGACTTGACCGATTTCCACGTGAAATCCATATTTGTGTGTGTATAGTGTAGTCCAAGGGTTTAACACGCTAGTGCAACAACATTCGATCATCACAGAGCAAAATACAACAATATATATATATATATAAATATATATATATATATATATATATATATATATTTGATAAGTGGTATAAAGTATAACGCTTATCTATTATTCACAGATCACAGACATATACAGATGTATCATCAATAAATGAATAAATTATACGTAGCACAATCCACGAAAACAAAAAACCACAGATCAGATAGGACAAACAATTCAAGGAATTTTATACCATACAATCGTCACAAGTAAGGTCAAACATTCAGTTATCATTTATAAGTAGGATTAATAAATTGTTTAATCCCAATTAATTCAATTTATTTCCAATTAAATTAATTACTTATGAATTAATCCAATCCTGATTAATCAATTACAAATCATTTGATATAAATTAATTTATCAAACACTTTAATTTAATTATTCTTAATTAATAAATTAATTAGATTAACCTTAAGTTAATTACATAATCATTTAAACTTAATTAATTTCATTGAATAATTATCTTTAAGTGATTAATTAACTTTATAAATAAATCAACCTTTAATTATATTAAATGTAATTACATCTTAATCACTTGATTAATTATTATTTACAAAAATTGATTAACCATTAATAATCCATTAATTAATCCTACTTATTTAATTAATTAGGTGTTAATTGCAACTTAATTAGTTCTTAATTACAATTAATTCATAAATTTAAACTTCTTATTGCTAATTTAACTAATAACCAACATCAATTATTCAAATTAACTTCAAAATTTATGAACTACAATTTATTGAATCTATATTTACATAAAAGTAAAACTTGTATTTATTAATGATTTAATTAACACACACAAATATATTTAAAATTTTGATTTTTCAACTTGCTTTAAATTCACATGTTAAAGTACTACTTTTGTCATAAGGAAATTTAAAAGAGGTTAAATTCAAATTCCTTTTAGATTCAACATATTTAAAGTTTTACTTTACATATGACTTATCTAAACATTTAAATTCATAAAACTTTCTTAATTTCAAATTGAGAATTTAAAGGTAGGTTTAAATCCAGGTTTCAAAACTTTGTTTTAAATTCGACCTTTACATTTCAAATTCTAGTTTAAATTCATATCTTTGTAAATTACACTTACTTACCTAAACCTTTTAGGTTATCAAGCAATTTAAATTTAGAAATTTTTTTACCGAACTAAGCTTTAAACTAAACTTGAATTCAATTTTTTTTCGAACTTTAAAGCTATTTTACTTCTGTTTTTATCATTTGAAACTTTCATTTTGAAAAAAATCAAACAGAAGCAGGTTTTGGTTAAAACCTGGAACAAAACTCTGACTCAAGTTTGACAATACCTGCTTCGTGTAAACTACTCAATTTACTCGAGTATTACTTCGAGTCATTTACCCATCTTCCTCGAGACTGCCTGTACGCAACCCATTTTCTTCTTCTTTTTTTGTAGTTTAAAGTTTAACCAAGCATAAATATCATCAGGTAACACGCTTTCGAACTCAACCCAAAACTCGAAGCAACCCATCTCCAAACTCGAGTACGACTCGAGTCAGATGCCGATAACGCCTCTGATATGATTCAGCACGCTGTACACATGCACACGGCGGTGTCGGAGCTCTGTCAAACCTCGCCTCACCCAACAAGTCATGATTGATCAAAATATTCGAAATCCAAGATCAATTCGACGCACAAACCTCCAGAGCGAAATTTGACCCAACGTTCGAAATACTGGACTCGACTCTCCTCAGATAAATCACCTCACCCCCTCCAAGTCATCCACGTGAGGCGCTACCACTACGACCAAACCTCGCCAACCCCCTTCATGTCGCATTCCCAATGATTCGCGCAACTCAGTCAGACAGAGGTGAAGTAATCACCTCGTTTCCTGACCCCAACAAACCCACGACTTAAACCGTAAACCTCACTCCTTCCTTCAATCCTTTCCATAGAAAAATTATTTAACATTTTTCCCATTATAATCGATTTCCAGACTTACTTCATGCAAAGTTTCAGCGATCCAAATTCCTTTGATCTCTGGGAATTGACTAAAATCCAATTTTTGTTCAACTAACAACTGCTCCCTAACCCCAACATTAAAAATCATCAATATAGTTTTAAAAATCCTATTTTTGAATAAATATCCATGTGATATATTTGAAATTACAATTCAGCATGTTCGATATTTTCATCTTGATAAGTTTTCCTTTAAAATTTTGAAATTTCATACTGTATATTATTGTTTTTCTTCTTGAACTATTTTTATAGTATAATCCTTGCTCAAATACACATCTTTTGTTTTGAAAGCAAGGCCTAATATTGATTAGAAAAGGAAAGATTGGATTTTTTCTTTTTTGATGTTGTCTAGTACTCCGTGAAGTAACAGAAAGGAAAAAAAAACACTGACACAAGCATATATGCACAGAGCCATTGCAACATATACTCAAGTAAAAAGAACTAACTGTCACCCACCTTCCAAATCATGATTCAGAGTTTTCAGATTGAAGTTGAAGACTTTTAAATTTTGCAATGTTGAAAATCCTGTTTGAGGTTGCTACTAGAACTTCTTTCTTGATTCAGGCTTGCATTGGTTGTTGTTTTAATCTGAAGCTTTAAGTTGATGTTTGGTTTGAATGCAAAGTGATATTGTTTTGGTTTTCACTCAGTTTTAAGGGATGAACGAATTTGGAATGAAGTTAATATTGATATATATACAGTAGAATGAAACTGAGAGAAGTTTACAAGATGGTATATTTATTTGTTTAAGCTAATAAAAAAAATATGTTTGTACAGGTGATCATGTTGTTTGTACAAATATTTTTTGCAAGGATATTTTCTTTGTTTTATCAAACAAGATCTCGGTGGTGGCTGATATTAGATGTATGTGTTGGAGGCTGATATGAATTTGTTTTGGGGCTGCATTAATTAGCTTGTACAAATTCAAATATTAATATTTCCTTTCAGCTGTACCAATTTGATGTAGCTTCATTTTTTTCTCTTGTTTACTTGTTTTACCTTGTTTCATTTTTACATATGTATGTTTCATATATATTTTTTTTGTTTGGTCTTTGTTTCATATATTTTCATTTGCAAGTGTACATGAATATGTATTTGTTTCCTTCATTACTTGGTGATATAAGTGAGATTCAAATTTTATTTTATTTTTCTTTTATTATCTTTACTTCATACTATATGTATTATTTATATTGATTTATGATATCAAGATTTACTTTATATTCTTATCATTATCTTATATATATTGATTTCTATTTCTTGTTTAACTTATTACTATTAATTTACTTTAATATTCATTATCTTGCATTTGTCTATATCTTTGTTTTTATTCTACTCCTATCAATTCAAAATTTAAATCAATTTATTTATTTTCTTTCTCGTGTCAAAGGTTTATATTCTTATATTCATTTCAAGACCATTTTTAATTCAAAAATTTGTTTAATTATCAATTTAAATTAGGTAAAATTCGGGGTCGTTACATAGTAAGTATAAGATAGTTTTAACATTAAAAAGAATGGTTTGTATAGTAAATAGTTTGGATAGATCAAAATAATTTAAGAACATAGATTTAAAACAGTTTATATCAAAATAGTTTTATTTAAAAGATAATTTCAGAGTCAAATTGATTCAGTTTCCAACTACACTTCAATTAATTTCAATTTCCATTGATTCAATCCCGATTTCAATTCGAAATATCTTCAATTCGCATTCCAATTCAATCAATTCCCATTTCGATTTCAAATGCATTCAACTTCGGTTACCATTCCCATTTAATTCAATTCAACTTCAACTTGAATTAATTTCCATCCCAATCTCAAATATCAACCATCTCGATTTATATGAATTTGAGTTCTGTTTTCAAAATACCAATTTAATTACTTAAATCAAATTAACCCTTAATATTTAATTTTAACAATCTACATCTCTTATAATTAAATCATAAAAACATTCATTTAAATTTCGTTTACTTAAACTTATTTGAGGTTCAAGTAAGAGTCCAAATCTTTTTAAACAATTAAATATCGGAATTTAATTTATTACCAATTATAACTCCAACTTTTAAACCCAGTCCTTTAAGCAATTCCGGTTAACAAGTTCACTTTTGACATTTCAAACTTAAGTTCAATATAATCCCCTTTCCATAAATTCAATCTTTATTTCTTAAAACAAAAATCATTTAAATAAATTTCAGGATAAGGCTTTACTTTTATTTAATTTTAGGAATTGATCCACTTGTTTATCCATTCAAAATAACCCAATTCACGGTTTTATATATACTATCAATAACAAACAGGATGATATCAGGATATGTCAAAGTAAATAAACAACCAAATTATCTAAAACATCAATCAATAGCATCCACTATAAATTTCCTGAATTCGAAGTCCATTTATATTTCAAAATCATTTTGAAATCGTTCATGTATACATGACTTCTTCTGCGCCCCTTATCAAACATATACCTTTTTTCCTTTTTCCGTTAATTTCATTTAACTTCCATAAGTTAAATCTTAATTTCATCTTGAAATTTTCCAATTTCAGATTATAGGTTCAAAACTTATTTAACTTAGCCTAAGCTAAATTTCAGTTCATTTAATCCATTCAACCTTACTCAATTTAAATTTCCATTCAAAATTAAATTTCTTATCAATATTACTTTCCCACTTATAAGTTCAACAACTTATTTTCCTTTGGATTATATATCTCATTCTCAGGGGATTTCAGAATTCATAACTTAATATTTATTTCCAATCAACATTCTCAGGGGATTTTAGAATTCAGCATTTAATATTTATTTCCAATCAACTTTGAAATCATATATATATATATATATATATATATATATATATATATATATATATATATATATATCTAACATATATATACACATTCATTCCATTCACACATCAAGTCACACTTTTAAATTTTAAACCATCCTGGATTTTTAAATCCAAAATAAATTCATCTACAAACAACTCTTTCTTTTAAAACAAGATTTCTACGTTTAAAAATATTCTAAATAATATTACTTAATATTTTCTTGACGCTTCGAAACAATTCCAGAACTTTTTTTGGGTTAGATTTAAAGCTTCGCAATTCAAATCCATTTCGATTTATAAGTCATACTTATATAAAGTTTTACTTCCTTAAAACCTTTCAATCTTGTTTTATTATTTTTTATTCTGTAATAAACATCTTAATTAAGACATAATACTCAATCTATTATAATTATCATATCTAGAAATCAAAAAACACTATATATTCCATCATAATTTACTTGAACAATATAATCAGGGTAACTTATTGTTAACGCTAAAATTTAAACGCTAACACCCCAGTGCGTAAAGTGTAGTTGTGAAAGCACCACCCGATGATTCGGAAACAGAGTATGATCAGAAAATCACAGAAAAAGCAGTAAATGACAACGATTTTATAGCGGTTCGGCTTAATAGTTTGCCTACGTCCACTCTGAATATCTTTATTGATGGTTCCGTTACAATTTGATATAATTCTTCCCAAGTACAATACACTTTGAACTACTAAACACTTTGAACGAGTAGCTTAAACTTCAATGTAAGTGAAAGTCCTCAAATCCATGTCGGATGCATGAGATTTCTTCTTGAAGTTGTTGATAGCGTTCTACGTGTCTTGAAAGCTTTGAGTGTTGAGTTAGTTTGGAATGTAGCAGAGTATCGGTGTTTGAAAAGAATCAGCCAAAAGTCCCCTGAATGTTGGAGATGGTCGCATATTTATAGATGTGATTCTGGGCGGCAGTTTTTCACTCAAGTCATGAGTCGTGCACGACTCATGGAGAGTCGTGAGTCGCATTCGACTCAAGATTCAAGAGTCAGCAGGCAGTGGAGTAAGTGGTGTGGTTCTGAGCTTTTCTTTGTTCATTTGAAGTCCTAACTCGTTCGAGAGTTAAGAGGTCATGGTTTAAAGTGAGGCAGTACTAAAATCTTGGCTCTGCGGCTTTAGGTCGTGTACGACTTAAACTAGGTCGTAAGTCGTCGACGAGTCATCTTACTGCGGCATGGTATTGAACTTGTCCTCTAAGTCTTAGGTCGTAACGTCTTTAAGACGTGGACTTTCTTAAGTCGTGACATTACCTAAGTCGCTTAGGTCTTAATTCCGTTGGATCGTTAGTTCCTTAACTCGTAAGCTTTTAACTCGCAGGCTCTTTAACTCGTGCACTTCCCCTGAGACATGGCATATCTTAAGTCGTAGAGGCTTTAAGTCGTAGACTTCTTAGTCCGTTGAGTTGCTGTCTCCCTTGAGTCGTAGAAACCTTAAGTCGTGGATGCCTTAGGTCGTAAAGTACTCTGAGTCGGCAACTTCTTTATGGTATTGAGTTGGTCTTTTTCTTTAGGCCGTTAGGTCGTAGCTTCCTTAAGTTTGTAAGTCGTCAGTCCCTTAAGTCGTCCATCCTCTTGACTTGTTGAGTCGTGCCATCTCTTAAGCCGTAGACTTCCTTAAGTCGTCTGGACCTTAGCTCGTTAGGTCGTGGAGACCCTAAGTCGTGTACCCTCCTTGACCCATTGAGTCGTCGCCCACCTTGAGTCGTTTTCTTATTGAGTCGCGCAGTTTTTGAGTCGGAGGAATTTGAGGGTTAACATTTTCCCCTCGAAGTACACGCCTAAGTCGTAAGTCGTGTGCTTCGACTTATCTTAACTCGTGTGCCATTTCAAATTCCTCTGCCTTGAGATATAAAAGGTTTAGGTCGCTCCTTCTTCTCCTACTTATTTCCGTGCTTACTTCCGCCATTAACGATCTTCGAAGCTTTTCAGAGACGAATTCGATCAGTTCACCTTATCACCAATTAAGTTCCAGCCACCTTCATCATTACACTGCGTAAGTAAACTCATCACTCGCCCAATTTCACAATTACTGTTATCTTTCGAACATGGATTTCCCATTTTCCAACCTCAATCTGAATCCTCACATCAGGCTTCTTCTTGAATCGCGTTATGATCGATTGCTGACAAGCTTGAAGCAGTTTGATTGAGTTTTTTTAAATGACTTGTAAGGAGAAGGCGATGGGTCACCATATTTCGATTCAGTTGATTCATAAATTTAGAGGAGGCGATATCGTCCTACATGGGTTAACGGGTTAGGAGTTAGGAAGATAACGGGTTATTGGGTTGGAGAAGGATCAATGAGTTGAGAAGAGATATCGTGAAGTTTTTTTTGCGACTTTGCCAATTTGCATAGTTTTCGAAGTGACTGATTTAAGATCCCCCACGACCTTAATTGCACACGACTTAACCCCTTAGGTTGTGCTTGCTTCTGGACGACTCAGGACTTAGCTTCATTTGCACTTCATTTGTTTTGTCTTGACTTGAGACTTTACGACTTGGCTTCTAGGTTGTGCACGACTTAGCCTTGAGTTGCAGCCGAGCTAAGACTTTCTCTTAATTCGTGGACGACTTAACTTTTAGGTCGTGGACGACTTATGACTTGGAGAATTCTTCGGTCTGTGACTCAATGATTTGAACAAAATTTGAAAACTTAGAGATGTTGGTAGAACTTAATTGTATTTCCAATTTGAATTGCCAGAATATACTGCTTGAACTTTGTTGTGTTTCTTCACAGATTATTCTAACTTTGACGCTATCAACCTGTTAAACACAATACTTGCAGAAAGATGGGACAAATATACTACCATCGACTGCCCACGTCAAATGACAGATTAGTTAATAACAGATAATTAACTCAAATAAATTGTGTGAATGAAGTGCTTTCATCAATTTCAAGTAAAATATTACAGCAGCACTGAAATAGTCAATTGAAACTGACCAGCCTGCACTAATATTATGCTTGAACTTTATAAGTTCTGAAATTTTGTAATCGACCAATCATCGACTAGTTTAATTCCAGTTATATTTACTTGCTATTTTTATTAGTTTTGCACGACACTTCACACTTTTTAGGAAACGTGCACCTTCACATTTGAATATCCAGTTGCTTGTGTAGAATGACTTCTCAAGAAGAAGATACAACGGTTCAGACTGGAGAGGCAACTGTAATTCCGGCTCCTTTGGTCAATCCTCCCGAAAGAGTCTCTTCTACTTTATCGTACAGAGTTTTCCGCCAATTGTGCGCTCAGTTTGGCATTGCTGAGTCAGATGCCATTCTTCCCGAGAGAAGTAACACTGCTGACATAGCACCCCCCGGCTTTGTAACGGTCAATCGACAAATGTGCCTAAGTGGGGGCGTTCCTCCTTTCAATGACTTTTTCCAACAACTTCTTCGTCAATTGGCCATCGCCCCGTCCCAACTACACCCCAATGGTTATGCCATTTTAATGGGGTTGTGTGTACTGTTTAGGCGGACGCTTGATCGATTCCCAAGCTTTGACGAGATTTGCTTCCGATGCTCTTTCACCAGGACAAAAGATCACCCCTCTATTACTGTCGTGAGAAGTGCTCGAAATCGTAAATTGATTATCGGTCTTCCTGACAGTGCTCATGGGTTTTTGACTCAATTTTTCTATGTCTGTTGCCCCCCGGGGTTTTATGCTGTGTGGAGAGAAGGAAGTAAGATCATCTACCTTTACCTCCTTTATATTCTGAGTCTTTTGAAGTTCGAATTGCCAAGTGTTATCTTCGTCATCATTTCTTTTCTTTTATTTCAGTACTTCCCCCTCCTTGTATAGATCCCAGTCACAAGCCAACCCTGGAGAGGCTTGTAGCAATACCGGTTGAAGAACGGGACGTGAAATTTTTGCTGAACGACGAATTCCTTCACCAGTTCGGACTTCTTCATCCTTCTCACTCCACACACCCCTGCGAGGTTCCAGACTCCCCACCTAAAGCATCAGATGCTCTGGTTTCTACAAACACATCCATACCAAAAGGACCTGCTCCCGAGGCTTCGCTAGTGAAGTGCACCACTTCGGTTGATGTTGCGGGGCCATCTGTCGAGCTTGCCCCGGGTATTGAGGAAGAAGAGCCCCAGGGATCTCCCCGACTGTCACAGAAATCTGGCGAAGAAGCCGAAAAAACTAGCTTTGCCAAGCAGAGCATGGACGATACTTTCGAAGGGCTGAGCGACCTCTTCGCCACTTCGCAAGAGATCTTTAAAGATGATCCTATTACTACCGGGGTTTCTTCTTCAGTAGTTGAAGAGACTTCTGTCCTGCAGCAGACTCCGTCGACTCAAGAGTTGACGCTAACTATTACACCCACAACCACTCCTCAATTAAAGAGTGGTTCGTAGTTTGATGCGCGTAGTTTGCACGCCACACACACTTAGAATTTCTTTTTTGGCACTTTTATGCTTCTGGTTTTTTGTACTTTGAAGAATTCTAAGATTTAGCCCTTTTTTATTTCAGATCCTCCGATGGGGCGCAGCGGATCCTACTATGATGATTTCCAGCGCTACGGGAGGCGTAGCCAATATGACTACAGGCGTTACCTTCCCGCTTACAGAGAATCTGATGAAGAAAGAGCCGCTCAAAAGGCTCAAGAGAAGAAGACTCAAGAGGAGTGTTACGAGAGAAGAGAGAGGGAGGAGCGCCATGACTCTTCACAGAGAGGCGACGATTCTCATAAAAGAAAATCCCATGATGACAGAGGAAAAAGTCATATGGTTGAAGATTCAAGCAAGCGAGCCCGACATGGTGAGAAGCACACCTTTACAACCCCTGAAAAGGTTACTGCTCCTGCCTCTCTCGACATTCCTTCCGGCTCTCCTGCTCTCGGGAAGGCAGACATCCAAACAATAATTAGTAGGCCCAAATTCCAAGTCGGACCGGGTCCAGCCACTTTGCAAAGTCGGTTTCCACAGTGGTGTCTGAAGGGAGTAAGGTTTGACCTTGACTTGGTCCCCATTGACAAGTCTGCTATGTTACGAAACCTTGATGCCGTCAAGCTTGATATTGAGAGGATGTCGAACTGGCAAAAACTTGTTGACGAGCTCCAAAGGGTTAATCGTGCGAACATAGAGGCCATGCTCACTATGGAAAACGATAAAGCCGAGTGGCAAAAAGTTCTTGAGCAACATGACACTGAGATGAGGAGCATTGCTTCTTATAATGAAGAGCTTGAAGCAAAAGTTGAAGAATTGAAACAAGAGGTTGCTGCTTCCTCTACTTCCTATTCTCAAAAAGAAAAAGTGCTCCTAAAACAAGTGAGAGATGCTCATGCCAACCAAAGGGATGCCGAAGACAGGCTTGAAGTGCAAAAAAGAATTAGTGAGGGCTATGTCGCTGACATTGAAGAGCTTCGGAAGAAAAACAGCTCCAAAGAGGCGGAGATTCAAATGCTTAAGCTTCAACTTTCTAAAGCTGAAATGGAGCGTGATGAGGCCGTTGCCGGCAAAATTGCAGCTGAAGAATCTCACGAGGCAACGAGGGCCAACATCAGCTCAACATTATTTGATTTCTATCTGCACAGCATTTTGGGGCGCGGTAGCCTAGCTTTTCTAGGCCCCAAGTAAGAAATTACACTGGCTGAAGGTTGGAAGGCCGCACTCGATATGCTCGGTGGCAGCGGCGCTGGCTATGCTGAGTCAGCTCTTGAGGAGCACTATCTTGATGATGATGCTCGTGCCGCTCTCGCTAGGGGAAGAGAACAGCTTGCAAAATTAAGGGCCGAAACAGCGGCAGGAGAATATTCAGGAAAAATCACCTCAACTACTCCAATTCAACCTTCTCCTTCAGCCGAAATTGACATTATCGGTTCTAGTTCTCATTCCCCATCTCCTACTAAAGTTACCACTGATATTACAAGCATACAAGGTGGAGATGAGGGCGGCGAGAGTGCCGAGGCACAGGCTTACGAAGTTGACGTCAGGGAACCGACTTCTGTAGGTAACTCTACTGACAATCTTTCCCAAGTAGACTGCTCATCTGTTTCTTATGAACTTGATGAGCTTTTTGACTACTTCTTGAATCTCAACGAACCTTTATCTCCGCTTTTTGCTGACCTGAACTTTTTTCCTTCTGCAGAGAAAACGTCGGGCATTGTTCAGGCTTCTCCTCCTCCAATTATTCCTTCCCCGCCTCCTAAGGTCACTCCTCCTTCTGCCTCGCAACCCGAGTCATAAGAGAAGCAAATAGAAGCCCTTCACGGCTTAGATGATCCCGTTGCTTCTCAAGATCCGAAAGGAGAAGAAACTGAAGGAAGCGAGAGGACTCCAGAACCAACTGGCTCCGACGCTGAACCGTTATCCAAACTTCTTTCTCCAGGGAGTGGGCCTTCCTCCAAGAAGAGAGGAAAGCAGGGAGTTTCCAAGAAGAAGAATAAGAAGGGATCTTTAACTGGCAAAGAAGAGACGGAAGAAAGTCCGATCGAGCCCCTTTCTCCTTCATCCCCTACCCTTACAAGCCGACCTAAAAAGTTGGTCATTCGGCCAGGTGCGGGCTCAAAAAGTGGGCGGAAGAAGAAATGATGGCTCTGGTTCTGTGGCTTCCATATCGCTTTTTTGCCTTTTTTGCATGTTATGACCGGAAATTGTGCGGGTACCGGCCCCCCGCTTTTCTTTTGTTTTTTTACTTTGGAACCTGTACCTGTATATAAAATAGTGTTGAATAAAATCATTCTTTTTCTTTGTACAAACTTCTGTCTGTATCTGAGAATGCATTTACTATTCATTTTTGTACAAGTTTCTTTGTACGATATTGCAGTGAGCTTGTGGTATATATTGTTCGAGCGCAATTTTACCGATATAGTTATTCCATGTTGCCCCTATACCATAAGCCCATTGTAATATTTTATTTTACGAGGAACTTATGCTTTTATTTTTTAGAGAATAATTATTCCACATTTGGAGGAATATGATTTCATTAAAAAATAGAGCACAAATAAGTTTCTACGCTTCAACCTTCGAAGATATCGCTTTTTATTTTGTGCATATACACATTTTATTGAATGAAATCTTCCATGTGGTAAAGCGGGTATTTGTAAGGTACTTCAACTTCTTTTTGAGGAAGAGAATTTTCTAGAACAAGTAATTCACTCTTCCTTTGAAAGTTAAAGTGTGCTTTTAATGAGGATTTTTTTTTTTAACTTGCCACAGTAAAGGGCTTCTTGATTTTATTTTCTTTGAAAAGTTGCATCTCTGAGGAAGAATTTTTCACGTTTCAACACCTGGAAGTTTTATTTCAATCTTGGTGAAACGTGTGCCTCCGAAGAGGTCTTTCTACTTGATTGTGCCTCCGGGAGGAGGTCTTTTCATTTCTGCCTCTGGGAAGAGGTCTTTCTGTCTTATTGTGCCTCTGGGAAGAGGTCTTTCTGTTTCTGCCCCTTGGGAGAGGCTCTCTCTTTTTCTTTTCTTTTTTGCAATTCATCTCTGGTGAAGTGAAACTCCGAAGAGCGGCTGTTGCACTTCAACTCCTGGCGAAATGGGCCTCCGAAGAGGGCTTTTATTTTGTTTTACATTTCAACTCTGGTGAAGTGAAACTCCGAAGAGTGGCTGTCGCACTTCAACTCCTGGTGAAATGGGCCTCCGAAGAGGGCTTTTATTTTGTTTTACATTTCAACTCCGGTGAAGTGAAAATCCGAAGAGCGGCTGTCACACTTCAACTCCTGGTGAAATGTGCCTCCGAAGAGGGCTTTTATTTTGTTTTACATTTCAACTCTGGTGAAGTGAAAATCCGAAGAGCGGCTGTCACACTTCAACTCCTGGTGAAATGTGCCTCCGAAGAGGGCTTTTATTTTGTTTTACATTTCAACTCTGGTGAAGTGAAAATCCGAAGAGCGGCTGTCACACTTCAACTCCTGGTGAAATGTGCCTCCGAGGATTGCCTGGAAGTTACTCTCTCATGGTTGGAGGGTCATGACTCCTCCAATCTTTTTTGGTTAAGTAGAGAACTTTCTTTTCTACGGCATATGCCTCGTTAGAGGTCTTTATCCTCCGAAGAGTTGTGCCTTTGAAGCGGACTTGTGCCTCTGAAGAGGGCTTTAGTTGTTCCTTGTCCACTTGCTTATGCCTTTTTAGCGATCCTCTATTTTTTCTTTTCAAGCTCGCACTCCCTTCTCTTACAAGTAGTTTGTTTAATCCAAAGAAGTATACTTCATTGCTAGGCCAATTCGCGAGAACAGACATAAGCTTCTTAATTGGATGTTTGTTTGTTCAAACTTCTCAATTTATTAGCTAGAGCCCGTTTCCGGCGAAATCATTGACCGTTCAATTGAAGCACTTCTTATCTAGGATTTAAATTCAGGAATTTTGTGACTTGGAATTTGTTTGTTGAATGATAACAAGAATCACTTGGTCTTGTAATGTGCAAGTTTTATTTTCGTTGCCTACAAAAATTTAAATCGACGTTTCAGTAATACATTTAATGTACTTTTCATATCGAAAATAAAGCAAACATGTAATAATAATAAGGAACACAAGATTTATAGTGGTTCGGCCAAGAATTTGGGCCTACATCCACTTTATAGTCTTTCATTATTCACTTGCATCGGTTTTACAGTCGCTTTCAATTACAGGAATCATACATTCATAATTCTTTTTACAATATTTCAACAAAGTTATCAAGTAAAGTATGGGCGCAAGTGATTGTTGTTCCAGGCTCTTGGAATTTGATCTCCTTCGACAGTAGTGAGTTTGAATGTGCCGTCAAGAAGCTTCTAACCTATGACATATGGTCCTTCCCAATTTGGCCCAAACACACCTGTCGCTGTCATAATTCTCTCTAGGACTAGATCTCCAATCTCAAAGCTGCTTTGGCGAACTTTGGAATTGAAATGTCTGGCTATCCTTTGCTGATGAGATGCGATTCTGAGCTCAGCCTCTTCTCTTTTTTCATCAAGGAGATCCAGTGCCTCAAGCTGTAGTTTTTCATTCTCCGCTTGATTGAAATGGATTCTTCTAGGTGAAGGGACCTCTGTTTCTACCGGAATCATTGCCTCTGATCCATATGCCAATGAAAACGGAGTATGCCCAGTCGCAGTCTTGTGGGTAGTTCTGTACGCCCATAGTGCTAGTGGTAGCTTATCGACCCAACCAACCTTTTCTCTTTCAAGTTGCTTCTTGATGGTTGACTTGATAATTTTGTTTACTGCTTCCACCTGCCTGTTTGCCTGCGGATGAGCTACTGCTGAGAAGCTTTTTCGGATTTTGAATCGTTTGCAAAAATCTTGGAATTCTTCACTTTCGAACTGAGTACCATTGTATGTAAATATCTTTTGAGGCACACCATACCTGCAAATGATATTTTTAGTCACAAAACTTATCATCTTTTTAGAGGTGATAGTAGCCAGTGGTTCAGCTTCTGCCCATTTAGTAAAATAATCTACAGCCACAATGGCATATTTAATTCCAGATTTGGCAGTTGGTAACGGTCCTACAAGGTCTATCCCCCATATTGCAAACGGCCATGGACTGACCATCTGTGTGAGTTCAGTGGAAGGTGCTCTAGTAATTTTTGCGAATCTTTGGCATCTGTCACATTTTCGGGAATAGTCTGCTGCATCTCGATTAATTTCTGGCCAAAAATATCCGTATCGGAGAATCTTCTTTGCTAAAGTTTGACCACCTAAATGATCACCACATTCTCCCCCATGTACCTCAGCTAGGATTGTTTTGGACTCTTCCCTGGATACACATTGAAGTAACGGCATTGAGAATCCCTGTCTGTATAATTGGCCATCCTGTACTGTATAGCGAGAGGCTTTCCTCAGTAGTTTCTTTCGTTCTTTTGAATTTTCTGGTAAAGAGCCATTGAGCAGATATTCTGTTATTGGAGTCATTCATGAGTCTTGCTCTTGAGACACGCTCATGATCCAATCAATACCCATCTCATCAATGCTTGAAGCCGACAGGACCTCCACTGGAGTCAACCCCATAAATTGAGCTTCGCCTGTGCTAGAGTACTTTGCGAGAGAATCTGCTTTCGTGTTTTCTTCTCGAGGAATATGACTTATCATGTAATGGTCGAAATCATCCAGGAGTTCCCAAACCTTTAACAAGTAGGCAGGCAGATTTCCCCCTTTCGCTTGGAATTCCTTCTTGACTTGGCATACAATAAGCTGAGAATCACTAAAGATCTGTAATGCTCGGTTGTTTAGTTCTTTAGCAATTCTTAAGCCAGCGATAAGAGCTTCGTATTCTGCTTCATTGTTTGTTGAAGGAAATTCCAATCTTAGTGCATAGCATAATGATCGACCTTCAGGGGTCTCAAGTACAACTCCGGCTCCAGAACAGTAGTCATTTCTCGCGCCATCAACATATAACTTCCATTGGATTGGGGAATCATCGATCGTTTCCTCCTCGTTGTTACCCTTATCTGTGAATTCTGCGATGAAATCCGCTAAAGCTTGTCCGTTGATTGCTTCTCGGGGATGATAAGTGATGTCATACTGACTGAGTTCAATATTCCACTTTAGAAGACGACCCGAAGTCTCTGGGCGAAACAGGACTTGCTTTAAAGGTTGATCGGTGAGGACTCTGATAGGATGAGCTTGGAAATATTGCCTCAACTTTCTTGATGCAATCAGTAGGCAATAGGCGAGTTTTTCCAACTTGGAGTAATTCATCTCTTCCCCAGTGAGTCTTTTGCTGATATAGTAAACTGGATGTTGAATCCTCTTGTCTTCTCGTATCAGCGCTGCACTTAAAGCATGAGATGATACCGCTAAGTATATAAGAAGATCCTCACCATCGCTAGGCCTAGAAAGTATTGGAGGCGTTTCCATGTGGCGAATCAATTCATCAAAGGCTTTTTGGCATTCGGGAGTCCAATCAAAGTTTTTCTTTCCTTCCTTTAGGGTGTCAAAGAATGGGATGCATTTATCAGTGGCTTTGGAAATGAACCGACTCAAGGCGGCGACTTTTCCATTGAGACTCTGCAATTCCTTCTTCGTTCTAGGAGCTTTGACTTCTTTTAAGGCGGTAATTTGAGTTGGACTAGCCTCAATGCCCCTAGCGCTCACGATGAAACCTAAGAACTTTCCGGATCCACCCCAAATGAACATTTTAAAGGGTTAAGCTTCATTCCATATTTTTGAAGGACTGCGAACATGTCTACTAAGTGTTCTATGTGATCCACTGCTTTCTTAGACTTTACTAACATGTCATCGACGTAGACTTCCATAGTCTTGCCCAATTGCGGTTTGAACATAGCATTAACAAGTCTTTGGTAGGTTGCCCCCGCATTCTTCAGCCCGAAGGGCATAACCCTATAGCAGTAAAGACCAACATCGGTGATAAAGCTCGTGTCCTCCTGATCTGGCTCATGCATCATGATCTGGTTATATCCGGAGTAGGCATCCATAAAAGATAACAATTCATGTCCCGCTGTTCCTTCTACCAATTGATCGATCCTGGGTAACGGGAAGCAGTCTTTGGGGAAGGCCTTGTTTAGATCTGAAAAATCGATGCACACTCTCCATTTTCCGTTGGCTTTCTTGACCAGCACTGGATTTGAAACCCAATTCGGATAGGTAGATTCTTTGATAAAGTTATTCTCCATGAGCCGATCAACTTCTTCTTTTAATGCTGCTGACCTTTCTGGACCTTGAGTCCTCCTTTTTTGTTTCACAGGTGTAAATTTTGGATCAATATTCAGAGCGTGTACTGCAACTTCTGGGGATATTCCGCACATATCGGCATGAGTCCAAGCAAAAACATCCAAATTTGCCTTTAAAAAAGATATTAAGATATTCTGAATTGACACGTTAAGTTGTGAACCCACATTCAACACCTTGTTTGGGTCCTTTGGGTCAACAGGTACTGGTATTGTCGTTTCCACTGGTACCACTCTATTCTCCCCTGCACTGGCTTTTCTAGGATCCATCTCTTTCCGTGCTCCGCTGTGCTCGCCAGTGCAGGGTCCGCCCTGTAATTGCTACAAGGCTGGTTCTTTGATGCGGACTGGGGTTGCCGCATCCGTTCCCATTTCTCTTTTCCTTGTTTCTCGTAGCTCTGTCAGATAACACTCCCGCCCAGCATTTTGATCCCCTTTTATAACTCCCACTCCATTATCTGTGGGAAATTTAATGGTGAGGCACCATGGGGCCAAAACAGCTTTGAATGCTGCGAGAGTTGGACGGCCAAGGAAAGCATTATAAGCAGAAAATTCGTCGACGATCACAAAAGTTTGCTTGCGGACCACTTTTCTTTCTCCCTCTCCAAGTTCTACAAGCAAATCAACGGTTCCTATCGGCTGTTTTGGCTCCCCGGTGAAGCCAGCGATTTTCTGCGATGAGGCTTGCACATCAGCCATAGGGATCTTCATTTGGTCGAATGTTTTCTTGAAGAGGATATTGCAGGATGCGCCACAATCAATGAGAACTCTTCTGACAATAGCTGGCCCGATACCAGCCGAGATGACTAAGGGATCCAAGGTAGGAGCTTCAATCCCTGTGGAATCCCTGGCTCTGAACACAATATCATCATTGAAAGTTCTTTGTTGCTTCAGGGGCGTAGCACCTTCCAAAACAAATACATCTTCCTCGGTCGGTACATACTTCAAAGCTCGGGTATACCTTTCCATCTCACCCCAGCTCCTGCCTGCTGGGTGAGGTCCTCCCGTAATGACATTGATAAACAGGCCTTCCGGATTCATGCCCTGCAGTCTTCTCACTTGTCCTGGGTTGATGAGCAGGAGCTCGTTGCCCCTGACTAGACGAAGCGGGATTGCTGCTATTCTTTTCCACAAATTGTTGCAGCTTGTTTTCCCTTATCAATTCTTCAATCAAATTTTTCAATTGGCGGCATTCATCGGTATCATGACCGGGTTGATTATGGAAGCGGCAAAACTTTCCGCTTTGTACAGCTTTTTTCCCGGTTCTCAAAACGGGAGGTTTAGGATAATCGACAGAATCTTTAGTGGCAAGGTAAATGCGCTCTGGCGTATCTGATAAAGTAGTATATTCTGATGACTTGAAGGAACAAGGCTTCTTCAGATTTTTCTGTTTCTTTCCATCGTTATTTTCCCTTTTCTGTCCTACAGATTCATTCTTGCGTGGAGCAGCAATGTTATCTTCATCTTTTTCCAATACTGCCTTTACCGGTACAGGATGGCTTTCCAGGCGTATGAACTCATCTGCTTTCTTGTAGAATTTTTCAAGGGAATTTGGTTCCTTTATGTTAAGCCATTTTCCAAATTCGCTCGTCTTGTCGATGGCCCTCGTCAGATAGGTCAAAATCATCTGTGGTTCTGCATTGTCTACCTCGGCCAGCGCTATATTAAAGCGATTCAAGAAAAATCTGATAGTTTCCCCTGGACTCTGTTCTAAACTTGACAACGACATGATATCTTTGTCTTTTGAAGCATATAGTCTGAACTGCTCCTTGAATTTCCGGGTTAGGTCAGAAAACTGATCTATAGACCGAATTGGTAGCTTGGTGAACCAAAGCAGAGCTACACCTTCCAAATATACAGGAAAATATCGACACTTTATTTCATCAGAAGCTCTGGCACCTGTCATGTGCCAATCATACTTATACAAGAATTCGTTCGGATCACTTGTTCCCTTGTAAGCTGGGATAGTTGGAGGGACGAACTTCCTTGGGAATTCAGCCTTTAAGATCCTTTCGGTAAATGGGGTTTTACTTGGAGCGAAACCCCATTCCTTCTCGTCTTCATTCCTCTGCGTGCTTTTTTTCATGATTTGTCGAACCATTTCAGAAAGATACCCCTCATCATTTCGAGCCTTAGATCCACCAACTTCAGGAAATGTCCGCTCAAAGGGTCTGGCGGCCCTCTCAGGAATGTTTCTTTCTTCAGCTTCATGAATGTTGCCAGCAAAGTTCCTTTCGTTACCCGTTGGTTGACGGTTTACCCCAAGCAAATCGTTCAACTTATTCAAAATTAGGGCATTTTGGGCATTCTAAGCCTCCAATTGTGCACTTTAGGCATTTATCTGCTGGTTCAGCCCTAAGATTACAGCATCCAACTCCGCTTTTGTAACCCCAACAGGTGGAGTGGCTTGATTAGGTACTGGGGAAGCGGAGGTTCCCTCTTGAACATTTCCAGATCTAACAGATCTACTCCTTCTCCCCGGAGCCATGATTTCAGATAAACTTCTAGTCTTCAGAGAGATTACTTCAACAAACTTTCGTGGAGCAATGATGATAATTCGCCTGAGTTCAATTCTCAGTGAAAGCACCAAAAATGTTAACGCTAAAATTTAAACGCTAACACCCCAGTGCGTAAAGTGTAGTTGTTAAAGCACCACCCGATGATTCGGGAATAGAGTATGATCAGAAAATCACAGAAAAAGCAGTAAATGACAACGATTTTATAGTGGTTCGGCTCAATAGTTTGCCTACGTCCACTCTGAATATCTTTATTGATGGTTCCGTTACAATTTGATATAATTCTTCCCAAGTAAAATACACTTTGAACTACTAAACACTTTGAACGAGTAGCTTAAACTTCAATGTAAGTGAAAGTCCTCAAATCCATGTCGGATGCATGAGATTTCTTCTTGAAGTTGTTGATAGCGTTCTACGTGTCTTGAAAGCTTTGAGTGTTGAGTTAGTTTGGAATGTAGCAGAGTATCGGTGTTTGAAAAGAATCAGCCAAAAGTCCCCTGAATGTTGGAGATGGTCGCATATTTATAGATGTGATTCTGGGCGGCAGTTTTTCACTCAAGTCATGAGTCGTGCACGACTCATGGAGAATCGTGAGTCGCATTCGACTCAAGATTCAAGAGTCAGCAGGCAGTGGAGTAAGTGGTGTGGTTCTGAGCTTTTCTTTGTTCATTTGAAGTCCTAACTCGTTCGCGAGTTAAGAGGTCATGGTTTAAAGTGAGGCAGTACTAAAATCTTGGCTCTGCGGTTTTAGGTCGTGTACGACTTAAACTAGGTCGTAAGTCGTTGACGAGTCATCTTACTGCGGCATGGTATTGAACTTGTCCTCTAAGTCTTAGGTCGTAACGTCTTTAAGTCGTGGACTTTCTTAAGTCGTGACATTACCTAAGTCGCTTAGGTCTTAATTCCGTTGGGTCGTTAGTTCCTTAACTCGTAAGCTTTAACTCGCAGGCTCTTTAACTCGTGCACTTCCCCTGAGACATGACAATCTTAAGTCGCAGATGGGCATTGATTTGTATTTCTTAGTTACCTTTCATTTGTTATGTTGTGTGTGCTATTAGTTGACTGTTGTTGTATTGTAGCATTTACTATTATTTTGTACTTTGCGATAGACTTATATTATGATCACCCTACATTTGGATGTTGGATAACCTTTATCATAGTATTGTTGTTACGTTTCAGTCATATTATATTAGTTTTGCCGACTCGTTGATTACAAGAGAAGAGTATATTATGATATGATTTCCTATTTTAGATAGTTTACTTTTCTTACTTATGGATAGTTCAGATTACCCCTGAGCTATGATTGTGGAGGAGATCTGCTATGCTTGAACAATTCATGTTTATTTATGTATAGTTTTAATATACAATATTTTGAGATACCTCACACCTGGCATTATATCTAACCCTTGTTTTGTCTTTTCCTACTTATGTCATGAAAACTCTCGGGTACTCGATCGAGTAATTTGAGGTCATATACTTTTGGGGATACGTTTTTCGGACAGTTGGAGCATTCTGTGGAGACAAGGTTGATACTTCACATATATACTTGATATTACAGTAATACAATAGAAGTTATTTATATATGAGACTTATAATATTAGATGTATTCTGACTTTCTATATTGATATTCATTTTTAATTTATTCCGTAAGTGCGGTCTCTTATTTAGATTGAATCATGTTTTTTTCACGTATATACCATATATTATAAAATATCATTCCATTGTGAGATTCTGTCAATACAGCTTAGTAATGTTTTCTTTATTTTTTCTTTCTCGAAACCTATCTTTAGTGGTATTGAGAAGTCATACATTCTTATTTAGTGCTGATTTTAGGGTATTACGAAGGACGGGTTGTTACAATTGTTATCAAAGCCTAGGTTCAACACTTAGGGCCTATTATACAAGTTTGAGTTAAACAAATTGGTAGAGGGAGTTGCGTTAAGAATACGTACTAGTATTTTTCTACTATATAGTATTGCATACACCACTTGTCCTCTAGACTTTGATTTATTTTTTCGTTGGTTTCTAGGACGCCTTCATTCTGATTATCATTATGATTGAACAGAGTGCAAGAGCGACTACGAAAACGTAATATGGATGCTTGAAGTGCTTAAAGACTATTTGACTACCACATGGGATGTTCCATCACGTGTGAATATTCCAATACCTACGGTAGATGATAAAGATGGTGTAGCCCTATGGCGTCTGTGTTTCTTTCTCCACTAGCTTTAAACTTTTTGAAATTGTGTGGAGGATGTTTAGGCTTGGTGGGAGATAATAATAGAGGGAACTGATGAGCAAGTCGTGCCTTGGATTGATTACATGCATAGCCTTACGCCTCGGTTTATTTTTGAAAGAGGGGCACGTAGTTTGAGTTTTTCATCCACTAATAGCATGGTATCTTGTAAGTGAAGGAGTATGTTAACCAATTCAATCTTTTTTGGTGGATTGATATGGTCGATACTCCGTTGGTGTGGGCAAGGAGTTTGCCTTAGGTCTTAAAGCGGCAGTTTGGGATTTTTTGCTTAGTCTTATCCTTATTAGGGACCACTTTAGAAAGTCTTGTTAGGACAATTCTCCTCCATGAGAAAGCCCACAAGATATCGTTTTACATAGCAAAAGTGGAAAGCAATCGAAGCCCTAACCGAAGCCCAAATACCAAGATACAAGGAAGATTGAGCTCGTGTGAAAAAGAAAGCTGGCCTAGTATTTCACTCCCATGGTGTATGGGGCATTTCTCCATGGGGTATCATCCAACTAAAGCGAAGTGCAAGTGCTTCAATTGCGATTGGCTAGATCACTTGAAGAAAGATTTTCCTACATTTTTGATGGGTGAGTAAGTGATGTTGACTTATGCCTCGTAACCAATTCTAGGTTTTAGCAATCCAACTGCTTAAGAAAAAGAAAGAATTCATATTGCAATATGTGCTTCGATTGTAAGTTATTTGCTTGTGTTATTTTCGATACCTGAGCGGTACATATTTCTATCTCTAGTTACTTGGTAGATAGGCTAAACTTAACACCTACCACAGTAAGTCAATTCTTCTAAAATGTTAGCTTTTTATAAATAACGTTAGTGCTATATTGAGGTAAAACGACAAAGCATATTGCCGCTCGAACTTGATGCACGAGCATCTAAATTGAGTAGGGTCGATTGCTGATAACTTGGATTCAGTATCCAATTAGAGTTCAGTAGTAGTCTAGTAATGGGAAAAGACCGATCGAGCGACTTATACATTTTGCATAGAGTCATTTGTATTGGAATTGTTTGTTCTGATGTTACTAAACCTTAGATTATGAAAGTAATCCCTTATTTTCTAAATATTGATCCACTCACGCACCAATTCCTAATCTGTTGTTTAAGCACGTAGTTTCTGTGTGATTTCGGCCAATTAGGCAAGGGTTTTTCACTTGATTCTTAAAGGTGGGCCTTAGAGTTGGATTCTTGAGGAGACTGAGGGATTTCCAAAGAGTAAAATTAGTTGTGAAAGAAAATTTTGGTGGTCCAACCAAGAAGCCGGATCGGAATTCTCATGAGAAGAGTTAGGTGACGAACCCTAGTTTAACAAAGAAATAATGTGAGCGAACAAAGGATTAGATCAGGTATTGTATATTATTTTGGATGATCTTTATTCATTAAAAAATTAGTTATGGTATAATATAATTTAGAATGCTTGTGATTGCTTAGGAAAGGACTTCTTGCTTAGTTTCATGGCAATTCTGTTAATCATATAAGTGGCGATATAATACATTACTAGGCAAGCGTCGCAGCACACTTAGTATATTATCCTTTTGACATTGTGAGTTCGAGGTAAGTTTGAACCCAAGCGAACCAAGCATTTATTGATCATCATTAAATGATGATTTAATTAGTAGAATTTTCTCTTTCTAAGAACGAGTTCTATTCGGAAGGATAAGGGAATTAAGACTATGGTTACTGGGCCCATTTGAGAGTTTTAAGACTCAATGATCTCACATATCATAGAAGTATTCCTTATCATGGCAGGTGGTGTGATGGTCTTTTGTGTATTGTATTCACTAAACGAGTTACACTACTTAAGTATATTATCCATCTTAGATGACGAGCAGACTCATTGGAGTTTATAATTTGTCAGGCACGTTTTGACTATTGTTAGTCACCATGCATGTTAGTATAGAGTCAATATTTTGTTTCATTACTTTGCATGCTCATTATTATTTACTATTGCTTGCGATAGTTTAATTGTTGTTTCTCATTGCTTGTTTAAATTTGATTATTGTTTGTTATAGTGTGATATTTTTTGGTGTTGATTGATTGTTAATCGACGGAAATTCTATCGTATTAGAAAATCTTCGAAAAATTTCAATTTAAAAATAACCGCAAGTGCACGGTGTACGAATGTAGCACGTATGCGAGTACGGGTCGATCCGCGGGGAATCGATGATTTTAAAATTCTATTCAATCAAATTGAACCGAAGTCGATGGATTGTTAACAAACTAAAAGAAAGTAAAAACAAACTAAAACTAAGGAGAATAAAAAAATGAGATTAAAGAGCAATTTAGAGGCAAATCCCCTCTCATAATCATATAAATCAACATAATGACATTATGATCTCTTTTTGGTCATTTGTGAGTTTAGTTGATGCATTTATCATAAGCATGGCCTAATTGTGTTATTAATTAACACACTTAAACCATCAAACTTTAACGCACTCTCTAACCCACTTACTAACTTCAATGAAAATGATATGAAATCAAAAGTATAATCTATTTTAAGCATGATTTATTAACTATTGAATTAGAAACATAAACCATTAAATTTTGATTCTAAATCCACTTCCATTACCATGATCATATGTGGATGAAGAGGTAATTAGTGATTCATATGACTAAGCATAGCCTATTAGTTTTGAACAATATAAGCCATCAAACTCAATATTAAACACAAAACCACACAAACATCTACTTTCCATTAAGCACAAAAGAGGCATAAAAGAAATAATGCTGCATCTATATAATTCAAGAGAGCTTCATTACCCATAAATTGAAGGGATTAGCCACTCATTTGTGTTAACATATCAACACAAGTAGAAAGCAACATGAAAGAAAAAAAAATAACAAGAAGAGGAAAATGAAAGCTAATGGAAAAGAGAATTATTCTACTTGCATGAAAGTAAATCTACACTTTGAATTATTTCCATCTTCATTCCTTTGTGTTCTTTTTTGTGCATGCATGTCTTCTTCATGAAATAACTTGTAATTGAAATCAAACTCCTACAAAATAGAATGGAAATATCTAATTAATTTTTCTCAAAGAAATATATGCACACAAATGACCGTTTTTCCCATATATGAAGATGGATATGTGAAAATTTGAAATTAATATGGATTTTGGTTAAAACTAGTTAAAATACCCAATATGATCATTTATTTAATTTAAATAAAATAAATATGGTGGTAAAAATATGCACAATTACGTGCACATCATTGATTTTCATTTTATTTTGATTTATCATTGTTTCTTGTTTAGTATGATTGGTAATTTATATATTATTTACCGACTTCTTATTGATTTCTACTTATTGCTATTGATTATTGTTGCTTGTGTGATATTTAAAATTTCCTATTAAAAGTATGTTCGGATAGAGAGACAGTAGTAACTATCTAGAATAGATCATGCCATACAAGTCTATTATAGAGGTCATAATTAGATCTATACGAGTCTATTGCATTTTGATATGCAGAGTTAATGGTATATCCAGATATCGACATAATTGATCTTACTCTCCAGTAATAGTCTTGTATGGTTGTGACAATATCGGTTACTATAATAAAATTACATATGTTTGAATTTTGAAATTATTGTTTTAGAAATGCTAGTTACATGATTTAATATAGCATGTTTATTAAAGATGAAAGCTATAGGTGATTTAACATGCTTAGATTCATGACATAATGAATGAGTTATTGTTTTGTTTCATTTGTCATGTTCAACTCTGTTTTGGGTTATGTAACTGAAATGTAGGTACATGGAAGCAAAGACTTACCTGTTGCTTTTGGTTTCATGAGTCGAGTTAGCTTACACGCAGCATGGTACGTGTTTTTGCTTTACGGGTTTATTTTCTATGTGAGATACACACTCTATAAGGTATATCATACATAAATATTGTTGTTGTGTTGTCCCTAGATATGGGAGGTCCCAGATAGAATGCAATGACCCTAATTTTGACTAACATTATTTAGGACATTTAATTAGATAAATTAAATGAAATAATCTATAAGGTTAAGGGATTAAGATTTATAAATTAATAAGGGGGCATGTATTAATAAATATAAGAAAAAGAGAATTAAAATCAAGTAAGTAGTAGGTGTGTGAGAAGGAAAAAATAGGAATAGACTTCATTCTTATATCATAAACCCTTCTTACCTTCATTTATTATTCATTTCAACATTCCTAAACAAAACCAAAACCCTTATAAGCTCGTCTGAGCACCATTATGAAGAATCAAAAGAAGATAAGCTAGAAATCAAGTAGAAAGCTTGAAGAAATTAAGCATAGAGCAAATCTCAACCTTCATAACACCAAGCTAGGGTGAATAATGATCACGTATCTCATTTTTATTAATTTTGACATCTAGTTAGATCTGAATTAATTTTTCAAATAATATGCCATGATATGATTGCTTTAATCGGTATATACGCTTGTTGATGATTTATGTTGCTTCATATAGAATTCATGGTAAGTTTAGATTTGAAAAACCTATTAAATGACATCCAAATGACTTGCTTTTTCAATATATGGTCGAAAACATTATTTATGAACTGGATTGCAAGTTTCATGTTTTTCTAAGTTATTGTGGATTTATCATGAATGTTCTATGAAAGAAATAGTTAAAATTAGGTTTAAATCAATTATGGAAAATATATGTTGATTTTGGATCTGAAATTTAAATATGTTAGAAAACATATTAGAAGTGAATTATGGTTATTTTTGGGGAATTTTACTAAGTATTTTACTATGATAATAAAATTATTTATGCTAAGGGACTTAAATGTTTTGTATGTTTTTACAAAGGAGAAGGGCTTATTTATTAAATGTTTTAAACTGATAATTTCTGAGTTTGACAACACTTTATGAAAAAGGTTTTTATAAAGAAATGGCAACCAATTATGTTTTGAAAAATAGGGCAATTTAGGGGATAAGAAATTACTTTCAAAAGATAAAATTTAGTTTTACTTAGAATTACTACTTCTCCACTTCTATATACTAGCTTTCAACACTGCACGTCCACTAACCTGTTCGAAACCGGAGTACATGGTACCAAGAAATTGATACGTAATGCATTGGAGAAAGGTGGAAGGTACAGTGTCGAAACCATGCTTTCGAAGGAGTAGGAGCTATTTTAATTATAACTATTTCTATTTATATATAATGCTATCGAAGGGGTTGTAGCCAACAATACGTTAGCTTTTGACTCAATCAACTTGCCTTTATTTTAGAAAAGTGCTTTCGAAAGAGTTGTTGTCTTTTGTTTTAAAAGAAGCTTTCAAAAGGATAGCCACTTTGAACTTATTCGAAGCCCATGCTACCGCATTCTACCTTTCGAACTAGCTAAGGCTACTTTTCCATACATCCTTAGAACAATGGTTCTAAATGGTTGCTTTCGCCTTCTTACTTTGAAGCTGCCTTCTCAATGCTTTTGAAAGGGTCATGTAGTTGTTTTCAAATGATTTTGAAGGAAATGGTTTTAAAACGGTTAGTTTCGAAACTATCCTCTTTCTTTTACTTGGAATAAATGTTCTTCACGACCCTTAGTTATATTATATGTTAAGCCTAATGTTTCAAGAGGAATAATTATTAAAGGTTTCGAAGCAATGTTTCCATGATTCTTTACTTGAACTTAATGCTTTCAAAAGCTATATATTATATGTGTTTAGAAGGGGAGGTCCTAATGTTTTTGAAATGTTTACTTTTATTTGAATGGAGGGTTTTCAATGCTTCTGAAAGGCAAGTTCAAATGATTATAAAAGAGGATGTCTTAGGTTTTAATAAAGCTTTCGAAAAGGCTATTCCCAATGATCTTGAAAGAAATTGTTTAAAGTTTTTAAACCAAGGTTTGAAGGTTTGACCTACGCTCCATGGCCAAAATTCTCCTAAGTTAAAAAGTGTTTTTAACTTACTTTGAAGGGACGGATAATCCCATTTATAAGGTTTCATCAACATTGTTTTACTCAAAGTATATATCATGTCATAACTATGTTGAGTAAAGCTAAGTATATGATTTTCTTGTTTTATAAAGTAATGATTTTAGGGGTAAATCATTTGTAAAGACAATTTACAAGGAAATGAAATTTTACCAGGGTAGTTAACCCAAAGACAGACAATGAAACATGAATAGGGTAGTTAACCCTAAGCTTATGACTCAAATATTAGAAGACCAAATGGGACTGGTGTAGGTACGCGCTCTATACTTTAGCTATTATCCCCTAGCTAAAATAAGTCCAAAATTCCAATGTTTAGGATTTATCATAGGTGGGACTAAATTGAGGTTACACACAGAAGGTAATTTACAGAGTAGAGATAGGTTATTGATGAGCCTGTAAAACCATTAGGTTGAGTTGAACCTAGAAAGAGAAAGTTAAGGGCAATCGGCCTAGTATTGTGTCTAACAGAAGTTAGATTGTTGATTATATCTGGTAGGCCCGAATTAGGCAATAGTTAATATTTAGCTTGATAATACTATAGTCTGCACAGATGGGCTATTAATTTCCTGCTTATTTTGCACATACATACTTGCTATTATTGTAATAATCAGTTTGATTGCAAGATTTTGATTTGCAAAAGATATGATTTTAAAAGGATATTAGTGAGGGGAAAACCATTTCACTAAGCGGTGTGGTCTCACTCAATATCAGTAAATCGAGATGTAATAAAATTATTCATACCAGACTTTATGTCTGACTCGAAGTTTATGTTTTCCCCCTTAAACTTTCGGGTGCTCAAAAAATAATTTGAGCAGGCTGAGAGGTTTTCAAGTTTAGTAGATTTGACGAAGAAGACGTGTAGAATGCAAAGTTATTTATGTAGGAGCTCTTTAGTTTTATTTCTATCGTGATGTATTTGTGACTAATATGTATATCTAGTACTCTGATCATCTAAGGGGGCATCTTCATATGTCATTCTTGGCATAATTTATAATAATTATATTTGACCAAAACTTGGAAATCGTTTTGGGATTATGTAACCGAATATGAAATATAAATTTGAAATGTGATCAGAAAAGTTGATTTTGAAATCTTTGTTGATTTTATTTCATATTCACATGCTTTTGATATTATGGATAGCATTAACATTATCGTATTTTGTCACCAGAAGTTAATACTATGGATGACTAAGCATCTGTAGTGCTCAGCTTCGGGACTCAAGATAGGTTTGTTACAGCTTGGTATCAGAGCATAGGTTTATGAAAACTTAGAAGAAATTTCAAACTTAGAATGATTTTGTAAACATAATCCTAAGAAATCAGAGAAAAGATTGGGGTATGGGATAATGCTATAATAACGTGCTTGTATTTGTTATATATAAGTATATGCTTTGTCTCTATTCTCCCATCTCTCTTAGGCTATTCTTCTGTATCTTTCAAAGACTCAAATGCCAATTTTAAGGATTTAAGATATGGATGCTAGGAGTGGAAGAGTTAATGTTGGTAGTTAAACCATCACAACCAATGAAATGCAAGACCAATCACTAGAAGGAATCCAGGTCAGGCACAAGCTACTAATGTGGGTGCTCGAGTGCTACAAGCTGATATGGGAGCAATATATCAATTCTTCATTAATATGACATGGTTAGGAGTTTCTGTAGGTATAGTCGGATGAAATGTTGAAGAAGGAAATCAAGGAGCTCCGATGGTCAGTAACTATGCAGTACTAAGTAGAGATTATGCTAAGCTTTGAGGAAAGTCGTTTATTGGGACTAAGGATGCAAATAAACTGGAGTTGTGGTTACATCATTGCAATCTTTGCTGATTTAGGGCGTAATAACAAGCAGAAGAGGAGGCTTGCTTCTAGATAGTTGCAAGGAGTTGTACTATACTGGTAGAACAATGTTACTATGGGAGTCAATAAGAAGACCATGAATTAAGCTGAATTTAAAGGAGATTTGAGGAAAGATTTATGTCTGAGATTGATAAGTTAACTTTGCTTTGGAAGTTTATCGAGTTGGAGCAGGGAGACATGACATTGCTTGAGTATGCAACAAAATTTGAGGAGCTATCGAGATACGGACATGCCGTGGTTGATAATTATCAAAAGAAACGAGAAGTTCATCCGCGGATAGAAACCTAAACTAGTTAAAGTGACTCTGCCACATATCAGGGATCCATGTGATGTGGTTGTTGAGATGGCTTTGAGGTAGGAGGAGATGCTTGCTTTTTATGATGGTAACAAATCAGGGGAAGCTCAAAGTGGCGAAATCAAAAGAGGAAGTTTTTCCATAAGAAAGATGCTAAGATAAGAGAAGCAAAAAAAAGAAGGCCGAAGTAGTTTGCTATAAGTGCAACTTAAAGGGATATTATGCTTATGAGTGTTGGATGGGCAAAGGGAAGAAAGCTGTTGACAAGAAAGAAGTGAGGTGCTTTAACTGTGATCAGATTGGATATTATAAGAATTAGTGCAAGGAACCTGCTAAGGATGGAAAAGGAAAGATGTTTGCGTTGGACCTAGTTACCACAAGACCAACAACTGAGGAGAAAGGAAAAACTATGTTTATAGGTACGCTTTTGATTCATGGTATATGAGTTAGATTTCTATTGATACCATTGCATCACATTCTTTTATATCTCACTGTTTAGTATAATCTAGAACCCTCATACCTAATTTCTTCCTTAAGGATTGCGAATTCGATAGGAGGATATGCGACGCTTGGGATGAAGTATGACCGGTTAGAGTTTGAGTTATTAGGTAATATATTTTCTTGCAATTTGCATGTATTTGATTTCGTAGGGTCCGGAATTATTTTGGGCATGGATTGGTTAAGTAAGTACGATGCTAGGATATTTTGCCATGATAGGAAAATATCACTTAGACACTTTGGTTGTAGTGATCGAATTATGTACTCCATAGAAAATCCTAGTTTTGGGTTAAATGCTTTGTTGGGTGTTACGAAGGAAGATGACAATTTAAACTGAGTTTTCGTTATTAGAGAATTCGCAGACGTCTTTGAGCCCGTAGTAGGACTACCGTCGAAATAGGCTATTGAGTTTTGGGTAGAGTTAGCACCAGGAGCAGAACCGATAAGTAGACCACCAAGTAGAATGACACCTATCAAGATAAAGGAGCTAAAGGTGCAATTGGTGGATTTGGAAAGTAAGAACTTTATCGGACCGAGTAGTTTGCCTTAGGGGGCAGCTGTAGTGTTTGCAAAGAAACCAGATGGATCGTTAAGGTTGTGTATTAATTATCGTAAGTTGAATGAGAAGATGATAAACCTAAAATTGACGATTTGTTTGAGAAGTTGAGTGGAGCCAGAGTATTTTCCCGGTTGAATTTAGCAATAGGATTCCATCAGCTTACAGTAGCAGAGGAAGTACTCCTTTGATGACGTTTAGAACAAGATATGGATGGTACGAATGGTTAGAAATGCCATTTGGATTAACCAAGGCACCAGCATTTTTCATGGACTTGATGAACAGAATCTTTCAGGAGCATCTGGACAGATTCATGTTAGTGTTCTTAGATGATATTGTGATATACACTAAAAATAAAAGAGAGCATGAAGTTCACCTTAGAGTGGTGCTTGCAACGTTGAGGTGGCATCAACTGAAAGCGAAATTTTTGAAGTGTCATTTTTGGAAGAAAGAAGTGAAGTTTCTTGGTTATGTAGTCTCAGAGAAAGCGTTGTCAGTGGTCGAGCTAAGATCAAGGTTGTGAATAATTGAAAGATACTCGAGATAGTGAATGAAATAAAGAGTTTTCTTGGATTAGCTAGTTATTATCGGAGGTTCATTAAGGATTATTCGCGGATAGCAGCACCAATGACTAAGCTAACTTGGAAAGAGGTGAAGTTCGTCCGAACCGATAAATCTGAAGGGCATTGTAGAAATTAAAAAACTTATTGACTAATGCACCTATGCCAGTTTTCCTAAAAGGGAATCAAGACTTAGTGATGTATACAAATGAATGTGGAACACGGTTAGGAGTTGTGTTAATGCAAAGGGGTAAAGTAATTGCATATGTTTCACGATAGCTTATGCCATATGAACTTAGATTAACTCATGATTTGAAATTAGCTGTAGTAATTTTCACATTAAAGATGTAGGGATATTATCTTTGGGAGAGAGGTTCGAGTAGTATACGGATTTTAAGTCACTGGTGTATTTATTCTCTCGAAAGGAGTTGAATATGAGACAACAGAGGTGGTTAGAGTGTTTAGCTGCTTATGACTTTGGAATTGAGTACACCGGGAAAGGCAATAAGGTTGCAGATGCACTTAGCAGAAAACATCATAATGCGGTATTGGTAATGATAACTGAGTGGAAAGATTTAAAAGCATTGACTATATGCAAAATACAGTGGAAATATGAAGCTAGTTCTAGTAGGAAACTGCTATGTTGTCATGTTTAGAAGTTCAACCAGCGAAGATCGAAAGGGTTGCTTCTAAGAAAGGGTGATCCATTATTAGCTGAACGGATCATAAAATCAAGGAATGGAACGAAATGCGATGATTTGAAAGATATAAGGGTCAGGATAGGTGGTTGAGGAAGAAAGGACAATTATGTGTTCCGAATGTGGGAAACATTAGGAAGGAAGTTCTTGGAGAATGCCATCGTTCAAAGTTCATCATTCATCTAGGAGGAACTACAATGGAACAAGACATGAAAAGAAGTTTCTTCTGGGAAGGTATGAAGAGATATGTAGGCTTATCGCTGAAGCAATTTTGAACTGTCAATAGACAAAAGCTAAACATCAAAAACCAAGTGGGTTACTTCCGCCTTTAGATGTTCCAATTTAGAAATGGGATTCTATCTCAATGGATTTTATAGACAGACTGCCAAGGTCAAATCGAGGAAATGAAAGTATATGGGTCATAGTGGATAGGTTGACCAAGAGTGCCCATTTCATTCTAGTTAAGTTAACAAGGATAACACCTGTTTTGTCTAAATTATTCATGAAAAATATAGTTAGACTGCATGGCATTCCTAGTAGTATAGTAAGTGACAGAGATTCTTTATTCACTAATGAGTTCTAGAAAGCCTACAGGAGACTTTAGGTACCAAGCTCAAGATGACTACCACTTACCATCCATGGACAAATGGACAAATGGAAAGAATTAACAAAGTCTTAGAGGATTTGTTAAGAGCTTTTATGCTAGACTTTGGAGGATCATGTGAAGACCACCTACACTTAATCGAGTTTTTGTATAACAACAGTTATCAGACTAGTATAGGGATGGCACCATTTGAAGCTTTGTATGGAAGGCCATGCAAATCTCCCATTTGTTGGTTAGAGACCGGGGATAGGTTAGTTCTTAATCCGGACTTGGTTAGAGAAGCTGCAGAAAAGATTGAATTAATTCAAGATAGAATGAAGGAAGCTCAGCCTGGGCAGAAGAGTTATGGTGATAGAATATGAAAAGACTTAGACTTCTCAGTCGGAGATCATGTTTTCCTCAAGCTATCACCAATGAAATGTGTAATCCGATTTGGAAAATCAAAAAAGCTGGCACCGAGATTTGTTGGACCATTTTCTATCATCATAAGGATGGGGAAACTCACATATAGAGTAGAGTTAATAAATAGTTTGGCAGGAGTCCATAATGTTTTCATGTTTCTCGTTTAAGGAAGTATTTTCAAGACCTAGAAACTACTATAGCACCGACTATGTTAGATTATTTGGTACTGAAACCGAATATGACTATAGTTCGAAAACCAATTCGTATAGCTGCAAGAGATGAGAAGATTAAAAAATTAGGTAGTCAGATTAGTCAAAGTCCAATAGATTGACAATGAGAGGGACTGTACTTGAGAAACTGAGAGCAGGATTAGAGATAGTTATCCTAAGTTGTTTAATGGTATGCTTTACCTTTATGTTTGATTATTGTGAGTACTTTATTATTATAATTTCGAGGACGAAATTCTTTAAGAGCCTATAATAAACCTAATTCTGACTATCATTATTTAGGACATTTAATTAGATAAATGAGATTATGTAGATGGTTAAGGTACTGGGATTCGTAACTTAATAAGGGAGTCATGCCTTAATAAATATAAACAAAAGAGGATTAAAATCAAGTAAGTAGAAGGTGTACAAGGGAAAAATAGGAATAGTCTTCATTCTTATACCATAAACCCTTCTTACATTCATTTCTTATTCATTTTAATATTTCTAAACAAAACCAAAACCCTTATAAGCTCCGCCAGCCACCATTACGAAGAATCAAAAGAAGACAAGCTAGGAATCAAGTAGAAAGCTTGAAAAAATTAAGCAAAGAGCAAATCTCGACCTTCTTAACACAAAGCTAAGGTGAAAAATGATATCTTATTTTTATTGATTTCGATTTCCAGTTAGGTCCAAATTAATTTTGCAAATAATATGCCATGATACGATTGTTTAAATCGATATATATATATACACTTGTTGATGATTTATTTTGCTTCATATAGATTTTATGATACGTTTAGATTTGAAAAACCTATTAAATGACATCCAAATGATTGCATATTCAATATATGGTCAAAAATATTATATATGAAGTGGGTTTCAAGTTTCATAATTTTCTCGTTATTATGAATTTATTATGAATTTTCTTTGAAGGAAAAAAGTTAAAATTGAGTTTAAATTAATTATGGCAAATATATGTTGATTTTGTGTTCGAAAATTTAAATACGTTAGAAAACATATTATAAGTGAATTATGCTAATTTTTGGGGAATTTTACTGAGTATTTTACTATGATAATAAAATTATTTATGCTAATGGACATAAATGTTTTACATTTTTTACAAAGGGAAGGGCTTATTTATTAAATGTTTAAAACTGATAATTTTTGAGTTTGATGGCACTTTTAGAAAAAGGTTTTTATAAAGAATGGCAACCAATTATGTTTTGACAAATAGGGCAAGTTAGGTGATAAGAAATTACATTTAAAAGCTAAAATTCGGTGTTACTTAGAATTACTACTTCGCCACTTCCATATACTAGCTTTCGACACCATACCTCCTCTAACCTATTTGAAACCAAAGCACATGGTACTGAGCAATTGATATATGTTGCATTGGATAAAGGCGGAAAGTACAACGTCAAAACCTTGCTTTCGAAGGGTAGGAGCTATTTTTATTAACTTTGAACTATTTCTATTTATAAATGATGCTATCGAAGGGGTTGTAGCCAACAATATTTTAGCTTTCAACTTAATCAACTTGCCTTTGTTTTACAATAGAGCTTTCGAAAGAGTTGCTACCTTTTGTTTCAAAAGAAGCTTTCGAAAGGACAGCCGCTTTGAACCTATTCGAAACTCATGCTGCCACATCCTACCTTTCAAACTAGTTAAGGTCGCATTTCCATATAGCCTTAAAATAATGGTTTTAAAAGGGTGCTTTCGCCTTCTTACTTTGAAGCCACCTTCTTAATGCTTTCAAAAGGGTCCTATAGTTGTTTTTCAAATGGTTTTGGAGGCAATGGCTTCGAAAGGATTGGTTTTGAAACTAACCTCTTTCTTTTACTTGGGATAAATGTTTTCGAAAGTAATGCTTTCACCTTAGTTCTTCATGAGCCTTCGTTATATTAAATGTTAAACCCAATGGTTTCGAGAGGAATAATTATTAAAGATTTTGAAGTAATGTTTCCACGATTCTATACTTGAACCCAATGCTTTTGAAAGGTATATATAATATGTGTTTCAAAGGGAAGGTCCCAATGTTTTCGAAAGGTTTACTTTGTGTATTTAAAGGGAGGGTTTCCTATGCTTTCGAAAGACAAGTTCAAATGGCTTTAAAAGAAGATTTCTAAGGTTTTAATAAAGCTTTCAAAAGGGTTATTCTCAATGATTTTGAAACACATTGTTTAATGTTTTTAAACAAAGGTTTTACCTTGGCTCCATGTCCTAAATTCTCCTAAGTTAAAAAGGGTTTTTAACTTTCTTTGAAGGGACAGCTAATCCCATTGATAAGCTTTCATCAACATTGTTTTATGTAAACTATATCATGGCATAAGTATGTTGAGTAAAGCAAAGTATATGATTTTCTTATTTTATAAAGGTATGATTTTAGGGGTAAATCATTTTAAAGATTATTTACAAGGAAATAAAATTTTACCAAGGTAGTTAACCCAAAGACGGGAAATGAAACATGAATAGGGTAGTTAACCCTAAGCTTATGACTCAGATATTAGAAGGCTAGATGGGACTGGTGTACGTTCATGCTCTATACTTTAGCTATTGGCCACTGGCCAAAATAAGTCCAAAATTCCAGTGTGTACGGCTTGTCACGGGTTGGACTAAATTGAGATTACACACAGAAGGAAATATATAGGGTAAAGATAGGTTATCGGTGAGCCCGTAAAACCATTAGGTTCAGTTGAACCTAGAAAAAGAAAGTTAAGAGCAATCAGCCCAGTATTGTGCCTAACAGAAATTATATTGTTGATTATGTTTGGTAGGCCTGATTTAGCCAGTTAATAGTTAGCTGGATAATATTAGAATGTGCACAAATGGTCCAGTAATTTCCTACTTATTTTGCATATACGTACTTGCTACTATTGTTATAATCAGTTTGATTGCAGGATTTTGATTCGCAAAAGATATGCTTTTAAAAGGATATTAGTGTGGGGGAAACCGTTTCGCTAAGCGGCGTGATCTCACTCACTATCAGTAAATCGAGACATGATAGAATTATTCACATCAGCTTTTATGTCTAACTCAAAGTTTATGTTTTTCCCCTTAAACTCTCAGGTGCTAAAAAATAATTTGAGTAGGGAATTTCGAGGATGAAATCCTTCTAAGGAGGGAAGAATGTAACAACCCACGTATTTAACGATGGAATATTTAAATAATTAATTTAAATGTTGAATAGTTATTGAACTGAAGGTCCAAAATGCAACTTTTAAAATACGGTCGATCAGGATTCGAGACCACATCTATTGAGTCTGTATCGATGTTGTAAATCAAAATGTTTATAAATATTGTTATATTTTGAATCGGACGATCCGATGGCCAAAATGGCATCCATATGCATAAAATTACCATCATGAAGCGCTATCTCGGATAGCGATGAAATTTATATCATCGAGACAGGAATTATAAAGTGATATACAGTGACAAGTTTCATAGCGATTCGACATCCCACGTGGCCATACGATCTTGACAGCATAGCATTTCAGTTTTAAAAATTAAAATATAAAATTTATATTATTATAAATAACCCTCCCACTTAGCCTCTCTTCACACTTCCTTCTTTCATCCTTCGGTAACTCACAAAAATCAAGCCTCCTCCTTTGTAAATTAATTGAGAGAGCTTTAGTCGATGATAAAGATCGGATTAGTTGAACTAGTATGGAAGAGAACCTCAAATCCATATGGCCACTGGTATGTGCAATGCATCTTAACCGAGCTTGACATTTTGTACATCAATTAGGGTAAAGCCTGGCGGCGATTGGTTGTGAGTGTAGTGAAATGGAGAGCACCATGTTACCTCTACTTGCAGCTTTCACCTACCTAAGTGAATTGCTTGAACCCCGTTCACCGTATGTCAATCACGACATTAATAAGCGATAGGGAGGGTAGCAGGTCGTGTTATAAGAGTGGGGACAAGAGTCATTGAGGCAGGGTCAGTAGAGGAGAGCACACGTTGTGTAATGTGTAGTAACCGACGGTGTGTTATCATGTTGATGGAAGAGGAAGCTAGGAGGAGAGAGGCAGATCGGGTTAGGCGCATGCATAATTTTGGTGTACAAGAGTTGATTTGGAGAAGAAAGGGAACTAATTACATGAGGTAATCTATTTGTTAATTATAACTAATTAACAAATAGATTATCTCGTTTTGTATTTAATTCATATCTCTTGCATATAAGGTTCAATCAAGATGTGGTCTTTGTCGTTGCATTCTTTGTGAGATTGGCATGGTATGGGATTTGACTGGATTCGGACTATTGAGAATTTATTGTTCAGATGGGTGAAATTATAACTTTGAATTTATATTTCAATATAGATCCCCCTAATTTTAAATATAGAAAAATATTACACAATAGAAATAGGAAGTAAATACATATGAAATTGTTTCCATCTGGTTGGATTTATTTGAGTAAATATCCAGATATTTGATTAAAATCCTGTATATTTATACTGCGTTCTATTTGTATTGAATAGAGCTAGATAACGATGATATTGATTTGTAACATGATTATAAATTAATCAGACCTTAAATTATATTATATTAGTGATATAAATATTATTATATTTTTTCTAATCGAAAATAAGAATACAATTTGAAAAATAAGTCAAAGGGGTTAAAATTATTTATAAGCAAATTTGTATTTTACAAAATAATAGAATGATTTTATAAAATAGTAGAAACGAAATTTGTCTTTTATTGAAATGATTTAGTAAATAAAAGTAAGATTTGATTATTTAACAACTGAATTTTTTATTTTAATGCATGTATACATGTATAGAAATACCCATACGGGTATACAATCAAATCACGAGCAATCTCATGTAACTGTAGCGACTATTGGGTGCGCTAAGTTGCAAGAGATAATACCAGGTCGAACGATCGTCCAGTGAAGCTCGAAATACGACTAATGAAATAAATATGTGGTTTTGTGTGTGTTTTCATACCAATGTGCATGAAGGGGTGCATCGACACACGTGTAAACATCATATGAAGTGTAAGGTTCGATTGAGTTCGTTTTAGCGTGTTAGAGAAGGTCGAGTCGTTATATTCGCCCGTTGATCTCTACACGTAGAAAGAGTGGATTTTGATATCGAAATTGATTTTTGAATACTAAGAAACCACATCAAAAACATCGACCAATGAACTCTGCAGCAGTGAAGGCAAGCTATGTGAGCTAGATGACTCATCAGGTGAAGTAACGGAGAAGAAAGGTTCGAATCAGCGATGGTCGACTTGCTTATTGGCCTGGGCTTACTGCCCAGGAATTACTAATCTCGGTTGACTAGTGGATTCCACCAGTCGACTAGGATGATTCACAGTCGACTGAAGGTGTGCAAAACTAGGCAATGAGCCCAGGTCGGGGAAAAGCTTTGGGGATTTTCCCTCATTTTGTATGTAGTTCTTCGTGAGGCTTTGTCACACCTTTGGGAAGACTCTGACCTACTCGAGGAAGTGGAAGGCATAACGAAGCTAGGGATCTAGACATGAGTACAAGGTAAATTATGTGTGGTCAAAAAATATTGATTTCGATCAAACAAGAGATTGGAAGTAAATCCATACTTCGAGCTTTGACTTAAGTACATATAATTTGATAAATTTTATTGGTCTTTGAGTAGAGACCATCTATTTGGATAGACGATGATGAAATATTAATCTTCGTTGATGATAGGCGTATTTGATTACGTGACGTTGTATTTGACATGCATATATACATACATACATACATATACGACATCGATGTTCCTTATGGTCCCGATAGTGAATTACACGATAGATGTCACTACGTTAGTATAGTAACTCTATTTGTTACTATATCACGGTAGATGATGTATAGGTACATTAGCGTACTGACTCTATTTGTTAATGGATCATAATAGATGAGGTCTAAGTATGTTAGTGTACTAACTCGGTTGGTTAAAAGATCCTGATAGATGATGTCTGGGTATGTTAGTATGCTGACACGATTTGTTATTAGATTGTGATAGATGATGTCTGGATACGTTATTATGCTGATTCTATTTCTTATTATATCACGATAGGTGTCTGTAGCTAAATCCTCCCATCGGTAATGATGGGCATTGATTTGTATTTCTCGGTTACTATCCATTGTTATGTTGTGTGTGTTATTAATTGACTGTAGTTGTATTGCTGCATTTACTATTTATTTATACTTTATGATAGTCTTATATTACGATCATCCTACTTTCGGATGTTGGATTACCTTTATCATTATACGATTGTTACGTTTTAGTCACATTACATTAGTTGTGCTGACTTTTTGATTACAAGAGAAAAGCAGGTTATAATATGATTTTCTATCTTTTGGATAGGTTTACTTTACTTGCTTACGGATAGTCTGAATTATCCCTGAGCCATGATTATGGAGAGTACCGGTTGTTCCTTAATTGTTCCTATTTTTTGTATATAGTTTTAATACATAATATTTTGAGATAGTTCCCCTTATACAAAGCTTTATGTTTGACCCGTGTTTTGTCTTTGTTTTCTTATGTCATGACAACACTCGAATGTTCGATTGATTAGTCTGGGAGTCGGGTGCTTTTGGGGATATGCTTTCCGAACAGCTGGAGCATTCTATGGAGACGAGGTCGATACGTTGCATATGTACTTAACATTGTAGTAGTACATGACAGATGTTATTTATATACGAGACTTGTTGCATTAGATGTATTCTATCTTTCTATATTGATATTCATTTATCAGTTTCTTCTGCAAGTGAGTATATTATATATATTGTTATCCTATTTAGTTCATGTATATTCAATATATTATATATTATCATTCTACTGTGAGATTTTGTCGATATGCCCTAATAATGTTTGTTTTATATTTTTCTATCCCGACAATCTGTCTTTTGTGGTATTCGAAAATGGATGTTTATACATGGTGCTGATTTCAGGGTATTACGAAGGATGAGTTATTACAAAGAAGCCGAAGAAAAAATTGACCAAGGCCTGCAAATACCTTGAAGTTACGATCTATGTCCTCTAAAAAGTTTATGCTCTAGTGAAAAGGGAGTTCTTCGTGGAACTTCTTGATGAAGAAGAGGTGAAGATGAGTTTGGACTACTTAGGAAACCCAGCGCTCATCAAAATCGCGTTGGACCACTATACATAAGAATTGATTAAGGAGAAAAGTGGGATAGTTTCAATGCCTTCAACATCCATGCTGGTTATGGAGGTGCTAGATGACTCAAATGTAAAAGATGATTCTTCCCCCATGCGCAAGACTAAAACTGAGACGACTAAAAGGGCTACACCTCCACAATGCTACAGTAACCGACTAACCTTTTAATTTAAATGTGTTCTAAAATGTGAATTATATTCCATTTTAAGCTGTTCTTTTTTGGAAGGTATATTTGTAATTAATAATTTATATGTAAAGTTATCTTTTGACATGTTTGGCTTCAGTTTTGTCATTGTACCTCTATTTTCTATATTCTTATTAGTTGAATGTGGCAGTATTTTTAAAACCCATGTTTTTTTCTTTTTAGGTAAAAAATGTAAGTGGTTTTAAGCTTCCTTTAGCTACGCCTCATGAGATGGGCAATTTTTCGAACACTTGAAGGGAGGCATTGTGCATTTAGAAAAACAAATTATATAGAATTTGTTAATAAAAACTGCTCTAATATCCAGAAGGGAAAATGAACTTGAAAAGTCCATCGCAAAATCAAAAAGAGAGTCTTAGGGACTTTTGACCAAACTTACACAAGTTATTCATGAGACAGATGTACTTTACGATCATATGATACGCGGGTAGTGTCCACCCTAATGGGACTCGCTTCCCTTAGACCAGCCTCACTAACAATGGTTTAAAGATAGACTAGTCGTAGGTAGAAATAGTTTCTTTTGTGTAATTTAGATTTTGATTGAATAATCCATTGCTCTTTCTGTATAAATAAAATTGCATTTTTTTATATTATTATTGTATTTTTACTTTATTTAGTGTTTATTGATTCTTATTTGGCCATTTTCATATTAGACAATTCCTACTTCGTAGGTAGAAACTTCTCTAAATGTTTTGATCATCTAAGAGATAGGTGGTCCTTCTCGTGCCCCAGCTTGCTTGTAGTTTTTTTGAAAAGGAAAAGACTCTTTCCTATGTTTTTGAAACTTACGAAAGTCAAATAGAAGAGCTTGAGGCCACCAATGCATGTCTTATTAGAGAAAGATCAAACTACTGACTTGATAAAAGAAGAGATACTTGATAAACGTAACGACCCATAATTTTACCACCTTTAAATGGAATATTTAATTAACTTTAAATATTTAAATATAGAATTATCAAACTAAGTAATCATGTTCTATGTGATAAAAAACATGACAAACTTATATTTAGAATTTGATTACAAAATCAAAAAGTTTGGATTTTCATCGAAAAGTGACAAAAGCTGGCTTTCGATAAAATTGGATGTACATTCAATTTTTGTTTTTTATGATAACCAATTCTTTTTAAATTGTTATAAAATGATATTATTTAATTGATAAAAGTTTTATAACTATATAAATACTTGTTTTATAATGATTGATAAATTTCATCGCGCATTGACAAATCGACGTCTATTTTAACAATTGAATTTTAATATTATTAAACCTGGTTTATAACTCAAATGAACTTGTTTAATTATTTAAATATGATAAGAAACTTATTTTAAAGTTTTGTTTACATAAATAAATAGTTTAACGAAAATTCAAAATTTGACCGTAACACGTTTTGTCGAAATCAACATTTTGTTTAAAATAAGTTGTCGCAACGTTGTTGCAACTTTGTTAGCATGTTTTAACATATTTATTACACATTTTAATAACTAAACAAGTTTCTTTTACTAATTATGATTAGAAAACTTCTAAAATGTATTTAGAAAAGCAAGGAAAAAAGTCAAAAAAGTAAACATCAAATCAAATCACATCAAAAATCTAAAAAAATCTTCCCTTTAATCCACTTTTTCATTCAAATATATTAAATTAAGCCTTAAGTGGCTAAGGCATAAAGTAAGATGTGAAAGGTGATGGTAAGTGTTGAAAAAGTAAGGTTACTTTGAAGTTAAATAATGATTTTTTGGTAATTTTGTAAAGTGATGATTTGATAACTTATCACTTTATTTTTTTCTATAAATACCCATCCATTCTTATCATTTTCTCACACAAATCTTTCTCTTCTTCCTGCTTGAAGCTTTCTTTAATGGCTTCCTCGCTTCTCTTTCATTACTAAATTTTCTTTAAAACGTATCAAACCAACTCCAAACTCCACCAAACATTGCCAAAAGTTCTTATATCATTATTAGAACACGGTTTTGCATATATGAAGTGAAGAAATGATGAACGAAGGAGGAGATCATGGTAAGGTCAAACCCATGTAGAAGAAAGGAACATGTTGGAAATCTCCAGAGCAAGAAAAAGAGAAGGAATTGTCGTCCGTTTTATTCCAAGAAGATAGGAGAAAGTTTGAAGTACTATGGAAGCTCTATCGAATTTTTTGGAGTTTGGAAAAAGAGGTCGAGATCATAAAGCAAAGAGAAATGGAGCAGAAGATGAGTTATGAAGTATTATTGGTTAAGAATGTTGGTAGGAAGTGAAACGATATAGTTAAAGGTAAGTACTCACATTTAAATTTACTAATTAATAATTCCAAGTATAATGATATGAAAAGTTAATATTGTTATCCCACCCTTTGGCAATGACGTGAAACCAAAAAATTGATTGATAATTGAGGATAATATGTCCAAAATATCGGTTATACACTCGTTTTCTATGGATACTACAAATTTTGCCATAGTCCGAATCGAGCTACAATTGATATGGTACGACAAGAAAAACTTATAATAGTCAACATTTCAGATTTCAAGTCAATCGGAATTCATGTGCTCAAGATATGATCAATGAAAATCAAGGAAGACAGCTACAATTCGCACCAATGGAAGGGGTGAAACTCATTCGTATCCATGGCTAATCAATGCCCTTATTCGTTTCCATCAGTTCAATAACCACCACCTTTGTATCCACTTCATTCGTATCCATCTTAAAAGCCTCGACCATATCCATCACACCAACCACTTCCATATCCATCTCATTCGTAACCATCATGTCTCAAGAAAAATGCAGCTAGTTCATATCCATGGATAGAAGCATCACATTCATATCCATCTAATTCGTAACCATAGCTGCATAACAATCTCGTTCGTATCCACTAAGTTTCAAGTAAAATGCAGCCAGTTCATATGCATGGAGAAACCTTTTTTCATATCCATTGCATGAGAATCCTTCGCATCGCTTACCAAGTTCGTATCGACTACAAACAATCGATACGAAACACTGCCTAGAAAGCATCGATACAAGTTAGGGTGACAGCTATCGATATGAAGGAGGAATGGAAACGATCGATAGAAACAACACTTAAGAACATCGACACAAAGTCAAAATCGACACGAAGAACCTATGTTCATATCGATACAAATTGAATTATAAATTATCGATACAAAATAGTCTCAAACGTCGATATAAAATAAAATTGAAACCATCGATCCAAAAAGAATACGCATGGATCGATACGTACGAGGCTAAACTGGTGGATACGAACGAGGCTAAACTGGTGGATACAAACGAGGCACATCCAAGAGAAAGATTCGATTGCTCGACATGAAAAGTGGACCAATCCTAGAAGATAGGGCTACGTCATCTGGTTAGCACGTGCATTTCATCGATATGAAGTAAAGCGATTTGAATGGAAGCGATACAAATTCGGCAACATGCTACAAACACAAACTTGCATCGATCATATCTCAAAATCTACAAGTCCAAATACTACCAAATTTTCATAGGAGCTTGCGTACAGCCTCAGGAATGTTTATGACCGATCCCGACTCGATTCGACTAAATTTTGATCGACACAAATGTAATTCGTATCGATCATGGATCGAGTCCAAACGATCGAGGATCGATCACGTGGGCCCACCCATGTGAGGGAAGGAGTCTTCCGAAGTTTGAGACAGATATTCTCAGCATATGCCTATAAATAGCATCCCAGGGTCTTCAGAACAGGGATCTCTCCTGGGTTCTTCTATGCCGTTACTCTGCCAAACTCGATTGTAACTCAAAGATTACCAAATGTATACTTGTAATCAGCGAGTTATTATCAATAAAACAGCAAATCCTTCAAAGTGGACAGAGGCCAAAACACCGAACCACTATAAATCATGTGCTCCTATTGCTTTCCTTTTAATTTTCTAAGTGTTCTTCATATTTATAGTCTATGCATACTGGCTATCTGTGATCTATGATTGTGAACGGGTGCTTTCATCGACAGTTGGGTGTTTATAACCAATTTTGGCACCAACATTTTGTGCTTTCACTGAGAACGCAAGCACTCGGGGATTCTACAGCTCGGATTTTGGATCTAAAGGCTTAAGAACTGTGATATGGAAAGCAATGGTGAAGCAATCAGCAAGGAGACCAAGAGCAGAAAGGAGCCAGCATGAAGGAAGCCAGGAGGCTTCCTCAGGAGCGAAGCAGGCCTTGGTCTTCATCACCCGTGATGAGATGGAGATGATGATGGAAGCCATGCAGGAGGTAATGCTGAAAAGGCAAGAAGAGATAATGCATAATCTACTCCAGCAAATTGGACAAGCTAGAATGCAGAATCAAGGGAACGCTATGGCAGGAAGTGCTAGAGATAGAGGTCAGGAGCATGGAGCAATCAGAACCCAGAATAGAGCGGGACCATCAGGAGCAGCCCCAAAGCTAGGGGCACTCCCTAGGAGCATATTAATCCAAACTCAGGTAGGACACCAGGCGGAGCTGTTCAACATGACGTTGATAGAGGAATGGATGCTTGTACAGGAGAGCAGATTCCAGGATTCCCTCGTGAACTTGGGGGGCAGATCAGAGGCAACAGACAAGGACTATAGCTTGATGACAGTGATAGATTGGTGGAGATGGTCAGATGAGCCATGAGAGGCGGATTAGTGAATAGAGATCTGAAAGATGTTAACAGGAGCCCCTTCGCTCCCGCAATTAGGCAGGCCAGGAATCCACCTGAATTCAAGCTACCGACATTGGAGATGTACGATGGAAGGACAGACCCTGCTTTTTATTTTATAAGGTATATGAGGCACATGGAGGTACCGAGGGCATCGGAGGAGGTCATGGCCCGGTGTTTCCCATTTTATTTAATAGACATAGCAACACTATGGTTCAGACAATTGGGGAGCGGCTTTGTTGGAACATGGACCGAGTTGACTGAGAAGTTTATGAGGCAGTTTAGAGTTCACATTTCGAGACCAAAGAATGTGATGAGTCTAATGACATTGAAGCAGAAGACTGGAGAGTCTTTGAAGAACTTTTTAATGAGGTCCAATGAAGTAGTAGCATCGGTGGATCGATCAGATCCATCTATGGTTTTAATGGCAGCTGTATCTGGCATAGCTGAGACACTAAATTCAAGAAATCATTGACAAGGAATCCACCCGTAGATCTTGGAGAATTCTACCATGAGGCACAAAGGTTTCTACGACAAGAGTATGCAAATGCTGAGAGAGAGGAAGGAGATGGAGTTGATGTTTATGCAGTCAAAAGCGGAGATCCAACCGGAATGGGTTGAAGCAATATAAAGGGAGACGGAAAGCAGAAGAGAGTTATGACGAGCCAAACCGGCCGCAAAGAGAGCCGAGATTCACCTCTTATTCAAAGTTGAGCGAGACTTTGGAACGAATCTACCAAGACATCGGGGGCAGGTTCCCTACCAGAGGCCAATGAGGAGGGATCCGACCAGCAATGAGAGGAAATCAGACAAGTACTGTTTGTTCCACGAGTTAAGCGGCCATAGTACGAATGATTACAGACACTTTAGGGATGAGATAAAAGGGCACATCCGAACTGACATGCTATTACAATATGTGGGAAGGCGGGCAACAACGGCGGAGCAAGAATGACTGCCGTCTGCATCAACTGGGAACGGCTCAGGATCGAGGCATCATCTTGTCGTCAACTGATTGTAATAACGATGAATAAGTCGAAAACTCCACACTAGTGCGGTTAAGTCGCTTACATGTGTACAGAATCACGAACGGTCCTCAGCCATGCTCTGAGACGACTATCAACTGCATCATATTGATGTCTGCACTTTGACGTCTCTATTTTGCTTTTGTTTTGTATTTTTTGCATCTGGACTTGATTTTATGGTACATTTTTTTGTTGAATGACTCATTTGAATGGATATTTTGTTTAATAATTATATAACGGCCAAGTCATTGACACATGTACGGGATTGCGAACGTTCCCTAGGAATGCTTTGTGATGGCGACAAACCGTTATAATAAATGATTTAAAAACTCACTCGAACGTGAAATCTGACATTAATGATCCTAAGTCCCCCTTTCCCGGGCATACATAATTCACCTCGAATGGCACCTGACCGCAAATGGTCATAATTCGCCTCGAATGGCACCTGACCACGAATGGTCACAATTCGGCTCGAATGTCAACCGACCGCGAACGGTTGCAATTCCCTCGAACGGCACTCGACCACGAACGATCACTATTTGCAGCAAACTACACCTGACGTCGAACTGTCACATTTCTCCTCAAATAGCAATATGATCGCTATTCACAGCCACGTAAGATTATCAATCTCTTTACAGGTCATTAACAGGATATGAGCATTCAGATTATCGAATTACAAAACACGCCTTCCTATCGCAAGGCATGTTTTGGGAGGAAAGTGCTATCCCGCCCTTTGGCAATGCCGAGACACCAAAAAATTGACTGATAATTGAAGATAATCTATCCCGAAGATCGGTTACACACTCGTTCACAATGGATACTAACAAATTTTTCCCAAGTCCGAATCGAGCTATAATTAATATGTACGACAATCAAAGCTATAATGGTCAGCATTTCAAATTCAGGTCAATCGAAGTTTGTGTGCTCAAGATATGATCGATGCAAATCAAGGAAGACAGCAACAATTTGCATCCATGGAAGGAGTAAAACTCATTCGTATCCATGGCCAATTAATGCTCTCATTCGTATCCATCAGTTCAAAAACCACCACCATTGCATCCTCTTCATCCGAATCCATTAAAAAAGCCTCGATCGTATCCATCACACTAACCACTTCCATATCCATCTCGTTCGTAACCATCAAGTCTCAAGCAAAATGCAGCTAGTTTGTATCCATGGATAAAAGCATTGCATTTGTATCCATCTGATTCGTAACCATAGCCGCAAAACAGTCTCATTCGTATCCACTAAGTTTCAAGTAAAATGTAGCCATTTTGTATCCATGAAGAAACCTTGTTTCATATCCATTGCATGAGAATCCTACGTATCGCTTACCCAATTCCTATCGAATACAGACAATCGATACAAAACACTGCCTAGAAAGCATCGATACGAGTTGGGTGACAGCTATCGATAAGAAGGAGGAATGAAAACGATCGATACGAAACAACACTTAAGAACATCGATACAAAGACGAAATCGACACGAAGAGCCTATGTTCATATCGATACAAATTGAAGTAGAAATTATCGATACGAAGTAGTCTCAAATGTCGATACGAAAAAAAATTGAAACCATTGATGCAAAAAGAATACGCGTGGATTGATATGAATAAGGCTAAACTGGTGGATACGAATGAGGCACATCTAAGAGAAAGACTCGATCGCTTGGAATGAAAAGTGGATCGATCCTAGAAGATAGCGCCATGTCATCTGGATAGCACGTGCATTTCATCGATACAATGTAAAGCAATTTGAATTGAAGCGATATGAATTTGGCAACATGCTACAAACACAAACTTACATCGATCATATCTAAAAATCTACAAGTCTAAATGCTATCAAATTTTCCCAAGAGCTTGTGTACAACTCAGGAATATTCATGATCGATCTCGACTCAATCGGCTAAATTTTGATCGATACGAATGTCATTCGCATCGATCATGGATCGAGTCCAAACAATCAGGGATCGATCACGTGGGCCTGCCCATGTGAGGGAAGGAGTCTTTCGAAGTTTGAGACAGATATTCTCATCCTACGCCTATAAATAGCAGCCCAAGGTCATCATAAATGGGATCTCTCCTGGGTTCTACTATACCGTTACTCTGCCAAACTCGATTGTAACTCAAAAATTATCAATTTCATACTTGTAATCAGCGATTTATTATCAATAAATAGCAAATCCTTCAAAGTGGACGTAGGCTACAACGCCGAACCACTATAAATCGTGTGCTCCTATTGCTTTCCTTTTAATTTTCTGAGTGTTCTTCATATTTATATTCTCTGCATACTTGCTATTTGTGACCTTTGATTGTGAACGGGCGCTTTCATCGGAAATTTGGTGTTTGTGACCAATTTTGGCACCAACAAATATATTGGATGTTTAATATGTTCGATAACTTAGATGATAATGTGGTTGCTTATATGGATATTAAGATGGTTGATTACTTGGTTTGATAAATGATAAGGAATATGGTTAGTAAGTAACCATATTTAATTAAATGAGAATTAAATCCATATAAATACGTATATGGAGTTGTTTAGCTTCTTAATGATTTTATCTAAAAAATTGATGTTGATATTACAATAATATGATATTATAATAACATAATATTATGATATGAAATGAAATGGAAAATAAGTTTGAAATATGAAGAGTATTTGTTTAAATGAGTTTAAAAATGGTTTAGAAATGTTCTATAAACGTTTAAAAGTGTTTCCATGAAGTTTGAAAAGAAATTAAAAAACAAGTCAAAACTAGGCGAGCAGCGTAACGGTAGTTCGCGATTTCACGCTGAAGAACTCAGATAAGTGTTAAGAATGGTTATAGCTCAAAATTCTTCAAGATATGGATTTTCCAAACTATTATATACGTAGTTTTTAAATGAAGAAAGAAAATCAATATTTCATCTTGTAAATTTCTAAATAAGTCCAAAACGGAAAATTGCACTTTTATAGTTAAGTGAACTAAGTATAAAATTCTTTAAAATAAATATTTTTAAATTATTAAAAATATGGAATAAATTTTATTAATCTATTTAAATGGTTCAAAAGAGATTTACATTGTTAAAATGGAATTTTATGAAATAAAATTTATATTTAATTCAATGTAATCTTAAAACACAATTTGCAGCACTTTTTCGCAGCATTTTTTAATAACATTTACGAATCATGGTTTTGACTTAATTATTCTTCCCCAATCTTTCAACTAATCTTTTCAAATGAATAATTAAGTATTTTTGAAAGTGATTTGAAAGTTATATAATTTTTTTAAAAGAGTTTAAATTAAATTGGCTAAATAAACAATATTTGAAATAGTGTTGAGTAAATGCAAATTCATCTTTTAAACATCATATAAAGGATTTAGAGTTCATTAAAAAACTTGATCGCCTTATGGATGACAGAGAGTTAGTCTCTAGCCTTGGTTTTGGGAATCCAGTTGCCTGCTCTCCCTAGCTATCCGGACTGTCCCGATGGAGGGATAGTTAATTTAATTTACTCGAGTCATGTTTTCTTCAGATAAAAGAAAAGAGTGCTGGTGTTTTTTCCAAAGATTAACAAGATTTGAAAATGAGATTTTGAAAATGTTTTTCGAAGTAAAAGATGAAATGATTTGGTATTTCCAATGTTTAAAAAAGGATTTAATTAACCAAAGGATATTGATAAATGAGGCTTAATGATTCCATATACTATTTAGAATATAAAGGAAAAATTTAATGAATATATCTCTAAAAGATATTTATGAATGAATAAGAAAGATGAATTAAATTGAACTGTGATGATACGAATTTTTCGCGTTCGAAAATCGACATCCATACTTTACATCGTACTCGAATGCCGTAGTTCGACCGTTCAAATCCAAGTCGTCGTAGCTTATAACACCATTAAGTAAATAACACAGTGGGAGAAAAGAATATCAATATATATATATATATACACATTGATATAGTGAAAGATACAACATCTGATATAATATGATACAACAGATACCAATACTATCATAGATACAAGACACAGTGGAAAGAATATAGATAACACAAGCAGCGGAATAATAACTTCAAAAGAATGCATCTCCAAAAATCAAATGCTCCAATCCAAAGCTAGCTCGAACCAACATCATGTGTCACCTAGATAAGCAAGTCCACAACCAAAGATTGAACTAGCTCCAGAAAAACTACTAAACCTGACTATCTGAAAAATCCAACTCTAGAATGCCCGTGTGGAAAAATAGTGGGCACCCAGAGTTTAGGAAAGGAACAATAAACTCCAAGTCAGCCGTGAGACTGGTATGAATAACAAAAAACATTTTGTCTTTTAAAAACAAACAAAGAATTTAAAATAAATCCGCAATGATTTTTAGAAAATGAAACTACCATAAGGCCTCCCGCCACCCACACCATGAAAACGCAGAATTGGAGGATATTTCTCCATATGATAGTCAAATATGCTTGATCCGTGAAATTTTTTTGATATTATTATTATAGGTGCACAGTGGAAAACATTTCGAAAGCATACTATAAATCTTAGCCAACATAGGCATTTCGCACTTATGCCTACTATAGCTACTATGTTCAATAGCAGGTTACCGCCACATTCCATGGCAGGTGATACAACTAAAATCGTACAGGGCGCGTATTGTTTCGTTTGAATTTCCAACAAATGGTCAGGCTAAGGAACTTCCCACTGTCCATGGGTACGCCTCTGGCGGGACGTCTCGAGAACCTAACTGGATCTCCGCCAAAACAAGGCTGGGTCACCTCTGTGACTACGTAACTACTTCTCGAGCATGCCACTCCCCGGTCCTTTGGGACCTTTATCCGAGGCGCCTCTAAACCACAAAGCAACAACCACACAGAAAATGAGATTGAAGCCCACCACATAGGTAAATATCTGGGCTCTATACCATGATACCACCCTTAACCAGCACATCCTAAAGGGCTCGACCCTCATAACCTTGCCGCATCTTTCCTGTTTCGACCATTTCCGGGTTGTGAGGTACTGATGCAGTCTCGTCCACAAAGCTACGCTTCATACAGAAGCCATGCTCTGATCACAAATGATCAACAAATGATCATCAACACACAGCAACACTCAGCATGTCACACTACCAAATTGGGAATATATCGCTGATAACCTTCAACTACATAACCTCTAAGCTCATACGTCTCAGAGAAGGGTGTTAATCTAAGAGAATAAATTCTCCGCCACCAACAGAAATGTATTTGAAAGAAATCTGCTTTATATCTCAAAGTGTAATGTCAGACATACAACCATACAAGTCTGTTCTGGGTTCGAACAAAACCGAAGGCACGTCCAAAGAAGTCCATGCAATCCGGGTATTCACAATCCCGATCGGACTTTCCATCACTTAGGGAATCTCTATACCGGAGCAACTCAATGCAGAGACAATCGATAGGTCATCCTATCGTTCTCGCAAATACCCGGTCTTCACCACCGGTCTTCAAATGCTATCCATATACGTCGAATCACATATTCGGAATGGGTTATACGACACAAAGGTCTTCTCCCGGCTAAACCGAATAGCGAGCGCAACATTTAAAACGTATGGATATAGGATTTTAATTAAGTCACAACTTAATAATTCAAAACTTTCTTTCAAATGGTTTAAACCAATTACCATTTTCAAATCTTTAAACAAAAAGATTCATTTCACTAAGTTCATCCATTTTCACAAAGATCCATTTATGGATTTCAAATCAATTCCCATTTCAGTTGGATTTACTCGTTTAAAATCTTTAAATTTAAGATTTAACATACAGCTTTCAAACCGTTTCCATAACTTGGAAAATCATTTTCATTTTTAACTTGAAATCCCATTTAACACAATTTGGAAGTTCACTTCTGATATGAAAGCTTTTATTAATTGAAAACAAATAGTTTCATTTCTGAAAGATCCAATTTTATTTACACAAGTTAAAGCCTTTGAATTTAAATTCAAATTCCCAAATCAATAACTTTAAAATAGTTTAACCCATATAAACTCATTTATAAGTTGAATAACCTTTTTAAACCCTAGTTTTCAAATCACAGAATTCAATTTTAAATATTGAATTCAAATTTAAATCAAAATATTTAAATTTCAAAATTCAATCGAGTTATTCAAAATAAATTTCATCTTTGAAATTCCATTTCAAAAGCTTTTCACTTTAATCCCAAAACATTTCCAAAACCATTTGAATCTAAATATTCAACTTTTAAACTATTTCAAAATCTGTGACTTAATCGATTTTCCCGTGAAATCCATATTTGTGTGTGTATAAGTGTGGTCCAGGGGTTTAACACAATAGTGCAACATCATTCAATCATCATAGATCAGAACACAGAATTATAGTTGATAAGTGATATAAGCTATAACGCTTATCCTCCATTCACAGATTCATAGATAATAAACAAATGTAAATAAATGAATAAATTATACACAGCTCAATCCACAGAACACAATGTCATAGATCAGATAGGACAATCAAGTCAAGGCATCTCCCACAATACAATCATTCATAAGTAAGGTCAAGTATTTAATAATCATTTATAAACAGGACTAATTAATTATTTAATCCTAATTAATTCAATTTATTTCCAATTAAATTAATTACTTATGAATTTATTACCCAATCCTGATAAATTAATTACAAATCATTTGATATAAATTAATTAAGCAATCATCTTAATTAATTAAATTATTCCTAATTAATCATATTAGTTAAATTAGCCTTTAAACCAACTTCATAATTAATTACCTTAATAAATCAAAATATCCAAAATTTATTACAATAAGTGATTAATCCTCAATTACTTTCATTAAGTAATCACATTTAAACAATTTATAATTGATTATCTAAATTAATTTATCCGATTAATTATTAACATTAATCACTTTAATCAATATTTAATAATCCTTAGTTAATTATCTTTATTAACTAATAATATTTCTTTAATTACTTACTTAAGGAAATTTCTTAGATTTAAATCATTATTAATCATTTCAAATTAATTCAATTTATTAATTTATAAATAAAATAAATCATTCTTCAATTACCTTATTAATTAAATCATTTTAGTTACCTTAATTATCTCTAAGATAATCTATTTCTTTATTAATGACTTAATTAACATTAACATATATATTTTAAACATTTTACTTTTGAACTTACAATTTAGTTCATTTTGAATTTAAGTTTAAATCAAATTATTTACATTCCAGCTTTAAAGATAAATTGATTTATTTAACTTACAAATTTAAGTTAAATTAATTTATTAACTTTTCATCCAATTTTACTTTTAAATTTCATTTTTAAATTCAAAATGAAATACCAGTTTATATTTAATAAAGTCTACCACTAAATTTTTAAAACCTTTGAACTCACATGTTAAATAATATTAGTCTTATAAAAGAAATTTACAAGAGTTTAAACCCAATTATTTAAATTCAAATCATTGTATAAAGTATACTTGAACATTTTAAAGTTGTTTGAATACTTTAAATTTTATAAAACTTCATTTATTTCAAAAGTAAATTTGAATTCCAAATTCTGATTTTTTAAGTTATATTAAATCTGTTTTGAATTCAAGTTCTGATTAAAACAAAACAGATAGGTTCAGGTTTTAAAACCTAGAACAAACATTTACCCGAGCCTTTCCCTATAAAAACTCGAGTGTTGCTTCGAGTTGTACGCTAGTTTCCGCAAGTCTCTCCCCTGTCACTCACGCAACCTTCTTGTTCTTCTTGTTTCTTTTTTTCCTTTTATTTCTGCAACAAGTCAAGTTAAACTTAAGTAAAAGTTCAAGCATCAGGAATACACTCACTCGAACCCGAAGCGATCCCCCATATTTCTCGAGAACGACTCGTGCCCATGACTTCACTTCACTGACACGTAACGCCGCCGCCGTACACGTGCACGGTCAGACCACCAACCTCAGACCATCTCCACGGTCATTAGCAAATGGACCTCAACCTTGACAGCTAACATCACAACCCAGAAATCAAAATTCGAGAGTAATTCGAAATATTGATACTTGGTCGAAAGTCTGGAACAATATTCGATCACAATCACTTCGTCGACGATGAACTAGGCCACCGGAGCACTCGCCATCCATACAAGAGATACATCATGGCCTCCTCGCCACATTCCCCCACCTGCGATCGCCTTAATCGAAATATCGAAGACGAAAAAATAACTCGCGATAATCACGTACGAAATGCAGGCTTAAACCCTAAATCGATTTAAATCTCCAACCTCGATGAATTAAAAATTCATCTTATATTTTTCCTATGATCTACTATGCTTCAACTACCACCATGCCAAGTTTCAATCTCTGAAAGTTAGCCGATTACCAGAAACTCACGAAAACCCATTTTCAGTTCAACTCCAAACTGCTCTCAAACCACTCACTTAAAAATCAACAAACATGGCTTAAAATTCCTATCTTCTAATGCCGATTCGTATTATATAATCGAACCTCAAAATTGTGACACTCGAACTTCATCAAAAATTAAGATTTCCTCTGTAAAAATCAAGTTTTTCACACTGAATGTACTCATGCTTCATGAAACTATTTTTAACTTATAATTCATACTTGAACACTGTTATTTCGTTTTGAAACCAAAGTCTAATTCTAATTAGATGATAAGGATTTGAATGTTTTTCTTGTTTAATACGACCCTGTGATTAAACAGAGAAGGAAAATGGGAGTCTCGGACAGTTTTGATATGTAAATATATGTAGAATTAAAATGAGAGAAATCTATAAGCAAAAACAATTTAAATCATACTCACAATCGATACAAAGACCTGAAGTAAATTTGTTTACTCACTTGGAGTTGAAGTGGAGAAGAACAGAGCATATTTTGAAAGCAGCTTTTGCTGTGATTTCTTTGAAAACTGGAATGCTTGCTTGGTGTTTGAAACTGAAATGCTTCTTGCCTTTGAAAACCTGAAAACTACATGCATGCAAGCTTCCAGATTGAAGAAAAATTTGCTCAAGTTTTGATTTATTTAGTTTATGAAAAATGCAGGCATTTGATTGTTGTTTAAGTTTTGTAAAAAAAAGTTACTATTTCTGGTTTTGCCGTGTGATGAACGAATTTGAGATGAGAAGATATATATAGAAATGAGATTGTACAGGGGATATTATTTTATACACAGGTGATGTATATTTGAAATCTTTCTTTTATTATTATTAATAGGGTGGCTGCAAATCTTATTATTTCCTTGTGTACAAAAGATATGGCATTAAATTTCCTTGTCTTGTTTCATAAGCTTAGTTATATCTTATATTTATTTTGTTTCATTCCATGCTTTAATTCGGCTGATAGTTACATATGTTGTGTACTAAGGTAATGGCATTAAATGCCTTGGCACTTTATGTCTTCTTATTTTGCAAGCCAAAGATATTTTTTCCTGTTTTATTAACTATGCCCATTGAGGCTGAGATGATACGTTAAGGCTTGCATTAATTAGTTTGTACGATATACTTATTTTTTCTTTTTTCCCTTATTTCGATTGTACATGTATGAGTAAAATTTTGGTTGTCTTCTTTTTGCAAGCCCTTGTTTAATACATATACTAGTGTCTTCCTTTGCAAGCTTCAAAGACACTTATTTTTTCCTAAGTACATTGATATGCTTGTTTCTAGGCTATATACTTGTCTATATTTGTTTAACTTATCTTTAGATCTTTAATCAGTATGTTTGCTTTCTTATATATATTTTAATTTCCATTTCTAACCTAAATATTTATTTATTTTAACTTAGATATTGATTGTCTTTACATTATTTATAAAACCCAATTCATATTTAATTCAAATACATTTCTCAATAAATTCATATTTTAACTAATATTTTATATTGATTAACAATTAATTTCAGAATTTTTATTCAAAAATGAAGTTAATCATTAATTTAAAATTAACTAAAATTCAGGATCGTTACAGATTCCCCCACTTAAGAAATTTCGTCCCCGAAATTTGCAGGCACGAAAACAACAAAGGTAGATACACCAAGATAGAGAAACAATTTTCCAGGTTAAACTGGATATCTATTCTGTATTTGGCTTACCAAATCAGAATATCAGTAATACGAGAACAAACTCACTCAATACTACACAGGATACTCGGGTCATCAAATCTACGAAATATGCAAGGCACTTGTTAGTCCGAAGGAATAACTAACCGTTCATAGAATATATTTGGACCCAAAAATAGACAGATATATGGATAAAATTTCAAAACTTTTAGTTTAGAGCTGAAGTATACCTATTAACCATAGCAATCAAAGCAACCAATTCATCCAAACAAACAATTCTGGCCTATTTGGAGTTTATGTCCCATGCAAATATATCAAATCTTCCTCCTGGATCTATCAGGAACCGTCGAAGAATTGAAAAGAGATGCTGAACAAAAGAGATTGGTAGGTGGATTCAATCTTCTACAATTTTTCAAACATAAGATATGGATTCCGAATTCAAGTCGGAACATCCCAAAGTATATATATAATTTGTCCCTCTTCGGACTTCGATATTCCTAAGAAATTACAACAGAATTTCAAATTTCGTTTTAAACGAAATCGTTTTATCGATTCAATTCAAAATTAGCTTTATATTCTATTAACCAATTTACTTAATATAAAATTTCCAATTTATTAAAGTTTAAATCGAAAAACTGATAAGAAACCGATGAAGATACGAAATAAAACAATTTCTACAACGATTCGTAGGACCACCATCACACCGAAACTTCTTCTTATAGCTTCTACGAAGCAAATCAAAAGAACTTGGAAACGAATCAAAGGAGATTGATAGAGAAAATTATTTCCGCTATTGCAGGGTATTGACCATTTATAGTGGTACCCCCTATCCCCTATCTCGTCTTCTTCTTGCACTCATATCTACTTTCAGTGGATATTAGGAGAATTTACTGAGGCATACAAACGGATATCTTATGGATTACTTATTCTAGGGTTACTTCACCCTTTCTAGGGTTGCCTCTATGACTAGGTAACTACTTCTCTAGCATGCCACTCCCCTGTCCTTTGGGACCTTTATCCGAGGCGCCTCTAAACCACAAAGAAACAACCACACAGAAAATGAGATTGAAGCCCACCACATAGGTAAATATCTAGGCTCCATACCACGATACCACCCTTAAAAAAAGGGAATGACGCATCCTAAAGGGCGCGACCCTCATAACCTTGCCGCATCTTTCCTGTTTCGACCATTTCCGGGTTGTGAGGTCCTAATGCAGTCTCGTCCGTAAAGCTACGCTTCATATAGAAGCCATGCTCTGATCACAAATCATCAACACACAGCCGCACTCAGCATGTCACACTACCAAATTGGGAATATATCGTTGATAACCTTCAACTACATAACCTCTGAGCTCATACGTCTCAGAGAAGGGTGTTAAGCTAAGAGAATAAATTCTCCGCCACCAACAGAAATGTATTTGAAAGAAATCTGCTTTATATCTCAAAGTGTAGTGTTAGACATATAACCATACAAGTCTGTTCTGGGTTCGAACAGAATCGAAGGCACTTCCAAAGAAGTCCTTGCAATCCGGGTATTCACAATCCCGATCGGACTTTCCATCACTTAGGGAATCTCTATACCAGAGCAAGTCAGTGCAGAGACAATCATAGGTCATCCTATCGTTCTCGCAAATACCCGACCTTCACCACCGGTCTTCAAATGCTATCCATATACGTCGAATCACATATTCAGAATGGGTTATACGACACAAAGGTCTTCTCCCGGCTAAACCGAATAGTGAGCGCAACATTTAAAACGTATGGATATGGGATTTCAATTAAGTCATAACTTAATAATTCAAACCTTTCTTTCAAATGGTTTAAGCCAATTACCATTTTCAAATCTTTAAGCAAAAAGATTCATTTCACTAAGTTCACCCATTTTCACAAAGATCCATTAACGGATTTCAAATCAATTCTCATTTCAATTGGATTAACTCGTTTAAAATCTTTAAATTTAAGATTTAACATATAGCTTTCAAAGCGTTTCCATAACTTGGAAAATCATTTTCATTTTTAACTTGAAATCCCTTTTAACACAATTTGGAAGTTCACTTCTTATATGAAAGCTTTTATTATTTGAAAACAAATAGTTTCATTTCAGAAAGATCCAATTTTATTTACACGAGTTAAAGCTATAACAACCCATAAACTTTTAATAATTAAAATTGTTAAATTGATAAAATTTTGGTGTGGATTAGAATTCCACACATGAATTAATAGAATATTTTTTGGAAATGTGAATTTTGTCAATATGGTCAAACTTTGACTTTTAAAATTTTAAAAGTTTAAAATTTTGATTTTTATCTTTTATTTTGAAACTAAATAAAATTATAAGAATACTGCTTTCCGTTTCGTTGAAATCTGATTTATAATGTGAAAGTTATGTCGTTTTAACTATTGTGTGTAATTTGTTGTATTTAAATAAATTGTTTACTTTAAATTATATAAATAATATTTTATTTGGTCATGGAATGTTCTAATTTATGTTTCCAGGGGTAAAATAGCTTGTTTTGTATATATTTTGGTTTTAAAACATTTTTAAAAGTGTAACTGACATTTTCCGGTGCCGTTGTATTTTATTTAAAATTTCTAATTTCCAACTTTAATTAAATTAAGAAATTCTTTATTTATTTTTATATTTTTCTTAAGAACTTATTTTATTCTCATTCTCACTTTATATTGTTTCTCAAAGATTTATTTTGAACCATTTTTAAGAAGAGTTATAATTTCCCAAGTAAGTGGATTATGTTTGTAGTTTTCTTAAGCTAGTTTCAATAAATTACGCTATTTTCTTTATTTATCTTTCTATTTTCCTAAATATAATTATTTATTTTCTTTTTCACTTTATTTCAGTTTGTTTTATTTTATTCACTGATTTTTATTTGTTTTAAAGTGTGGTAGAAATTTTTCCAAAGCTAGTGGTTTTGTGTAAATTTTTAAGCCTTGTTTCAATTAATTATGATCATTGCTTTGTAAATTTGGGTAACATACAACATAAAAAAAAATTCTGCTTTTCATTTTTTCTGTATTCATCTTCTTATTTACTTGTATGGTGTGTATAAACTTTATTTATTTAGCGAAGGTTTCTTTTGTGTATATACATTTATATTTATTGGATAATTAACAAATCAATTAAGATATGTTTTAAATATAGGCATACGTTTCTTAATTTATTTCTTGCCTTTATATATTTTTGCCACCTTTTAATCTTCTACCATATCTATTCATAAATGCATAGACGTGATTTTCTCCTTTTCAATCGGTACAAAGTTATCAAACTCCTCTTTTCATTTGTTTAATAAAAATATATACAAGATTTATTCCTACTTAAATTGTGCCTTTTTAAATTTATAATTAATTTATGCGTTTCATTTTTTATGTTTCTATTTCCATCTTCTTATTTACTTGTACGGTGTGTATAAACTTTATTTATTTAGTGAAGGTTTCTTTTGTGTATATACATCTATATTTATTGGATAAGTAACAAATCAATTAAGATATGTTTTAAATGTAGGCATACGTTTCTTAGTTTATTTCTTGCCTTTATATATTTCCCACCATTTAATCTTCTACTGTATCTATTCGTAATTGCATAGACGTGATTTTCTCCTTTTCAATCACGTACAAAGTTATCAAACTCCTCTTTTCATTTGTTTAAGATAAATATATACATGATCCTTTCCCTACTTAAATTGTGCCTTTTTAAATTTCCTTGCCTTTTTATTTTCTAACTATTCTTAAACTTTAGCCATTCAAATCTTTATAAACCTAGCCGCCTCTTATCATTCACGTGAAATAAAAAAAAGGTTTCTCATTGTATCATTTGAGTGAGGAAGGAAAAAGTCTAGATCCATGGCTTCCTTCTCTCTTCTTTTTCCACTTTCTTTTTTCTCTTTTTTTTCTTCTCTTTTTCTTTTTGTTTTCTCCTTGCATAGCTCGGCCTCCACCACCACAACATCACCTCCTCCTCACTATTAGACCATGGCCAAGCCCACTTGGTGGTTGAAAGCAAGGTTATGTTCTTTGATTCGTAATTGCATAGTTTAATCCATCTTTTGTTGTGTTGAATCTTATTCTTATGATTTGTGTATTTATTATATACAAGATATGGATCTTGACTCTCCATCTACTCAAAAGTTTGGTCGTACCTTGTCATGCTTTGTGGAGTTTCAATCGTGTATTGTGAATCTGATTCTAGCTTTTAAAAAGTGAGTTTTTATCACTCCAGACATATGTACTTATATTATTGTGGAATAATGACAAGTGGATCTGTATAAATTGATATGTCATTCATACATGCCTATGATATGTTATATGATGTTAAATGCTGTTTATATATTTGTTGCATCATCTAACATGTATTTATATGTTATACTATTCATTTTATATATTGTATCTCTCACTGCAAGTTCCCTATCACTATGGGCTGAAATGGTAGGCTCAAATAATTTTAACTGCATTTATTTACTTGGCATTGCGGGTTTGAAATGATAGAACCCGGATTTTTCTTTTTAAATTACGGATTGAAATGATACATATCCGTATCACTTGACCTAGGTTAGAAAATTTTATACAGTCCCATGGATAAAAAAATTATAATAGTTTCCTAAAATTATTAAGTATTCTGAATTTATAAATATATGGAAATTTTAAAAAAAATTGATTTAAAAATTTAGAATATAAAGAGATATTGGTTTTCTATAAGTTAAGATTTTATAAGTTGATTTTGGTTTTTAATTGTAATGAAAAAAAAATCATTATTTGGTTTTAAATTTGTAATTTAAAGATTTGGAATATAATAAACAGCTTAATAATGAAATTTGATTTAATGTGGAATTCTAAATCTAGCCTAGTAGTTGGAATGAATTTTATTCCATGAAGCGGATATGTTTGTACAAATAGGTTTATAGTGACTTTCTAAGTTAAGTTGTATAAGTTAATGTATAAAATGTAATTTATATATATGACTTAACTTGATGATTGGAAATTGGTTTCCAAATGGAGATTTTAAGTTAAGAAAATAAAGTATTTTAAATTGAAGAAACATGTAAAGTTTAATTACTGAAAGAAAAGTGTAAAGTTTTTAATTATTGAAAGAAACGTGTAAAGTCCTAATTAACGAGAGAACATGTAAAGTTTTTAATTAATTCAAGAAACATGTAAAGTTTAAATTAATGAAAGAAAAGTTTAAGTTTTAATTAATGCAAGAAACGTGTAAGTTTAAATTAATGCATGAAACATGTAAGTTTTAATTAATGAAAGAAACGTGTATGTTTTAATTAATGAAAGAAACGTGTAAATTTTTAAATAATGAAAGAAACGTGTAAGTTTTTAATTAATGAAAGAAACGTGTAAAGTCCTAATTAATGAGAGAACATGTAAAGTTTTTAATTAATGCAAGAAACATGTAAATTTTTAATTGATGAAAGAAAAGTGTAGGTTTGAACTAATGAAAGAAACGTGTAAGTTTTTAATTAATGAAAGAAACGTGTAAAGTCCTAATTAATGAGAGAACATGTAGAGTTTTTAATTAATGCAAGAAACATGTAAAGTTTTAATTAATGAAAGAAACATGTAAAGTTTTAATTAGTGTTGTATTAATTAAATTAATAAATGCTCTTTACTGTAATAGGAATGTAAATTTAAAACGTACATTTGATAATGTAAGTTTTAATTAGTGTAATATTGAAAAAGATAAATGCTCTTTATTATAATAAATGTAAGTTAAAACGTACATTTGACATGTGAGTTTTAATCAATGTAATGGTGTATTTTAAATTGATTAAAATGAAAAATGTTACTTACTGTAATAATAAAATGTAAGTTGATAATGTACATTTAATATGCAAGTTTTAATTTATGTAAATGGCATACTTTATATGATTAAAATAATAAAGTTTCTTTATTGTAATAATAATGTAAGTTAATAAGGTACTTTTAACTTAACACAAGAATTTCAGCTTTAAATTGGATATTACAGTAACAAAGTTTATTCAACTATAAGGCTATGATAAAATGACCATGTCAAATTTGTAAGCATATAAATACTTTGATTTTATAAAATGTTAAAGTGGAAAGTATTACATTCCAAAAATGCTATGATTCCTTCAGGTAACATTTCCAAAATGCTATGATAAATTAAAGGAATATTTCAAGTTTAATAAATTGAAGGAAATATTCGGTGGTTTGGAAATTTGGGTTTTATGTAAATGATATATCATTGAATTAGTTTTGAAATGGAAATGATACTACTGTGATATGGTTTCGAAATGAGTATGATATTTTTTTTGAAAGTATATACTATTTTGAAAGAAATGATATGATTTTGAAATGGATATGCTAGTATGGATTGAAAGTATAAATGATTTTGAAATAAATATCCATGGGTTATAATAACGTTTGGTTGTTAAAGAGACCGAGATCAGAAGTTGTCATACTCTCTGCCAACTCCGAAAACCACTTTAACAACCGTGTACGCGGTGGACATTCCAAAATCAAGTAGGATGGTGGCGGTGTTTCCTTTGAGGTAAATACGTTGACCCAACTCCCGTAAGTTGGCATAAGGTGGCTAAAACAGAAGCGATCGACGGGTTAATGAGGTAGCACCTTTGATCGGCCACATCCCTTCGATATTATGCTTTGACTTTTGGATTGATTCGATGGCCACTTTTGATTTTTTATTTGGAGGTGTGGCTCAAGGTGGGCGGTAACTGTGCGCTACGCGTTACCACCGACCCGAAAGCGTAATTGGTATATCTACCCTCGCATTGCTTAATTGTGCCGTGTCACCTAACCTATCGCGCCTTGTACGAGTTTAGATTTCTCCCGTGGCCCGTATGGTATCCTCTGGTGGCTTCCCGATCAAGATGGACTATGATATTGGATGGACTACTGGGACTATTACGTGTTAAGTGGAAAATGTAAAGCCTTAATGTTATTTTAAAGTATGTTTATTTTACTATAGACATTATTATAATAGCGAAATATTACTGCATAATAAATAGTTTAACGGATCCTTAGAGGATGGATGGTCCCAAGCATCCTTTAAGTTACTTGTACCTTATATTACAGTTCACTTGAGTCGGTTTACATTGTATAAGTATGTATGTCCTGACTCGAGTGTTTTGTGTTTTCTTTACGCTTGGGTCAGACTGAGTGATACAGCATTTGAGACTCACCTTCGAAGTTGGAAGCTTTGCTTGAAGATCCAGCTATCTATTTCACTTTCGGTTATCCAGTTGATTCTAGTTATCCGGTTGGTTCCAGTGATGTATTATGATTCATACCTGGTTATCATGTTGAGACCTCTGTTGCATCTTGTTATCTCTGTTGTATCTTGTTTGACTCTTATGTATTTATATAGTAGCTTCATGAACTGCTATTTCTTTATTTCCGCTGCATTTATTACTCTGTGTTTGTGATCTGTGATTTATTTGTTTACTGTTTATGCTGTGTTTTGCCAAATTTATTTTACAATTCGGTATTTTGAGCAATTTAAGTCCGACATGTGCGGATGCGAATGGTTGAAAATATCGGGTCATTACATTTGGTATCAGAGCTTTGGCTCTAGGCAAAACCTAGCATATATGGTAAATTTATTTACAGAATCACTTTCATTCGAGTGTGAATCTCTTCCTTTTGACTCGATCCCTTTTGAATTTTGGAACGTTCCCTGCGGTTCCGAAATCCATTCTTGTCCCTCACTATTCATCTTCCTTTGATTTTAGAGTATCCATAACTCCACTTCGGATGACCTTTAATGAATTGGTGGTTTCATCAACATTCCGATGACTTGTAAAGAGGTGAAACTCCTTTGCAATTAGCATTAATTAACCAGAGATTTATACATATGCTCGGTTTAGATGCTAGTGCCTCTTGTTATCCCGAATTCTATTTATTAAGATCAAATGTAGAATTACCTTTGAATTCCACATTGGTCTAATTCTTGAAGTCACGGTTGACCCGGTTAAGGTTGACCGCGGTTTATGTGAGCTTATCCATTCCTTATTCTATCAATTTAATCATCTTATCTTTTGTTTCCAACTTATCTTCTAATCAGAATTCTCCTGATTTGAGTCAATGAAATTTGAATCCCTATTCTTGCTTTGTAAACCTATATTTAAAATGTTTTGTATATTGTGTTGTTTGAGTTGTTGACGTTGATTTGGGTTTTCAATTGATTCGTCTGATCAACGCTATCGATAGGATTTCCAAAACACTTGAATAGAGCAAACTGACACCATATTGATTCCAAAATTTAGTAAATGGTAAATTTTGTATAATTATATCATGTATGAGTTTGATTTTCTGAATTCTGATAATTAATTGAATAGGTTATTAAGAAATAATATTTGACTTTATATATATCTTGTAACCATTGGCTTTTGTCTCCTATATAAATAACCGAACTATAAAATATGGCTATAAATTAATTTGGAAATTAAAATGAATCTAAATCAAGAACTTGAGAATTTAATTTTCGATGGTTTCAAACTTGGGTTTTAATGTTTTAAAAGATATATCATTTAAGGTGTTTTCCAAATAGAGATTGTTTTCAAAGAATTTTTAATGTTTAAATCAGTGCTCTTCTCTTATCGTTGGAAAATAATTTCGGTGATGACTGCAGCATCATCAACATTCATTTTCGAGTTTCGAAGTGAAGAGACCATTTTGTAGCTTTGCTACTATTTTTCTTTGAAAATTTAATTGATTTGAATTTCAAAAATATGACTTGGTTTATAATATATATATGGATATATGATTTAAATTTGATTCGATATATATTGTATATATTTTTATTTTCCTCTAAATGGTTTGAAGTTAATCGGAAATGTAGTTCTTAAATTTACCTTAAGAATGTTTTCAATTATAAAATGAACCAAAATTTTTGAATAAATATTTAAGTTGAAATAATTGAATTAGAAAACTTTATTTGTAATATTCTATTGCATTTCCATTATAACTTACCTAAATTATTTAAAAGTTAACTATGTAATTGGATAATATACAAAATAAAAGGATTTTTTAAATAAAATTTGAGTGTTTATAATAAATGTTATACACTTAAATTTTAGTTATAAAAGTATTAATAAAGGTAAATAGAATAAAAAGTTAACTTAATAATATGCAATATAAAGTGATGTTAAAGGAACTAAGAATAAATTTAAGCAGTTGTAATTAGTGTAAACATATTTAACATAGATGATAAAAATATATTGAGAGAAATAAATTTAATTATAATTAGGAATAAAGAAGAAATTGATTTATTGAACACATTTTTGAGAATAACAAATGATTTTCAAACTTATAACTTTAGAAATTTTTATTTTAAGATAATTGGAAGATGAAGTAATGAAATTTGGAGTATTTAAATTTAACTTAAGTGAAACTAACTAGATGAAATCAATTATTAATTTAAAATTTAACTTGTATGGTTTAGATTAATGATTATATTTTGAGTTTCAATTTAGTTTCTATCAGGTTGTTTCTATTCCCCTGCCTTCTTCCTTTTCGAGGACGAAAAGTTTTGAGTGGGGGAGAGTGTAATGACCCATAAATTTTTAATAATTAAAATTGTTAAATTGATAAAATTTTGGTGTGGATTAGAATTCCACAAATGAATTAATAGAATATTTTCCAAAAATGAGAATTTTGTCAATATGGTCAAACTTTGACTTTTAAAAATGTAAAAGATTAAAATTTTGAATTTTATCTTTTATTTTGAAACTAAATAAAATTCTAAGAATACTGCTTTCCGTTTCGTTGGAATCTGATTTATAATGGAAAAGTTATGTTTTTTAACTATTGTGCGTAATTTGATGTATTTAACAAAATTGTTTACTTTAAATTAAATAAATAATATTTTATTTGGTCATGGAATGTTCTAATTTATGTTTCCAGGGGTAAAATAACTTGTTTTGTATATATTTTGGTTTTAAAACATTTTAAAAGTGTAACTGACATTTTCCAGTGTCCGTTGTATTTTGTTTAAAATTTCTAATTTCTAGCATTAATTAAATTAAGAAATTCTTTATTTATTTTTATATTTTTCTTAAGAACTTATTTTATTCTCATTCTCGTTTTATTTTGTTTCTCAAAGATTTATTTTAAACCATTTTTAAGAAGAGTTATAATTTCCCAAGTTAAGTGGATTATGTTTGCAATTTTCTTAAGCTAGTTTCAATAAATTACGCTATTTTCTTTATTTATCTTTCTATTTTCCTAAAATATAATTATTTATTTTCTTTTTCACTTTATTTCAGTTTGTTTTATTTTATTCACTAATTTTTATTTGTTTTAAAGTGTGGTAGACATTTTTCCAAAGCTAGTGGTTGTGTGTAAATTTTTAAGCCTTGTTTCAATTAATTATGATCTTTGCTTTGTAAATTTGGGTAACATACAACATAAAAAAAATTCTGCATTTAATTTTTTCTATATCCATCTTCTTATTTACTTGTATGGTGTGTATAAACTTTATTTATTTAGTGAAGGTTTCTTTTGTGTATATACATCTATATTTATTAGATAAGTAACAAATCAATTAAGATATGTTTTAAATATAGGCATACATTTCTTAATTTATTTCTTGCCTTTATATATTTTTGCCACCTTTTAATCTTCTACCATATCTATTCATAAATGCATAGACGTGATTTTCTTCTTTTCAATCACGTACAAAGTTATCAAACTCCTCTTTTCATTTGTTTAATAAAAATATATACAAGATTTTTTTCCTACTTAAATTGTGCCTTTTTAAATTTATAATTAATTTATGCGTTTCATTTTTTTATATTTCTATTTCCGTCTTCTTATTTACTTTTATGGCGTGTATAAACTTTATTTATTTAGTGAAGGTTTCTTTTGTGTATATACATCTATATTTATTGGATAAGTAACAAATCAATTAAGATATGTTTTAAATGTAGGCATACGTTTCCTAATTTATTTCTTGCCTTTATATATTTTCCACCTTTTAATCTTCTACCATATCTATTCATAAATGCATAGACGTGATTTTCTCCTTTTCAATCACGTACAAAGTTATCAAACTCCTCTTTTCATTTGTTTAAGATAAATATTACAAGATCTTTTCCCTACTTAAATTGTGCCTTTTTAAATTTCCTCGCCTTTTTATTTTCTAACTATTCCTAAACTTTAGCCATTCAAATCTTTTTAAACCTAGCCGCCTCTTATCATTCACGTGAAATAAAAAAAGGTTTCTCATTGTATCATTTGAGTGAGGAAGGAAAAAGACTAGATCCTTCCTTCTCTCTTCTTTTTCCACTTTCTTTTTTCTCTTTTTTTTCTTCTCTTTTTCTTTTTGTTTTCTCCTTGCATAGCTCGGCCTTCACCACCACAACATCACCTCCTCCTAACTACTAGACCATGGCCAAGCCCACTTGGTGGTTGAAAGCAAGGTATGTTCTTTGATTCGTAATTGCATAGTTTAATCCATCTTTTGTTGTGTTGAATCTTATTCTTATGATTTGTGTATTTGTTATATACAAGATATGGATCTTGACTTTCCATCTACTCAAAAGTTTGGTCGTGCCTTGTCATGCTTTGTGGAGTTTCAATCGTGTATTGTGAATCTGATTCTAGCTTTTAAAAGGTGAGTTTTTATCACTCTAGACATATGTACTATATTATTATGGAATAATGACAAGTGGATCTGTATAAATTGATATGTCATTCATACATGCCTGTGATATGTTATATGATATTAAATGCTGTTTATATATTTGTTGTATCATCTAATATGTATTTATATGTTATACTATTCATTTTATATACTGTATCTCTCACTGCAAGTTCCCTATCACTATGGTCTGAAATGATAGGCTCAAATGATTTTTACTGCATTTATTTACTTGGGATTGCGGATTTGAAATGATAGAACCCGTATTTTTCTTTTTAAATTACGAATTGAAATGATGCATATCTGTATCACTTGACCTAGGCTAGAAAATTTTATACAGGCCCATGGATAAAAAAAAATATAATAGTTTCCTAAAATTATTAAGTATTATGAATTTATAAATATATGGAAATTAAAAAAAATTGATTTAAAGATTTAGAATATAAAGAGATATTGGTTTTCTGTAAGTTAAGATATTATAAGTTGATTTTGGTTTTCAATCGATTCGTCTGATCAACGCTATCGATTGGACTTCCAAAACACTTGAACAGCGCAAACTGACACCATATTGATTTCAAAATTTAGTAAATGATAAATTTTGTATAATTATACTATGTATAAGTTTAATTTTCTGAATTTTGATAATTAATTGAATAGGTTATTAAGAAATAATATTTGACTTTATATATATCTTGTAACCATTGGCTTTTATCTCCTATATAAATAACCGAACTATAAAACATGGCTATAAATTAATTTGGAAATTAAAATAAATCTAAATCAAGAACTTGAGAATTTAATTTCCGATGGTTTCAAACTTGGGTTTTAATGTTCATTTAAAGTGTTTTCCAAATAGAGATTGTTTTCAAAGAATTTTTATTGTTTAAATCGGTGCTCTTCCCTTGTCGTTGGAAAATAATTTCGGTAATGACTGCAGCATCATCGACATTCATTTTCGAGTTTCGAAGTGCAGAGACCATTCTGTAGTTTTGCTACTATTTTCTTTAAAAATTTAATTGATTTGAATTCCAAAAATATGACTTGGTTTATAATATATATGTGGATATATGATTTAAATTTGATTCGATATATATTGTATATGTATTTATTTGCCTCTAAATGGTTTGAAGTTAATCGGAAATGTACTTCTTAAATTTACCTTAAAGAATGTTTTCAATTATAAAATGAACCAAAATTTTTGAATAAATATTTAAGTTGAAATAATTGAACTAGAAAACTTTATTTGTATACTATTCTATTGCATTTCCATTATAACTTTCCCAAATTATTTAAAAGTTAACTATGTAATTGGATAATATACAATATAAAAGGATTTTTTTAAATAAAATTTGAATGTTTATAATAAATGTTATACACTTAAATTTTAGTTATAAAAGTATTAATAAAGGTAAAAAATAAAAAGTTAACTGAATAATATACAATATAAAGTGATGTTAAAGGAACTAAGAATAAAATTAAGCAGTTGTAATTAGTGTAAACATATTTAACATAGATGATAAAAATATATTGAGAGAAATAAATTTAATTATAATTACGAATAAAGAAGAAATTAATTTATTGAACACATTTTTGAGAATAACAAATGATTTTCAAACTTATGATTTTAGAAATTTTTATTTTAAGATAATTGGAAGATGAAGTAATGGAATTTGAAATATTTAAATTTAACTTAAGTGATATTAAATAGATGAAGTCAATTATTAATTTAAAATTTAACTTGTATGGTTTAGATTAATGATTCTATTTTGAGTTTCAATTTAGTTTTCTATCTGATTGTTTCTATTCCCCTACCTTCTTCCTTTTCGGCGACGAAAAGTTTTGAGGGAGGGGAGAGTGTAACGACCCATAAATTTTTAATAATTAAAATTGCTAAATTGATAAAATTTTGGTGTGGATTAGAATTCCACGCATGAATTAATAGAATATTTTCCGAAAATATGAATTTTGTCAATATGGTCAAACTTTGACTTTTAAAAGTTTAAAATTTTGAATTTTATCTTTTATTTTGAAACTAAATAAAATTCTAAGAATACTGCTTCCCGTTTCGTTGAAATCTGATTTATAATGTGAAAGTTATGCCTTTTTAACTATTGTGTGTAATTTACTGTATTTAACAAAATTGTTTACTTTAAACTATGTAAATAATATTTTATTTTGTCATGGAATGTTCTAATTTATGTTTCCAGGGGTAAAATAACTTGTTTTGTATATATTTTGGTTATAAAACATTTTTAAAAGTGTAAATGACATTTTCCACTGTCCGTTGCATTTTGTTTAAAATTTCTAATTTCCAACTTTAATTAAATTAAGAAATTCTTTATTTAATTTTATATTTTTCTTAAGAACTTTATTTTATTCTCATTCTCACTTTATTTTATTCTCAAAGATTTATTTTAAACCATTTTTAAGAAGAGTTATAATTTTCCAAGTTAAGTGGATAATGTTTGCAATTTTCTTAAGCTAGTTTCAATAAATTACGCTATTTTCTTTATTTATCTTTCTATTTTCCTTACATATAATTATTTATTTTCTTTTTCACTTTATTTCAGTTTGTTTTATTTTATTCACTGATTTATATTTGTTTTAAAGTGTGGTAGTAATTTTTCCAAAGCTAGTGGTTGTGTGTAAATTTTTAAGCCTTGTTTCAATTAATTCTGATCTTTGCTTTGTAAATTTGGGTAACATACAACATAAAAGAAAAAAATTAATTTTTGCGTTTCATTTTTTCTATATCCATCTTCTTATTTGCTTGTATGTGTAGGATCTAGATTAACCCTAGAGGGGGGGTGACTAGGGTTATAGCAAATTTTCTCGAATTAAACTACAGAGAAGTAAATATGCTGAAAAGTAAATCACACACAAAATTTACCCAGCTTCGGCAGCCCCTGCCTACTGCTGCATTCCTAGATTCCTATTAGAATTAAACAGTCTCCCGCTTACAAACACTCTAACAGACTCGCAACCCCTGCTACCGCCTATAGAGTTTTGCAAACTCGCAAACCATGCTCACTGAACTAATTCTAACTAGACAATCTGACACTACCTAAATCCTAGGTGGTGATTTACCAAGATTTAACAACCTTAAAATAGAAATTTAAATTTAAAACAAACTTAAAAAAACAATTTTAAAAAAAAAAACTAAAACCCTAATTAAAAATAAAACCCCTTACAATAGACAAAGAAACACCGGCCCCCTTTTATTTCTCTAGCCCGTTCTCTTTTCTCTGGCTTGTGAAGAAAATAGCGGCCTCGTTAATCTTTGTTCGTTCTTTGTCCAAATTAGGGCTTTCAGAACATATAGATGATCATGACTATTAATGCTCGATTGAACTTGGTTCTCTTGCTTTATTTGTTGATCGTCTCTTGATGATGTCGGCCGCTCTCGTTCTTTTGCTTTGCTTGCAATTAGGGTTTGTGAAATTTAGGGCATCTGGAGTTCGACTTCAATTTGGTATGTGACTTTCCTTTTTGCTTTTCTGTTATGCTCGATTGAACTCCAATTGGTCGATGATTTTACCGATGATGATTGTGGGTTTATATTTGGATTTGATTGAATTTTCCATGCTTGCCGATGATGATTTGGAGTTGTATTTATATGGACTTCGTCACTTTCCTATTTTTCAATTGCCTGATATTTGTGACTTGATGCACACGGATTTGATTTTGAAGCGTTCGATTTTTCTTGAGTCATACGGAAAAAAAACTTTCCTCTTTTGATTTGTTTGACTATTTCAAAGATACGCACTTGAATTTTGATTTTTCTATTTTTATTCTGCGTTGATTATTTTGCGTCTGCATTGTTATTCTTCGACTTGTTTAACATCTTGATTGCCACGGCTTCGGCCATCTTTGTGTTCATCCCTGTCAGCTTCGTCTCTGGCCATCTTCTCTGGTTGGTTTAACCTGAACTCCACTTGAGCATTGCATTCGTGAATTTTGATGTTGTCTGGTTGTTCATTGATAATCGACGTTTGTGTAGTTTCCACTGTCGTCTTTGCTGCACTGAGTTGTCTGCTGTCATTAATACTTCCGTGTATCACTGCACTGACTCATGTATTGTAGTCTTCATTTATGCACTGTTTCAGGTATGCTTGTTCTCTGCATTTACTTCAAATGTGTTGACTTTTGTCAGATGCTATTTCATGTTTCACTCATTTGCATCACCATGTTTGAATCTTGATATTGTAGTCTGATACTTCATTGCTTGACCTGTGTGGTTCATTTTGTTTGCTGTGGCATTGTAGTTTGCATTATTGCTGCTACCTGTACTTGTATCACTATAGTCTTGGCTTTGGTTATTGCAGTATTCATATTGTTGTGCATTTGTATCACTTGAGACTGCATGAAACTATCTTGACCACATGATTGCATTGGTGTCACTGGTGTTCTTGTTCAAAACTGTTGTATCACTGCATACATGTGTACTTGTGTATTTGCTCATGTACATATGTATGTGATGCTTTGTCCATATTGTGTTGATTGATCTTCATGTTCCCAGTTTATGTTCTGTTGCTCCAATTGTTTCATATGTATTGGTTTGTTGGATTCACTTGATGCTGTCACATGATACTTGATATTGTTGTTGACTTCGGGTTGCACTGATTTTCATTCTGTGTATGTTGCACTTTGGTCTTGCATTTGTTCTGCATTTGCATACTCATTGTCACTGTTTATGAGACTATCTCTGGCCTTCTTGTTCTACCTGAACTAGTCTAGAGTTGTTGTACACTTGTGGTCTTCATTTTTGCTGTTATGTTGGTGGCAATCTTGTATAACTTGTATTTGCACTTGCTCAATCCAATTTTCATAGTTGCACTTACTCCTCAGTTTTGCTTCTACACTGTGTCTTGTTGTAGCTGGACTTGTTGTTCTATTCATGTACACTACTGTGTTCATAATGTGGTCTGATTCAAAACTTTTCCATTGTTGCTTGGATATTGAGCTGCTTCATTTATGATCTGCCATGCTTCAGTTTTATTGTGCCTTGTGTTGAACCCAGTTTCAAAACTCGGGTTTGACCTTGTGCTCGTGTCGCGATTTTATTTATATTGCACGTGAGTTGAACCCGGCTTTTCATTTGGGTTTGACCTGTGCTCACCTGTCCCTGTAGCATCATCAAGTGTATATCGATGTGCACGGCCTTGTGGCATGTACAGTGATACACTGTGCATGTCACATTGTTCGTGTATGATGAATGACGAACAACCCAAATAACTAAGGCAAATAATATTTTCAAAAATCCATATTTTATTTTATATTGCAAAAATATTTCTTTTTACATTTTACTGCGTTAGTGAATATTTTTGCAGATTGCTCAGATGCTAGATTCTAATTGGAATGAAGTTGAAGATAAACTACGAGTGTGAGTGATATGTAGTGAGAAATTTATGTAAATTGAATTGTTACGTAATTAGAATCAAAATTGTATATGTATAGCGAGAGCTTGAATTTGTACTATTCAAAATTGTAATAAATATTTGTTTGAATAAAATTTCTGTTTGGATTCAAATTCTGCGTAATTTATTTTACTCAACAAATATTTATTTATCTATGAAAAATAAAATAGTACATTAACAAATACATTAAATGAATATATATATATATATGTATGTGTTTATTATCATCAAACAAAAATCCTATAAGCGCATATTCAACAATCTCCCCCTTTTGATGATAACAAACATATATTTAAGATTTTGACTGTGTTAAATGTATTTGATCAATGATATAGTCTAATTGCTCCCCCTATTTAAATGCTTCCTCTCTACATGATGCTCCCCCTACATATAGGCATACAAATAAAAATATGCAAATGAGCCTAGATGCAAATGGAAAATATTTGACCTTTGCTTGATTTTATTTGACAAAATCTTAACTTTTCTCTCCCCCTTTTGTTGTCAGCAAAAGAATAATAGTGTTAGAGAAAATAGAGCTAAAGTGATCGATATTAATCCAACATTAGAACTCAATTGAATATACATATTAAATTTCAATAAGAAAATCAAACAAAAATCATAACTACCCTCGTTAGGCGCATATTCCACTTTTAGAAGTAATGGAAATGATGTCATCATATAAAACCATACGGTTGTATCTGTTTATGGTACACTTATATCAGGAATTTGAATATCTACTAATCATGCATAACCGTTAGGACTTTTAAATGAGATTACTAGTATTCCAATTTAATTTCAAATATGAATTCAAGTATCTTCTAATCACGCATAACCGTGAGGACTTTTAAATGGGATTAGAATCAACTTGTTTATTTAATAAATCAATTTTGATATGCGTTCCATACATGCATAACCGTAAGGAGTTTTAAATGAGCATGGAAGCACATAACAAATTTCAAGTAATTCACTCATGCATAACCGTGAGGACTTTTAAATGGGAGTGAATACTTTGGATTTTATTTTGTTTTATAAAATGAAAAACGAAAGATTCCTGTTTAAAGTACCACATATCGACAAACTATATTGAATTTTTGATGAGCGATGGTCGACAGAAATATGATAGACATAGAAATGGTTATGGAATCTTTACCCAACAAAAAGTTTTATAACTCTTTTTTGAATTTCTAAAAAAAATTCTAAAATATACTGTCTTGAGTAATGTATGAAAAATATCAACACTCATCACTTTTTTCAATCACTATTTATCTTTTCGATAATTATAAGGGAGTTAGACTAGTTAAAATTGTCATTTAAATCAAATTCAAAAATAATTATGAAATCAATTTTTCACAATGACTAATCTGAAAATATGATTAAAAATGATTTTCTCGAGGGGGATATATGAGAAAATTTTATGCTATTTGAAAATTATTTAAAATGAAAAATATGCAGATATTTTCTTTGAAAAACGATGCAGTTACTAAATGTCTCAAAAATCACGTTCAACTAGTAATTTTTCTATCAACTAGATTACCAGTGTAATCTGCATCTGAATTTCTTTTTCACTCAAATTATCATCAATTGAATTTGATCGACCAAACCATGAAGTGTACATCAAAAATTTCAAACTCAATGTTAACAACAATTTAAATGGCATTCTTTGAATTTGAATTGAAGCCATGTAAATAATCGGAAACTGTGAATATAGAGTTAGCCGTATTATAACCTAATGTATTATCATCCAACAAAACACTATGTTTAATCCAAACGTATATGTATGAAGTAATTCAAAGAATAGTGTTTTTGGCATAAATATAATTGGCCAACTATGTTGAACAAGTCAGAATCAAAATCATCATCTTTACAACATCTCAATATTGGCTGATTTCATTCAGAATACGGTGCAGATTATCACATTTAATATATCGATCGAATAAATATACCTTCACCTGTTTTACCTTTACGATAATTTTTCATGGTTGCCCATTGTGATTCTGTCACCTTTGTACTAGGCTAAGGAACTTTTGCTTTGTTGCCCGTTGTGTTTCTGGAATAGCCAAAATCCAGAGAACACTGTTGTTGTTCCTTAGCCTGCCACCATACCTACACAATGAAAGATTTTTGTGACCTATTTGTTTTTATAGGTCCATGATTGTTAGTGGCTGAAGCATTGTGAATAAACAATCCCTTTGGAACCCAAACTTGTTTAGTCCTTTTATTCTTGTTCCAATAGACATGAAATTTGTTTGTAGAATTCTTAGGAGCCCAAACTTGTACAAATTTTGTGTTCTTGTTCTTATGACTATAATTTTCAACACGATGTCCAATTATTTCACATCTAGCAAAGACACTCTTACCTTTTGCATTATCATCTACTTGTGTTTTCCCAAAGCCTAGTCCTTTTTTGTTGTTAGCAAAAATTTGATTTCCCAGTAACATGTTGAATGATTTTTCTCCTCTTGAAAAGTTATTCAGAGATTTCTCAAGGTTTTGTACTTTGGTTTTTAGTGTTGTGTTTTCAGTTACAAGTGAGGTGCATCTATTTATAAAATCCTTTTTCCTAGCGTCAATGGTTTCCTTAAGACTCAAGTTTTCTTTTTCAAGATTCTCAAAGCTATTCTTAAGTCTTGATAATTCTGAATCTAAAATTTTACATTTTTTTACAGTCTAGGTTTTGAATATTTTCAAGTTCAGATTCTAACCTAGAATTTTCATGGACAAGTTCTCTCCTATCAGATTTCAGTTTTTCAATTTTAGATTCAAGAGTATCAACTATTTTAGTAAGATCACAACACATAAAAACAAGTTCTTTATAAGAATAGTCACCTACCTCACTAGATTCCTCTGAGCTTGCTTCTGAATCTGATTTTGCCATAAGACACAAGTTAGCCTCCTCTGAGCTATTATTCAAAACTTCCTCTCCTTCTTCATCATCCCAAGTTACTGCAAAGGCCTTCTTCTTCTTTTTCTTTCCTTTGTTGTTTTTGAGAAGTGGGCATTCTTGTTTGAAGTGGCCAGGTTTCTTGCAGTTAAAGCACGTCAATTCATTATCGGAATTGTCAGAATCTTTTGACCTATTACCATTTGTTTTCTTCTTGCGTGGCCTGAATCTTGACCATTTTCTAAGATTATTGACAGCCATTGCAAGCTCTTCAATTGGATCTTCTTCTTCTTCATCGCTCTCTTCTTTGCACTTTAAGGCAATCGTCTTCTTCTTCGATTCGGAGTTGTTGCTTTCCTCCTTTGATTTAAGCTCAAGCTCATATGTCATCAAGTTGCCGATCAACTCCTTCATGCTTAGTTTACTCAGATCTTTCGATTCTTTTATTGCCGTGACTTTTGCCTCAAAGCTCATCGGTAAGACTCGTAGCACCTTCCTCACAAGCTCTACTTCAGTGAATACCTTCCCAAGCGCTCTAGCATTGTACACCAAAGTTAAAAAGCATCCAAACATGTCCTTTATGCTCTCTCCTTTGTCCATCACAAAATTCTTGTATTCATTGCTGAATAGGGCTAGACGAGACTCCTTGACTTGAGAAGTTCCTTCATGTGTCACCTCCAAAGTATGCCTAATTTCTTGTGCAGTTTTACAATGAGAAATTCTATTAAATTCAGTCTTATCAAGAGCACAGACCAAAGCATTCATGGCTTTAGCATTTGTAGTTTTTAATTTCTTATCGTTAGCATCCCACCTATCCTTAGGTTTAGGAATCTCAGTATCACCAACAGTTATAGTGGGAGATTTATAGCCAGTTTCAATAATGTCCCAAACATCATAATCAACAGAAATAAGATAAATACCCATCCTAACTTTCCAATAAGCATGATCATTCCCATTAAATATGGGTGGCCTAGCAATAGATTTCCCCTCAGAAAAAGCATTATTTGGTGGATTCATGACTCTAGAGTTAAAGAAAAATACCATGCTCTGATACCACTTGAAGGATCTAGATTAACCCTAGAGGGGGGGTGAATAGGGTTATAGCAAATTTTCTCGAATTAAACTGCAGAGAAGTAAATATGCTGAAAAGTAAATCACACACAAAATTTACCTAGCTTCGGCAATCCCCGCATATTGCTGCATTCCCAGATTTCTATTAGAATTAAACAGTCTCCCGCTTACAACCACTCTAACAGACTCGCAACCCCTGCTATCGCCTATAGAGTTTTGCAAACTCGCAAACCCTGCTCACTGAACTAATTCTAACTAGACAATCTGACACTACCTAAATCCTAGGTAGTGATTTACCAAGATTTGACAACCTTAAAAGAGAATTTAAATTTAAAACAAACTTCAAAAAAACAATTTTAAAAAAAAAACTAAAACCCTAATTAAAAATAAAACCCCTTATAATAAACAAAGAAACACCGGCCCCCTTTATTTCTCTAGCCCGTTCTGTTTTCTCTGGCTTGTGAAGAAAATGGCGGCCTCGTTAATCTTCGTTCGTTCTTTGTCCAAATTAGGGCTTTCAGAAAATATAGACGATCGCGACTATTAATGCTCGATTAAACTTGGTTCTCTTGCTTTATTTGTTGATTGTCTCTTTAGATGATGTCGGCCGCTCTCGTTCCTTTTCTTAGCTTGCAATTAAGGTTTGTGAAATTTAGGGCTTCTAGAGTTCGACTTCAATTTGGTATGTGACTTTCCTTTTTGCTTTTCTTTTATGCTCGATTGAACTCCGATTGATCGATGATTTTACCGATGATGATTGTGGGTTTATATTTGGATTTGATTGAATTTTCCACGCTTGTCGATGATGATTTGGGGTTGTATTTATATGGACTTCGTCACTTTCCTATTTTTCAATTGCCTGATATTTGTGACTTGATGCATACGGATTTGTTTTGAAGCGTTCGATTTTTCTTGAGTCATACGGCAAAAAAACTTTCCTCTTTTGATTTGTTTGACTATTTCAAAGATACGCACTTGAATTTTAATTTTTTTTATTTTTATTCTGCGTTGATTATTTTGCGTCTGCATTGTTATTCTTCGACTTGTTTAACATCTTGATTGCCACGGCTTCGGCTATCTTTGTGTTCATCCCTGTCAGCTTCGTCTCTGGCCATCTTCTCTGGTTGGTTTAACCTGAACTCCACTTGAGCATTGCATTCGTGAATTTTGATGTTGTCTGGTTGTTCACTGGTAATCGACGTTTGTGTAGTTTCCACTGTCGTCTTTGCTGCACTGAGTTGTCTGCTGTCATTAATACTTCCATGTATCACTGCACTGACTCATGTATTGTAGTCTTCATGTATGCACTGTTTCAAGTATGCTTGTTCTCTGCATTTACTTCAAACGTGTTGACTTTGTCAGATGTTATTTCATGTTTCACTCATTTGCATCACCATGTTTGAATCTTGATATTGTAGTCTGATACTTCATTGCTTGACCTGTCTGGTTCATCTTGTTTGCTGTGGCATTGTAGTTTGCATTATTGCTGCTACCTGTACTTGTATCACTATAGTCTTGGCTTTGGTTGTTGCAGTATTCATATTGTTGTGCATTTGTATCACTTGAGACTGCATGAAACTGTCTTGACCACATGATTGCATTGGTGTCACTGGTGTTCTTGTTCAAAACTGCTGTGTCACTGCATACATGTGTACTTGTGTATTTGCTCATGTACATATGTATGTGATGCTTTGTCCATACTGTGTTGATTGATCTTCATGTGCCCAGTTGATGTTCTGTTGCTCCAATTGTTTCATATGTATTAGTTTGTTGGATTCACTTGATACTGTCACATGATACTTGATATTGTTGTTGACTTTGGGTTGCACTGATTTTCATTGTGTGTCTGTTGCACTTTGGTCTTTCATTTGGTCTGCACTTGCATACTCATTGTCACTGTTTATGAGACTATCTCTGGCCTTCTTGTTCTAACTGAACTAGTCTAGAGTTGTTGTACACTTTTGGTCTTTATTTTTGCTGTTATGTTGGTGGCAATCTTGTATAACTTGTATTTGCACTTGCTCACTCCAATTTTCACAGTTGCACTTACTCCTCAGTTTTGCTTCTGCACTGTGTCTTGTTGTAGCTGGACTTGTTGTTGTATTCATGTACACTACTATGTTCATAATGTGGTCTGATTCAAAGCTTTTCCATTGTTGCTTGGATATTGAGTTGCTTCATTTATGATCTGCCATGCTTCAGTTTTATTATGCCTTGTGTTGAACCCAGTTTCAAAACTCGGGTTTGACCTTGTGCTCGTGTCGTGATTTTATTTATATTGCACGTGAGTTGAACCCAGCTTTTCATTTGGGTTTGACCTGTGCTCACCTGTCTGTGTAGCATTATCAAGTGTATATTGATGTGCACGGCCTTGTGACATGTACAGTGATACACTGTGCATGTCACATTGTTCGTGTATGATGAATGACGAACAACCCAAATAACTGAGGCAGATAATATTTTCAAAAATCCATATTTTATTTTCTATTGCAAAAATATTTCTTTTTCAATTTTACTGCGTTCGTGAACATTTTTGCAGATTGCTCAGATGCTGGATTCTAACTGGAATGAAGTTGAAGATAAACTATGAGTGTGAGTGATATGTAGTGAGAAATTTATGTAAATTGAATTGTGATGTAATTAGACTCAAAATTGTATATGTATAGCGAGAGCTTGAATTTATACTATTCAAAATTGTAATAAATATTTGTTTGAATAAAATTTCTGGTTGAATTCAAATTTTGTGTAATTTATTTTATTCAACAAATATTTATTTATCTATGAAAAATAAAATAGTACATTAACAAATACATTAAATGAATATATATATGTGTGTATATATATATATATGTTTATTATCATCAAACAAAAATCCTATAAGCGCATATTCAACAGTATGGTGTGTATAAACTTTATTTATTTAGTGAAGGTTTCTTTTGTGTATATACATTTATATTTATTGGATAAGTAACAAATCAGTTAAGATATGTTTTAAATATAGGCATACGTTTCTTAAGTTATTTCTTGCCTTTATATATTTTTGCCACCTTTAATCTTCTACCATATCTATTCATAAATGCATAAACGTGATTTTCTCCTTTTCAATCACGTACAAAGTTAACAAACTCCTCTTTTCATTTGTTTAAAAAAAAAATATACAAGATTTTTTTCCTACTCAAAATTGTGCCTTTTTAAATTTATAATTAATTTATGCGTTTCATTTTTTTATATTTCTATTTTCATCTTCTTATTTACTTGTATGGTGTGTATAAACTTTATTTATTTAGTGAAGGTTCCTTTTGTGTATATACATCTATATTTATTGGATAAGTAACAAATCAATTAAGATATGTTTTAAATGTAGGCAAACGTTTCTTAATTTATTTCTTGCCTACATATATTTCCCACCTTTTAATCTTCTACCATATCTATTCATAAATGCATAGACGTGATTTTCTCCTTTTCAATCACGTACAAAGTTATCAAACTCCTCTTTTCATTTGTTTAAGATAAATATATACAAGATATTTTCCCAACTTAAATTGTGCCTTTTTAAATTTCCTTGCCCTTTTATTTTCTAACCATTCCTAAACTTTAGCCATTCAAATCATTTTAAACCTAGCCGCCTCTTATCATTCACGTGAAATAAAAAAAAGGTTTCTCATTGTATCATTTGAGTGAGGAAGGAAATAGTCTAGATCCATGGCTTCCTTCTCTCTTCTTTTTCCACTTTCTTTTTTCTCTATTTTTTTTTCTCTTTTTCTTTTTGTTTTCTCCTTGCATAGCTCGGCCTCCACCACTACAACATCACCTCCTCCTCAGTATTAGACCATGGCCAAGCCCACTTGGTGGTTGAAAGCAAGGCTATGTTCTTTGATTCGTAATTGCATAGTTTAATCCATCTTTTGTTATGTTGAATATTATTCTTATGATTTGTGTATTTTTTATATACAAGATATGGATCCTGACTCTCCATCTACTCAAAAGTTTGGTCGTGCCTTGTCGTGCTTTGTGGAGTTTCAATCGTGTATTGTGAATTTGATTCTAGCTTTTAAAAGGTGAGTTTTTATCACTCTAGACATATGTACTTATATTATTGTGGAATAATGACAAGTGGATCTGTATAAATTGATATGTCATTCATACATGTTTGTGATATGTTATATGATGTTAAATGTTGTTTATATATTTGTTGCATCATCTAATATGTATTTATATGTTATACTACTCATTTTATATAATGTATCTCCCACTGCAAGTTTCCTGTCACTATGGGCTGAAATGATAGGCTCAAATGATTTTTACTGCATTTATTTACTTGGGATTGCGGGTTTGAAATGATAGAACCCGGATATTTTTTAAATTACGGATTGAAATGATACATATCTGTATCACTTGACCTAGGTTAGAAAATTTTATACAGACCCATGGATAAAAAAAATTATAATAGTTTCCTAAAATTATTAAGTATTCTGAATTTATAAATATATGGAAATTTAAAAAAAAAAATTGATTTAAAGATTTAGAATATAAAGAGATATTGGTTTTCTATAAGTTAAGATTTTATAAGTTGATTTTGGTTTTTAATTGTAATGAAAAAAATCTTTATTTCGTTTTAAATTTGTAATTTAAAAATTTGGAATATAATATACAACTTAATAATGAAATTTGATTTAATGTGGAATTCTAAATCTAGCCTACTAGTTGGAATGAATTTTATTCCATGAAGCGGATATGTTTATATAAATAGGTTCACAGTGATTTTCTAAGTTAAGTTGCATAAGTTAATGTATAAAATGTAATTTATATATATGACTTAACTTGATGATTGGAAATTGGTTTTCAAATGGAGATTTTAAGTTAAGAAAATAAGGTATTTTAAATTGAAGAAACATGTAAAGTTAAATTACTGAAAGAAAAGTGTAAAGTTTTTAATTAATGAAAGAAACGTGTAAAGTCCTAATTAATGAGAGAACATGTAAAGTTTTTAATTAATGCAAGAAACATGTAAAGTTTCAATTAATGAAAGAAAAGTGTAAGTTTTAATTAATGCAAGAAACGTGTAAGTTTTAATTAATGCAAGAAACGTGTAAGTTTTTAATTAATGAAAGAAACGTGTAAGTTTTTAATTAATGAAAGAAACGTGTAAAGTCCTAATTGATGAAAGAAACGTGTAAATTCCTAATTAATGAGAGAACATGTAAAGTTTTTAATTAATGCAAGAAACATGTAAAGTTTTAATTAATGAAAGAAACATGTAAAGTTTTAATTAGTGTGGTATTAATAAAATTAATAAATGCTCTTTACTGTAATAGGAATGAAAATTTAAAACGTACATTTGATAATGTTAGTTTTAATTAGTGTAATATTGAAAAATGATAAATGCTCTTTACTATAATAAATGAAAGTTAAAACGTACATTTGACATGTAAGTTTTAATCAATGTAATGGTGTATTTTAAATTGATTAAAATGATAAATGTTACTTACTGTAATAATAAAATGTAAGTTGATAATGTACATTTGATATGCAAGTTTTAATTTATGTAAATGGCATACTTTAGATGATTAAAATAATAAAGTTTCTTTATTGTAATAATAATGTAAGTTAATAAGGTGCTTTTAACTTAACACAAGAATTTCAGCCTTAAATTGGATATTACAGCAACAAAGTTTATTTAACTATAAGGCTATGATAAAATGACCATCTTAAATTTGTAAGCATATAAATACTTTGATTTTATAAAATGTTAAAGTGGAAAGTATTACATTCCAAAAATGCTATGATTCCTTAAGGTAACATTTCTGAAATGCTATGATAAGTTGAAGGAATATTTCAAGTTTAATAAATTGAAGAAAATATTCAGTGATTTGGAAATTTGGGTTTTATTTAAATGATATATTATTGAATTAGTTTTGAAATGGAAATGATAAAATTGTGATATGGTTTTGAAATGAGTATGATATTTTTTTGAACGTATATACTATTTTGAAAGAAATGACATGATTTTGAAATGGATATTCTAGTTTGATTTGAAAGTATAAATGATTTTGAAATAAATATCCATGGGTTATAATAACGTTTGGTTGTTAAAGAGACCGGGATCGGAAGTTGTCATACCCTCTGCCAACTCCGAAAACCACTTTAACAACCGTGTACGCGGTGGAGATTTCAGAATGAAGTAGGATGGTGGCGGCGTTTCCTTTGAGGTAAATATGTGGACCCAACTCCCGTGAGTTGGCATAAGGTGGCTAAAACAGGAGCGATCGACGGGTTAATGAGGTAGCACCTTTGATTCGACACGTCCGTTCGATATTATACTTTGACTTTGTATTGATTCGGTGGCCACTTTTGATTTTTTATTTGGGGATGTGGCTCGAGGTGGGCGGTAGCTGTGCGCTACGAGTTACCACTGACCCGGAAGCGTAATTGGTATATCTACCCTAGCATTTCCTAGTTGTGCCGTGTCACCAATCATATCGCGCCTTGTACGAGTTTAGATTTCTCCCGTTGCCCGTGTGGTATCCTCTGGTGGCTTCCCGATCAGGAGGGACTATGATATTGGATGGACTACTGGGACTATTACGTGTTAAGATGGAAAATGTAAAGCCTTATTGCTATTTAAAAGTATGTTTATTTTACTATAGACATTATTATAATAGCGAAATATTACTACATAGTAAATAGTTTAACGGATCCTTAGAGGATGGGCGGTCCCAAGCATCCTTTAAGTTACTTGTACCTTATATTATAGTTCACTTGAGTTGGTTTACATTGTATAAGTATGTATATCCGGACTCGAGTGTTTTGTGTTTTCTTTACGCTCGGGTCAGAATGAGTGATACAGCATTTGAGACTCACCTTCGAAGTTGAAAGCTTTGCTCGAAGATCCAGCTATATATTTCACTTTCGGTTAACCAGTTGATTCCAGTTATCCGGTTGATTCCAATGATGTATTATGATTCATACCTGGTTATCATGTTGAGACCTCCGTTGTATCTTGTTATCTCTGTTGTATCTTGTTTGACTCTGATGTATTTATTTAGTAGCTTCATGAACTACTATTTCTATACTTCCGCTGCATTTATTACTCTGTGTCTGTGATATGTGATTTATTTGTTTACTGTTTATGCTGCGTTTTGCCCAATTTATTTTACAATTCGGTATTTTGAGCAATTCAAGTCCGACATGTGCGGATGCGAATGGTTGAAAATATCGGGTCGTTACAAAAGCCATTGAATTTAAATTCAAATTCCCAAATCAATACCTTTAAAATAGTTTAACCCATATAAACTCATTTATAAGTTGAATAGCCTTTTTAAACCCTAGTTTTCAAATCATAGAATTTAATTTTAAATATTGAATTCAAATTTAAATCAAAATATTTAAATTTCAAAACTCAATCGAGTTATTCAACATAAATTTCATCTTTAAAATTCCATTTCAAAAGATTTTCACTTTAATCCCAAAACATTTCAAAAACGTTTGGATTTAAATATTCAACTTTTAAACTATTTCAAAATCTATGATTTAATCGATTTCCCGTGAAATCCATTTTTGTGTGTGTATAAGTGTGGTCCAGGGGTTTAACACAATAGTGCAACATCATTCAATCATCATTGATCAGAACACAGAAATATAGTTGATAAGCGATATAAGCTATAACCTTATCATCCATTCACAAATAATAAACAAATGTAAATAAATGAATAAATTATACACGGCTCAATCCACAGAACACAATGTCATAGATCAGATAGGACAATCAAGTCAAGGAATCTCCCACAATACAATCATTCATAAGTAAGGTAAAGTATTTAATAATCATTTATAAACAAGATTAATTAATTGTTTAATCCTAATTAATTCAATTTATTTCCAATTAAATTAATTAATCATGAATTTATTACCCAATCCTGATAAATTAATTACAAATCATTTGATATAAATTAATTAAGAAATCATCTTAATTAATTAAATTATTCTTAATTAATCATATTTATTAAATTAGTCTTTAAACTAATTTCATAATTAATTAACCTTAATAAATCAAAATACCCAAAATTTATTACAATAAGTGATTAATCCTTAATTACTTTCATTAAGTAATCACATTTAAACAATTTATAATTGATTATCTAAATTAATTTATCCAATTAATTATTAACATTAATAACTTTAGTCAATATTTAATAATCCTTAGTTAATTATCTTTATTAACTAATAATATCTCTTTAATTACTTACTTAAGGAAATTTCTTAGATTTAAATCATTATTAATCATTTCAAATTAATCTAATTTATTAATTTATAGATAAAATAAATCATTCTTTAATTACCTTATTAATTAAATCATTTTTATTACCTTAATTATCTCTAAGATAATCCATACCAGAGATACATCACGGCCTCCTCGCCACATTCCCCCACCTGCGATCGCCTGAATCGAAATATTGAAGACGAAAAATAACCCGCGATAATCACGTACGAAACGCAGGCTTAAACCCTAAATTGATTTAAATCTCCAACCTCGATGAATTAAAAATTCATCTTATATTTTTCCTATGATCTACTATGCTTCAACTACCACCATGCCAAGTTTCAATCTCTGAAAGTTAGCCGATCACCAGAAACTCACGAAAACCCATTTTCAGTTCAACTCCAAACTGCTCTCAAACCACTCACTTAAAAATCATCAAACTTGGCTTAAAATTCCTATCTTCTAATGCCGATTCGTATTATATAATCGAATCTCAAAATTGTGACACTCGAACTTTATCAAAAATTAAGATTTCCTCTGTAAAAATCAAGTTTTTCACACTGAATGTACTCATGCTTCATGAAACTATTTTTAACTTATAATTCATACTTGAACACTATTATTTCGTTTTGAAACCAAAGTCTAATTCTAATTAGATGATAAGGATTTTAATGTTTTTCTTGTTTAATACGACCCTGTGATTAAACAGAGAAGGAAAATGGGAGTCTCAGACAGTTTTGATATGTAACTATATATAGAATTAAACTAAGAGAAATCTATAAGCAAAAACAATATAAATCATACTCACAATCGATACTAAGACCTGAAGTAAATTTGTTTACTCACTTGGAGTTGAAGTGGAGAAGAACAGAGCATATTTTGAAAGCAGCTTTTGCTGTGATTTTTTTGAAAACTGGAATGCTTGCTTGGTGTTCGAAACTGAAATGCTTCTTGCCTTTGAAAACTTGAAAACTACATGCATGCAAGCTTCTAGATTGAAGAAAAATTTTCTCAAGTTTTGATTTCTTTAGTTTATGAAAAATGCAGGCATTTGATTGTTGTTTAAGTTTTGTAAAAAAAAAAGTTACTATTTCTGGTTTTGCCGTGTGATGAACGAATTTGAGATGAGAAGATATATATAGAAATGAGATTGTACAGGGGATATTATTTTGTACACAGGTGATGTATATTTGAAATCTTTTTTTTTATTAATAGGGTGGCTGCAAATCTTATTATTTCCTTGTGTACAAAAGATATGGCATTAAATTTCCTTGTCTTGTTTCATAAGCTTAGTTATATCTTATATTTAGTTTGTTTCATTCCATGCTTTAATTCGGCTAATAGTTACATATGTTGCGTACTAAGGTAATGGCATTAAATGCCTTGGTACTTTATGTCTTCCTTTGTCTTCTTATTTTGCAAGCCAAAGATATTTTTTCCTGTTTTATTAACTATGCACATTGAGGCTAAGATGATATGTTAAGGCTTGCATTAATTAGTTTGTACAATATACTTATTTTTCCTTTTTTCCCTTATTTCGGTTGTACATGTATGAGTCAAATCTTGGTTGTCTTCTTTTTGCAAGCTCTTGTTTAATACATATACTAGTGTCTTCTTTTGCAAGCTTCAAAGACACTTATTTTTTTCCTAAGTACATTCATATGTTCGTTTCTAGGCTTTATACTTGTCTATATTTGTTTAACTTATCTTTAGATCTTTAATCAATATGTTTACTTTCTTATATATATTTTAATTTCCATTTCTAACCTAAATATTTATTTTTTTAACTTAGATATTGACTATCTTTACATTATTTATAAAACCCAATTCATATTTAATTCAAATACATTTCTCAACAAATTCATATTTTAACTAATATTTTATATTGATTAACATTTAATTTCATAATTTTTATTCAAAAATGAAGTTAATCATTAATTTAAAATTAAAATTCGGGATCGTTACATGAACGATGGTTGATAGTCACATATGAACTTAACATCTTTTTTATCGATGATTGGTGCAAAGGAACCGATGTTGGATTTAGGTAACTCCTATCTGAAAACCACTTCGAACCAATGTATACGTTTGAAAGTCAAGACATGTTAAAGATTATGATTATTAAAGACAGGGGATCTTCTTAATGTTGGGCTTGTTGTCACGAGTCCTTGGAGTTTACCCCACGGTGTATTTATATGGCAGTGGTGTCTGCATTCTGAAAATCTTCATTGTATTGAAGACCGAAGATCTTCGTAGAGAAAGAACTGCTTGTTGACATTCTCTGGGTCGATCCCAATATAGATATATTTATTATAGCAGTGGTTCTGTCATATTTTGCAATCTTCGTAATGCAAGAACTACTCACTATTGATCCTAGGGGTGATTCCTAAAGATGTGGTAGGAGGCATGCCTTTGGTTTCGTTCATTCCCAAAATGAACTTGTATGGACGAATGTCTGACATTGCATTTTTGAGATCATAACGTTGACTTTCGCAAACATCCATCTGTTTGGTGGCAGGGAAGGCAACTTCCCTTAGCTTAACACACTTCTCTGAGACGTATGAGCTCAGAGCTTGTATGTTCGTGAAAGTCAATAGTGATCGAAAGAATGTCAGTGTGGCATTCTAAGTGGAATGTGATTTGTGGAAGGATAAACTGTGGCTTTGTGTGAAATAAAGTGTGGCTTTGGAGAAGTTAAGCATAGCCTCACGATCCTCATACCTCGGAGATGATACGGGTAATTATGTCGTCTGTAGGACATATATTTAAGGTTATCAGTTGTATGAGTATAAAGGAGTCCAATGGAACCTGGATCCTCAAGGCATTTATTTTAATATAGTGGCTTACTTGTGAGCAGTGACAAGTGTGACGACCCGGAATTTTTAAGCAATTTAAATTAGAATATTTAATTGATTTTAAATATTCAATAGAGTTAATTCTAACTTAAATTCAAATATCACCATTTATTGGATAATTAAATTTATTGAATCAAATAAGTTGAAGTTGGGTAAAATGTTGAATCTATAGTTTTAAGTCTGTTAAAAATAATTTGAAAGCTTATAAAATTTATATTGATAGCACGGAAGGAAGTGAAAGTGTTGAAATCGAATTTGGAAGTGTTTTGTTAAGTTTTAAAATTTATCGTTAAACCAATATTTTAAAAATAGCCTTCCGAGGCGTAGTCTCGAAATTTGATGAAACCAGTTCCATTGGGTCCGTAATATTGAATTATTATCGAATTTCAAATTTCGTATTGATCAGAGTTGTTGTGTGAGCGTACGTTATATAAACACGCTGAAATCTATATCGAATTCAATTTAAAACTAGGTACCTAAACGAGATATTTTTGAATATAAAAATATAAATTTTTAATCAGCAGCCACCCTGTATTTCCTTAGCCGACCTATCTCTGTTGAAGCCGACACGTAAAACAATTTTTCATGCTAACATTTTTCCTGTCTCCCTATTCTTTCTTCACAAATATAGACAGATTCACAAAGAGAATGAAGGGCTTCAAGATTTCAAATTAATGGCCGAATAAGGATTTCTTTCCTCAGTTTACATTCTTGAAATTCTCCACCTTTCTATTTTCAAAATCTTAGAGTGCCGAATTCTTTCTCCCTTCTCCTCCCAGATTTTTATTTCCAATTTAAACCCATCTCTTAATTTAAACCGTGATTCTTTTTCAATTTCCCTATTCCCAATTCAATTCAAAGCCCTAGAAGCTTTCTTTGGAAAATTTAATGGCCAAGCGAAACATCCCTCGTTCGACTTAAAAAACCTAAATTGTGACTTCATTCACTTCTCTGTTCGAGCGAAACAATTCGAATAGCAAAATCGAAGCAACTTCAATATCTTCAATTCCCAGTATAATCGCGATCGCCATCGCGAGTGGCGCTCTGGCAAGATTTATATCGTCTTGAGGAGGACGTGTCGCGAGCAGTGGCCTTAGGTGCATCGAATCATGAGGAACCGCGACTAGGTTTGGTGGATGGTCAACTGTGGCGTGAGTTGGGGAGGGGCGACTGATGCTCGCAATAGGAAAGGCAACCCTAACCGATTTAGAGGTGATCGATATCAGAGGGAGAGCTAGGGCTTGGCGATGATTGGGTGTGTGTGCTCGGGTATCATCACAGTCAGGTAATTTAAAAATGAAATAAAATTTTATTCTAGTTAAGGAAGTTTAAAACTCTGTGAACTCAATTTGTTTATTGTTAATTATCAGGATATATGTATATAACTTAGTATATCATTTTCAGTAAAGAATTTTTACTGCTACTGTTTAGTTTTCTATATTGTAGAATTTAGATTTATATATAGGTATTTATGTATGCAGTAAATTATAGATGCAGATTTTATATATATATAAACGGGAAATTTGTTTATATGGAAAAAAATGTTTAAACTAGCTTATTAATTATCTTAGTGACCAAAAAGATTTTTTTTTAAGGGAAATTTAATTTAAATTTTTTTATATATATAATTGGTCAATTAAATTTATTAAATGGTAGTTAATTGTTCAACTAGTTCAAATATTAATAAATTGTATTAATATTTATATAAGGTCAAAATTTGGGAGATAATGGTCGAGATAGAATTGGATTGCCAAACGAAAAGCAAAAGGTGAGTTAATCTCACTCAGTTGAATTTTTATTTAAATTTAAATGGTTAAATTTAAATAATTGGATGAATGGTTGAATTGATCGATATGCTATATTATAGTATATATTACATCTTGGAATGATTGATTTCCCGCATTTATATAGCGGATGAGACCCTATGCGTCGCATAATAGCGGATGATTTTATATAAATTCCATATACAGCGATATTCCACCTCGAAGTGGAATTGGTATTGTGCTAACATCTGTGGATGCAGGGAAACAGGTTGGAGGGATTCGACTGGATTCTCCTCAAAACATATAATTTTGTTTAAATATTCTGTAATATGATTTTTGATATCCTGTGATGAATTATTTGGAAATTGGATGTTATGGATTGGATAGATCTATTTGAATTTGCTGAGTTATCGAAATCTCTAGAACTAGACTTGTGAAATGAAATAAAAGAGTAAATTTTTAAGTAAAATATCTATAAAGAATTTGAATAAATTAAAGAATGAACTGAAAGATAAATAAAAGTAATTCTTTTAAAAATTCGGATAATTCAATTCTGAGTATTAAAATGGGAATTTGAATAACCAGAGAAATAATAAATTTTAAAGCTTAAGGGATATTATTAAAAAAATAAAGAATATATTTTTCAATTTGAGGTTTAAAGTTAATTAAAGGATGTAGAAGGAATTTGGGAATCTGAATTGATATTTCCAGTTAGAAGGGTTTAAAACCTTAATAAAGAGATAAAAATCTTAAAGTAAATAGATTTTGAAATAAACGAAGTAAGAGAAGGAATTTATTTCAAAGTGAAGTAAAATTTTGAGATCAAGTGTAAATTAATTAAGTGTTTGGGATTTGAAATTTAAAAAGAAGGTGAGATTTCAGAATTTATAACTAGGTTTCAAAAGGGGAATAAAGTATCGATGGATATTTTAGGATATAAATTCAAGGTAAGAATTTATTTAAGGAATGGAACTTTGTTTAAAAATAAAGGGTGATTTATTTTTAAAAGATGCGAAAGAGAAGAGTATTTCCCTGGATAGCCAAGTATGGTTTTCAAAGAAATTTTAAAATAAATTTAAGGTTTTAATAATGTTTAAAAAGCATGTTTTGGAAGATTTATTATTTCTAAATGTCAACCTTTGAAGTAAGTATATTTTGTTCGAATTATTATTGTAATAACTATATAAAAGTGACTTGGTATTATGATTAAAAGAGGAAATTTAGTTTTTATTTTATAAAGTGTTTTACTTAAAATATTCTTAAAGTATATATATTTTTATAAAGTATTAAAGTAGATTTCATTTTTATATTATAAAATATTTTATTATAAAGTGATTTTAAAGTTTCTTTAAATCTAAAATATTTTGTACTTGGTGTTCCAGTGGAAATAAATAATTGGGAAATGTATTCCGTAAGAGGAAAACTGGTTTGGAACTATTTTCAAAAAGGGGTTGAAATTGGAAAATATATCTTGTGAAGATATTTTGGAATAATAAATAATTTGGAGAAATTATTTCTGTTTGATGGATGATGTGAATGTTAATTGATAGTTAAATAACCGACTATCGATATCGGCCAAATGCGCTGATCGTTTCGAAGAGACCGGGATCGAGATTTATTTCTCGAAAACCACTTCGATTCGGTTTGTACGTTTCGTGGGAAACGAGTTTGGATTCGAAGTTGGAGCAGTGAAGTGCGAGGGCTAGTCGCTACTAATCCTAAGGATATTTCCAAAATGGATGTAATAGGAATAGTGCCTTCGGTTCCGTTCGAACCCGGGACGGACTTGTATGGATGAATGTTTTCAAAACATCGCCAGGTGGACGATGAGCATTTTAAGGGATATGTTCTATAAAGGTAACGCTTAGCCTCAAGCCTAATCAAATGGGAATGGCTGAAAATCAGGGGTTATGCAGCAAGGCCTCGTGGGTAGCCCCCACTGGAGGGGGAGGTCATCCCTGTCTAGATGTCCCTTTTATTTCGGCTTAGTGGGCGGTTGCTGATCCCAACCGCGGGGTGATCCTGCTCGGGACTGTCCAGTAAGGGATGGTTCCGGTCTTGTGTTGCAGGGGAGTTAGGGTGGGTCCTCGGTACGCTGATCTAGACCAGGTGCTGTGACAGGTGGTACCCCAGTGCCTAGCCATTAGTTGGAATCCATTTTCCACACGCGCCCGTACGGTTTTGATTGTGCCCAACTATTGCTGAAACGTGAGATGCAAGCATTTCAGCTAGATTCTATTTTACTTTCTATATACACTATTATAATATCAGAGGATTTTAATAAAAAAAAATTGTTTTAGCTATCGTGAGGTAAAAACCCGACATGTTTATTTATGGCGTGGTCTTAGGAGATGCTTCTGTTTTCAAAGGATTTTTGAAACTTTAATAATCAATTGAGTGTGATTTTCTCACGCTGGTTTTCCAGACTGACTCGGATGTTATTTATCTGTAATGTTCGGGTCGGACCAAGTATTGTAGGATCCAGGATATGAAGCCGTGGAGCTCAGGAGACGGGCTGGATGACGATGCGTATTTTCGTACTTGTTTATGTATATATATTCCGCTGTGTTGAGTTGCTGTGTATCCATTTGTATGATGTTGATGTTGAGATGTGATTGATGTACTCTGATGATGTGATATATAAACAGCTATATTTGATTTTGGTGTAAAGGTATGTTAATATCAATTATATTTTATTCCGCTGCGAGGGTTAGATTCTGTTGTTGTTTTCTGTTTTCTCTCCTTCTACCTCTTCTTTTTTAACCCAATGGTTCGAACTTCTGTACAACTTGGGTTGATTGTTGTAGAATAGTGTTGACTCAAGGGGTATGGATTTGCGGGCTGTTACAGTGGTATCAGAGCTTAGGTTGGTGATAACCTTGGCTCTGGTAGGAATTACTCATTGAATGAGTTTGAGTGTATTAATAGATATGAGCGTGTATTTGTTAGTGATTATAAAATGATTTTATATTGTGTTGATTGGTTTATTGAGTAGTATATGGATTCTGGTCAACATGAGTAATTAACGTTATTGATAGGGATCTCTAAACACTTGAATAGAACAATTCGACACAGTATTGTTTTAAAGTAGAGTAAATGAAATAATTTCACCCAAATTATTTTTGTATACAAAAGATATAATTTTTGTGGAATATTATAGTATTTGGATGCTTGGTTGTTAAGGAGTGATAATATTAGATTATTATCATTTAAATGTAAAAATTGAGTAAGAATCGAGTTATAACCAAAGGTAAAGAATAAAACTTACAACAAATGGAATTTGAAAATATAGATTGTAAATGTAATGTATAAATTGAAATAAACTTTATATATAAATGAGATTATAATTTTGAAATAGAATTCCAGAGAATATTTGAAAATAAATTATGATGAAAATTCCAGAGTAAGGTTGGAATATAAATTGGAGGGATTTCGAATTAGGAATTTTGGGGGAACAAGTTTAAATTCCTTTGGATTTGGAAATGGTTTTCAAAGGTTTTAGAGAAATAATAGTATTACTTCAGAAATATTTTTGAGTTGAATTTGAAATCATGAGAGATTTGGAAATTGGAAATATTTGGAAATGTTGTTAAAGAGATAAAAGCACTAAACTCTTTCGGTCGCTGGAAAATAATTCTGATGATGATCGCGACATCATCGGTGTTCAAATTCGAGTTTTCAAGAGAGGAATTGCTACCTGAATATTTTAAATTGGAATTGTTTGCGAATTGGGTTTGGTTTTGAAATTCAAAGGGATAATTGAATTTTCCACAGGATTTTGGATGTAGTTGATTTCAAAGTTGATTTTGAAACTTTGGGGAAATCCTTTAAACTCTGGAAGCTTATTTAAAATAATTATGGAATAATAATTTGAAAACAAAATTAAAAATAAAATATGGATGAGATTGATTGTAAATAAATGAATATGAATATAAATAAGTTGTGGCTTATAAAAATTGGAAGTAAGATAAATAAGCCAAAATAAAATATTTTGAGTTCTAGGAAGTGAATGAAAATCCAAAACATAAAATTATAAAATAAATAGGATGAACTCCAGTAAAATAGATAAATAGATTTTGGAATAAAAATCAAATATTGATTAAATGCAAGTTGAATACCAATTTGATGAGACAAATGTTTGGTTTGTAAATAAATGATGGAATGCAAAATGAACTGAACGGAGTTAATTGGAAATGAAACAGAATAAAGTATAAATTGAATTGGTATCAATTTTAAGTAGTATAAACTAGAATGGATATTCTATTAAGTGAATATCATTGAATTTACATAGAAATGGTCGTCGTTGACACAAACAAATTTGTATAGAATTTTATGAGGTAATATAAGCCAAATGAATTGATTTTTTTTGAATCAATCGTAACGAATATATGTTCGTTTGGATTTAAAATGAATTGGATGTAAGCAATGGAGTGTAAACCATTGGAATTAAATGAAATGGCATTAAAACTTGATTGGAAGCATTCAAAATAAATGTCGGAATATTTCACATGTGCTTATGGAAGTATATGTTATGCATTGTTTATAGAATCCATGTTTTAGCCATTTATATTTAAGTGAAATGTTAATAAACTTCGTATATTTGTCACTTACCCGTGTAAATTGAGTAAGTACACGTTTTGGAAGCTGCTTTGAATGGATTTGAATGCGCGAATTTGCTTAAATAAATAGCCGCTTGCTTAAAAATGCTAAAATAAGGTACGCTTGCGCAAAAAAAATTCAAAATAGGAGATATGAACTGCATGTATTGATATATATTGTGATTTCCGGCCTGAGGCAGATGTGTATATATATTTTTGCATCCTGCGATATCGCAGAAGTCCCTCCATACAAAGGAGACTCTGCCAAAAAAATTCATAAATCTTGGGAGTTAGAAAATTTTTGAAATTTTTGGAAATTTTCACTAACGGCAAATGGAAAAATTGGTTAACAAATGGAATTGGAACTGAATGATTGAAATCTATTTGAAATGTGAATGTAAATTAAATGAAATCGAAGGAACTAAAGAAAGTAAAGTTTGTAAATAAACATTAATTGAGACTTAAATTAATTAGTAAGTGAAACTAATTCAATATTCAAAATGGAAGCCAAATTGAATTCAAGTAGAATTGTAAAGGCAAAAGTGAATAGAATTGGATATGAACTTCAATAGTAAAGTGAAGATAAATATAAGAAGTATGTAAAATATTTATATTGAACTTAAGAAGTATGGTGAGATTCTTAAGTAATTGGGTATTAAGGAAAATTATTCTAGGTGAATAATTGAATGACGATTAAAATTTGAAGTTGTGAAATGGGATAATTGAGGATAAGTGAATAACAGTCAAACTGAAAGTGAATAAAAAAGGATTTGATATAATTGATAATCAAATGAAATTTATACGTAGGCCGTACGTATATTATTTATTTGCATAGCTATATTGATCCAGAATTCGAACACAGAATTTCGAGATAGTTATATCGATCCGAGTTGGAATTTTTCTCTCGATTTTCGACGGCGAACCTGGATATGGAGTTTTGATTGATTCTGAAAATTCTCCATCATAGTTTGTAGCTATGCAAGGAGAATAACGGTTTCTGATCAAGAAACCAGATCTGAGTCCGCTAGGAAGTCGGATGGATGATACTAGTTCGGAAGTGAAATTGTGTGATCGAGCGAGCGATCGAATTTGATATTGCGTACGAATGGCATATGTACATCGTACGGCTTGAATGAATAGATATTGAAATTCTGTAAAGGAATCGGTAAAATAATTTTGAATGTTGTGATTGGATATTATTGCTAAGTAGAATATGCAGGTATTATAAAGGAAAAAGAAAATTTGGTTTTGGTTTCGAAGATAAATTTGACTTGTTCGACAAAAAGATATGTGTGTAAATTTCAGTATGAAATTGGATTGGGTTTTTGATCTAGCCACTTGGATTTTTGTTTTCTTTTGAGTATTGGAGGCCGTAGAGCCATTTTGTAGCTGTACCGAGCTAGCCGCGCAAAGGAGACGCTGGCGAAATTTTTCGGAATTTAGAGAGTTAGAAAATTTTTGAGAAAGTTCTGATAATTTAAATTTAAATTTAAATTTAAAGTTGAATAATAGAAGCAAATAGTATTGTTTGAAACTATGGGAAAGTTTGGGAAGTTGGTAAGAATGGAAATGGGTCTTCTATAAAAAGATAGTTGGTTGGATGTGGAATTGTTGGTTTGAGAAAAAGTAAACAGGTATTGGAGCATTCTTCCTAACTAGTAATTTCGGGGACGAAATTCTTTTAAGGGGGAAGTAATGTGACGGCCCGGAATTTTTAAGCAATTTAAATTATAATATTTAATTGATTTTATATATTCAATAGAGTTAATTTTAACTTAAATTCAAATATCACCATTTATTGGATAATTAAATTTATTGAATCAAATAAGTTGAAGTTGGGTAAAATGCTGAATCTGTAGTTTTAAGTCTGTTAAAAATAATTTGAAAGCTTATAAAATTTATATTGATAGCACGAAAGGAAGTGAAAGTGTTGAAATCGAATTTGGAAGTGTTTTGTTAAGTTTTAAAATTTATCGTTAAACCAATATTTAAAAAATAGCCATCCGAGGCGCAGTCTCGGAATTTGATGAAACCAGTTCCATTGGGTCCGTAATATTGAATTATTATCGGATTTCAAATTTCGTATTGATCAGAGTTGTTGTGTGAGCGTACGTTATATAAACGCGTTGAAATCTATATCGATTCAATTTAAAACTAGGTACCTAAACGAGATATTTTTGAATATAAAAATATAAATTTTTAATCAGCAGCCACCCTGTATTTCCTTAGCCGACCTATCTCTGTTGAAGCCGACATGCAGAACAATTTTGCACGCTAACACCTTTTCCTGTCCCTATTCTTTCTTCACAAATATAGACAGATTCACAAAGAGAATGAAGGGCTTCAAGATTTCAAATTAATGGCCGAATAAGGATTTCATTCCTCAGTTTACATTCTCGAAATTCTCCATCTTTCTATTTTCAAAATCTTAGAGTGCCTTCTCCTCCCAGATTTTTATTTCCAATTTAAACCCATCTCTTAATTTAAACCGTGATTCTTTTTCAATTTCCCTATTCCCATTTCGATTCAAAATCCTAGAAGCTTTCTTTGAAAATTTAATGGCCGAGCGAAACATCCCTCGTTCGACTTAAAAAACCTAAATCGTGACTTCATTCACTTCTCTGTTCGAGCGAAACAATTCGAATAGCAAAATCGAAGCAACTCCAATATCTTCATTTCCCAGTATAATCGCGATCGCCATCGCGAGTGGCGCTCTGGCAAGATTTATATCGTCTTGAGGAGGACGTGTCGCGAGCAGTGGCCTTAGGTGCATCGAATCGTGTGGAACCGCGACTAGGTTTGGTGGATGGTCAACTGTGGCGTGAGTTGGGGAGGGGCGACTGATGCTCGCGATAGGGAAGGCAACCCTGACCGATTTAGAGGTGATCGATAACAGAGGGAGAGCTAGGGCTTGGCGATGATTGGGTGTGTGTGCTCGGGTATCATCACAGTTAGGTAATTTAAAAATAAAATAAAATTTTATTCTAGTTAAGGAAGTTTAAAACTCTGTGAACTCAATTTGTTCATTGTTAATTATCAGGATATATGTATATAACTTAGTATATCGTTTTCAGTAAAGAATGTCTACTGCTACTGTTTAGTTTTCTATATTATAGAATATAAATTTATATATAGGTATTTATGTATGCCGTAAATTATAGAAGCAGATTTTATATATATATATATATATATATATATATGTAAACAGGAAATTTGTTTATATGGAAAAAAAATGTTTAAACTAGCTTATTAATTATCTTAGTGACTAAAAAGATTTTTTTTAAAGTAAATTTAATTTAAATTTTTTTATATATATAATTAGTCAATTAAATTTATTAAATGGTAGTTAATAGTTCAATTTGTTCAAATATTAATAAATTATATTAATATTTATACAAGGTCAAAATTTGGGAGATAATGGTCGAGATAGAACTGGATTGCCAAACGAAAAGCAAAAGGTGAGTTAATCTCACTTAGTTGGATTTTTATTTAAATGGTTAAATTTAAATAATTGGATGAATGGTTGAATTGATCGATATGCTATATTATAGTATATACTACATCTTGGAATGATTGATTTCCCGCATTTATATAGCGAATGAGACCCTATGCGCCGCATAATAGCGGATGATTTTATATAAATCCCATATACCGCGATATTCCACCTCGAAGTGGAATTGGTATTGTGCTAACATCTGCGGATGCAGGGAAACAGGTTGGAGAGATCCGACTGGATTCCTCAAAACATATAATTTTGTTTAAATATTCTGTAATATGATTTTTGATATCCTGTGATGAATTATTTGGAAATTGGATGTTATGGATTTGATAGATCTATTTGAATTTGCTGAGTTATCGAAATCTCTAGAACTAGACTTGTGAAATGAAATAAAAGAGTAAATTTTTAAGTAAAATATTTATAAAGAATTTGAATAAATTAAAGAATGAATTGAAAGAGAAATAAAAGTAATTCTTTTAAAAATTCAGATAATTCAATTCTGAGTATTAAAATGGGAATTTGAATAACCAAAGAAATAATAAATTTTGAAGCTTAAGGGATATTATTAAAAAAATAAAGAATATATTTTTAAATTTGAGGTTTAGAGTTAATTAAAGGATGTAGAAGGAATTTGGGAATCTGAATTGATATTTCCGGTTAGAAGGGTTTAAAACCTTAATAAAGAGATAAAAATCTTAAAGTAAATAGATTTTGAAATAAATGAAGTAAGAGATGGAATTTATTTCAAAGTGAAGTAAAATTTTGAGACCAAGTGTAAATTAATTAAGTGTTTGGGATTTGAAATTTAAAAAGAAGGTGAGATTTCAGAATTTATAACTGGGTTTTAAAGGGGAATAAAGTATCGATGGATATTTTAAGATATAAATTCAAGGTAAGAATTTATTTATGGAATGGAACTTTGTTTAAAAATAAAGGGTGGTTTATTTTTAAGAGATGTGAAAGAGAAGAGTATTTCCCTGGATAGCCAAGTATGGTTTTCAAAGTAATTCTAAAATAAATTTAAAGTTTTAATAATGTTTAAAAAGCATTTTTTGGAAGATTTATTATTTCTAAATGTTAACCTTTGAAGTAAGTATATGTTGTTCATATTATTATTGTAATAACTATGTAAAAGTGACTTGGTATTATGATTAAAAGAGGAAATTTAGTTTTTATTTTATAAAGTGTTTTATTTAAAATATTCTCAAAGTATATATATTTTTATAAAGTATTAAAGTAGATTTCATTTTTATATTATAAAATATTTTATTATAAAGTGATTTTAAAGTTTCTTTAAATCTAAAATATTTTGTACTTGGTGTTCCAGTGGAAATAAATAATTGGGAAATGTATTCCATGAGAGGAAAACTTGTTTGGAACTGTTTTCAAAATGGGGTTGAAATTGGAAAATATATCTTGTGAAGATATTTGGAATAATAAATAATTTGGAGAAATTATTTCTGTTTGATGGATGATGTGAATGTTAATTGATAGTTAAATAACCGACTATCAATATCGGCCAAATACGCTGATCGTTTCGAAGAGACCGGGATCGAGATTTATTTCTCGAAAACCACTTCGATTCGGTTTGTACGTTTCGTGGGAAACGATTGTAACAATCAGGTATTTTCAACCATTCGCATCCATTATAAGTATATAGGTAGACACTCATGCAGGAATTGGATTGCTCAAAATACCGCGTTGTAAATAAAAATTTGGCAAATCTCAGAACATACAGTAAATAAAAATCACAGATCACAGACACAGAGTATATAAAAATGCAGCGGAAGTAAAAGAGATAGTAGTTCATGAAGCTACTAAAAAATATATAAGATACATCAGAGTTAAATGAGATACAACAGAAGAGTAACAAGATACATCACTGAAACACTGGATACTGAAACAAAATAGAAGGCTGGATTTTGAAGGAAAGCTCCAACTCCGAAGGTGAATCATGAATGCTAACTCAATCAATCTGACCCGAGCGTAAAGAAAAATACAAAACCCTCGAGTCATGACATAAATACTTATAAACTGTAAATCAACTCAAGTGAACAGTAACAAAATGCATCAGTAACTTAAAGGATGTTTGGGACCGCCCATCCTCTAAGGATCCATCAAACTATTTACTATGTAGTAATATACGCTACATACGGTAGTGTCTAATCAGTAAAGTATAATCATACAGAAAATAGCGTTAAGGGAATGGTGAACCTTAACGCGGTCGGATCTTTAAAACCAAAATCGTAGTGGGCTCGATATAAGGATATGACACGGCACGCAAGGAAATGCCAGGGTGGATACACCGTTTGCACTCCCGGATCGGTGGTGACGGCAAGCCAGCAGCTTCCGCCCACCTCAACAATACCCCCGAATCAAAGTGGGGCCACCGAATCGAATCACAACAGTAATAGAATGGTTTCCTATGGAGCATGCTCGATGAAAGGGTGCGACCCTTTGTGTAGCCCGATATAGCTCATGTTTTAGTCATATATGCCAACTCACGGGAGTTGGGTCCACGTAATATACCTCGAGAACGTCGCCACCATCCTACGTCATTCTGGAATCTCCACCACGTACACAGTTGTTAAAGTGGTTTTCGGTATTGGCCGGCTATAAGACAATATCCGATCCCGGTCTCTTTAACAACCAATCGTTATTATAACCCGTAGTTATAACTTTAAAACAATATTTTATACTTAAAAATAAAATATCCTTTTCAATCCAAATCTTTATCAAAATAAATATTAAATCATTTCCAAAACCATTTCAATATATCATCGTAAAATATCTTTCAATTCAAATATTTATCAAAATAAATATCAAGTCATTTCTAACCATTTCAATATATTAAATTTTCATACCCTTTCAACACTACCTTTCAAATCATTTTAATATATCAAAATATCATAACCTTTCAAAGCTTTAGTTCCAAAATATCATATCTTTCAGAACTTCATTTTAAATCATGTTAATATCAAAATGTCCTATCTTTCAAACTCCGTTTCTCAAATCATTTAATATCAAAAATATCATATCTTTCAAAACTTCGTTTCAAATCATTTTAATATATCAAAATATCATATCCTTTCAAAACTTCATTTCAAATCATTTTAATATATCAAAATATCGTATCTTTTTAAACTTCATTCATTTCAAATCATTATTCATTTTATTCAATCTAAAATACCATTTCAATTCATATTTCAAAACAGTTTATATTCCAAAAATTCTTTTTTATCATTTCAATGAAGTTATTATGCTTAATAATTAAAGTATTAAATTTCCAAAAATTTCAACTTTCAAAGTTCATTTATTCACTTAAGTTTATCAAAACAGTGAAAATTCACTTTTCGCATCATTTAGAAAACTCTACGGAAAGTTACATTCAAAACAGTTCAATTTAACAAAAGACAACGTTTAAAAATGTTGTAATAGAGTTTTCTTAAATTTCAAATAAACTTAGTTAAATTCAAAAATCATAGTACTTACAACAATTTCTATAATAGTTTTTTTCAATAACTTTTTTTTTTAGTTCATTATCATCGACTACAGTATTTACAATTGCTGTAATATCATTTACATTGTAATTAATATCATTTCAAAAATGCAGTCAATTAACTTCAAATATTCAATAAAATTTCTCAACCAGTTATATTTTTATTAAAACATTTTTAACTTATAAAGTCGTACATTTTCACATTTATAACATCATTTAATTTTCCTCAAGTTCATGATTTTAGAGGGTTAAATTTCCATTCAAAAATCAAGATTTAATAATAATCCACTTATTAAAATGCAATGTTCAATTTAAAAATCCATTACATTAAATTTCAACTTAACGCTTAAGTTCAAATTCTCAAATATAACTTAGTTTTATTTTTTATTTGCTTAACTAAAAGTTCACTTTACGTTAATTTCATAAATTTCCAATTCTAGTTATATTTCAAAGTTTCAACTTAAAATATTTATTCATTTCACATTTCAACTTTATTAAAAAAATCATAAATATGATAAAAATCATTTTAAATTCATTTAAATTCAAATTATCATAATTTATCATAATTTCATACTCAATTAAATTTCCAATTAAAATTAAATCAAAATTTCCAAAATAACTTACGTTCAAAATTTCTAACTTTTTCATTAATTCATTTCACTTACAATTATTCAGAAAATCAATAATATTTTACAAAAAATTTATTTTTATTAAATTTCAAATCAAAATATTATAGTAATTAAATTTCTAAAATATTTTAAAATTTTTAGAAAAGCATATTTTAACTACGGGCCTGTATAAAATTTTCTACGCTAGGTAATGTGATGCGGGTAATATATCATTTCAACCCGTAATTTACAAAGAAAAATCCGGGTTTTATCATTTCAAACCCGTAATCCCAAGTCAAAATGAAAAATTTAAAACCATTCAGGCCTGTCATTTCAGCCTATAACATTTTTTTTCTAACAGGGAACTTGCAGTGTGATCATATGCAGAAATAATATAAACAAGGTCAATATCACAATATACAGTCATATATCAGATGTCAGGTGAAAATTAATAGTTTTAACATGGTAATAACATGGTAAAAACATGGCATAGCATATCATATGATCATCATTAACTTGCATAAACATTTTATATTACTAAACACTTGCCATCAATTCACTTTTCATAAGTATAAATGTCAGAGTGAGAAAGACTCACTTTTTCAAGCTGAAGGCCAAAACAACAAACACAAGTGCGATTCCAAAAGAACGACAAGCACGATATAGCATTACTTTTGATTTGAATGAATGGAGAGCCTTGATATTTGTCTTGTAAACAATAACCAAAACAAGACAATACACACATAATATTCAACGCAAAACAATGTTGAAACAATGAAAATACGAAGCAACAAAGGAATAGATTACTTGACCTTGCTTTAACCATTCAAATGCTTGGCCTAGGAGGTTCTTGGGTTCAGCCATGATGATGATAAAGCTCAGGTTTGGCACCATAACTCATGGCTAGAAGGAGTATGGAGTGGTAGGGTTATAACATGAAGCATACAATTGGTCAAGGCAACATATATGAAGTTTTTGAGCACAACAAGGCTCGGCCTTGGGTCAAGTGGGGCTTGGCCATACTTGTACAGGTTTGGACAGTAGATGGAGGGGTGTGGGGAGGTCTGGAAAAGGTGATGGTGGCGGCCTATGGTGGTGGCCAAGGTGGTGGATGAAGATATGAAGTGATAGGGTGGCTATCATGAATGTTTCAAGGCTTTATGCATTGTTTTTGTGGAGTTTTGGTTCATGGAGTCTTGGCCATGTCAATTTCAGATCTGGAAAGAGGCTAAGATGAAGTGTAGTGGTGGCAGTAAGGTGGTGGTCGTGGCTAGAGGTGGTGTCCATGGTGAAGTATGAAGGTGGTGAAGTAATAGTGGTCGCTAGTGCATTGTTTTGGACATTATTTGCAATTTTGTGGAGTTTTGTCACCAAGGGAGGTGTGGCCATGGATGGATCTGAAATGATGGCTGGAGATGATGCCAATGAAGAGTGGTAAGGGATGGTGGAGAGTATGGTGGTGGTGATGATGGGTGGTAGAGGCCAATCCAGAAAGCATAGAAAACTAGGCAAAATACATAGAAAATGAGAAGAAAAAGGTAGAAAAAAATGTAGCCATTACCAGATTTTTTTTTCTCAAGATGGAGGCCATGATTTTTAGGGTTGAGAAAGAGAAAAATTTCGTGACAAATGAGCAAGGGAAGTCGGCTGGAGATGGTATAGGGAAATGCCAAAAAAACAGATGTATTGATGACAAAAGAAACTGCAGAAGAAACAGTGAAACGTTTTTACGTTTCTTAGCCTTTAACCCTTTCAAATTTCTCATATATATTTATATACATCTAAGTAACTGAAAATAATTAAAATCTCAGTTAAAATTCGAAAGTATAACAGATAAATAAAATATTAATAATTAAATATTAATTAGATATGATTAAAACAAGAAAAATAGCACAGAAAATGAAAACTTGACTTAAGAATTAGAAATAACTTCAATATACTTTGGAAAAATTTACTTTAATTTAAATACATGTAAAATGAATAAAATAAAGTAAAACACAGCAAGTAAAAGTGAGTGCATAAAATAAATAAATAAATTTTAATTATATATAATTAAATTAAGAAAATGGCTTAAAATTGTAGACTAGGCTTTAAAATTAGAAATAAATTCAATTGAACTTTAGAAAAATTATATTATCATTTTAAAAATACTTAAAAGTAAAAATATACATAATATAACATATTATCACATATTAAAGTAAAATATAACAAAGAAGAAGTAATTTATACAATTTAAAATAGTCATTGTTAAATAACCCTATATACGCACAATATTGTAAAGGGTATAACTTTCACAATTTACATCCAAATTCAACGAAACGAAAAGTGGTGTTCTTAGAATTTTATGTACTTTCATAATAAAAGAAAAAAATTAAATTTTTAAACTTTTAAAATTTAAAGTTAAAAGTCACAGTTTGACTATTTTGACCAAAATCAGCATTTCAGACAAATATTCAACTTACACAAGTTCGGAATTATAACTCAGATAAAAATCAAGATTATATTTAAATAATAAATTTAATCATTTCAAATAAGTAAAATAAGTTTTTAAATCAAAACATTACATTAAAAATAATTAAAATATACAATAAAATAATTACAAAATACAAGGTTGTTACAACGATTTTGGATTCGAAGTTGGAGCAGTGAAGTGCAAGGGCTAGTCGCTACTAATCCTGAGGATATTTCCAAAATGGATGTAGTAGGAATAGTGCCTTCGGTTCCTTTCGAACCCGGGACGGACTTGTATGGATGAATGCTTTCAGAACATCGTCAGGTGGACGATGAGCATTCTAATGGATATGTTCTATAAAGGTAATGCTTAGCCTCAAGCCTCATCAAATGGGAATGGCTGAAAATCAGGGGTTATGCAGCAAGGCTTCGTGGGTAGCCCCCACTGGAGGGTGAGGTCATCTCTGTCTAGATGTCCCTTTTATTTCGGCTTAGTGGGCGGTTGCTGATCCCAACCGCGGGGTGATCCTGCTCGGGACTGCCCAATAAGGGATGGTTCCGGTCTTGTGTTGCAGGGGAGTTAGGGTGGCTCCTCGGTATGCTGATCTAGACCAGGTACTGTGACAGGTGGTACCCCAGTGCCTAGCCATTAGTTGGAATCCATTTTCCCTACGCGCCCGTACGGTTTTGATTGTGCCCAACTATTGCTGAAACGTGAGATGCAAGCATTTTAGCTAGATTCTATTTTACTTTCTATAGACACTATTATAATATCAGAGGATTTTAATAAAAAAAATTGTTTTAGCTATCGTAAGGTAAAAACCCGACATGTTTATTTGTGGCGTGGTCTTACGAGATGCTTTTGTTTTCAAAGGATTTTTGAAACTTTAATAATCAATTGAGTGTGATTTTCTCACGCTGGTTTTCCAGACTTACTCGGGTGTTATTTATCTGTAATGCTCGGGTCAGACCGAGTATTGTATGATCCAGGATATGAAGCCGTGGAGCTCAGGAGGCGGGCTGGATGACGATGCATATTTTCGTACTTGTTTATGTATATATATTCCGCTGTGTTGAGTTGCTGTGTATCCATTTGTATGATGTTGATGTTGAGCTGTGATTGCTGTACTCTGATGATGTAATATATAAACAGCTATATTTGATTTTGGTGTAAAGATATGTTAATATCAATTATATTTTATTCCGCTGCGATGGTTAGATTATGTTGTTGTTTTCTGTTTTCTCTCCTTCTACCTCTTCTTCTTTAACCCAATGGTTCGAACTTCTGTGCAACTTGAGTTGATTTTTGTAGAATAGTGTTGACTCAATGGGTACGGATTTGCGGGCTGTTACAATAAGGCTATCGGATATTGCTAGAGTAGCAAATACTGTTCCAAGTGGCTTGCTTGAGAAAAGCGATAAAGGCACCCGGAAACTATGTTTGCTACGCGTGGATCGAAGGAAAAGGCCACAAGTTCGCTATCATGTTGGAAATCCTAATCCAATACGAGCTTTACAGTTTTGGTTGTATAACCAAAATAGCTATAATGCTTTGCAAATATTTCAGTTACCCCGTTTGGCATCATATATTCCGTTGAGCTAGTCCGGATATTTTACCATAGTCTTAGTCTGGATATTGATACTTTATTTTGATAGATTACTTCAAAAGTTTTTTCAAAAGAACGTCATTAAAGATAATATCAATGTGTATTTAGTATAAAGTATTTTGGTTATCAGGAGGTAAAAACTCATCCGTATTTATGTGTGGGCGTGGTCTTGTGAGATACCTTTTTTCAAAGGTTTTGATTAACCTCAGCATGATCTATATACAAAAAACTTTGAGTATCTCATGCTGGTTTATCAAGCTTGATCCGGCTATTTTTAATACTCGGCTCAGATCTGAGTAGTTTGAGGTTTAGTTGAAGATGCTTGGAGTTACCCGATGAGAGTTGGAGATCTTCACCGATGTATGGACGTATTCTATTATCCGCTTCATCTACTACATTTGTTTGTTATTTGTCAGCATTTGTAAGGGCAGAGATTTATAACTGTCCACGCTGAATCTAGGTTAAACTCTAGTATTGTATTGAAATTTTTTCCGCTGCAAAGATTTTATATCGAAATAATATATGTTATTCCATTCATGTGAGATTCTATTTTCTATTTTTTCCTATCTTATTTTCTTTTTCTCCTAACAATCGGAATTTTCGGCACTTGGACTTAAGGCACGAGGATGTATTAGGTTTAATTTTTGAGGGTCGAAAATCTCGACCGTTACAATAAATCTAAAGAACAAGCATGTGAGTTGGAAGAATTAAAATAGGCTAATGTTTGACAATATAAATGCATCAATAAACAAAGAGTTGATTTAGAATCTGTGTAAAAAAGAATGCATGGGTTGGAAGCTGAACGAACATATGGTTGTGTTAAAGAAGTTGTTGAAGAATGTGGAGGGATTGTATGCTACTTCTTATGAAGAGGAGATTAAGAAGCTCAAAATTATTGTTGACGAGTTTTCTCTAAAAGTAGCAGAGCATCTTGATAAAGAAGAAAACCCCTCCACTGCTTTATTTCATCACGCGTCATCTAGGCCAGGCGTAGCTCCAGCACTTCCACTTGACCGAATCGTGATATTGCTTCTAAATAGAGGTACAGTTTAAAAACTACTAAGAATCCAAATTTAATGAGCTAAAGGGCATTTATGAGAAGAGAGTGGCTAGGCCAAAGGGTGGTAAAGAGCAGGTGCACTCTGCTACGCATGAGTTATTTGGTCTCTTATCTGAGTCAACTAAAATGATAAAGGCTCGACTTCTAAATGTGTGGGACATGTGTGATAGGTTGCTGTACAACACATAAGTGCTCTTGAGACCAAAATTTCTACACATGAATCTCAACCCCGAAGCACTCATCAGAATTTGCTCATGCTACCATGCCTTCAAGATCCTCTATGCCTTCCCTCTCTAGGACAATACTGACTACTCTTGTTAAGGAACTTCATAAAGAGAAAGTTAGGTTAACTATGGCAGATATCGTTGTGAAGCATCCAATTGATTTCTTTAATCATTTTTGGATTGACCTTGGCCTAGATATTCTATATAATTATGAAGACTATGTTTCCACAGAGCAAGCTATTGCAATCGTTGAGTGGGCTCTAATTACGACCCTAGGATCTCGTTTAGCAACCCCCCCCCCCCCCCCCCCGTTGTTCCTTTGTTATAATTACTGAGCTGACTGACACCCCAACTGATTTGTAACTTAGCTTGCATTTGCCCCTCGTTCTGCATTTACAGCTCAACAATCCCACAGAAGGAGAAAGTTTACAACCGTAGAACCTTCTGAGCCTATTTGGAATCTTAACGTGTTTTGTGTTGCATTGTTTTTCGATTTTGTATGAGTGTATACCTGTAAAATTTTGTAAACACATAAAGTATGTACATATGATTAGAATATTAAAGTTTTGTATTTTTACCTCATGAGCTTTATGTAGACCTTTGATATGTATCGTTGCTTGAACTTTGTACTGTGTGTGTTGATTCCTTTTTCCATATTTTTTCAGTTTAGGTTTGAGTGTAAAATTTGTTGTGCTTAGTTCAGCTGTCGTATAATAACATGTCTTTTTGAACATTTCTTTTAGTATATTTTGATAAGGATAAGTCATAAATTTATATTGTTGAAATTAACATAACAGATTTTCCATTCAAAGTGTGAGTTAATTTGTATTTACTCAAAAAATTATCGTCCGATACGACTTTGAGTTTTGGTACATATATGTTGAAATAGAAATTCTAAATAGTAATTTAAAATAGACCATCTGCACATAACAATCAAAGTGTCTTAAAGTCAATGGGAGTGAAACCGAGTTTGGGGGGTTCGAATACGATCCAAGAACTGATACAAAGTATCGTTCGACAAGCATCAAAATTAAGCAATTATTTCGAAAGTGAATCAAAGAGTTTGATTTTCAGTAAAAATACAGGGGAAGCATCATCTATAAGAAGGAATATTAGAGTTACTAATATATTTTTAAACTATAAGTAAACATTATACTATCTATTGCTAACGATGCGTTCATGTTAAAATTAGTCTTAGTTTGGTTGTTTATCCCTCAACATTAGATTTGAAAATGACATCTTTTACAATCATTATAAAAGGACGTTGGGTGTATCCCAAATGATATAAACAGACACTATGTTAAAAATGTTTAATATGAAGCATATGATATAGGTTCATTATGCATCGACAATAGGAATTATTATATATGTTATGCTGTCTACAATATCACTAACAGCTTATGAAATCGATACATTAAGCGAGTATCAAATCCAAATTAAGATCACTAAATGGTAATTAAAGGTATTCTCAAGTATTTATGAAATATTAGAAAGTTATTTATAGAAACAACAAACTCCATATGAAGGAGTGTTGGGACTTAAACTTCATAAGTGATACTGAGTATAATATACCAATCCTAATTTGTGTTCATACCTTAGTTGAGGAGCTTTAAGTTGGAAATGTTCCAAATATCAAGGTTTTTGCAGATTCAACCAAAAGACTAAGTACATCGCCTTGAATAGTGCTATAACAAAAGTTGTATATATATAACGTACAAATATAACTGAGCTAGCAGTGATTCTAAATGTTAAGAATCGCATTACATTTTTATGTGATAATAATGTCGTAATACATGCCGCTAAAGAACCTAGAGCTCGTTAGAAGTTGAGAAACATACTCCGAAAATTTCCACATGATAATAATAGTTTGTAAACATGAGATGGAGTTGAATAACAGAGTAAATAATTAAACCAGCAAAACATATCCATTCACTAAGGGACTAGCTCGAACAATTTTGAGAATATTGATTAAAGGAATTGGAATATGGGTCCAAAATTAACCCCAAGCGCAAATGGAGATTGAGAGATTTAGAGGTGTTCCCTAAGGGCAATTATGTGCATTGTTATATATATACAAACTGTGATCAATCTTTTTGTAATTAAGGTGTTTATTTATTATATAGTGATATAATTAATTGAGTAATTAATTTAAAGTATATAAATAGAAAATCCTTAAATAATATATTATGTGATAATAGTAATGAATAGTTGTAATAATGATAAAATTATGATAACATAGAATAACGTATTGTTTTAAATATTCCTGATTGAGATGTTTCGACAAAGGATGTCGATAAATATATTAAAACTAAAGTATGTGACGCTTTTTAAATGTTGAGCAGTGTATTAACTAAGGCTGATCCGGGTACTAAGATGTTACATATTAATAGTTATTGGATAACTATGAAATGACTCACTCGAGAATATCCAGTTGGTTAACAACAATTAGGTTAAATAAGAAATCTCGATGTGGCGATATTACATGGTTATCTTGTCTTGAGAATACTGTTGAGCTTCTATATGGATACTCCACTTTGATTATAATTAAACCATGGCATGATGATTATCAAGTTGGATCTGAGTTGAAGCATTGTAAATGAAACATTTCCCAATAAAATTTGACTCATCAGTGGTATGAGGTTGGTATCCCGATCAACAATAGTTAACTCAAAGTCAAAATCTCTAGCCAGAATAATATGATTAATAACAAATGTTATTATTGATCCAAGTTCTTTGTTTATTGAGTAACCAAATTAAAAAGGAATCATATTAGAATTCTAACCAAAACCAAATTTCATAAGTCCTAATGTGATATAGTGTCAACGTAGAGAATTAGTATAAATAGTGGCAACTAAAAGGTACCGCTTAAATTGTAAAATTAGATTTTAGATTTATAAATGATAAATTTAGATAAAACTGTCATAAAACTAGCTAAGTTGACGTGTGAACGCTAATAATCGAATATTTCGATATTAATCATTGATTAAATTTACACCTACGGGTCACACAACCACATTGTTGATTTCTCATAAATATCACACGTTTTAATTGATTTATATTTGTTGTAAATTAATTAATATTTATAAAATATTAATTATTTATTTAATATATTAGTCGTTATTAGTATTTCCTTGGTGTCATTATCAATTGGGTCTATATATAAAAGTTATATGTCTACGTATCGATATATGATATCGATAGGCACTATAGTCCCATAAAGCCTTAGTTTTGGTCGACTATAACAAGGGAAAGGTTGTCTAAATCTAATCTTAGTATCAGTAAGAGAAGAAATGGTAAAAGGAGGAGAATTTATCTCTTCCTCCTCTATATATATATATATATATATATATATATATATAAAGCCTTAGTTTTGGTTGACTATAACAAGGGAAAGGTTGTCTAAATCTAATCTTAGAATCAGTAAGAGGAGAAATAGTAAAAGGAGGAGAATTTATCTCTTCCTCCTATATATATCCATCTGGCTTCTCACCATTTTATGGTTGAAACCTTTTATGTTTTTAATCACTAAACCCAAGCCCCCTACCCCATAGAAATGCATTTTTATAACCCATATTCAAATCAAATTAAATTCAAGTTGTGGTGCTCTTGTTCGTTAAATGGTTAGAGATCGATTCAAGGCAGATCTAGGAGTTATCTTCAACCGTCGTGAATTCAATGGCTTTATCTTCAAGAGGATTTTTTTTATTTTGATTTTTATAATCGTATGGCAGTTAGATATTTGCATACAACAACTAACTTTAAGTATGCATATATTGTCTCATCCAATCATGTAATTTATTTGTTCATCCTGGATAACTGATATATATTATGATATAGTAACACTTTTTATCACATAAAAAAATTGGCCATATACTTTATATTATGTATGTGCATTAATTAAATATTATTTACATATAATTTAATGTTTTAAATAATTACTTACCAGTTTTAATCTAAATTCCATCAATATATATTTCTAAAAATTCAGATACATAGTATATTAATTATAAATAGTTTCGACAATCAAAAAATATTCCGTTGAACCAAAACCTATTTAATAATATTAAAATATTTTAATAATCTTAAAACATTATTTATTATAATAAGAGTAATATATATATATATACATGCATATATGTATATATAATTTTTGAAAATAGTTTTTTATTTACTGTCTAAATTTATTTGATCACTTATGTTATAAAATCTTAAATTGGTATTTTATAATAAAATTAGTACATATTAACTGTTTACATATACTTAATTAAATATTTTTATATAATGCAAAAACGACATTCGACCGAAAAATAAATTATAAGTTTATACATTTTTGTTGCATATTTTAAATGATATTTATTAAGCGCTTATTTTGAATTTTAAAATATTTATCAAGTCTTTCATGATATATGGGTAGACATTAATTATAAACACTTAGATATATGTTGCACATGCATGACATGTAGAGATAAGTATATTATGATACACTCAAAAACAATATAATTATTGATCAATTAAATTCATTAATTAAATAAATCAGAAAATTAGATAAAATTTGATTTTATTTAAATAATCTAGATTGGTTATAGTACAACCCATTAGACTTTATAGACCCACTATGACCCAAATAAAATTTAAAAAAAAAATTACCCATTTCATCTATTGTAGACAGGTTTGGTAACATCAACTTCTACACAAAGCCTACAACTTAAGGCTCCAAAGAGTGTCATTGAACACATTCAGATTCCTAAATAGCCACTAACTACTCCTAGCAATAATAAAGAATGTCATAATTCATCACTGGACTTTTTCGTACAAAACTCCGCCCTTAATGAACTTTTTCCTCTTAATGATAATTGTTCTAATATGTCATCCACTGATAAAAATGCAGTGTAATTAATAATGTAATTTTGCATGTAAATCATAATTTGCAACGAGAGAGTAAAGAGGAAAATGCCAAAGGAGGCCAAAACAAATCGTATGATCATAAGGAAGATGACAGCCAAACAATTGAACCTAGCAGCCCTACTGAGGAACCAAAAATATAAAGAAAGAACTTATGAAGAGAAATATATATGGAATGGGAGAAAGCGGAAAAAAGAAATAATGAAAAGAGTAAAGGTGCTAATCAATAAGACAGGGAAACAAGGAGTCAAACTAAAACCAAATAACAATAATCTTTAATAATAGTTGTAATACCTTTGGTGTCACACTTTTTTGGTATCAACATGAACTACCAAAAATGTCCCTCTTCAAATATTATTAAGTATTACTATTGCTTAAAAATAGGATCCAACGGTTAATTTTTTTAACAATTCAAAACATACTTATCTTATTATCACTTAGAAATAGGATCTTACGAAAAAACTTTTTTCAAAGTCATTTTTTACCAATTAATAACAAATATAAAAATTTAAACCAATATAAAATTAAATTCATTCTTTAGTAATTAATAACAGAAATAAAAATTCAAACGCCCCAGAAAGTAGGATCTAATAATTAAACATACTTCACAAATTCAAAACGCTTCTAAAATTAGGATATGAAATTAAACTTTCTTTAAAATTCAAAATACTTCTCTACAAATATACAAATCTTAGTATCACTTGAAATAAAAAATTATTTTGACTGATTTAAATATATACAATTTATAAGAAAAATAATTCACGCGCAAAGCGCGTGCCATTACACTCGTTTATTAGAATGTTAGTTGTTTTCATAAACTCGGTAAAGAGGAGGTTAAGAATCTCATGATTAGTTATGAAGTAGACTTTATAAGAATACATGAAAATAAATGGGAGCTTGTGAATAATGAGTTTGAAATTAAGGTTTGATGAGAAGCAGTTGATTATTAGTAATGTGTCATGTTACTATAACTGCAGAATAATGGTGTTGATAAATAGCGAAGTGTGGGATTTTGGTATTATTAGTGTGACGACCCGAACTCGATGTCCGATAGCAACATTGAATTCGTATCGCCGGAGCTTGCAACACCCATTAGATGATAAATAACACAGCGGAAAAAAATAAGATGATATTACTGATATAACATGAATACACTATCCGATACATCAATATGATACAATGATAATCATCAACATCAGAGAATATACAACACAGAATACAGCGGAACATGATACAATATGAAATAAGTCTTCACAGAATCCTAAAACTGCAGCACCAAACCAAACTCCAAAGTTAAAGCTCCGAAACTCCTAGCTCGATCCATTATCCAGATTGCTCCAAGATAAACAAGTGTAGTCCATATCCAAAAGACTGAACTAGCTCCATATAATCTACTGAACCTAACTATCTGAAAAACCAAACTCTAGGCTGCCCGTGTGGAAAATTATGGGCACCCAGAGTGTAGAAAAGGAACAATAAACTCCAAGTCAGTCATGGGACTGGTGTGAGCAAACGAAAACAGTTTGTCTTTTTAAAACAATCAAATATTTAAATTTCAAAATCGCAATGCTTTTGGAAAATGAAACTACCATAAGGCCTCCCGCCACACACACAATGCAAACGCAGAATCGGAGGAGATTTCTCCTTATGATAGTCAAATATGCTTGATACGCAGAAAACTTTCTTTGATATTATTATTATAAGTGCACAGTGCAGAAAAGCATTTCGAAAGTAGAATATAAATCTTAGCCAGCATAGACATTTCGAACTATGCCTACTATAGCTACCATCCAAACAGTGGGGCGCCACCATAAGTGAATGGCAGGTAATACAACTAAAACCGTACAAGGCACGTATTGGATGAATGGATTTTCCAACAAATGGTCAGGCTAAGGAACTTCCTATTGCCACATGGGAATGCCTCTGGCGGAACTCCCCGAGAACCTAACCGGATCTCTGCCAAACAAGGCCGGCTACCCCCTTCCCGGGGAATATACAGAACCTCAGATATGCCACCCCCGGTCCTTTGGGACCTTTATACGAGATCTCTCTAACAAACAACATCACACAGTAATAAATAAAGTGTGTCCACATGAGTAAGTATCTGGGCTCCATACCATGATACTACCCTTTTCCAGAAGGAATGGTCATACCCTAGGGGAGCTACCCCTGAAACCTTGCCGCACAATTCCTGTTTCGACCATTACCGGGTTGTGAGGCTCGACGAAGTCTCGTCCACGAAGCTACGCTTTTCACAAAGCCATGCTTTGATCAACAAATGATCAGCAGCACTCAGCATGCCACATTACCAAGTTGGGGATATATCGTTGATAACCTTCAACTACATAACCTCTGAGTTCATGCGTCTCAGAGAAGGGTGTTAAGCTAAGAGAATAAATTCTCCGCCACCAATAGAAATGTATTTGAAAGAAATCTTCTTTATATCTCAAAATGTAATGTCATACATACAATCCATACAAGTCTGTTCCGGGTTTGAACAGAACCGAAGGCACTTCCGAAGAAGCCCTTGCAAATCCTGGTATTCACAATCCCGATCGGACTTCCCATCACTTAGGAAATCTCTATACCGGCGCGACTCAGTGCAGAGACAATCGATAGGTCATCCTATCGTTCTCGCAAATACCCGGTCTTCACCACCGGTCTTCAAATGCTATCCATAACGACGTATCACATATTCGGAATGGGTTATACGACACAAAGGTCCTTTCCCGGCTAAACCGAATAGTGAGCGCAATATTTAAAAACATATGGATATGGGATTTCAATTAAGTCACAACTTAATAATTCAAAACTTTCTTTCAAATGGTTTAAACCAATTACCATTTCAAATCTTTTAAACAACAAGATTTATTTCACAAAGTTCACTCAGTTTCCACAAAGATTCATTCCCGAATTTCACAACAATTTCCGTTTCAATTATATTAACTCAAATAAATCTTAAAATCAAGATTTAACTTATAGCTTTCAAAACTCGTTTCTAAAGCATCGTCCATAACTTGGAAAATCATTTTCAATTCAAACTTGAAATCCTTTTAATATAAATTGGAAATTCATTACTCATATGAAAGCTATTTATCACTTAGAAACAATAGTTTTATTTCGGAAAAACCCCGATTCCATTTATACAAGTTACAATCTTTGGTTTAATTCAAATTTTCAAATCAATGCTTAAAAATAGTTTAAACCCATATAACTTGTAAAGTCCTTTTTAAATCATAAGTATTGAATATAAAATTCAATTTCAGATATTTAAATTTCAATTTAAATCCGATTATTAAATTTTCAAATCTTTATTAGTTATTCAAAAATAACTTTTATTCTTAAAATAGCTTTTTCAAAAGCTTTTCATATTAGACTTGATTTATTACCAAAACTATTTGAATTTAAAATTCAAATTCAAACTTACTTAAAAATCTGTGACTTAACTGATTTCCACGTGAAATCCATATTTGTGCGTGTATAGTGTGGTCCAGGGGTTTTACACAATAGTGCACAACATCAATCATCACAGATATATCAATATCGATAAGCGGTATAATTCATAACGCTTATCTTTATTTACAGATTCATTGATAAAGTAAATTTATCAATCACAGATATTCATCATTATGGTTCGATGTGGGTTTCGGATAACCAACTGGAATCCGAATCCCTATCGCATCGAAATTTAAATGTCGTTTTACAGGCAAAGGGGTTTTCACATAGGTATACAGAATAAAATCACCAATCAAAATCCAGCACATAGTAATTCACATCTCATGGCATCACAATTTCAAACAGAAATATCAATCCATTTTACAACAAATTAGATATCCTACATGCATAATCCACAAGCAATCATCTTTAACTCTTATTGTAATTAATTCAGTTTAAAATTAATTACTTGAGAATTAAAATTTGATCATTAATTATCAATTGATTACTTGTTTCATTCCAAATTAGCAAATTAACAAATCAATCTTTAATCAATTATTAGGTCTTAATTACTTAATTACTTTATTCACACTATTTAATTAAGTACTTAATTATTCATTTATTTAATTCTTAATTAAATTACGTAATTAACTATTATTCGTTAAATAACTTAAGTGGTTAATTACCCTTTATTTATCACTTAACCATTAATAAATCCCTATTTACAATTATAATGTAATTAATCATTCAACTTGATTAACATTTAAAAATCTTCCTTTAAAGTTGAAAATCAATTCATTATTAACTACTAAACTTAATTGTTAACTACTTTATACTTAATTAAATTTATTACTTAATTAAAATATTAACAAGGTTTTAAAACACGGTTAAGCATTAACTAAAGTAGTTAAAACCTGTGTTAAAGTTTTAACCTTAATTGTTAAACAATTATTTGAATTTACAGTGTTTTTCATCTGACTGAGAAACGAGTGCTTAACTTGATTTATTTTTATTTTAAAAACAAAACATACTTTTCAGTTTGACAGAAAAAAACTACTCGAGACATCCCATGCCCTGATTCGAGTTCAAACTCGGGTTCCCCGCTGTCTTCCCCGTCTCCCTCTCGCGTTCTTCTTCTTCTCTCTTTTTTTTCCAGTGAGTTAAGCTTGAACTTAATTTTAAAAATGAAAACATCAGGAAATCAACACACGAACTCGAGTTCGACCACGTATAATTTCATTTTTAACCCCAAGTTCGAACACGCGAACAACTCCTGATCCTGTACCTTGCTTCCTTCCCAAATGCTTCACCCTGATACGCAGGCTTGCACGTACACGTGCACACTTCATCGGAGGCCCTCCGATCTCAGTCGAACTCGCCGGCACATCACGCGTTGATGGGACAACTCAATCCAACCACCACCGTATCATTTTAAGCATCCAATCGAAATCGAGTACCCAGAGTCAAACTGGGAACAACTCAATGCCAGAAAAATTTGCGTCGACGACGATCTAGATCACCGGAGCCTACGCGAGCCTGACCAAACCTCCGCCACTCACCCACGAGTCCATCCCCATATACGCGATCACCTGAAACACTCTGACGAAGCCGCGATGATCTTGTTATTGCCATTGACCAGAGAAATCCCTTAAACCCTAGTTTGATCTCGTCCCCTCAATCCACACAATCGAAAAATTTTCTAATATTTTTCCTGACTTCGTAATCGATTAAGCTAGCTTCAAGCAGAATTTCATTATCAACTATTAGTTCGATCATCAGGAAATTGAAAAAAATAAAATTTGTTCGAATGTGAACCGCACTTGGAATACCTCAATAAGAATCATCATATTAATTTCAAAAATCCTATCTTTAGTTGCTTATCCAAGTTATATAATTAAATCTAAGATTTAAACTACTCGAATAAATCACATGTTTCTTGTTTAACTGTAAAATAAATTTACAGGGTCAAATGCTTCAATACTGTGCTTAAAACGATTTTTAGGCTATAATTAAAGTATAACAACTTGTTTGTTGTAAATTCTAAGCTTATCAATTGATGAAAGTATATTGAATTTTTTTTTTTTAATTCTGTAACAATCAGAGAAGAAACAAGCAATCAAGTAGACATAGTATCATCATGTATGTACACAGAAGTACAAACTAAAAAGAAACACACACAAGCAAAGCACAATATTATCTATGATATGTTTACTCACAGATAAAAGAATCAAAGAAGTCTAGTTTAAAAAGAAGGTTTGCTCACCTAAATTTGAAGAACAGAGGCCATGTTTTGAAGACCTGGAACAGATTTTAATCTGGAATTTGATCAAGAAGTTGTTCTTTTGAATGTGATATCTGGTTTGATCTATTACCTTGATATATTTATCTGAACTTCATATTTGTTGGTGTTGAGGTGCTCATTGATTTAGTTCTGATTGCTTGAAGCTTCATTCAGGTTGATTTGCTTAAACAGGTTCTTGATTTATATTTTTTTTTCTTCTTTGAAAAACTCTTGTTTTAAGTTTGTAAATATAATGATGTTTATATGCTGGAATGCTAAGTTTTTTGATAAACGAATCAAGAATAGTGTTGTTGTATATATAGAAAGATAGTGTTTGTATAGATGTTTACTGGTGTAGCTTTTTTTTTTCTTTTCCTATATTTGTCCAGATTTTCCTGCTGCCTACTGTTGACTAAAGATATATATTTTTTATAAACTGAATCTCGGCTGAGAAGATATCAATGTACTGATTACATTAAATGCATGTTCCCCCATGCCTACATACCACTTTAACTCGGCTGATATGAGAAAAATGTGTGCTAAGATATTTTTGCATTAATTGCTTTTGTCTTATTGCTTTACAATATAAATGGATTCAATTTTGTTATTTTATAGTTTGATTTTATTTGCCATATGACCATATATATTTTATTATTAGCCTAAATTCTTGAATTTGTATTTCTTTTTATAGTTTAACTATCAAACATTAAATTTATAACATATATTTTATTTTACACTTTCACTTATATTCAATATTGATAAGTAATGTTTTTATTCTTATAAACATGTTATTTATAATTCAATTCAACTGAAAACATTTATTTTGAGCTTCAAACCCAAATTTTAAAATACATTAGTATACATATCTTATTAAATTTGAAAATTTCAAATAAATCCGTAATTTAATCCAAAAATCCAATTAAATTATAAATTTAAATTCGCCATTAAACTGGGATCGTTACAATTAGTATGCGCAATCAACATATTACGCTGGAACTTAGGAATCATGGAGCATCGATATGTAGTTGTTCTTTCATATATGCATAAAATTTAAATATATCTAATAGGGGAATTATGGCAAGACTTAGAAGAGGATGCTATTGCAATATATAGACCACGGTTTCTCATGGGAGACTTTAATTGCATAAAATGCAAGCAAGAAATAAAGGTGAAACCCGGTTTCGTTTAGCAAGATGAATAAGGTTGATATAATTATGGCTACATGTGGCTTAATCGAGGTTTAGGCTCATGGTAATCAATTTACGTGTTGTCAGGACCAAAGAAAAATGTATTTCAAAGTTGGATTGGGATCTAATAAAGTGGAAATTAGGTTTTCGTAACAACATGGAGAGCAACATTAGTTTCCAGGACACTAATTTTAGTGATTAATTTTTCAGGACACTAATGCATGTTCACTTCTAATCAAGTATGTTATCAATATTTTAATTATCTTACAGGATAAACTCTAAATTTAAAATTCCCTAACTACCCTTCTTCATTTCTTCAATGAACCCTTTTCATTTATTCTTGTGTCGAGGCAATCAACAAACCCTCACGATCTTTCTTCGTTAAGTTGCTGATTTCATACATGAAGGAATTCGCTAAAATTCCTATGACTCTTCATCCACCAAATTCCAAATCTAGGGATTTTGGTAAATGATTAATCTATACTATTGATTCTTTAGTGTGTCATAATGTGTTATCTAGAGGACCTCTTGATAGTGGTGTTCCTAATTCGATTTAAGTGTAGTAAAGGAGAAGAGACTCGACTTATATTTGATGATTCTTGTTTCATGTATCGATGTTGATGTTTATCGATTTCTTTAGCTAAGTTAAATCTACATAATGAAACTTTGTGAAATTTATTCATCATTTTATGATAGAAAAGTTCAATTATGTAGATTAATCATATAGGTTTCAATTGCTAAAGTTGATCGAGTAGATTAAAATTTGAATTCAATCTTTATTAAATGACTAGTCTATATAATGACATTTATTGATATTCTAGACTATGTTGATTTTAAAAAATCATGACTATTCATTTTCTTTAGTTGTGTATAAAACTTTTATGAGCACAATTTACACTCCCTAAAGGATTCCAACATCCGTTTTTGCATATACTGGACTAATAGTTGTATATCAAGTTTAAAATCTAGATATACCATTGTGATTCCTTGGTTTTGTTCATTTTACATGCGGTAGCTTTAAAAGTTTTATTTACTTTTATCAATTTGTTTTTTTATGTTTTTTATTTAACATTTAAATTCAAAAGATAAACTAATAAAAGTTATCATTAAAGTAGTTTTCAATAGAGTAAAGGTTACACAAACGCATGCACTACATTGTTTGTAGTTTGACATTTAAATAACAAGATACTAATTAAAGTTGGGCATTGTTGTCATGATAATTTCTTCATCGTTGATTCTTCAAGCTTGCGCTTTGAACACTTAAAAAACTTATTGAGCATCTTTTAGTAGTTCAAGGTTGCTTTCTTCCTAGCTTTCAAGTGTATTTTTCTTACGTATTACTTGCCCTTCATGATTACAAATATTGTGTTCCTACTTGAATCGCACTGTATTTCATGCTATAATTGTTACACTCAAAAGACGATGAAAGTAATTACTATTTATGGCATCATAAATTTAACTAGTCTCTTTGCATCTTATTAGTTTATTGCAGCACTAGCAAATTGCAACTAAAGCAAGTGCAAGCATGGCTTCAGTTGCATCTTAGATAAAACTATCCCTTGTAACAATTTGCTTAGTCATTATCTACTTCTCTCCTAATTTATAAGTTTCCATGCATTTTGAGAACCAAGGACATTAGCAACAACAACCAACATACCAGCAAAAAACTGACCAAGAGTGAAAAGGATGGTTTAAGGCTACAACATGAAAAATAAAACAATGACATAATAGGTTGCATATCACAAGCGAAACCAAACTAAATTAAAAATGGACAAACTTGATAGGATAAAAGGTTGGGTATAAAAAAATAGGAACTTAGTATCGAAAAAAGGTGATTGGCAGCAAAGGCACAGAATAGACTGCAAATAAGAGAGCATAACCTGGTTTAGAGTAGGAGAAGAAAATTACATTGGGAGGTGGGATGAGCACAATATATGTGCAAGATAGAAAATGTGCAGGTTGAATAGTTGATGAACTAGATGGCTGTAGCAAGCAGTCACCGAGAAAGTGTTGAGCAGCGTAAAACATGAGCTAATAGTCAACCACACAAAGTTCTAAGTTGTGCTAATAAGAGGTAGCCAGAGAGCTTGCAGTACAAGAGACAATAGGCAGGAAAAATGTTAAGCATAAAGTGCCAAATTGTAATCTGTATGGAACTGCAAACAACAAGGAGCATATGGATAAACAAAGAGCATATGGATAATTAAATGAAGATGGGAACAAAGTCATGCAAGAAGCAATAGGAAAACTAATGAAGTTGTGCGCTGAAAGGTTGATGGAGGGGTATGGGCTACATGAGGCCAATTTAGTTTTTTTTTAGCTGTATTTTATGCCAATTGTATTTTAGATGTCATTTTGAGTGTTGTATTCAAACTTATGTTACATTGGATCATACTGGTATGAATTTTTATTTGTGTTTCTGCATGCACTTTTGTCATATGGTTATTAAATTCCTAAGATGTTAAGTACTTCTTGCAAGATTTTTTATCTAGTTAAATAATAATAGGAATAATAATAATATTTCATATCATATCATTGTAATTATGTAGTGTATTTTTTAGACATGTTCATCTTCTTTGTAAAAATATAATTGTATCAATTTTTCGATTAAAGCAAAATGCTTTTATTTACTTTTAAGTTTATCTTTTTGCTAAAGTCCTACATGTTATCCATTTTTATGTATTTTTTTAATGAATATCACCATGCCATTAGTATATGAATCATGAAATTGCAGAACTACATAATTCGTTATGCATAAAATGTAACAGCAATTTTATCATCTTGCAAAACAGTAGATACCCTTGTTTAAAAAAGAAAGATAAATGCATTTATCATTTTGTTAAAGACATGAATTCATTTCAATTACTATGTAAAATGAGGCTTTTTTTCTTTTCTTCAACAATGAAGCACATTCTAAGTTTTACACATTCGTAAATTTTAAACTAGAAGATAATGCACTAGGCATCTGAGCAAAAAAGTTAAACGTTTTTCAAACAAAAAGCTACATATGTTTATGTTTTCGATGAGAAATAAAGTATTGAGAAAAAGACTGGCAATTTTCATAAATTTGTTTTTTGATGTTGTTAAATATGTTCACTTGTAATTTTCTACATAATTATCACGAATTTTCTATATGTCAAGTAGTGTATTAAAACTTGTAAAAATAACTTATTACAAAAAATATCAATATATTTTAAAGGACTATTATGATTACACTACATATTACAATAAGTTGATTTTATCATTATTTCGTATGCAAGGGTAAACTGATTAGTCCCATAATACAATATGTATTATACTCATTAGAAATATGAATAATAAGTTGTGTTAAGGTTTGTTTTTTTTTGTTTGCATCAACAACTTATGCCATTTTAAACATTTCCAAAGGCCATGTCTCGCTAAATTGTTAAATTTAAATAAGCTATTAATTATGAATTTGAGGTTTAGTTTTTTTTTTTTTCCATGTACTTGTGAATTGTTAAAACAAGTGCATCGTGCAATGAATTGTTCCAATAATTGAATTGTTTTGTTCTTTATTTTCTCTTGAGTACATTGGTTACAAGTAACCACATTACTGTTAATAGTGTCTAACTTTAGTTCTTGAGATTATCAATGCTATATTCAAAACTGTGAATTCGCATCTATTTTATGCACAAACTGTGTACACTTTTATATAAGCAAAATAATATTGAAATTTATATGCATGTGGTCTCAATTTGTAACCACTCAAGCAAAAGTATTTGGTGAAATTCAAGAGGTTTCACCCTCATAGCATTTTAAGACCTATTTGATAAATATTTGCATAAGTAGATAGTTCATTGTCCAACATGCATTGAAAACTGGTAGAAATGAGGCAAAAGATATGAATAACATCAAAGGAATACTAGGTAAATTATAACATATTAAGCAAAAAATGTTGATTTGGCATTCATTTTATAGTAATAGCCGATTTTACTTCAAACAAGAAGAATATATGATTCACATTTCAAATTTGTAACTATAAAAATCTATCAATCTCATTAATTTATTCCTCGGTGAAAACAAATAATTCAAAGAAAAATCCAAACAAACTCACACACAAATGCTCCCTATAAAATTCAATAGTTTATTAAGTAGTAGCAACTTCAGTCTGTAATGGCATCCAGACATACACCATTAAAATTATAAAAGAATGCATCAAATGTGAAGTCTGCATCATGGAGAAGATTCATCGCCCTTGTGTTTAATTCTACATTCTAATTTAGTCAACCCATTTCCATTTCATCATATCAATAATTGCTTGGTAAGTGATGGACGTTGGTCCATTGTAGCCCATTTTATTTTGGTATGCTAGCTTTTTCCATGGCTATAAACATACTAGCATAGTCTAAAATAAACGTAGTAAGAATTAATCATGAATATATGGGTATAAAATAATTTAGCAAATCAACACTAGGGTGCCTAAGATGATGAGTATGGAGGCACTTGAGATAATACATGGGGAGACATTTGAGATGATGCTACTTGAAAGCAGACTACTCTTTTTCATTTTACTTGAGATAATATAGCTCATGCTACTCCTCAATTTTATCTACCTCTTCAATTTATTGATTTAAACAGATGCTACATGACAAACAAATATCGTTTCTTTTACTATATGTCTTTCATCACTGTTTTATGTCTTTCACGTTTCCATTCAAAAAGCATTAACAAAAAAGTAATAAGTACCCGATCGAAATGATTGTGATCTTGAGCATGGTTAACAAAAAAAATGTACCTTTATACGAGCAAATTATATTTTATAACTTAAATTTCATAAACTTCCACATAATACAAAATCTATCAGCAACTGAATTGTCACCAAAAAGATAGTTGTGTTTTCCCTTACTCAAACAAGCGCCATAACTATTTTTATGTATAGAGATATTTTGAAAAATACACCACCCCTTTTAGATAATCGATTTCTTGTTTTTATTAATTGATTTTTAAAAAAAAGTGAAAACGATAAATATATTTCTCATTATATAGGTAAATTATACTATAAACAATAAATATTTTTAATTAAGTTAATGACAAAATTGTTATCTTCATATTTTGAACTAAGAAAGATAAAATTTATAACTTCAATTTTATTTCTCATTTGATACAAATTTTAAATGAAAAATAAAACATAAAAGTAAAATATATGGGTATTAGTTTTTTATATTGGAAAAGGTAAAATATAGCTTTTAAGAAATAAATATTTGAATGACAAAAAATTAAAGATAATCTCCTTTTATACCTTTACCTTGTTCGTGATAATTTTATCTTTTCAACAAAAGTAAAATAATTTTATTTTTTCAACAATATACTACTATTATTCTAAATTTTTGATTTGACTATATTTTATATTAAATGATTATTGCTTTTATCTTCATAATAAACTGGAAAGAAGATAAATGTTTTTATCTTTTTTAACAAAAAGATAAATACTTTTATTTTTGGATAAAAGACAGAGTTTTATCTTTTTAGGAAATATAAACATTCTTCATTTCAAAAACGAAATTTAATACAATTTTAATTTCTTCATATGTAAATGTACCGAATTATTTATTTTCAAAACATCTTAATAAATATACATATAGAAACAATTATAAACCAAACATAGATCATCATTCACCATTCGTTTTAGACATTCTTAATATATCTAAATTACTTTGTAAAAGGATAATTTTGTTTATTATCTTTCTGTAGAAGAATATTTGCGCATGCATTGTCGTATATAAAGTGGTATGTTAACATAGAATGATCTTTATTTATTTGAAGTATGTGTTGATATGAAAGAGAATATTAATATAAAATATTAAGAACCTCAGTGTTAAGTACTAAGAAGATCAATGTTAAATATGCAACAAAGAGAAGCATTCGATCATAAATATGTTTTACTTTTATTTATAACATATAAGTTTTTTTAAAAAATTATTCATATATTTAGATTGTGAGATTAAATCCCCACACAGTCAAAATAAGTGCCCAAATTCAACAGGAGCTCATCGCCACTCACCTAGAGCAGCAGAAAATCTACCCAGAAGAACCAATTGTTGAAAATGATGATAAGGAGGAGGAGGATGATTACAAGAACGTGGAAGAAGCTAAAGAAAAAGATGGTAATGGAGAAGAGTTGCAAAGCCATGCTCAAATTTGTAATGAAACCAATCACTAGCTTAAGTCGTATCACCACAAAAGAAGAGCTAAAACAATCTACTGATGATATCAAAGACAGATGAATTCAAGAGTCCGAATTTAGACACATATTTGATATTTGGAGAAGCGAAGATTGAAGGTCCGAGCTCCCAGCTACAAACCCAAGCAGTAGAGCAATTCAAAGCTCCTGATCAGAGTAGCGTGGTTTCAACATGTGAAGCAACGTCCATGGTTTAAGATGATGAAAAAGTTAATGAAACAGGAGTTGAGCCTAAAGGTCCGTTCTTTGCGAAACGAGTGTGGCACTTGAGTGGATATATTGGATGAATGGAATGTGTATATGTGCTACGAGCGAAGAATCTGAACGGAGTATTTGAAATTTATATTTTAAATTGATTTATATATAAATAATTAATTATTTTTCAATGAATAATATATGTCAATAATTCACAACAATAAATAAATAAATAAAGTTGTAAAATTTTGAAATGTCTCGAATCCAGTTCAAACCAACTTCGAACGCAAAACACTTTAATATGATCGCAATAAAAGACTACATCAACATTATTATTTAATTAAACACTCCAACGCAACATTTTCCATTGTTCTCGCAATGGAACAATAGTCCATTTCGGACGCATCCGACATGCGGTGAATGGAAATGTGGAATTTTTTATTGTCAAACGACACCAAAGGACATTGAGTTGGTCATGACTCAAAAAAGGATTTAAAGCCCAAAGGCTATCAACGCACTTAAACCTACTGATGATTACATTGTTACTGCAATCACGGAGCTTACTACTAAAATAAAATTGTCGATGTAATTTAAAGGATTTTTGGTAGATATGTATTATCTTATGCTCACAAAAGAATTTGTGTTTGGTGTTGCTATTTGTGGATGGATGTTATTTATAAGGATCTTCGATAAAAAAATATTCATTTATCTTTTTTCCCTCTGAAACATAAGCCAATTTTTCAAAATAAACCAAATTTATATTTTCAAAATTTTACTTGGCTTTTACAATATCACTAATCTTCCCTATATTCTACACTAAGTAATATTTACAACCTTTACGAAATTTTTTCAAAAACAAGTACGTAGGATAATTTTACATGTCAATATGAAATATAACAAATTAAATCTAATGAAATTACATGTTAAAGAGCTAAATATAGTTAGACAACATAAATTCAAATGATAATTACTCGAATCTAACATGAACCCATGAATTGATGCATGAGGTAAACTTTATTAACTACCATATATAGCAACATGCATACATTTAGATCCTCAAATTCAACAAACTCAAAATAAAAGTTGTGAACCAGCAAGAAGTAAGTTTAAATTAAGTTAAAATAAATTCAAATTTTAAAAAGGCAACCACTTTAAAAAGATAAAACATTTTACCATTTCAAGAAGATAAACCCTTTACATCATTAAGTATTAAAAATATAAACGCATTTCTCAAATTTAAAAGCTATATACACCACATATGTGCATGTAAAATGACAACTCGGGGTTAAAACTGAACACTGCATCTTATATCAAATGTGTGACTTGACATTCCTAATTTTTGAGTATCCTCCATCGGAAACCATAGCGTACACACTTTTTTGCTTTTTCAAGACATCCGCACACTTCTTTGCAAACAACTTATTATCTTTATGAGTTTTGACTAAAGCAATACGACAAATATCTTTCAAGTATTCAAATCCACTTGACTTCATTACTGCTGCAAGTTTTTCGATTGTGACTTACAGCTTTAAGATCTTGCACACACTTACATCCGTCCACTATTCCATGAAATAGTCAACAATGTGATAAATGAAATACTGGTTATTAGCAAATTTTATTACTGAAAAACACAAACACCTAACATCTTTCGAAACCAAAGAAAATTTCACCTTTAATATTGCAAACTTCATTATCTTCATTATTCATAAAGCACCACATTTTTCATAATCACTTATCAAAACTCGTCGATACTCTAGCATTTTTTTCCCACCTTATATCGAGGTTTTTCATTTCTGCTTCCCATTTTGCCTCCAATAACAACTCAACTTGTCTTCTCAACATCTCATCTACATCTTCTTCTTCTTGCAACAACTGCACAATCAATTAACAATGTACGTATCTTAGCTCTTATGAATGCATACATATATAAATACACACATGTACATACCATGGCTTTGGTATGTAGCTGTGTGTGTTGTGTGTGTGTATGAATTCATAAGAGATATGGTACGTACAATGTGTAATAATTGTGTACTTGTTGCAAAAAAAGGACGATGATGAGATGCTGAAAAAGGCAAGTTAAGCAGTTAATGGAGACAAAATGACAAGCAAAAAGGAATAACCTCAATCTGGGACGAGAAAACGAGCATCTGTGACAAATGCCGAAGTACCAGCAAGCGTTAATAAAGAATTATGAATAATGTGATGCTTTATGAATAATGAAGATAATGTAAATATATATAAAAATATTGCGCATGAGTTTCCTAATAATATACCTATGAGTATAGTACCTTTCTAACCATTCATCTCTTGTAAAACCGTCCACCAACCTTATCTCGTCTACAATCATCATTCAACCAAAGCTCTATTTCACATTTATCTTTATACTGAATTATGTCAGATTTTCTATTTTATTGATTTATAGTCTCACCAAAATTTGAAATGATAATAAAACTGTGTATGCAATTCTACAGAAATCTTAGAAGAACAAATTAATTATGCTATTCGACAAGTATATTTGCAAGGTCAAACATAAAATGATAACTAAATTTATAATTTTGATAAAATGATTTCTTTTTATCTTTTTATACAAAAGTATGAAGAATGTCTTTATATATGAAAAAATAATCCTTTTGTCCCTTTTATGTGGAACGATGACTTCTATCGTCTTAAATAAAATGATAATTTTTTAGACTTTTTATGTAATGATAAATCATATACCTTTTATATAAAATTATAAACCATCCCTATCCAATATGCATTTTCTTTTGCTTTTCTAATTTGATGCAAGCACGTGTTGCTTCAGAAACTCTCAAATTGAATAAACAAATGAGATTAGTTTGTACAAAACATAACATAATTGGATGCCCATAGGTGTGGCGCAATGAAAAATGAATGCCTAAGCCTGGTGATAGACCTAAATTCGAAACCTACATTGCACACATTCTCACAAACTAATAACAGAATGTTATAGGTGTCATGAGTTGAAGCGCACGGACACAACTTAATTCTTCTTAGAAGTTTACCGATCCATCGAATTCTCCACAGTATATTCAAAAAAAAATAGATGCCTATAAAAAACGGTCGCTTTTTGATTGCAAACTAAATTCTGTTTCTAAGAGAATATAAACCGGACAGTAGATGTTTTCAGAGTTATATGGTTGACAATAAACTATTTCTAATCCATTTAACATTTACAATTCAATTTCATTGCATAAGTTGCAAGTATTAGTCATTTCAATTGTATCATTAATGCTTATCTTGCTTTACTTCATGGTCCAACAATTAGGTTTTTCTTTTCACGTTCAATAAATTCTGACGATAGTTGTCGGTGTAATTTAATATAAAAAGGTAAATTATTTCATCTATTTATAAAAAAGGTTAAAGAAAATATCACTTACACAAAACCAATAAACTATTTTATCATTTTATATAGAACGATAAACTATTTCATTACCTCATAATTACTAAGGAATTGCCTTAAAAAGATTAAAATGTAATAATAAAAATAAAAGGTTTATTAATGATGATAATGCCGACCCACGAAACATTCATGAATAGTAATTTAAACAAATTATCTACAAACACAAGCTTTGTTATTTTGTTAAGGTAAAAACATTAAGCTTTCATCAAAAGGGTAAAATCATTTATCTTTTTGTCCAATACATAAAAGCATTTAGCTTCTAACATAATGATAAAACCAATCAATTTTGTACCAAAAAGATAAAAGCATTTAACTTTTCGTCAAAATGACAGCCGAATATGTAAGAACTAAAAATATAAGTTTAACACAGATATTTATGGTATTTTAAGAGAAAAATTCAGTACGCTTAGTGATAAAATTTTCGCAATCTTCATTATATAGCTACCTACACGACGTATTATCAAACTATAATCTCAAAAATTAGACAAATTAATAGATATTCCTCTAGTCTGTATTTAGATTGGAATAAAAGATAAATAAATTACGCTTTGGACCAAAAGTAAATAAATCAAATTTGAAGTACAGATAAATAAATTAGGTTTTGACACAAAAGATAAATGATTTTATCTATTTTATTAAAACTATGTTTTTTTCTTTGTTTATTATCAAAATACATGCATTTGATTATTTTGCATATGATTAGCTTTTAAAAAGGGATAACTAGATCAATAAAAGATGATAAACCAAACTTTTAAATAAAAATAAATATATTTGTACTAAAAAGGGTAGCTAAAAGGAATTTTAGAAAGTAAAAAATAACCAACCAAAACATAACATCATATAAATCTCATCAAAATGAAATTTAAAATAATTTACTTAAAACTTTTTCATTAATTGCGCGGATCATATGATAGTGAAATGAGAACTTATTTTGAGTGATAATAAAGATGATTTGTAATCCATGGAAAGAATCAATATTTACCGTTTATGCACCAAGATTCTTAACTATACTTCCAGGTCGTCTTTACTAAACCACCACAATGAGCAATAAGAAAGGCTCACACAATCCCGCCAACTAAAGCATTCGAGTTCGATGCAGTTGTATTCACTATAATTTTCAAAAATCTTACAATTGAGCATCTCACTCGGATTTTTGACACAAGTCATGCAACATCTAATGCTTTTCTTGATTCTTAATCATACACAATTTTAATCTACTGCTATAATAAATATTATTATACATTGTATGTTAAACAATTCCTAAGCATACCTTCCAAATAATTCAACCGCATCAACTAATAATAAAACATACGAGTCCTTAAGCTTCTTAAGAACTTTTAAATAATACATACCCCCGCCCGGATCTATAATTAAAGTTAAAGCACTTACATAACAATTTTGAATGGCTCCTGCACATATCAACCACTTTAATTTCTTGACTGTCAACAAGATCATACGATGGCATGTAAATGCTTAGTTTAAACATAGTGGTCAATTAATATATTAAGAAATGCTTAGTGACAATAATTTTGACAGATTATTTATAGATTTTGATATTTGTTTTATATGCGATGGGAGGCAACCTTACTTCTCATACTTGCAATCTGAAAATGCAAAATGTTAAATCTAAACATGTATTATTTTATGTGATGATAATTTCTTTTTTATTTTTATGTAAAAAAATATTGAATTATCTTTTTGTACAAAATGATACATTCTTTTATCGTAAAAAAGATACATTGAATTATCTTTTCATATTAATGACACTCTTTAATCTTTTCGCATAAAAAAGATATATTAATTTATCTTTCATATAAAAAGATATGTTGAGTTACCTTTTCAATATAAGGTGGCTTACTTGGTCTTGTGTATGTTAAAGATAAACTGTAACAACAGGATCCGCAATTTTTAAAGAAGTCATTAATGCAGTAACACTTAAGGAAAAAGTGTCTACCAGTTCCTTTGATATAAAAGAATGGGATGCACCCGTATCAAAGAGAACTCTAATAGGTTGATCATGAAATAAAATAATACCATCAAGAATGGAATGAGAAATATCTTGGCCACGAAATGTGTTGCCAGGGGCTTGAGCCACATTTAACTTTCCCTCATTCCTGCCTTTACGTTTGAGGCATTGATGTATAAAGTGATCTGGGCTCTTACAATAGCGACAAGATTTAGGCTTTGAGCACTTGTTCACAAAATGATCCTCTGCGCCACAGTTGAAGCATCTCGCAATATCAGGAGAAGGAGTCTTTGCAGCAGGAGTTGCTTGTTTACTCTTCTTATTGGGATAAGGGCCTTTGAACCTGTTGGGCCTCTTTTTGTTATTGAAATTGAGTTTGGAAGCTACTACCTCCACCTCACTTTCTTTATCAGCCTCTTCCAGACGAAGAGCGATATCTATAAGTTGATCAAATGCAGCTTCTAGTTTCAGGAGTAGTGGCTTCTTAAGATTCTTATTTAAGCCATAAACGAACCTCTGGTTCTTCTTTAGTGGAGTATTTATATACTCGACCCCATATTTGGAAAGAGATTTGAATGATGCGACGTAGTCCGCCACAGAAGACTGACCTTGAACGAGGTCAATAAATCGCCGAGCCAAAGTTACCTTTTCAGCCTCGGGCACGAATTTCGATTCGAAGCGTTCCCGGAAGTGCTCCCAAGTGAGATCCGCTTCATCAATTTCTGAGATTAACAGTTCATACCAATCCAATGCTCTTTCTTGGAACATGCTGGAAGCCACTTGGACTCGATGGAGGTCAACGAGGTTCATGCGAGAGAAGATCATATCGCACGTTCTGAGCCAAGCCTGGACCCCCAATGATAGTTTCAGAGCCTTTAAACGGCCTCCCACCCAGGTTGGTGTAATCATTGCACAATCGTGCAAACCCCGACTTTGGGTGGGTAGGTGCCAGATTAGCTCCAGCTGCTTGAGCGTTCGTTACTAAATCAAGTAACTGTTGAGTAGTCATAAAAACTCCATTCGGTGGTGGAGCACTAGATGATCCAGCTCTGGGACGACCTGGTCTAGACATTTTCTTCCTTAAGAAAGAAAGAAGAGAAAGAAAATAATTATTCACCAAATGAACATCAATCATTCTTGACAGGTGAAGTAAGGAATCATAAAAGAAATAGGATGAATCGGTTTGAAAACCCGAACAAAATTCTAAAGCAAGACTCCTAAGGTGGACTTAGGACGATGATCCTTGTCAAGTTATTCTACATTGTTTCGAAGTTTGGCTCCGATACCAAGCTGTGACGCCCCACCTCTATACCCACACTAGCCAAGAACACTACGGTGTAGTGCTGTCAACTAGCATGGAGAATAAGGCTGTTGAGGAGCGACCATCCATGTAATTGCTTATCACACGGTGGCTATAAATAATCTTCGAAAACAAACATAGAAATAATCATAACACAAATCAGTCACAGATATCCATATCACAAAGGCGGAAGAAGATATGAATATATAACTAACACATGAAAGTGTACATCAGAGTAGTGGTCAGTAAGATCCACGATAATACAAAAGAATAGCAACACGTGCTATACAAAAGAATACAACTATGAGTCTATATCTCAAGTGTATACAACAAAAAACTGCTAATCTAAACAGTTAGCCAAAAGTCAGGGTGATGAATCCCTGGGAAGAAGTCAAGCAGAAGCACCTGTAACATCTCGGTCTGACCCGAGTATTATTTAAGAAAATAATAAACAGGTCAGTCTAGCTATAAATATCAGATGACATGATATAACATAAAAGATGTGGCATAAACATAAAATATCCATAATGACATACCACTATAAGTATGTAAATAATGATCAACAGAAGATCAATCAATAAGAGATAATCAATATCACAAGAATCTTCTCAAAGATTCGGAAAGGGCATCATACCCCAAACTTGTACTCATAACAAGTCAATGACATAAATTCTAGAAATCAATGCAAGAAGTCCAGAAAGCATAGAAAAGAGAAAGAGGCCTATCACATGACGGTCCGAAAACCAAGGGGAGCTACCCCACATGTGTGAATGGAATCACACAGATTAAGGTCCCGACTAACCAAAAAGCAAAAAGGTATGTGTGAGTGGAATCACACAAGTGGTGTCTAGTCTAACCTCGCAACAAGAGACATCGCACAGTTGCTAGTCTAAATCATGAGAATGATCGTCATGATCAACGAGAAGTGTCAATTACACTAAGCTAGTAAATACAGAAGTTTAGCTTCATGTCCCATAACCACTTGCTTAACTTAAATATTTACGAACAAACTGTAAATCTTCACTAATAAAATTGTCACAAGAGGTTCAATCGAACAAGTCATACCCCAATTTTATTAGTCTAAATCATCATATTGAACCTCTTGTGACAATTTTATTAGTGAAGATTTACAGTTTGTTCGTAAATATTTAAGTTAAGCAAGTGGTTATGGGACATGAAGCTAAACTTCTGTATTTACTAGCTTAGTGTATTTGACATTTCTCGTTGATCATGACGATCATTCTGATGATTTAGACTAGCAACTGTGTGATGTCTCTTGTTGCGAGGTTAGACTAGACACCACTTGTGTGATTCCATTCACACGTACCTTTTTGCTTTTTGGTTAGTCGGGACCTTAATCTGTGTGATTCCATTCACACATGTGGGGTAGCTCCCCTTGGTCTTCGGACCGTCATGTGATAGGCCTCTTTCTCTTTTTTATGATTTCTGGACTTCTTGCATTGATTTCTAGAATTTATGTCATTGACTTGTTATGAGTACAAGTTTGGGGTATGATGCCCTTTTCGAATCTTTGAGAAGATTCTTGTGATATTGATTATCTCTTATTGATTGATCTTCTGTTGATCATTATTTACATACTTATAGTGGTATGTCATTATGGATATTTTATGTTTATGCCATATCTTTTATGTTATATCATGTCATCCGATATTTATAGCTAGACTGACCCGTTTATTATTTTCTTAAATAATACTCGGGTCAGACCGAGATGTTACAGGTGCTTCTGCTTGACTTCTTTCCAGGGATTCATCACTCTGACTTTTGGCTAACTGTTTAGATTAGACGTTTTTTGTTGTATACACTTGAGATATAGACTCATAGTTGTATTCTTTTGTATAGCACGTGTTGCTATTCTTTTGTATTATCGTGGATCTTACTGACCACTACTTTGATATACACTTTCATGTGTTAGTTATATATTCTTATCTTCTTCCGCCTTTGTGATATGGATATCTGTGACTGATTTGTGTTATGATTATTTCTATGTTTGTTTTCGAAGATTATTTATAGCCACCGTGTGATAAGCAATTACATGGATGGTCGCTCCTCAACAGCCTTATTCTCCATTCTAGTTGACAGCACTACACCGTAGTGTTCTTGGCTAGTGTGGGTATAGAGGTGGGGCGTCACATAAACCATTATAGCACATAAGTCAAATACAATAACTTCACAATTTGAGCATCAAAGGCAAAATGAATTGGCAAAAATATTAAGCTTAATAGAACATATCTTATAGGGGAAGAGCGAGTATGCAAGCATTGAGTATATTAGTTCAATCATTATATTCTAATGTTTGATATTATTAAAAATTACAAGATTAAGCATGCATACAAACTTGATATTGAGTATGTTATCTAAACATTCATTGAATATCAAAGAGCAAGCATATAGGTATCATTTTCTACGAACTATTAGTTAGGATTCCATTAATAATTTTCTTTTAAACTTTACCATTATTTTTATATAACAACAATCATATGTGTTTAGTATACTATTCCTTTTTGTATAACAATATTATAAGATAATGGTCATTTACTATTGCTAGCTTCTTTTGTTTTACTAAAAATAATGATGATACAAATCAAATTCGTTAAGACTACTTTCTCCAATAATCACACTTCCAAACTGTGCAATAGGTATGGTACGTAATAAAAACATATTAATATATTTTGAAGGATGATCAATTATCAATCTTTCCTTGTTTTTTTTAGAAAATGAAAATTTAACTTATACTTTTAACATAAAGGCATTAATTTCAATCTAAATCAAAAGAAGAAGAAAATGCAAGTAAAGGTTTGATAGGAAATGATTCGTCTAGATGATTTGATAAAAAAACTCGTCCATTAAAAGAACCGAAATACCTTGCATTTTATATTTTTACATAAAACAAATAAATTATCATTCATGTTTGGATAAATAATTATGAAATTATATTTTAGTTAATACATAAGCAGATAAATTTGTCATTTAAGTTAAATAAATGGGGCATTTCACTAGAAGGACAAACTTAGCAGTCCAATTAGTTTGAAAGACACGCATTCACAGAAATTAATTTCAAAACCAAAGTCGACAGTCCAATTACTTTTAAGGACAAAGTCAGCAATCCAATTACTTTCAAGGACGTAATTTCGTAGGTTTTAGACCTTAAAAACTAATTATTTTGCATTTTGTCCTTAAAATTAATTATTTCAGTTGTGTGTCTTAGAAACTAATTGCATTTGCTAAAGAGGCTCTTGTGGCTAATTTCTACTAAATTAATAAAAGCTGTATTATTGTTGAAAGAATATATAACTAATTATATTACCATTACTCATAAAGATCATTTCATTGCTCATAAATACAATATCTTTTTCCCCTTTTTATAAAGATAATTTATTTTATCCTTTTTAATAAATAGAATTTGCTTTTACAAGGATTAATTTATCTTCTTCATGAAGAAATATTATAAAAAAAATTCATTTATCTTTTTGCGCAAAGATAAATTGTGTTACCTTTCAATAAAAAGCCAAATATGTGCAATTCATGAATTTAAAATAAAATACATTTACCTTTTTTTATAAAAAGAAAAATAAATTTATCTTCCTTTACAAAAAGATAAATAAATTTACCACTCTTCCCTAAAATGATAAACACGCATATCATTTTTACAAAATGTGTTTACATAAGTGCATATATATGTACTTTCAAATTAAAAGAAATTGAATATTATATCGTCAAAAATATAATAAAGCGATTTTTTTCGTAAAGAGATATACTCATGTCTTTTAAAGGTTATTTATTGTCATTTTATCGACATTTAAAAAATTATTTTATGTTCACGATGATGCTATGAATTCATATCTATAACGTTCATATTTAAAATGATAAAACATACACGATAACGATTAAAAAATCAAAAATAAAGCATATTCATGTTTTAAAAACATTAAAAAAAATATTATATTTTCACAATATTATTCATCTATGCTTCCACTGAAAATGATTAAAAAAAATACTTTGCAATGTCTAAAATGATAAAATACAAAAGACAAGACTTAAGCTACAAACAAAATTAAAATATAAAAGATAAGTTATATCAATATTTGATAAGCATTAAAAGCATTTATCATTATGATTATAATAATAAAATTTTGTACCTAAAATGTTTATAAAATGATAAGTAAGATTATCATTTTATGACTTTACAACTAAAAGATAAATTATTTTATATAAAATTTTATACATAAAATGTTTATAAAATAATAAGTAAGATTATCATTTTATAACTTTACACTTTACAACTAAAAGATAAATTATTTTATATGAAATAACGAAACTAACAAGGTAAGAAAAAAAAGGATATCGCCTAGCTCAACATACAAAAATAACAAAGAAAAAAATCAAAAAAATACATAACCGGCACAATAAACTAAATGAGGACATACATACTAACTTAATCGACAAATCAATTAAGGGTATTTTCACTTAATCGATGAACATAATATACTGTTAATCGATGAACTTTATAAAAAAAACAAACAACTAAGGTTCATATCTTAACCAGTTGAAATAGCCAAATCCAAGTCTGAAGTTAATCGAGAATTGAGCAGCTTTAGCCTTTTTAACTAGATTTGAGTCAAAATAAGCCGATTTGGAGAGGATTTGTGTGAATTTGAAGAGGAATCTATTAAATAATAGTAAAGCAGAAGATTTTCAAGCTCTCTCATTAATTCTAGGAATTTTCTCTCTTCTCCTTAATTCTCTCTTTAGATATTTTATTTTCAAATTCTTTAATTTATTACTTTACACTATTTTACTAATTCTCTTCTATTATTTTATATTTTGGTACATATATTCTAAATTTTATATAATTATTTACATATAATTTATCAGCTATCTTCTATTATTTTATATTTAAGTCTGCACGTTTAGGTTAATTATATAATCCAAAATTTAAGTTATTTAAATAAATTCATTTAATATTTCGTATAAATACTTAAGAATGACAGTTTAAATATGTATAACTCTTAAACAACTAAACCATAATATTAACTTTTCATTCAGTTACAAAGATCTATAAATCACATAAACCAATAATAAAAAACTGTAGCTAAATTTATTTCAATAAGTTTATCATACATTTCATTGTAAATTCTACTTTGACTTCAAATACCTACATTTAATATTACCATAATTATTCACAAAATTTACCCCACTTTTCTTCTAATATTTTACTTTTCACCCTATATGTATCAATTAATTATGTGATCTAAATTTAAACTAATTAGATAAATCCAACTAACTAATATTCATTAATTTGTTTGCTAATTTATGAAAATATCAATATGTACACCATATTCATATTAACAAAATTTAAAAAAATGATTAATGTAAAGATACCTAAGTTACATAACTTAAATAACCTAAAGTGAATACATAAATAATAATAATAAATTCTTTTTTCACATTTCTCTCAATAAATTTATCATGAAATGCATTACAAAATTATATTTTTTGTACTCTGAATACCTACATTATAGATTTTTTATAATCATTCACACCCTCCCCTCAATTCCTTTACAATATTTTACATTTAAGGTCATATATTGTAATCAATTATATAACTTTAAAACTATTTAAATAATTTCACCATACAATTTTTCACCGATTTATCAAATAAGTATGATCAATATGAACCATATTCATATTAACAAAAACGATAAAAAAATTCATTCAAATATATAAATACATCAATCACATAACATAAATTAAATTCATAAATAATAATTATAAGTTTAAAGTTTTATTTATATCAATATGTATATCATGCGTTTCATTGTAAAACCCCATTTTAACGTCAAAAATCTACATTTTGAATTTATCCAGTTAGCTACAAAATACTTCACAATATCACCTACCATTGTATATTAAAGTCAATATTTAAAATTAATTATGTGATCTTGAATTTAAATTATTTAAATGAATTCAATTAATAATTTTTTGTTAATTCATCTAACAAATGCTAAGATATAATGGTTTCAATATATATACCATATTCATATCAGGCGCAAAGGTGATAAAATTAGTTTTTCATTTAAATACAAAGATATATAAGTCACCTAACATAAATAACATGCATAAGCAATGTTTCCAAATGTAATATATTATTCATATATCTAAATTTATTTACATTGTATTACATTTAAAAATTCCGTTTTTAGCTTCAAATACGTACATTTTTACAATTATTTCCTAAACGCTCTCAGTTATTTCCTATTATTTTATATTTAAATCCATGTATTTAAACTAATTAGAAAATCTCAAATTTAAATAATTTCAATGAATATTTAGTCTATTCTTCTAATAAATCATAAAAATATGTCAATTTTAATACACACACTCACATTATGGAAAATTGTAAGACTATTTTTTTATTCAACTATAAAGATAAAGATATATAAATCACATAACATAAATTATATACATAAACACTGTAACAATTTAATTTGTAAATAAGTTATAGTTCCTTTATATTAAGAATTTATCATACATTATATTACAAAATTATGTTTTAGCTTCAATATATCCACATCAAAATTATACATTTTTTTACAAAGTTCCTCTTGATTCTTCCTATCGTTCATTTTCAAGTCCATATATGTAAATTAATTACATAATTTTATATTTGACTTATTTAAACAAATTTCGTTAGATAATATTTTTCAGTTCATCAAATAAATTACTAACATACGTCAGTTTCATCATGTATGTTATATCCATATCAACAAAAATTGAATAATTACTTTATTATTATATATGTGTGTGTGTGTGTGCGCGCGCGCGCGTGTGCGTGCACGCTATACAACATAAATTATACACAAACATAATACCAATTTTAATTTATAGTTCATCTATTTCACTAATTATCATACATTATATAACAAGGTTCTCATTTTAACATTAAAGATATAATATTATATTCTACAATATTACCGTGTGCAACGCACGGGTTACACACTAGTTATGTTAATATGAACGAATCTCTATACGAACATTGAGCGGACTTGCATTTAGAAATGATCTAATGTGAGGGTTTTGGATTGAGACTTGAGTGTTTTCTAAGTAAATGGAAAGATATACTTGTAGATATAGTGTCGAGAAACTTAAATTTTTTGAACACCACCCAAGGCATTTATTAATGAGATACCCTTTAATTGAATATCCCCTCCAAATAAATAAGGAACGGCTAAGAAAATTCAAAAACACCACATCTAGTTATCCTCCATCGTCTATCAGTGATCATACCCCCATTTTATTCGCATCGATGTAACAGCCACAAAAGAACAAACCGTACAAATATATGAACCACTTTAGCATATTTCAATAATTCTTCAGCGAAGTTGAAGGATGACAGGTTCAAGTAACAAACAAAACAAGCATATCATTACACTATTGGATAAAGAAGTAAAAGGAGGTAGAAGAAGAGTTGAGACGATGGAGCAACAAGAATACCACCAAAGCGGAAGTGGAACGTTTTATAGAAGAATATGCACCGAATCACAACTTCAATTAAAAACAAATCATTATGAGTGGGATCACAAAGAACTCCGGAAAAAAAACGAAAATTTGAAAGAGCGATATAAAAGAATACGTAAGCATTAGCCAGAAGGCTAAGTGCGACAGGTTTCTCCTTACGCCAAAATGAAACAAAAATTTGAAAGAGCTATAAAATGAAGCCACTTCTTTTTCATGCGAAACTGTCAAATAAGAAATGTTAAAATAACGAAATTAGGAGTATTTAAGTTGAAGGCAACATAAGTAACAACCCGATGGAACCTACTGACAAAGCAATCAAGTATTAATCACTTTACCAGCAACAACAGAAAAGACAATATGCCAAATAAAGAGTAAAAATATTATAATAGGTTATGGTCGTAGTTTCTTAAATGATCAAGCTGACTTGTATAAGATATTTTTTTAAAAAAATAAGGAGAAGCAATTTTCAACATGAGTGACAAGACAACTCCAAAGTTAAACGATTTCAATGCACAATTATATAAGCTTCACCGAGAGAAAATGAAGGACACAATATCAAATACAGGAAAGAACACATTTCAGAATGACAAAATGTCAAAGGAATGCAATCATACATTTTTTCATCTCATACCAAAAGGCAAAAAAGCAAAAAATATACACCACTTCACACCCATCTAATTTTGTAGCATGATCTATAAGATTATGGCAAAAGTTCACTACAAGTAATAAACGTTCATGGATTCATTAACTTCTAAGAACCAATGTGCATTCATAGAAAAAAGATTATCAAGCACAGCGTTTACCTTCAAATTACACTGACACTAGGAGTGATTCATAGTAGCTCAATTTCAAGGAGAATCTGACAAGCCATTGAAGATAAGGCAAGAACACGGCAAGGTCACATGTACGATTCTATTTAAGATTTAACACTCTTATGTGCTACCCATTACGAATATACTCTATTTGTATCGAGGACCCAAGAATCTTCAAAATTATTGAATCCCTCCGGTGATCATCTATATGCACACAAGGTCGTTAAAGATTTTCGACGAAGTAACAACAAAAGATGTGCTTAAAGGTAGATTTGAGAAAAACATATGACCAAGTGAATTGAAAGTTTAGACAACATAAACTTTAAGAGATGAAATTCATTAAGTAGACTACAATTATAAAGGAGATAATTTGCAAAGCTTCTTAATCATGAACCAAGGAAGCCCATACAAATTATATGAAAGTGCTACTCACTTGAGATAGGGTGACCCATCGTCGCCTTTTTTCAATCATAATCATTATAATTATTATGGAGTACTTCACCTTATCAACGAAGGAGAAAGTGCAAGCACGAACGAATATATCAAAATGAAGTCTAGTAAGAAATTGACACAACTTACACACGGACGATATCTTTCAATAGCATGCGCAAAGGCAATCAACGATGTATTTCAAAATAACTTATGGAACACAATTGAAGCAAAATTGTGAAAATTAAGCGTATTACTCAATGGAGGAGCGAAAGACGAGATCCAACTAACTGCAACATTAGAGATTAGGCAAGAACTTCCAATAAAATACATAGGCATTTCGTTATCAAGTGTGAACATAAGGGGTAGGGAATGTGAGACATTGATTGAAGATTAAACATAAAGTCAAATGGCAAGAAACACGACTTAAGTTTAACTGGAAGATTAGATCTCTCCATGCCCACCATCAATCTGATTGGATGCACATCTTTAAACTGCCAGCGTCAACAACGAGCGTTTATGTCTTACTTTTATGGAAGGGAAAAACAAGTAAAGTTCCATTAACGTGGTTTGTCAAGAAAAAAGCAAAGGATGAAATGGGGGCAGAGACAACTAGAATAGGAATATTTGGCCACAGAGATTAAAATAATTAGGAGAATAGTTAACGACAGATGGAGAAATAAAGGAACAATCCTTTTGGAAAATGAGGATTAAGAAAGACAACTCTAGCATTTGTATGTTCTATTAAGCAGCAGAGAAGAAGCATTGAAGCGGTTGGAAAAGCACATGATAGATGGGAAAACATCTCTCTATCTTGATCCCTCGCTTCAAGGTGGTAGGCTTATCAGTGAACTAGGAGGTGCATGATGATCAAAAGAACCATGCAGGACGAGATAACGGTCAAAGACATGGTTGATAACAAAGATGGAAGAGTGGAAAAAGTCAGCTTTTTTGGGCAAATCGGATAAGAAATATTCAAAATCAAAATACACAAGGATAGAGATGATTACTGATGCTCAGCCTGCAGCAAACATGGTACGTACAATTTTAAACCGGTGTGGAATTCAATTCGTAAAACATAGTCAAATATACGCAGGCTATGTTTATTTGGCAAAATACATACACCCAAAGAATCAACAATCATTTACCAACAAAATAAAGACTTATGCAGCATCATATCAACATTGATCGCATCACACAGAAGTACTAAACTTAGGCACTGAGGTCAAAAATATGATTCAAAGGTTTGGACAGAAATATAAAAGTAGTGATATTGCATGAATCATGTCTCTGACCTGGGCCAGGGCCATTTGAAAAGAAAAGAATAATAGAATTTTCGCCAACAAATACTACAGATTTACAAGCTTGCACACGTATAACAGTGATGGTAACAATAAGAAAAAGCAAATTCAAGCATATAAACTACAACAGCAGACATGACAAAGAGGTATGCAAGGATGGCAGTAAAGAAAGCTCACCAAATCACCCAAAAGCACGCCTCGACATCTTCGGCAGAGTTGATATTTCCTGTTTAGTTACATTTTTTTTTTACATGACTCTGATTTACAGCGAATGCGAACAATTATCAGATAAAAGTCCAAGTGAAAATTTGAACTCAGTAACAAGTTGGACATGCGAAATTGATAATTCAATATTAACTGCCTTGAACACAAAACATCAGTAGATCTAAGCAAAGCTTAGGTCTGATCACTTACCTGAACGAGCAAATGCAACGAAGACGAAGCCTTGATGCCACGCGAATGCAGATCTACTCATTTGCAAACGGATCTGAGCCCGATCTGACGTGAGAGAGCACAAACATAAATTTTATGTAAGAGAAGACATGAAAATCATTCTGGGGCATGCGTGGTGAGATAAAGTGGCTGTAGAAGAAAATTAGGATTAATAACGAGTAGAAGTGGTGGGAGAGTAAAGAATTTTGGCAAATAAGTTTCCGCCATTGAAGAGCTAAGTTACAAAACAGAAAAGAATGAGCTAAACAGGGTGGGCGGTGAGTGAATGATATGTTTTCGATCTCTCTGGGTACAAGTAAAAAGAAGCAGGTCGGGTATGGGTTTTGGGCCGAGAATTGGAGGCCGGTGAAAATAGTCTGTACATATTTTGCATGTATTGTAAACACTTTATTTCATTATGAATTAATTAAGAAATTTGAATCGTGTTAAAAAAAAGTCATTACATTAGCTTCCATGTTTGTCAGCTATGCAACACATGATACATGAAAACAATGAGCTGATATAATGGTAATTCTTCCATGTTTGTCGAAAAAACAAGAAAAATGAAAAGTTGCACAAGCAAAAAGTTTTATATCTGTTGAATGACCAAAATAATTTATAAAAAAAGAATAGCCAACATTTTATACATAGGTACCTGAATATTCATAGGTACAACTTCATCAGGACATAAATAGATCATTGACAGCAACATATAAGTTAACCCCGTTGAATACCCGAAAAATTCGACATACGTCTGCATTCGTATCCGAAAAGCAGATAAGTACCTAATTTCAAAAAAGTAATACAGATGCAGAAGCGGGTACGAGGCATCTGCATCCAAAAATTATCCGTCCAGTTTTTGTCAGTATTATAGTTCATAGTGCGTGTATTTTAGTACAAACGAATATATTTATTTATTTTTATTAAGTTAACAGTTTATATTATATACATTTAATGCATATTAACTGATCAAACTATTTATTATCATTATATAGGTTTATTTTCACACTTTTATAATAAATGAGATTGAAAAAATTATATATTAAACCAAAAATTACAATACATGTTTCTTGAATTATCGATGATTATCCGATATTCGTCTATATCCGCGGATGTGAATATTCGGCATCTGAAAACGGTTTGGACGCAGATGCGGTGCATTTGAAAGTACATGTTGACCGATCTAATAGGCGAACGAGACGTGTAAAGACCATAAATATAAGAAATACTTTCTTTCATATGTTCAGTTGTTATCCATATTTATTGTTTTTTATTTGAACGATCTTAGTAACCATAATATAATAGGCAGTTACATCCTTGTGAAATGCAACAAAAAGCTTTCCATGTATACACACAGATATACATGTGCTTGTGTGCATGTATATATGTGCGTGTAGATGTACATACACACGCATACTTAAATATATATATTATGAATGTCAATAAGAATATTAAATCTATGATATAGAAGTACTAAATAATTATGCTTTTGGTTTCTTCATTTGTGTAACTCTTAATAAAAGAACATCCGAATAAATTAACACATCCAACATCAAAAAAAGTTCGTGAATTTTATTTGATAATATAAGTAATGTATTTATGAAACAATCATGTAAACATCAAATAGATTACTATTTGATATGTATATTTTTACAGATTGTGTATATTGCCAAACTAACACCAATTTTAGTTCTGGTTTCAATTAACTTCTCACACACACATTATAATATATAATATCCATATTACCTCATAAATCGGTCATACCCCTAAGGAAGTCATGCTTCTTCTCTAGGCACTACAAAATGGTAAGAACAGTTGCCCCTTCCTAAATTCATTGCATTAACCCTATGTATCACACAAATTAAATTTTTATTAAACATAGAAGAATTATGTAATAGATTTTATTTATTTATATATTTATGTAAAATAAAAAATGATCCTGTTAACTAGAAGAATTACTAAAGTGCTAGACAAATACATTAACTATTAGAAATCGGGTTTATGGAATTATCAAACCAACAAGTTTAAAGGAAACATCAGTCGAATTACTTAATAAAGCTAATTACTCCAAGACGTAATACATAGATTAGCATAAAGATTTTGATAAAATTGAAAACAAAAAGGTAAATCTGTAGATTATATATCAATTCAATATGTATGTAATTTACCATAGCAACACAATGTGTTCTTACAAGATATCGCTATCGACACTCCACTTTTGGTTATGAGGGGGTCATTTTTTTTAAAAAAAAAAGAATTTACTATGAAGGGTACCTATAAAAATAACTTCCTCATATAATTACATTATGAATTAACAAATTCACCCCGTGCATTTTTTTACCCTACTGCAACCTAAATCAGTAATTATTGGAGAAATTAAACTCGTAGGCAGATGAAATTTCAAAAGAGAAAAAAATATGAATAGTTTTTGTTGAAGAAAGCATTCGTATCGTAGATTTTGTTCAATAAAACATTCATATAATTATTTTTAGTTCCATAAGTTTACACGATAATTGGCGATGATAATTCGATTAAAGCTCGAAACGACGTTGCCGAATATTCCTTTTTCACTTGGAAAGGTGCCATCATTTTACATAATTTAGTTCGGTGGGGTTTGGTCCAAATCTGAATTTTAGTTCGGCTACCCCATTTAGAATTGTACACATTTTTTTAAAATTTAAATTTAGTTTGAATTTGAATTCAATTTCTCCTTAGATATCCGACATTGAATGTGGAAGTAAAGAGCAAGGATCTACAAGTGAAGAGCATAAGGAACTTTTAGTTCTCACCATTTTGAAAAAGCTTACAGATGAAGAGAAGGAAAATTATGAACAAAGGTCAAATGTGATGAATGGAAATAAAGGAAAAGAAAATTAATTTTCAAAAAATATAGGTCTCCCTCGTAGTAATTCAATTTTTAATGGAGTGTAATTAAAAAATGACTGGCTCATAACAAAAGCTAAAGTGTCAGTAACAATACCAATTCTTATAATTATTATATTTTATTTAGCTAAACAACTTGGGAATAAAATTCTAAAATATAGCTAGTGAGTTTCACACAAATAACCTTCCAGAAGTCATAATCTATACACAAAGTATAGTTGTACAACAAATAATGAGGCTAACTGTAGCTCAGTTAATCAAACTTTAATCTTATGTTTTCAAGACATATGCGAAGATAAATATATTAAATGTCCACTTTAGTATGAGAGTATATATTCTATGAAAACAATACACGTTCAGATTTAGTACTTATAAATCGCAAACATATAAACTCTACCACTTCCATGATATATATTTTGAAAAATGCAATACAAAATTTGGATCGGAGAGCAAATTAAATGTGAAAACAGGCTTTGACATTTTTTCGATATTTTATCAGCAAACTATAATCACCAAAAGGAAAAAATCGAAGTTTGAATGACTTTTATCAGTAAATTATAATCCAATTGAATAACATACGCTAGTAAATGTCCATGGCATTCAATATGAAAATTGGATGGAAATTTTCATTAAAATGGGTAAGTAACATGTCAAGCGTTAAATACATTAGTACTACCTACTTACAAATAGTTTTTTTATTAAAAATAAATAATTGAACTCATTAACTTTAGCATAAGTACACAATCAACAATTGGAACAACTAAATTGGACAAAAATTTTACTCCTTGAACATAACTAATCACATGAGGCTTCATTTTACGAGCTCGGGTGACCCTCCTTGAAAATAACTAATCACACGAGGTATCATTTTACAAGCTTAGGTAAATGCTTTGCAAAATAATTTCCAAAAAGAATCAAAATTTGATAAACCTAACTAGAATATAAAGAGGAGATTAACTCTCCATTTGCACCTTTACCTTATCGATTGAACTTACTTGGCAGTTTTACGAAGGGTTAGGGTGTAGACTTGGAATTGAGAATGTTAGCGATGGATATGTCATCAGGCTATAGGCGGCAACAGGCATTGGCTTGGAGGGGGTACAGTAGGAGCGGTGGTCGGTGGGGAGGGAGGAGATTTGTTTCTTATTTCATGAGGGTAGGTGAGTAAGAGGTGAAGTAATTTTAAACCAAGTTACAAAGGCAAGTAAGGCTTGCTTTCAAATTTTACCAAATGATAGTGCCATGCTCGATTGTTTTTTCCTTTTTTGTTTGTGAAAGAGGTGTATTCTGGATGGTTCACATGTTTAGCTGGTTTGAGAAAAAGAGGGAACTAAGAGCATCTTCTTGGATAATGTTATTTCGCAAGATATCCACATGGCACAAGTAGTATGACAATAAATAAATTTATTTTCTTCAATGCAAACATTTTTATATATTGAAATTTGCCTAGATGGCAAAAAGTTAGTGGTGTTTACCACTTAACACTATGAATTAAAATGTCGAGAAGTAGATATTTAATCCACAATGTCTAACAAAAAATGTGCCACATCATATTATATGTTCTAATTACTTTAGCAGCAGAGATCAAAAATTAAACCCTAATGTTTAGTATTCATGTGTCACTAACTTTGCACTGAAATTACATATAGATTGGAGATGCTCTAACAAACATTCCTAAATTGATTTAATGGTTGTTATGTTAATTAAGGGAATTAGTAGTAGGATCCAACCAACAGCTAATATTAACTTATTTGCATTGCATAAAATAAGCCCCATCATAGGATATATGTTTTAAATTACCGTTAGTGGTTTCAAATATTTATGTCACACGTACATAATTGTATAAATTATTATTTATTGAGCATTAAGTATATATTATTATTTATATATTATTATAAATTATTTAATAATAAGTATAGATAATTTTTTTTGCACATTATAATTTTAAAATACTAACTGTAATTTATTAATTATTAATAATCAATTATGGTAAAATATTAACTATAAAATATAAAATATTATTTATAAACTATTTATTACTCATAATAATTATAATAGATTATAAATTATTTAACTATATAAGTTATCACTTATATGTTATTAACTATAAATTAACATTTATTAAATATTAATTATAAACTGCTAATTATTACATATTATAGTATTTTAAACAATCGTAAATACATTTGACAAACTTAACGCTAGCTCATCCTTTCATACAGTGAACGTTTACTCAAAGAGTGTTATGCGATCATTTACAGCGTATGAATAAAGCATCATTTAAAAAAGTTGTTATAAATTAATATTTGCAGCATTTTGCAAGCAATAGTTGTTGAAGGAATTTATTACGTCATGCAATAAAAAATAGTCGTCAAAAACATTGTGTTTACGTTATTTGTTAGGAAAAATTTGCAAAAATATTACAACCGTCAAAACAAAATAGTTGTCTGCGAAAGGTTGTAGTATGCTCATTTTCCATCTTTAATGTCTTCAAAATCTCATTTATATGATAAGAAGTTATCAATGCGACATTTGATATTGGAACAATTTTTCATTATTTTATACATTTTATAAAAGTGTCAAATCATTGTACTTCTCATAATTTATCCTTATAATCATATAATTTATCCTTATAATCATATTGTTTATCTCATTTTATTGAATTGATTTGAGAAATCTTTTAATCTTACTATTTATTGATCTCAAATTATTTCAGATCTAATTTGGTTAAACTCATTATATACATACATACATACATACATATGTGTGTACTGATGTCTTATATTGTATTCATGTCAATCTTATTATTTCTATTGACATGTAAAATAAAGCATAACCCAAATATTGTTTTTAATTGGATAATAGAATTTTTTTTTCTCGTTTTGAATTCGACTAGTATATATTGTTCCCTTTAAATCAATTTCTAAATTGATTGATCTCTATATGGTACAAGCATGATTATCCAACCATATAGTTAATTATTGGGCAAGATTTAAACATTTTAACAATCTCATTACATATCATTTCCTCGTAATTTTCATAGTCAATGGAAAATGTAGGCTTGAAATTTTTTTTTGTCGCTATGCAGTTAAAGCACCGATAGAGCCTTGATAAATCTACACTAAAGCACGTAGCACACTTCGACCACTGCACATTTTCAATTTTGTGCAATTAAATAGTCATTCCATTTAAATCCCACTTTTTTCCGCTACGCTCACTAAATCGATGGTTGTATCATACGCTTTAGCAACATTAATATGAGAAGGTCAATTTGACAAGTTCTCTTTTTTACCAGATCAACAAAGTGAGAGTAAAGGTCTAAGTTTTAGACGTAAATGCTCAACTTAAGTTAGAATTATATTTTTGTAACTAAGCCAGAAGTGCATAAATCATGATATTCTCCATTTTATTATATAGGATTAAATAATATTTTTTTCCTTTACACAAATGATGTGAGAACTAGAATAAATTAATTTCGAACGTTTAATTTTATTTCCAATAAAGGTTTTTGCACCTCCGTTATTTTCTGTTATATCCTAGCTTTATCCCCACTGTAGCATTTTATCAACCGCTATAGAACCGCCAAGCATTTTAACTGCACATGTTTTTCAAGCATCGACATTTAGTATGATTTTAACATTTATATTGGTAAGGCAAATATTTTTCTACATGAATTTGTTAAATTGGTTTTGTGTAACACCGCACATAGAATGCCAAATTTTTGCATCGTATTTGCCTATACAAATGCTTGTTATCACATGATGGTAGCTATTAATTAGATTTCAAGCCATCTTCGAAATGACGATGAGAGGTAGATATTAGCAAATGCTACTTACTAAAGTGGTGGTTTAAATTGTAAATGTAAGGAGTAGCAAAGAGAATAATAAGCAATGCAATTAAAGTAATGATACAAGGTGTAGAGTGGTTCAATCTTAGTAACGATATATGTTCGCGATGGTTGTCATTCTTATTTTTTTAGGGCTTTCGGTTACAAGGGTAATTACAAGGGCTTTTACAAGACTTTAGGGCAAGCAAATATCTCTCTTAAGAGTAAAAAAATTGATCACGGTACAAGTACATGGTAACCTTTATCTATAACCTAGAGATCGTGCTTCGAAGGGCTGAGATTAATTTCTTGGATGTTAAGTTTTCTCAAAACCATCGATTGTAATCTATGGTCCACATGTGGTCAACTCAAATTTTGTGTAGAGAGAATAGTTCGAATCATATTAGCCAACAAGTGTATTTTGGGTTGCTTGTGTCAGGTGAGCAGCATGGCTTAAGGAGTGCCTATTATACAGTGGCAGTTTGGCAAGATGGATAGTGAAGTACAAAGAGAGGTTGTGCCGCAGTGATATTTTTGTTGATTGAATAGTGTTGGCATGGCATCTTTTTAGACGATTGGTATGGGACTGCTGCCTCTATTTGTAGAAGCAGCTAGGAAATTTTGTCAGGCATCTAACCTAGTCATGACAAAATAGAGTGGACAAGGATGCTGGTAGATAAGGAATCTATTATGACTAGGGAGAGGTTCATTGTAATACCCTCTATTTTGATGCCCGAAGCTAAGCGCTACGAATGTCGCAGTCGTCTATAGTATTAACTTTCGGTGACAAAATATGATAATGTTAATGGTATCCATAATATCAGAAGCACATAATGTGAAATAAAATCATCACAGATTTCAAAACAAATTCTTTATTTCAAATCAATATTTCATATTCAGTTAAATAATCCCAAAACAATTCCTAAGTTTTGATCAAATATAGTTATTACAAATTATGCCAAGAGTGATATATGTAGATGCCCTCTTAGATGATCAAAGTACTAGATAGACATATCACCTACAAATACATCACAGTGGAAATAAAGCTAAGTAGCTCCTCATAGCTAATTTTGCCTTCTGCATGTCTTTGGAAGCTTATTCGTCTAACCTACTAAACCTGAAAAACCTCAACTCTCAACCTACTCAAATTAAATTTTGAGCACCCGAGAGTTTAAGGGAAAAACATAAACTTCGAATTAGATATAAAGTCTGGTGTGAATAATATTACTACATCTTGGTTTACTTATATTAAGTGAGACCCCACCGCTTGGAAAAACATGTTTCCCTTCACTAATATCCCTTTAAAAGGCATATCTTTTGCAGATCAGAATCCAGCAATCAAACTGATTACAACAATAATATCAAGTACATATTTGCATAAAATCAAGAAATCAATTGACTATTTGTCCACACACTAGTTTTGCTTGGCTAACCATTAACCATTATGTGAAGACCCGCAAATCCGTACTCCTTGAATATACACTAATCTTCATAGATTAACTCAAGATGAACAGAAATACGAATTCTCAATGTTTAAGAAAAAGAAAAAGACAGAAGAAGGTAGAAAAGATAGAAAATAGAGAAAGAAAACAACAGAACAACATCAGAATCTCACAATTGCAGCGGAACAACATATAATAGATAAATGAATAATCTTTAAACAAAGAACTATATCAGTAATTACATTACATCATATTACATCAAAGTGTACAACAACAAACAACAACAAACAGCGGAAAAAGAAAATACTATATACAAGTAATACGCCATGCCATCCAGCTTGCCTCCAGCAACTCCTGAATTCCAAATATCTTGATAAACCTTAACTCTTGACTGCCCGTGTGGAAATTGGTGGGCACCCAGATTTTAGGAAGGAAAACAATAAACTCCGAGTCAGTCATGTGACTGGTGTGAGAACTCAAAATAGTTTATTTATCTTTAAAAATCAAAATAGAGGAATATTTTTAAAGTCAATTCGCAATGCTTTTAAAAATGAGACTACCATAAGACCTCCTACCACACACACAATGCAAACACAGACTTTGAGGAGATTTCTCCTTATGATAGTCAAATATGCTTGATACGCATTAAAAAGAACATTTGATATTATTACTAGTGCATAGTGTAGGAAAAATCATTTCGAAAGTAGAATATAAATCTTAGCCAGCATAGGTACCATTATATTATGCCTGCTATAGCTACCTCCTGAGGAAGCAGGTTCTACAACTAAAACCGTACAAGTCTCGTATTGTTTCTTTGGATTTCCAACAAATGGTCAGGCCAAGGAACTTCCCATTGCCACATGAGAACGCCTCTGGAAGGACGTCCCCGAGAACCAAACCGGATCTCTGCCAACACAAGGCCGGGTTACCCCTAACTGGGTAACTACTGACACGAGTATGCCATCCCCCGGTCCTTTGGGACCTTTAACCGAGCGCTCGTAATCAACATCACACCAAATAATAAGTGTTTCAACATGAGTAAGCATCTGGGCTCCATACCATGAAACCACCCTTTTCCAGAAGGAAATGCACATACCCTAAAGGGAGCTACCCCTCATAACCTTGCTGCACTTTCCTGTTTTGATCATTCCGAGGTGTGAGGCTCGACGAAGTCTCGTCCACAAAGCCACGCTTTATACAAAAGTTGTGCTTTGGGTCAACAAATGATCATAGAAATGATCACAAAGATAAACGATCAAACAAATGATCATATCACAAATGATCAACACAATGATCATTTCACAGCAACACTCAGCATGTCACATTACCAAATTGGGAATATATTGCTAAAAGCCTTCAACTACATAACCTCTGAGCTTGTACGTCTCAGAGAAGGGTGTTAAGCTAAGAGAATAAATTCTCCGCCACCAACAGAAATATATTTGAAAGAAATCGGCTTTATATCTCAATTTGTAATGTCAGACTTACAATCCATACAAGTCTGTTCCGGGCTCGAACAGAACCGAAGGCACTTACAAAGAAGTCCTTGCAATCCAGATATTCACTAATCACATTCGGACTTCCCATCACATATGGAGTCTCTATACCATAGCTACTCGGTGCAAAGACAATCGACGAGTTGTCCTTTCACTTTTGAAAATATTCGGTCTTCAACACCGGTCATCAATGCTATCCATTACGTCGTATCACTATTCGGAATGGGTAATCCGAATAACGAGCGCAATAATTTAAAAATAAGTGTGGCATTCAAATCCAAACAAATCACAACAAATACCTTTCAAAGGTAAATATTGATAGTCGGTTATTGAACTATCAATGGATATGCACAACATCACCAGATTTCAAATAATTTTCCAAATTATTTATTTCCCAAAAATATCTTTACAAGATATATAATTTCAATACTTCAAAAATAAATCAATATTTATTTTTAAACAAATTCCCCTTTCATTTATAAATTCCATAGTGAATTTATATTTCACAATATCTACTGATATACGATTTCAATTATTCATTTTCAATTTATCTTCAAAAAGATAAATTCTCAAAATATTCACTTCATATTGGAAAACATTTCCATACTTATTTAATAATAAGTAATTCACAAATCTTTTTATTTTCTGTACTTGGAAAATATTCAATACACTTAAATCGAAATTAAGTATATATTTCATTCTTAAGGAAATCATTCTCTTAAACATATTTATTTGGGCCAAAACGAATGTTGCGTAAAACATCGTTACGACAACCCAAAATCACTAGTATAGGGATTCGAAATTAAAATAGATATATAAATCCCAATACTATACAAAACATTTCCTTTCGGAAATCATTTACTATAACAACAGTGTTATAGTCCACCATTTCCTTTTATTTCTCGAAAACATCTATTTCAACAATGAATGTTGAAATCTATGGTTTCGAATCTCAACACATTTTGAAAACATCGTTAGATCATTTTAATTCTATTTAAAACATCACATCCTAAACATTTTCTTTAACATATTATTCACTTTTCAAAAACGTGAATATACTACGTTAACCAATTTCATCATTTCTATTCATTTTATTTTAAAGGATTATTCACTGTCTAAAACGTGAATATAACTCCATAAATAACACTACGCCATAGATGACCTTCTGCAACATTTTTGCAAGGTGTTGCTAACTAAAATGTTGCGACAGCTATAAAATTTTGGTCCTACTACAACGTTGTATTTTTGGTGTTACCTTAGCCATAAAAATGTGTTTCTCTAGCTAAACAAGTGTAACACGATGCAACATTTTTATATAGTGTTGCCATAGATATATTCTAATTAAAAAAATTTAAATTTTTTTTACACCTCAGCGATCCACACCACCATTTAAAACAAAATCTCAACCGTCGATTCACACCATCGATCCACACCTTACCAATTTCCATTTCCCGCTTTACTTTTCTTTCTCATTCCTCTCACTGTGAAAATTAGGGCACGCGATTTTTCTTTCTCGTTCCTCTCTGTGAAAACTAGGGCACGCGATTCCAGTTGCTTTGATGCTCTGATTGATCGAATCTAGTGTAAGAAACGTTCCTGGTAGCTTGCTCCTTCATTCTCCTTGATTGATTGCTCGAATTGCTTTGACTTCGTCGTCGGGTGCGATGTGATATTATTTGGTATGTTTTCTGCCTTCTGGTTTACTTGATTATTCTCAATTTTGGTTACACTCGCACGCTTTTGCCGATGATGAATTGGGATTTATTTATAGGCTTTATTTCCTATAATCTCGAGTTTAATCTTTCTGTTGGACTTTGAGAAATCTGGTATGTTGGATTGCGATGATGTATTGGTATGTTGGATTTTGGTCCACTGGCTTGATTTTGCTTTGCCGATGATGAATTACGATGTGATATTATTTGGTATGTTGGATTTTGGTTCACTAGCTTGTTTTTGATTTCTGATCTGAGCTTGTTAGCTCCTTCTGCTGCATTTGTTAAACCAGAACTTGAACCTTTGTTAAACTTGTTCACATACCTTTGTACCTTGCTGCATTTGTTGAACCAGAACTTGAAGTATTTGTATTCTGCCGTCCTCTTGAAAACTGCTTCACTTGAAAACTTCTGCATTTTTGAAAATCAGAACTTTGAAAGTGATATTTGGTTTTATTAAACTGTTGACTAATCTGAACATGGAGTTTTTGTTTCCACGATATATACAAACATATGTGTGTTGAGCTTTGTTGGTTTTGCTTGGTCTGGACTGAACTAGTACCATGCTAACCTTGTTCTTTAACATGAACTAATGCTCCAAGTCCTCTATATATCATATTACTGCCTATGTTTCTCTTGTACATGCCTGATGCATTCACTGTTTTTGCTTGATGGGATGCCTATGTGTACTGCTGTGTTTCTTGCACTAGCTTGTCTACATTTTGCTGAACCTGGTTCTTGTTTATTTTGTTGGTTGCTTGGCCCTGAATTGAATCCAGTCGATGACTCGGGTTTGACCTTGTGCCGTGTCCATTTTTTTTTGGCTTGTCTACATATCTGGCTGCACTTGAGTATGAACTTGCACTTGAGTAGTTGCACTTGAGTAGTTTCTTGTACCAAGCCTTATGATGCATGTATGTTCATCCATGTACATGCATTTCTTGGTCATGTTATGTTGCTTGCTGTGTTAAGTACTACTTTGTGCACTTGGCTTCTCCTTTGTGCATTTTTGCCTGAACTGTTGCTTGCTGTCTTCCATACTGTCTTGTATCCATGTGTTGCATTCATGTTTGGCTTATGCACTTGTGAACAACTGACTTGTGCATTCACAGGTTGTCCGTGCAAATATTTGGTCCCTGTCAGAAAAAAATATGAAAAGAAACAACCCAAATACCTGAGGCAAATAATATAACAAAAATATTTTCATTTTCTGTTCGAGTTAAATATTATTTTCCAGATTACTACTTTTGAATTATATGTGACAGGTATTGAAGACTGGACAGCTGGATACAAGCTTGAAGACAGAGTCAAATCAAATGTGCTTGAGCTTGAAGACTGGACCCGCTACTCGGCTCGCCTTCAGGTCGGCACTCGGCTCATCATATATTTGTCAGTGTCGGTGTCTGTATAAATTGAAACTGCATATGTAATGAGTGAACTGAGTGATGTAGTGAGGAATATATGTATATGTGAATATCAGTGTTATATATCATTGAATTGTAAAATAGTGGAGTCAGGAATTTGTACTATTTCAAATGTTGAAATAAAATATTTATTTAAATAAATTACTTTTTGAAAATCAAATTCTGTGCAATAGCATTTTATTAAATAAATATTTATTTCTATTAAAAAATCAAATATGCTCTACATTGTGGGCCCCACAAATTCAGAAAGTTAATATCTATAGCAACATTTTGGAATGTTGCTACAGACACATATGGATGTTGCTATAGACCCAAATAGGGTTCTATTGCAACAATATTACTTATGTTGCCTTAGATAGTCAAAATGTTGCCTTTGAGGTCTAAGGCAACGGCAAAAATTGCATCACCCGAAAAGTGTTGCCATAGACCTATGGCAACATTTTTTGGGCCTGACCCAACATTTTTTTTGTGTTGCAGAAGGCCATTTATGGCGTAGTGTAAGTTATAACAATTTACTTATCAAAATAAGTTGTTTGCGAATTTATAAAACAACGTTTATAAATTCTATTTCTATTTGTTTTATAACTACTTCCTTTATAAATCTCCTTTATTAACCTATTCGATTTATAACTCAATTATAAACCAAAAGTTCACATTATAAGTTAAACACTTATAATTTATTTGTTTACAAGATCGTTCCTTTAACTTCCCAAATTATAAATCTTATAACTTATAAGATTCATTTATTTACCCAAAAATATTCTTTTAATAATTTTACAAATTTTATAAACCTACTGCTTATAAAATTCCATTCATAACTTCACCGTTTATAATTTTATAAATTTCATTCATTTTTGAAGTTCATTCACAATTCATTCTAACACTTATAAAAACTCGTTTTATACTTCAAATATTTTAATTTATAAATATCAATCTTATAATTTTTTTATATAAATCAATTTATATTATTATTTTAAAACATCTTTAAACTCCTTTAAAATTTCATCATTTTTATTTATTTATAAAATAATCAAATTTTATAAATCCTATTTTTAAACTTTTTATAATAAATTCAAAAATCCCAATTTAAACTATTTTATAAAATCACTAACCCCATATTTTCAAAAATCAACTTTTAACTATTTTTCTCAAAAATCATAATTTTTATAACATTAAAAACTGTATCATTATTTATTTAAAATGAATCAATTCCAAAATTATTTTATAAACGTATACTTTCAAAAATCACTTTAAAATCCTTTTAAAATTCCAAAATTTGGTCTAATGATGCTACACACCAAATAGTCAATCATGACTACAACGACATCATATATCGATATGATAATCCATCAAATATCAAAATATCCGAAATCAAATAAATACTGTTGAGGAATCCAGTTGGATCCCTCCAACCTATTTTCCTGCATCCAAAGATGTTAGCACAATACCAATTCCGTTCCAGCACGAAATTATCGCGGTATATGGGATTTAAAATGTTATCCACTTAATAGACGGCGCAATAGGGTCTCATCCGCTATATACTGTGGGAAATCAAATCCAAGTACATAAATAATACCAATTTCACTGTTTATGAAATATTCGCGGTATATGTTTTTAAATAAATAACATCCGCTTACTAACGGCGCATAATGTCTATTTTAACAATCAATATATAACAATCATCATTCAAACATGCATTCAAGAATTTTAAATCTAACTATTTAAAATTAAAATCGAAACCGATTCGATTGAGTGAGAAGTTCTCACCTTGATTTCAATTTCGTTTTAGCGATTTATTTCGAATACGTTTAATTTTACCCAAAATTTTCACTAACTCCAAACGACTCCAATCCAATTCCATAGCGTAGTGCTCGTTCATACGATTCCAACGCAACTGGTTTCGCGCGTTTTCGACCTCGTATGAAAAAGATATGCTTTTTACAAGTTTACACGATTTTTTTAATAACTAATTTACAACATAATTTTATAATTTTAAACCTAAATTAGTCCAAGCCATTGAATCCACTTCCTTGCAGCATCAAGACCGTTCACTGCTTCCTCCTTCTTCACGCAACTCCATCCCCAGTAACAACATGCGACTTGAACCCATTGCTCGACATTTAGGGTTAGATTTCTCGACCTCCACGCTTGCTTCTACCTCGATCAAAGACCACCACCACGCGCGCGCTCCCCGGCACCACCCACGGCCAAGCTGCGGCCCCACTCGGTCGCGCCTATGGCACGAAATTCGAGAATGAATGCGCGGCCTTTATATGCAATTTGCCGTTGAATCTTTGCTCCAAACACGATCATAGCCGTTCAGATTGAAGATCTCGTTGTCGTCTACAACTTTCATGTTGAAAGTTTCTTGTAATACTTCACGGATTTGAAGAGATTAGAGGAGAAAGATGATGCATTTCTGGCCTTCGAAATTGTATACGGCGGCTAGGGTTTTAAACCTATATATTTTTTATTTTGTGAAGAGATAAGGGTCTATTTATAGAAAATCGAACGAAACACTATTCATTTTGGATTTTCCAAACTCCGATTTACGCGCGGTGACCAGCGTTTCTAGAGTTTACCCCGCGTTCCGGACACAATGGAACGTGTTTCGGAAGCTAATTCGGTCATCTGTGTGAGTTATGGCAATAAACGTTCGATTTAAATTAAACCGATTTAAACGATTTTCTAGGCGTTTTAGCTTGCACCGGACAAACGATAAATCCGATTGACACGAAATTTGAAACCATACAATAATATCACATTACGGATCCGATGAAACTGGTTTCGTAGAAATCCGAGACTTTTTGAAAAATGGCTATTTTAACTCGCCAAATTAATATTAAAAACAATTTCGATGTGTTTCGAGCTGCCACGGTCAAACAAAAACTCCGATTGACACGAAAATTGAAATCCGATAATAACTAACTATTACAGATCCAATGGAACTAGTTTCGTCCAATTCTGAGACTGTTCGAAAATCGGCTAATTTCACAGTCGATTAAATATTAAAATATTCAATTTTCACAATTAAACTCTTAATTCAATTTTAAAAGTTCTATAACATCATTCTAACTCCAATATGATAAAATAAAATTTTACAAATCATTTTCAATCATATTTAACCCAAATTTCAATTTTTTCTGTATTTTCACATATAAAATTATTGATTTAATTATCCAATTAAATCCAATTATTTGAAATAAAATTTATTCGACTTATAAATTCACTAATTAATATTTAAAATCAATTAAATATTCATATTTAAATTAAATAAAATTCTGGGTCGTTACACATTTGTTGACTCGGGCCTACCAGACATACTCAATAATCTAACTTCTGTTAGACATAATACCGGGCTGACTTCCCTTAACTTTATTTTTCTATTGTCAACTGAACCTAATGGTTTTACAAGCTTACCAATAACCTATCTTTTCTCTGTATATTCCCTTCTGCGTGTAACCTCAATTTATTCCTACCCGTGAAATGCCCTACGCACTAGAATATCGGACTTATTTTAGGTAGGGGCTAATAGCTAAAGTATAGCGTGCGACGCTACACCAGTCTCATCTGGTCTTTTGATATCTGAGTCATAAACTTACTGTTAACTACCTTATTCTTGTTTCAGTTCCTATCTTAGGGTTAACTATCTGATAAAACTCTATTTCCTTGTAAACAGCCTTTACAATTGATTAACCCCTAAATAATGTTTTATAAAACAATGAAATCATATATTTTGCTTTACTCAAAGCACTTAAGTTATACACACACACACACTTTACACAAAATAAGGTTGACAAAATCTAATCAATGGGATTACCTATCCCTTCATAATAAGTTTAAACCACCTTTTTAACCTAGAAAGTTTTTAGGCTACAAGGCCAAAACAATATCCTGGATACCTTTGTTTAAAACTTGAACAATCCTTTCGAATTATTTGAAAATACCCCATTTAAAATAAGCTAACTACTTTAATCTTGTAACACTAGGCTGAAAGGCCAAAACACACCTTTCCAAACCTTTAAATATAAGCCTTTCGAAATCAATATTTAAACCTTAGACATCCTCTTTCGAAACCATTAGACTTGCCTTTCGAATATATTGCTAAAGCTTCATTCAAATACTCAAAATAAACCTTTCGAAATCATTGAAATCCTTTACTTAAACATACCTTTTGAAAGTATTTGGTTTAAGCAACAGTTTTTGAAAACAATGCTTTGAAACCATTGAAAATTATTCATTTCGAAACCTTTTGGTTTAACTTTTTAATATAACTAAGGGTAGTAAAGAACTAATGCGAAAGTATTTCTTTCGAAAGCATTGGTCCTAAGTAAAAGAAAGAATATGGTTTTGAAACCAACCCTTTCGAAAACATTGAGAAGCGGCTTCAAAGTAAGAAGGCGAAAGCACCCTTTCAAAACCATTGTTTAAAGGCTATAAAGGAAAGCGGCCTTAATTAGTTCGAAAGGTAGAATGTGGCAGCTAGGTTTCGAATATGTTCAAAGCTATTCTTTCTAAAGCTTCTTTAAAAAAAAGACGGAAACCCATTAGAAAGCTCTTTTTTCAAAAACAAAGGATATTGATTAAATCGAAAGCTAATATAACCCCTTCAAAAGCATCTTTTAGAAACATAAGTAATTCAAAGTCAATAAGAGAAGCTTCTATCCCTCCGAAAGGTTGGTTTCGACGTTGTACCTTCTGCATTTTTTCAATTCACTACGTAGCAATCGTTTGGTACCATGTGCATTGGTTTCGACTTGGCCATGGACGATGGTATGACATCCAAAGCTTACAGATGGAAGTGACGAAGTAGTAAATTTAAACCAAACTGATTTGCAACCTTTCAAATTAATTGGTTTTCAACTAACATGCCTTATTTGTAAAAACACAATTGGTTGCCCATTTCTTTTCAAAATTTTCTTTTCTAAAAGTGCTACTAGATTCAGAAATTGACAATTAAAACATTTAACAAAGAAACCCTTCTCTTTGATAAAACATATAAAACATTTAAGTCCCATACCTTTAATAATTTCATATGCATAGTAAAATACTTAGGAAAATTCCCCAAAAATTAGCATAATTTACTTTTAATATATTTTCTAACATATTTAAATCTCAGACCCAAAAGCAATGTACAATTACCGCTATTAATTTTAACCCAGTATTAGCTATTTTCCTCCATAGAAAGTTCATAATAAATCCAAAATTGCTTAGAAAATTATGAAACTTGAAACCCACTTCATAAATAATGTTTTTGACCATATATCAAAACCGCAAGTCAACGATGTCATGTAATAGGTTTTTCAAATCAAAAAACTTATCATAAAATCTATATGAAGCAACAAAAATCATCCACAAGCATACATATCCATTTGAACAATCATATCATGGCATATTACTTGCGAAATAAATTCGGATCTTAATTAGAAATTGAAATAAAAAAAATAAGATGTAAATCGATTATTCACCTTAACTTGGGGTTAAGAAGGTTGAGATTTTCTCTTTGATTGATTTTCTTAAGCTACCTACTTGAATCCTTACTTATCTTCCTTTTGATTTCCCTTAATGGTGGTTGGCCAAGCTTTTAAATGTTTTAGTTTTGTTTGCAAATGTTTAAAATGGATAAGGAAAGAAGATAAGAAGGTTTTTGGTATGAGAACATAGTCTATTTCTATTTTTCCCTTAGCATATTCCTCCTACTTACTCCACTTTAATTTTCTTTGGCTTATAGACTAGTTAAGGCGCGACTACCTTATGGTTATAAAAATCTCAATCCCTTAACCATCCACAATATTTCATTTAATTTATCAAATTAAATGTCCTAAATAATATTAGTCAAAATCAGGGTCATTACAGACTTCCCTCCTTAAAGAATTGTGTCCTCGAAATTACAATAAGGTGCCCATAACAATCAAACATAAAGGTAAAACATACCATGAAACAAGGCAGGATAAGTATCTCTAATCCTGCTCTCAGTTTCCTAAGTACAGTCTCTCTCGTCATGACTCCACTGGACTTTGACTAATCGATTGCCTTGTTACTTAGTCTCTTTTCATCCCTCGAGACTACACGAACTGGTCTTCTAACTATAGTCATATTTAGTTCCACTACTCAATCATCTAACACAGTCAGTGCAATAGTAGTTTTTGGATCTCGAATACACTTCCTTAGATGAGAAACATGAAATACATTATGGACGCCTGCCAAACCGTTCGGTAACTCTACTCTATATGTGAGTTTCTCGATCCTTTCTACAACATGGAATGGTCCAACAAATCTTAGTGCCAATTTTCCTGACTTTCCAAATTCGATTACACCTTTTATCGATGACGCCTTGACAAAAACATGATCTACAATTGAGAACTCTAAATCTTTCCATCTTTTATAAGCATAGCTCTTCTTCCTAAAATGAACTTCCTTCATTCGAGCCCGAATTAACTCAATCTTTTCTGCAGCTTCTCTAACTAAATCTGGACCAAGAACTAACCTATCCCCGGTCTCTACACAGCAAACATGAGATTTGCATGGCCTTCCATACAAAGCTTCAAACAGTGCCATCCCTATACTAGTCTGATAAGTGTTGTTATATGAAAATCCGACTAAGTGTAGACTGTCTTCCCATAATCCTCAAAAGTCTAGTGTACAAGCCCTTAACAAATCCTCTAAGATTTTGTTACTCTTTCCGTTTGTCCATCTGGCTCGCTATGGATGGAGCTTGGTACCCAAAAGCTCTCATATACTTTTCCAGAACTCACTAGTGAATAAGGATCTTCGTTACATACTATACTTCTAGGAATTCCATGCAGTCTAACTACATTCTTCATGAATAATTTATCCAAAACTGTTGTCGTCCTAGTTGACTTAACCGAAATGAAATGGGCACTCTTGGTTAATCTATCCACTATAACCCATATGCTTTAATTTCTCGATTTGACCTTAGCAACCCATCTAATAAATCCATTGAGATGGAATCACATTTACAGATTGGAACCTCTAAAGGCTAAAGCAACCCACTTAGTTTCTAATGTTTAACTTTTACCCGTTGATAGTTCAAACACTGCTTCACCTATAAGCCTACATCTCTCTTCATGCCATCCCAGAAGAAACTTCTTTTTATATCCCGATACATCTTAGTTCCTCGTGGATGAATAATGAACTTTGAACGATGGCATTTTCCAAGAACTTCCTTCCTAATGTTTTCCACATTCGAAACACATAGTCGTCCTTTCTTCCTTAACCACCCATTCTGGTCAAGACCGAAATCTTTCATGTCATCGCTCTTTGTTCCATCCCTTAACTTTCTGATCCATGCAACTAATAATGGATCTTCTCCTTACTTAGAAGCGATCCTTTAGATCATCATTGGTCGAACTTCTAAACATGACAACATGGCAGTTTCCTTATTAGAACTAGCTTCAGATCTCCACTATACACTACATGTGGTCAACGCTTCTAAATCTTTCCACTCAGCTATCATTGCAATACTGCATCCTGATGTTTTCTGTTAAATGCATCAACAAATCTATTGCCTTTTCCCGGTGTGTACTAAATACCAAAGTTATAAGCAACTAAAAACACTAACCATCTCTACCGTCTCATATTAAATTCCTTCCAAGAGAATAAATATCTTAATGACTTATGATACATGTATAACTTGAATCTCTCTAGCAAAAGGTAATGCCTCCATACCTTTAATTAAAAAATTACTGCAGCTAATTCCAAATCGTGAGTTGGATATCTAACCTTATGCGGCCTGAGCTGTCGAGAAGCATAGGAAATCGCTTTACCTCTTTGCATTAACACAACTCCTAACCCTGTTCCACATGCATCTGCGTACACCGCTATGTCATGATTCCCCCTTGGGACAACTAGCATAGGTGTATTCATCAATAAGTGTTTCAATTTATGGAATGCCTCGTCACACTTATCATTCCAGACAAACTTCACATCTTTCCATGTTAACTTAGCCATAGGCACCGCTATCCGTGAAAAATCCTTAATGAATCTCCGTTAATAACCAGTTATTCCAAGGAAAATCTTTGTCACAGTCATTGTCTGGGTCTTTTTCAATTATTCGCCACCTCAATCTTAGCCAGATCTACGAACAACCCTTTCGATGAGACTATATGACCAAGAAACTTCACTTCCTTCTTCCAAAAATGACATTTCGAAAATTTCACTCTTAGTTGATACTGCCTCAACTTCTCAAGCACCACTCTAAGATGAACTTCATGCTCTCTTTCATCTTTAGACTATATCAAAATATTGTTTATAAAAACTAATATGAATCTGTCCAGATGCTTCCGGAAGATTTTGTTCACCAAATTAAAAAAATGCTGGCACATTAGTTAGTCCGAATGGCATCACTAACCATTCATATGATCCGTATTTTTTCTTAACGCCGTCAAAGAAATACTATCTTTAGCCACTCTAAGATGATGGAACCCTATTGCCAAATTCAACTCAGAAAATACTTTGGCTTCACTCAACTGGTCGAACAAATCATCAATTCTAGGTAATGGATATCGATTGTTTATCATCTTCTCATTCAACTTACGATAATCGATACACAACCTTAACGATCTGTCCGGTTTCTTTATAAACACTGCGACTACTCGCCAGAGCGAAATACTTGGTCTAATAAAGTTCTTACTTTTAAAATCCATAAACTGCACTTTAACTCTTTCATCTCGGTTGGTGTCATTCTACTTGGCGGTTTACTCACCGGTTCTACCCCTGGTACTAAATTTATCTAAGATTCAATGGCTTGTTTCGGCGGTAGTCCTACTATGCGCTCAACAACGGCTGCAAATTCTCTAACAACGAAAACTCGATTCAACTCTTCTTCTTCCTCTGTAACACTGAACAAAGCATTTACCCCAAAACTAGGGTTTTCTATGGAGTATATGATTCGATCACTACAACTAGGGTGCCTAAGTGATATTTTCCAATCATGGAAAATATCCCAGCATCATACTTACTTAACTACTCCATACCCAAAATAATTCTGAATCCCACAAATCAAATACATGCAAACTGCAATCAAACATATGATGTAACAATTCAAATTCTATGTAGTCACATCTCATCTCAAGAGTCGCACACCCTCCTATTAAATTTGTAACCCTTAAGGAAGTAACTAGGTATAAGGGTCCTAGGTTAAGCTTATCAACCAAACAATGAGATAGAAAATAATTCGATGCACCAGTATCTAATATAACTCTAACTGGTACACCATGAATCAAAAGCGTACCTCCCAACACAGCTTTTCTTTTTTCCTCTGATGTTGGTCTCGAGGTAGCTGGCTCCAAATTAAACACTTTTCCATTTCCATTCTTGGATGACTCTTTGCATTAGTTCTTATAATGTCCAATCTGATCGCAGTTGAAACACTTACTCTTTTCTTGTCATCAGCTTTCTTCTCTTTTGCCTGTCCGACACTCATGAGCATAGTGTCCCTTTCTATCGCACTTATAGCAAACTACATCGGCCTTTCCTTTCTTGGCAACACCAGTCTTCTGAGCGCCTTTCTTATGGAAAAACTTTCTCTTCTAGTTCCGCCCACTTTGACCTTCCCCTACTTTGCTACCATTATGAAAAGCAAACGTCTCCTCCTGTTTCAGTTTCCTCTCAACTACTACATCACACGAATCCCTGATATATGCTAGAGTCACTTTAGCTAGTTCAGTTTTTAGTCCACGGATGAACTTCTCATGCCTTTTGATAACTATATCAACCGTAGCATATCCATACCTCGATAGCTCTTCAAATTTGGTTGTATGCTCAAGCATTGTCATGTCTCCATGCTCCAACTCCATAAAATTCCTGAGCAGGGTCGATTTAGCAATCTCTGACATAAATCTTCCCTCAAACCTCCTTCTAAATTCAACTCAAGTCACAGTCTTCCCATTAACTCCATTAGTAACACTGTTTCACCAGTACAGTGCTGCTCCATGCAACTGTCTAAAAGTAAGTCTCCTCTTCTGCTCATCACTAAGCCTTATATTAGCAAAGATCCTCATAATGAAGTAGCCAATTCTCCACTTCAATTGCATATTCAGTCCTGATAAACAGCTTTCCTACAAGCCTGACATGGTCTCTGCTCAAGATTGCATAGCTATTGACCACCATAGCTCCTTGATTTCCTCCTACAACATTTCCTCCGACTAATCCTGTAGCAACTCTAGCCTGCATCATATTAATGAACATTTGATACACAGCTCCCATATCAGCTTGCGACTCTCCAGCTCCTACATTGGCATTTGCATTTGGACTAGCATTTGCTGGTCGACCCGGGTTTCTCCTATTAGGTCGAGTGTTTCGATTGGTTATGGTGCTTCCTCCACTAATGTTTATGCTTCCACTCCTAGCATATCTTACATCCTTAAAATTTACATTCGAGCCTTTGTAAGATATAGAAGAACAATCTAAGAAAGATAGAGGATAGAGATAGAGCATATACTTATATATAGCAAATACAAGTATGTTATTATAGCATTATCCCATAACCTAGTCTTTTCTCTAATTCCTTAGGATTATGTTTTCAAAATCATTTTAAGTTTGAAATTTCCTTTTTAAGTTTTCAAAAGTCTATGTTCTGATACCAAGTTGTAACACCCTTTATCTTGAGGCCTAAAGCTAAGCTCTATAGATGCTACAGTCATCTATAGTATTAACTTCTCGTAAAAAAATATGGTAATGTTAATGATATCCATAATATCATAAGCACATGAATATGAAATAAAATCATTATAGATTTCAAAAAAACTTCTCCGGTTACGTTTCAAATCAATATTTCATATTCAGTTACATAATCCCAAAATAATTCCCAGGTTTTCATTAAATATAATTATTAAAAATTATGCCAAGAGCAACATATGAAGATGTCCCCTTGGATGATCAGAGTAATAAATAAACATATCAGTCATAAATACATCGCGGCGAAGATAAAACTAAGTAGCTCCAACATAGCTAACTTTGCCTCATACGAAGTCTTCGAAAGCTTATTCGACCGACCAATTAAACCTAAAAAACCATAACTCTCAACCTACTCAAATTAAATTTCAAGCACCCGATAGTTTAATGGAAAAACATAAACTTTGAGTTAGACATAAAGCCTGGTGTGAATAATATTATTACATCTCGGTTTACTGATATTAAGTGAGACTATGCCACTTAGTGGAATGAGTTTCCTCTCACTAATATCCCTTTAAAAAGCATATAATTTGCAAATCAAAATCCTGCAATCAAACTGATTATAACAATAATAATATTTACATATATGCATAAAATTGGGAAATCTATGGACTATCTATCTACACTATAGTTTTGCTTGGCCAACTATTAACCATTGGCTGACTCGTACCGACCATACATACTTAATAATCTAATTTCTGTTAGACATAATTCTGGGCTGGCTGCCCTTAACTTTCTTTTTCTAGGGTCAGCTGAACCTAATGGTTTTACGGGCTCACCAATAACCTATATTTTCTCTGTATATTCCCTTCCGTATGTAACCTCAATTTAGTCCCACATATGACAAGCCCTGCACAATAAAATTTTAGACTTATTTTAGCTAGGGGCTAGTAGCTAAAGTATAGGGTGCAACCCTGCACCAGTCCCATCAGGTTTTCTAATATCCAAGTCATACACTTAGAGCCAACTATCCTATTCATGTTTTCCTATCTTAGGGTTAACTACTCTAATAAAAATTTATTTCCTTGTAAATAGCTTTTACAAATGATTTACCCCTGAAATCAAATCTTTATAAAACAAGGAAATCATATACTTTTCTTTACTCAAAACACTTAAGCCATGACACACACACACACTCTACACAAAACAAGGTTGATGAAATCTAATCAATGGGATTACCTATCCCTTCATAATAAGTTAAAACCACCTTTTTAACTTTGATAGTTTTTAGGCTATGAGGACAAAATAATATCCTTAAAACCTTTGTTTAAAACTTTGAACAATCCTTTCGAATTCATTGAAAGTACCTCTTTTAGAATAAGCTAACTAATTTAACCTTGAAACACTAGGCCGAAAGGCCAAAACTACCTTTCGAAATCTTTAATTATAAACCTTTCAAAATTGTTATTTAAACCTTTGACATCCTCTTTCGAAACCATTAGACTTTTCTTTCGAAAGTATTGGAAACTCTTCATTCAAATACTTAAAATAAACCTTCCAAAATAATTGAAATCCTTTACTTAAACATACCTTTCGAAAGTATTGGGTTCAAGTAAAATTATGTGGAAACATTGCTTCGAGACCATTGAAAATTATTTCTTTCAAAACCTTTGGGTTTAACTTTTTAAAATAACTAAGGGTCGTAAAGAACTGGGGCGATAGCTTCTTCTCGAAAGCATTGGTTCTAAGTAAAAGAAAGAGGCCGGTTTCGAAACCAACCCTTTTGAAAGCATTGATAAAGGGGCTTCAAAGTAAGATGGTGAAAGCACCCTTTCGAAACCATTCTTTAAAGGCTATAAAGGAAAGTGACCTTAACTAGTTCGAAAGGTAGAATGTGGCAACTAGGTTTCAAATAGGTTCAAAGCTATCCTTTCGAAAGCTTTTATAAAACAATGGACGACAACCCTTTCAAAAGCTCTTTTTTTTTGTAAAAGGCATATTGATTAAGTCGAAAGCTAATATAACCCCTTCGAAAGCATCCTTTATAAATGGAAGTAATTCAAAGTCAATAACAGAAGCATCTACCTCTTTGAAAGCTTGGTTTTGATGCTATACCTTCTTCCCTTTTCCAATTTACTACATACCAATCATTTGGTACCATGTGCATTGGTTTCGACTTGGTCATGGCCGAAGGTATGATGTCCAAAGCTTGTAGGTGGAAGTGGCAAAGTAGTAAATTTAAAGAAAACTGTTTTGCAGCCTTTTAAAATAATTGCTTTTCTACTAACCTGCCTTATTTGTCAAAACACAATTGGTTGCCCATTTCTTTTCAAAATTTTCTTTTCTAAAAGCACTGCCAAATTCAAAAATTAACAACTAAAACATTTACAAAGAACCCTTTCTCTTTGATGAAACATATAAAACATTTAAATCTCATACCTTAAATAATTTTAAGTCTATAGTAAAATACTTAGGAAAATTCCCCAAAAATTCCCATAATCGCTTCTAATATGTTTTCAACATATTTAAATTTCAGAACCAAAAGCAATGTATAATTGCCATTATTAATTTAAACCCAATATTAGATACTTTCCTCTATAGAAAATTCATAATAAATCCACAATTGCTTAGAAAATTATGAAACTTGAAACCCACTTCGTTCATAATGTTTTCTACCATCTATCAAAAACGCAAGTCAATTAGATGCATGTAATAGGTTTTTCGAATCAAAACTTATCATAAAATCTATATGAAGCAACATAAATCATCAACAAGTATATATATATATATATATATATATCCATTTTAACAATCTTATCATAGCATATTACTTGCAAAATAAATTGGAGTCCTAGCTAGGAACCGAAATTAATAAAAATGGGTGTAAATCTATTATTCACCTTAGCTTGGGGTTAAGAAGGTTTTGATTTGCTCTTTGATTGATTTGCTCAAGCTTCCAACTTGAATCCTTGCTTATCTTCCTTTTGATTTCCCTTAATAGTGGCTGACCAAGCTTTTAAATGTTTTAGTTTTGTTTGCAAATGTTTAAAATGAATCAGGATTGAAGGTAAGAAGGGTTTAGGGTATAAGAACATAGTCTATTCCAATTTTACCCTTTGCATATTCCTCCTACTTACTCCATTTTTGATTTGCTTTGTCTTATAGATTAATTAAGGCAGGACTACCTTAGATTATATAAATCTCAATCCCTTAACCATCTACACTATTTCATTTAATTTACCCAATTAAATGTCCTAAATAATGTCAGTCAAAATTAGGGTCAGTACATTCGTACATGACCCATCGGTGGCCAAGTGGCCTTATCGTGGCTTAACCACTAAGAGGCAAGGCGACATGTGTATGGAGGATAGAAGGAAGATGTTGCCCGCTAGGCTTGAGACTCCATTATTGCTGTAAATATTGCGGGTGAGGACCAAAATAAGGATGAAGGGCAAGGCAGACCTTGCGAGTTGAGGTGTAATGGTTGGATATGCGAACTGACTGAAGGAGATAGTGGTTGAAACTTGCTATGCAAGCCTTGGAGTTGACGGTTTCATCTATACTTTTGTGAGAAAAAAGAGTAGCATTATGCACCCCTAAATTCGCCTCTATAAGCAAGAGTGGACTTTTCTTGTTCATAATTAATGTGAATGACATATGTAGTCTTGTTAAGACTAAGCGAGTGAAACTCCATGAGAACCTCTTGTTTCATTGGCCGTGGCAATTTGTTTCTTGAGATGGTTTCAAAGATGTGACGTTTGATGTAACAACCACTCAATTAAAATAAGACGATCCAAATTGTTTCCTACTCATTCTTGAGAGTGTTAGTGGTATGCCCTAGGGACAATTAAGTAATTTACATATATCTAACTCTATAACCAATCTTATTCATAATAAAGATGTTTGTTTACTTATATATACTTTGTTATATTGTAATGTAACTGATATAGTGATTAATTTAAAACATATTAATAATAAAATTCTTAAATAAAATGTTATGTAATTGCAGTTGCAAATAGTTCCAATTGAAGGAACTGTGCAAGTTGGAAGAGGGTGAAATAGCTTGATTGCAAAAAATCCCTATTTTGGATCTATTTGGCCTGTGAAATCTAAAGTGGTTTTTATACCCGATCTAGAATATTGTAAATAAATTCATTATTTTATTTGAATTATTTAAAAATATTTAGAGTTTTAATTTTATGACTGTATCAAAAACACTTATTTTGTATAATGCACGTGCTACAAATATGAAGCGCGCATGGCTAATATGATCGTATGTAGATGCGGGGATTTACACCACAAAGGATCTATTTTTCCTTTTATATATATTTTTATTGTCCATAGTTTATTTTGAAACTACATAATATATATATATATATATATATATTATAATATCATGGGATTCTCAACATACTACCCTAGCTTAGTTACAAATTTGTGCATTTATTTATAATACTTTTATTGCAATGATATTCAAGGCGATGTGCTTAGCCTTTAGTTAATTCAGTCACTATATATCATCTGAAACATTTCCACCTTATAATTCTTAACTTAATATTGAATATGAAGTTAAGATTAACATGTTATACTCATATCACTTATGAAGTTTGAGTCTACATAATCCTTCATAAAAAGTTCATTGTTTCTATAAAAAATTCTCCAGAATTTTGAAAATGCTCAAGAACATTCTAAATAGTCATTTGGTGATTTTAGTTCAGATTTGATGCATGCCTTATATATTAATACATAAGTAAATGTGATACTATAGACAACACAACATGTACGATAATTCCGATTGTCAATGCATAAGAAATTCATATTCCTGCCCCATATTAAACATTGTAATATGGCGTCTGTGTACATCATTTTGGGGCTGTCCCAACATCCTTTTATATTGATTATAATATGTGTCAATTCAAATCCCATATTGAGAATTAAAAACTAAACTGAAATGATTTCAACATGAACACTTCATTAACAATCTTAAGTTGGTTGTTTACTTATAGTTTTAGAAATATTTTAGCATCTATTAATATTCTTTCTTACAAACACATGCTTCTTTTACATTTGGACTAAAAATAAACTATTTGATTACTTTGTCAAAATACTTGCCTAACTCTGATGCTTATCGAATAATACTTTTGTATTATTTATTGAATCATATCCAATAACCCATAAACTAAAAATTGCTCTTGTGGATTTGGAGACACTATGGTTATTAGGCGCAAACAGCATATTCTAAATCATTATTTAGAATTTCTATTTCAACATCCATACACCAAAATTCAAAATCACATTGAGCGTTAATTTTGCGAGTAAAAGGTAAATTAAATTAAGTACATTGGATGATAAATCAGTTACATTAATTTCAACAATTAAAATTTATGATGTTTTTCTATCAACATAGCTTACCATAATTCCAACTACATTAGTCTTCTTATTAGAGACAATTTTGTGGCCGATGGATCATATCCCGTCAGGTATAATCATCAAAATCATATTCTGATAATGTGGTTGGTGTCCTTTTCCATATTTTCACATTATGCCAAACAATAAAATCAATACTCTTATTGCCTTATTGATAAGTGAAGAAACTATTTTCTCATCATCAATAAGGAAATCATTGTTTTTCTTTAATGTATGAAAGTTCTTATTAGACATCTAATTAGTTATGTCTATTTAGGCTTGATCAATTTCACGTCATTTTTTGTAATCAGTTTTATTTTTGGATCGTATCAAAATCCATATTACTACCAATAATTTATAAAAGAAATTCCTTCATCATAACGTGGTGTTTCTTGAAACAACAATTGTTTCTAAGTGCGACGTAATAGGTATTCATAAACGTTTTTTGAATTGTCTATAAATATGTATAAAAATGACTTGGTTTCTGAGTTTACGAAAATTATGTTTGTGACATTACTTAATCAATCAATATTGATCATGACCAAACTCATTGGGGGTTATCACGTAAGATCTCTTGCGGACAAGTATTACATGCAGTCTCTCGACTCACACATCTTATCAACTCCTTGACCTAGGATATGCAGGGTTGTTGTCGACCCTTATGTTATATGATCTACCGTATTACGCTTTGGATAAAATTAATTTTAACTTTATGTACTTACTCTTAAGTGTATGAACTTACAGAAAGATGTTAACTCAACTTCACTCATCATTAACCATGCTTTGTCCAACAAAGTCTGAATACTTCTTATCGATAAATCTTTATGTATTACAAGGAGAAGTGATTTTTGAGATTGAATCTTACTCATATTTAGGTACATTTGGAACTCTTTCTAATACACTCATTTATTTAGTCAAATAAAATAATTTTACTTTATTTTTCATGTCATGTTATTTACTTCCATTTTATATTCTATGACTTTATCATAGACATACTCCATGTGTATCAATACACTATTCATGTTTATGATAATTCATAGGTGAATTTAACAAAGTAAGTGGATACGTTTAAGAATTATTGGACCTTTTACTGCATACATCTATAACGACTGGGGTTTTCGAGCCTAAAAAATCGATACAATGCATTCACTGTATAAAATGCCAAGCAATCGAGTGTCGAAAATACCAGATCATTATGGTTTAAGAAGAAAAGGATAGAAGAAGAAACAGAAACAACAAAACATAATCTCACAATCATAGTGGAACAAAATATAATATACAATAACAGTTTTTTATACAAGAGAACTGTAACTGTTAATATACATACAAATTATCAAAGTACAACCACCAACATAGAAATATAAACAGTTATAATAACTTGTCCTCAAAAGTGCTGAACATACATCCTACAATACAAAATCGAATATAATCAAGTACGTGTAATACGTCTCTACCATCCAGCTCGTCTTCTGAGCTCATAAGCATCCCAACTTGAATCTGTATTACTTGGTCTGACCCGAGCATTACAATAAAGTAACATACGAGTCTGGCTGGAACTAGTGTTAGTGAACACACTTAATTTGAAATACATAAGTTATCAAAATCCTTCGAAATAAGGGAACCTCATAAGACCGCGTCACACATAAACACGATGGGTTTTTACCTTACGATAACCAAAAGACACTTTTATAAAAATCCTGTGATATTATAATAGTGTCTAAGTATAAATACCAATTTAAAATAGCCGATTTTGTTAAATTAATTAAATTATAGCATATTAGACTCTATAATCATAACCCTAAAGGTTCGTAGTGGTTATTGGATCGAAATGGTTCTGGATAATGTTGTTTTCTGATCCTGGTCTCTATGAGCTAAAAACAGTAAATTTTGAAAAAACCATGTTGTTTTAAAATAAACAATTCTACAATCAGGGTGTCAATAATTACATATGGAAATTCATTCCATATGTTTACTTCAACATGACCTGTCCATCAAAATTCATTTGCTTATAATCATTTCATTCTTCTGAAATCAAAATGTGGTTAGTATGAGTCAATTTACTTTCAATAAAACGTGTCAACATTTTATTCTATTTACTTTAATTTGTTTGGCTACTTAGTAGTTTGTTTGGCTACTTAGTAGCACGAGCAATAGATAATTGAAATCAATATCAAGAACATTATCAGTCAAAGCATAGATCAAACTCAATCAACGACTTTGGTTTAATATTAATCAGTTTACAAATTAGATTGACTGATTTTATCTTAACTAAGTTGATTTATATTTAAATCCAGATTATTTGTTAACCCAAGAAATTAATTAAAATAATTTATTTTAGTTAGCTTAAAATTGAAATATATCATTAAATAATTAAGCAATTAGTTGACCTATAATTAATCAAATAATTATTTACTTATTCGTTTACTAAAAATGTTATAATCATTAAATAAAACCTTTCAGAAAGCTTGCCCATATTCATTCAGATAAAAATATGCCATGATAGGATCTCATCGCAACAAACTACACTCCAATTTGATTTAAAATCGAAGAGGAATACTATTTTTTTGAAAAGTAAAAAGTTTTTAAATAACTTTATTTTAATTTTTCTTTTATAAACCTAAGCCCAAAAACTACGGCTCAACAAAAAAAACAAGACAGAAAACTTTCTTCTCCTTCCCCAGTTTTCTTTTCCCTCCTCCTTTTCATTTTCCTTTATTTTGCAACCCAAAACTACATGAGGCTTGGTGCATGGAAACGTGCACGCATACGACTCGGCCCTAGCCTACATCTCGCCGCCGACCATCCAATCAAATCGCCCTTGCTCAACTCGATCGACTACTTGAAACCCACGATAACTTCCTCGTTCAAAATATTAAATTCAAACCAAAACTGAAAACAACGTGCTTCACCAATACGCCTCGCTTAGGTACCGCTGACCGCCATTTATCACAAAAATTCGCCTAGAGGATCGCCATCACCACCGCTTCCTTTTCCCCTAGACCGCACGTCCATTTCATCGCCTTTTCATTATTATTCGCCTGAAACCGAAACCAAATACACACGCGTCTAAAACCCTGGTTCCACTTCGACTTGCATCCACAGCCTACTATAAATTGCCGTGTCATTTTCCCTTGCCCCACCATCATCCAAGCAACCTCCACAACCAACGACGAGCCCTCGACCGTAAAGAAATCCGACCAAAACCCAATTTTTGGTCATCTCCCTCTATCTCACTCTATACATGACTAAAAATCTCCAAACCACTTTCAAAAATCAAGGTTTCCAATAACAAACACGTTCATATAATCAAAAGATTGAATTATGATATTAGAAACTTGGTCATTTCTAAGTTGCTTGCTGTAATATGCATTTGTCTTCCTCTATGCTTCATGATATCCAATGAAATGAATTTTAGAATGATCTACACTTAAAACAACTAACTTTCCTTTTGGAATCACGGTTTAAAATTTACTGGATAGTGAAACAATGATTTTTAAAGTTGAAAAATCCTATTTTTTTCAAAAGAACAGAGATGATGTTCGTCTCCCTTTGAGTTACAAGGCGTATAACCATGACTAACACATATATAAGGCATAGAAACTTATTAACACATGAATACTTGACAAAATAAAGAGTTCATTCAAATTTAAAAGCACATAGATGCATACAAAATTTCTAGTAAGCAACATTTTCAAGTTTTACTCACAGTCTTTTGAATACAGAAGAACTGTTGCTCTGTTTACTCCTTCCTCCAAGGTTTTGAATCTCTTGGCTTACTTATGTTTTTAATGGCAGATCCCTTTTCTTCTTTAGGTGTGAACAAAATGAACTAGTGTGGCCGTGTATATATATAGAAGATGATGGGGCTGTTGTGTACATGCTTCTTTCTTTTCATTTTATTATTATTTTTGCTGGGCTGATTTGATTTTTGAGTTTGATTTGATTTTTTTATTTGATTTAATGTGTGACTTGATTTTATGTTTTGTGATTTGATTTGAAGTTTGGCCATCATGACGTTTCTTATGTTTATACATACATACATACATATATGTATGTATGTATATATTTACCTATTCACTATTTTATATCAACATACATGCATATATACATTTACTTACATATATTTGTCATTATATATATATATATATATATATATATATATATATTTACATTTTTGCCTATTTACATAAACATTTAGATATACATATGTTTTACCCATATATATATACATATATATTTTATATTTCTATATGCATACATATACAATATACATATTTATTTTATAATATTTACATTCACATATACATAGATATATATACATATATATTTACATATTTTCCTTATTCAGGAATTAGCATTTTAAATTTTAATATAGTTTCAAAACTAATAGATTGAGATATTTCAATATCAGAACATTTATCCATTTGACATATAAAATTAATATTTCAATATTTAAAGTTAGTTAATCTTTTTTTCCTCACATCGAGTTCTGTTATTTAGAAATTTTTCTAAGTTCATAACTAATAAATTACATTAAAAAATCATTAAATTTTATTTCTAACCGTTTCAATTCAAAAATTATATAAAATTTAATAATTTAAATAGTTAAAATTATGGGTCGTTACAATCTCCCCCACTCAAAAATTTTCGTCCTCAAAGAGAAACGAAGTAAGAAATTTAACATACGATATATTTTACTAAAAATAATCAACTTATAAAATATAAGAATCATTAATACAACTATGTGCAACACATAAATATAATGCAACTAATAGCGATGATGTTAAACTACATGTAACCAAATAGTATAACAATCCTAAGAAAGAAACAATCATAGCTAGCAACCATAGCATACAATCATTTTATTAGAATCCGTATGATATATATGTATACCATTCATATGTATAACAATTTCGATCTCTTATTTGAATGCGCAATTTTATTTTTCGAACTTGTATTGGTAACCCGACTACTCTAGTACGGACTCTAATTTGATTTCTTGATTAGAAACTTCCATCCTCCTTGCATAGCAACAAACTATGATAGAGAACTTCAGATTCATATCAAAAATCTGCATCAGTGTTCGACGTCGAGAACCAAGTGAACAGTCCGAAATTAGACAGGTATTAATTACCTTAAAATCGTGTATTCAAATCGGAATCAAAACTATAAATGCAATTAGAATGGTCTATATACAACTTACGTACTTATTCTATGGTTTCTTAATTACACCGATAGATAGGTTTTTATATTCAAATTTTATATGCTTGAAAAAATTTCTTTGTTAAAATTTCTTTTATAACGAAATACTTTCGTATCTAAAATACTTTTGATAACTCGATGTTTCCACAGGTTTATCCTTGTTCTTACAGAATCTGGCAATACGCTGATCAAACGTAAGGCTAGAAATCTCTAAGTACTTAGTAGACCTGTTTCAACACATAATGAAAATACTTTATAAACTTTTCAAAACAGATATGGAAAGTACAATCCGATCACCGAAATCAAACGAACGGGATCATCATGGAATGCAGATCCCTAAGGTCTATATCTCGCTAAGTCGAGAGGACAGAGCGATGCAGCCTCAGGTGACTTTAGGCAGCCATTGCCCCACGTCTTACGCCACGACATCCAAAACAACCGTAGAACGCAGATACATAATGATTTCGCCTGGATCCCCCAAGTAACATCCATACCCATGAGCAATCACTGCTCTACGAATTACACTATGCCAAACACTCGCATGGATCATAGTCTACTTAATAGTAACAATGGTGGTTTCATCGCTATCACCCATAGACTCAAGGTAATCATCTACCTCTCGAATTACGCAATATGGACCATAAATACACAATCGTTTCGCCTGGTTTCCCCAGGAAACATCTAACTCTACCTAGGCGGATCATGTCGAAAACGATCATAGATTGCAGTTACACAATGGTTTCACCTGGGTCCCCCAGGAAACATCCGTAACCGTAAGCTTTCTTAGCCCTGTGAATTTCGCTATGCAGCCACGTCGTAAGACCATATGTTACACTATGGAATTCGAAGGAACTCATGAGTTTGTGTTCGGCGATCTAAATCAATCAATAGAATATATTCATAATGTGGCCACAAAGCGGATAATCAAATAGAAGGTACTTCCCATATCTCCAATTTCAAAATGTATATAATACTATACATAGTACCTTTCCAAATCATCAATTTCAAATATATCATTCTTATATAATTCCGTTATATATAAGTTCATCGCTTTTCAAATCGAGTACCTTTCAAAATCAATAGTTTTCGAAATAACTTCATACTTATACAATTCATTTTGTATAAGTTCGAAAACTTCGAAATCAACGTTTTTATATAGTCAAAGGTTCTCGAAATCAATCACTTTCAAACATCGGTCCAGCTTCGAATTCATATATGATTTGAACAATCATTTTTCAAATTGGATACTATTCAATATTCATATATTTTAAAATTCCAGTCATCAGTTTTCAAAATTTATTTCATTTTCATATTTACATAAATCATATCTATACAAAATCAACTTCCTTTCTAAAATCACTTTATAAGTAACTAAGTTTAAAACCACAATTTCTTTCCAAAATAAAATACTTTACAAAAATCCTTTTTACATAACTAACCTTATAATTTTTATTTTATTATATTATATTATTATTATTATAAAAAAAATTCATAAACATTTCTTAAACAAATTCATTATATAAATTTTCAAAACTAGATTTCATATTTTAACATAATTGAAATTTTCCTTCAAAATCATTTTGCAAACAAATAAGGTTTTATAAGTATTTATGAAGTCCAAAGCATTTACTAGAACTTAATTTCATTTAAAGTAGTTCAAAATCGATTTCCTCTTTGTATAATACAAAATAATCTTTATTTATTTTTCTTATGAAAATATTTAACATTTTAAAACTTGTCTAACTTCTATTTACCTTTATTTTAAAATTTTCAAACTAAACTTTATATACTTCCCAAAATTCTTAGCTTTGAAAATTAATTATCAATTTGGAAGTGTTCAACTATTCATAATAGTCGGAAAAATCAAATTCTAATTCCAAATTGGAATCTGCAATCAATCATCTCAACAAGATGCACAATCAATCAATCAATCAATCAATCAATCCTAATGCATAGGGTACAAGCGTTCATAATATCATTTAATCCAAAACTTGAGAATTGATCACCAGGTTCATTTCAAATACGTATATATATATATATATATATACGTATATCTTTCGAATATCAAATCATACTTCAGGAATTTGAATCGAATCAATTTCATTAAACAATCGAGTAGCAAAGCTACTAAAGTTATATTTTCTTTGAAATCGTTTTGAAAATCGTTTTGAAGACATTTCTTATTCGAATAATAATTTCAAATTATACTATTATATTTTTAGAATCTTAAAAAAATTTCAAAAACTCTCGGAATCCAACTCTTTAATTTCCAGTTTGAATAACTTTTTGTTAATCTATTAACCATTTCTAGATAAACCGTATTTCATATATCACTTTCAAATGGTATCAATTACTCTTTAAAATGATACGGGGGAAATTCAATCATGTATTCACTTTAAAATCCAGGTTAAACATGTAGTTTCTCAATTGGTTAAATATTTTTCCAAAACCAAAATTTTCCAACCATAGTCAATTGCTCAAATCAACTGTCAATAGTCGATGCTCATAAGCTGGCTAAGCACGACTCATCAATCAATAAGCGATAATATGCACATCCATATTAATCAACAGACAAAATTAAGAGTTAACATCCAATTCACCATCAATAGTCATGAATGATTTTATCGGTTTATAGGGTTCATTCTTCTATATTCTGTATAAAATCCAAGTTAAAATCATTTAATTTATTAATACCAAAATATTTTTATATCACTAACAAATATGCTCTCTTATACGTATGTACACTAAGACTCATTCTAGGGTACTACTGACCCTATCTCTAATGAGTAATCCCCACCAAAGCCAAGGTTCTCGCTTAACCTTCAGCTCCGATACCACATGTAACGACCGAGGTTTTCGACCCTCAAAAATCGACATAATACGTTTACTATATAGAATGTCGAGCAATCGAGTTCCGAAAATACCAGATCGTTATGGTTAAAGAAGAAAAAGACAGAAGAAGAAATAGAAACAGAAACAATAACATAGAATCTCACAATCGCACCAGAACAAAATATAATATATAATAACAGATTTTTATACAAGGGAACTGTAACTGTTAATATACATATAAATTATCAGAGTACAACTATCAACATAGAAATATGGACATTTATAATAACTAATCCTCAAAAGCGCTGAGCATACAGCCTACAATACACACAATACGTCTCTGCCTTCTGGCTCGTCTCCTGAGCTCCTAAGCATCCTAACCTAAATCTGTAATACTCGGTCTGACACGAGTATTACAATAAAGTAACACTCAAGTCAAGATGGAAACTAGCGTGAGTAAACACACTTAATTTGAAATACTTAAGTTATTAAAATCCTTCGAAATAAGGGAATCTCGTAAGACATGTCACACATAAACACGATGGGTTTTTACCTTACGATAACCAGGCAAACACTTTTATAAAAATCCCATGATATTATAATAGTGTTTAAGTATAAATACTTATTTAACACAGCCAAGTTTGTTAAATTAATTGAATTCTAGCATAATAGACTCTATAATCAAAACTGTAAAGGTTCATGCCGGTTATTGGATAGAAGTGGTTTCGGATAAAGCTGATATCTGATCCTAGTCTCTTCGAGCTTAAAAATATTAAATCTTGAAAAAGCCATGCTGTTTTAGAATTAAAAACTTTACAATTAGGGAATCAATATTTACAAATGGAAATTCATTCCATATGTTTACTGCATCATAACCTATCCATCAAAATTCATTTGTGTATAATCATTTCATTCTTTTGAAATTGAAATGGTGGTCAGTATGTCGATTTACTTCCAGTAAAACGTGACAATATTTTCTTCTATTTACTTAATTTGTTTCGCTACTTAATAGCACGGGCAATAGATAATCGAAATCAATATGAAGAACATTATTAGTCAAAGCATAGATCAAACTCAATCAACGACTTTGACTTAATATTAAATTAGTTTACTAATTAGACTGACTGATTTTATCTTAACCGAGTCAAGTTATATTTAAATCCAGAACATTTGTTAACCCAATAAATTAACTAAAATTATTTATTTTTAGTTATTTAAAATTTAAACAGATCATTGAACAATTAATCAATTAATTAACCTATAATTAATCAAATAATAATTTACTTATTCGTTTACTTCAAATGTTATAATCATTAAATAAAACCTTTCAGAAAGCTTGCCCATATTCATTTAGATAAAAACATGCCATGATAGGGTCTCGTCGCAACAAGCTACACTCCAATTTGATTTAAAATGGGAAAGGAATACTGTTTTTTTGAAAAGTTAAAAGTTTTCAAATAACTTTATTTTAAATTTTCTTTTATAAACCCCAGCCCAAAAACTAGGACCCAAAAAAAACAAACAAGGCCAATACCTTTCTTCTCCTTCCCTAGTTTTCTTTTCCCTCCTCTCTTTCATTGCTTTTTATTTTGCAACCCAAAACGTGCACGAGGCTTTGTGCATGGAAACGTGCGCGCGTATGACTTGGCCTTAGCCTACACCTCACCGCCGATCATCCACTCAAATTGCCCTCGCCTAACTCAACTCGATCGACTACCTTGAACCCACTGCAATTTCCTCGTTCGAAAAATTGAATTCAAACCAAAACTAGAAACAATGTGCTTCACCAATAGTCTCTCCTATGCACCTCCGATCACCATTCATCACCAAAACTTACCTAAAGGCTCGCCATCACCACCGCTCCCTTTTCCTCTGGACCGAATGTCCATTTCGTCGCCTCGTCATTATCATCAACCTAAAACCGAAACTAAGCACACACATGCCTAAAAACCTAGTTCCACTTCGACTCACCTCTACGGCCCACTGTAAATTACTGCGTCATTTTTCCTTGCCCCACCATCACCCAAGCAACGTCCACAACCAACGACGAGCCACGACATCACCTCGGCCGTCGTCATCTCCCTCTATTTTACTCTATAAGTGACAAAAAATCTCCAAACCACTTTCAAAAATTAAGATTTCCAATAATAAACACGTGCATATAACCAAAAGATTGAATTATGATATTTGAGACTTTGTCATTTCTAAGTTACTTACTGTAACATGTACTTTTCTTCCTCTATGCTTCATGATATCTAATGAAATGAATTTTGGAATGATCTACACTAAAAAAACAACCTACTTTCCTTTTGGAATCACGTTCTATAATTTACTGGATAGTGAGATAATGATTTTTTAAAGTTGAAAAATTCTATCTTTTCAATGAACCGAGATGATGTTCATGTCCCTTTGAGTTATAGGGTGTATAACCATGACTAACACATATACATAGGGCATAGAGACTTATTAACACATGAATACTTGACAAAATAAAAGAGTTCATTCAAATTTACAAGCATATAGATGCATACAAAATTTCCAAAATTTCCAGTAAGCAAAATTTTCAAGTTTTACTCATAGACTTTTGAAAATAGAAGAACTGATACTCTGTTTACTCCCCCCTCTAGGCTTTGGAATCTCTTGGCTTATTTATTTTTTTAACGGTAGATCCCTTTTTTTTTATGTTTAGGTGTGAACAAAATGAACAAGTGTGGTCGTGTGTGTGTGTGTGTATATATAGAATAGGGTAGGGCTGGAATGTATAGGCTTCCTTTTTTTTCCATTTTATTATTTTTGTTGGGCTGATTTGATTTTTGAGTTTGATTTGATTTTTTTTAATTAATTTTATGTGTGACTTGATTTTATGTTTTTTGATTTGATTTGAAGTTTTGCCATCATAATGTTTCTTATGTTTATATATATATATATATATATATCAAGATTTACCTACTCACTATTTTATATTAACATACATACATATACATTTACTTACATATATTTGTCATCATATATATATATTTACATTTTTCCCTTTTTACATTTACATTTAGATATACATAAGTTTACCTATACGTATATATATACACAGATATTTTATATTTCCATATGCTTACATATACAATACACAATATGCATATTTATTTTATCATATTTGCATTTACATATACATAAATATATATACATATATATATATATATATATATATATATTTACATATTTTCCTTATTTAGAAATTAGCATTTTAAATTTTAATATAGTTTCAAAACTAATAGATTCAAATATTTCAATATCAGAAAATTTATCTATTTGATTTATAAAAATTAAAATTTCAATATTTAAAATTATTTAATCATTTTTTTCTCATATCAAATTTTATTATTAATTTTTTTTATCTAAGTTCATAACCAATAAATTACATTAATAAATCATTAAATTTTATTTATAACCATTTTAATTCAAAAATTATATCAAATTTAATAATTTAAAATGGTTAAAATTACGTGTCGTTACAACATCTATATGCATTAACCTGAATAGTTAACCAACTATTTTGTCTCTTTCACTGTGGGCAGTGCTTTGCCCTTAATCATTTGAGGCACAATTCGCCAGTACCATATAATTCATAATCATATGACTAAATAATTATTTTCCAAAACCGCTGCTTAGTCCATAACTCCAAAATAATTATTTCTTAGAACTGTTTCTATTAGGCACACTGGAAAATAAAAAGATAGGTAGATGTCCATATCAGATGCTCTAGCACCATGCTCCAAATTCTCTTCCAGCATGCTTTACCTAAAATACTCCAAAATGGGATCCTAACTACTTGGCTGCCCGAAAAAATAGGGCATCCAGTGTTTAAAGGGAAAACAAAATAAACTTTGGGTCAGTCATAGGATTAGTGTGAGCACTCAAAATACAATGTTTGAAAACAAAAGGTATCTCATAAGACCATGCTACACATAAACATAGACGGGTTTTTTATCTTATGATAACCAAATATTTATTACGTAAAAATAAGGGATACTATTTTTAATGAAATTTCTTTGAAAGCATATGAAGGTAGACTAATTAATCTTAGCCGAAATTGTTACATTGATTATATTCCAGCATAATAGCCACAAATGTGGGTTCTATAAACAAAATGGCAGGCACTTATCGGAGAATGGATTTCCATATAAATGACCAGGTGAAGGGACTACCTTCCGGCAGTACATTTCTACAGGAATGTACCAAGGCCCAACGGAGGGTCCTCTACCAACACAAGACCGGCCTACCTCTTCCTAGATAGTACCGAATATGTCATCACCATGGTCGTTACCAACCTATCCGAGACATCCCTTAGCATACACCACAATAGTTTAATATCCGACGTCATAGGGGGAATAAATATATCTACAAGGGGATGATCACACCCTAATGGTTGTGAACCACATAGCCTTGCAGCATCTACCTTGTTTTGGTAATTTCTGGGTGTGATGCCAGAGGCAACGATTATCTTTCATATAGCCCGTCATCTTTCCTTTCTGAATGCCACACTGCCATTCCACAATCACACAACTAATTTATTTAAACGTATAACTCCCGATCATACTCTAACTGAAACTTCTTTGATAAAAATATTACCTTCCAACATTCCTTTTCCCTTCATATCCTGAGAGGTTGAAAGGCTCATCCTTTATTGCGTAAACTCTGGCTTGCTCTCCCCGCGTGAGCTGGTAAAATTCTTGCATATGGTAGCAAATTAACCTGGGGTTGTACGGGAGCTACTTCTTCTACAACAGTGGTTGAAGCTCGACCATTGGTTGTAGTGGTGCTGCTATTTCCCCGTCCTTGACTGCTATAAGTACTCATGTCTTACTACCTGAATTTAGTAAGATAATTTTAAAATACAAAGATGAAATTATCTTGGGGAATGGGTATATATCATAACTTGATTTTATTCAGATAAGAATTCTGAATGCGCACTCTCAAATATTAAACTCATTCTAGGGATTACTAACCCTATCTCTAATGAGTCATACCCTACTAAAGCCAAGGTTCTCGCTTAACCTTCAGCTCTGATACCAAATGTGAAGATCCGTCTCCTCGACTCTCGAAAATCGATACTAAAACACCCACGGTATTCAAGTGCCGTAAATCCAAGTGCGAGGAGGCAGATTTTCAGGTGTAAAGTAAAGATAAAAGATAAAAACACAAATTCTCACATTATATTTAAATTTATGAATAGATAGTACATACAACCAATCTCACTGGGGGTACATCAAAGTTATGATATAAACTAACCCAGCCAGGAACAACAATAAACACCTGCTCCCACAACTACTGGTACAAACTAAAGTTAGGCACAGTGGAAAATAAAAAGATAAAGAGATGTCCATATCAGATGCTCCAGCTCCATGCTCTAAAAACTCTTCCAGCATGCTTTACCCAATGTACTCCTAAATGGGCTCCCGACTACTTGGTTGCCCGAAAAAATAGGGCAACCAGAGTTTAAAGGGAAACAAAATAAACTTCGGGTCAATCTTGGAACTGGTGTGAGAACTCAAGATACGATGTTTGAAAATAAAAGGTATCTCATAAGACTATACTGCACATAAACACAGACGAGTTTTTACCTTATGATAATGTGACGACCTCGAATTTTTGAACATTTGAAAATGAAATATTTAGCTGATTTTAAATATTTGGAAGTTATTTTAACTTGAATTTCAAATATAACTATGGATTTGACAATTAATTATTAAATTTAATTTATCGAAGTTGGGTAAAAATTTGAATCTTCAATTTTAAGCTGACTAAAAATATTTTGAAGGATTAGAAAATTTATATTGATGACACTGAAGATAATAGAAGCTTCAGAGTTGAATTTGGAACTGTTTTGTTCAGTTTTGAAATTTTATGATTTGAATTGATATTTAAAAATAACCTTCCGAGGCACAGTCTTGGAATTCGATGAAACCAGTTCTGTTGGATACGTAATATTGTATTATTGTCGGATTTCAATTTCCATAGCATTCGGAGTCGTTTTGTGGCCGTACGATATATAAACGCACTAAAATTTATATTGAATCCAATATAATAACTGGATCCAAAAAGCTATCTTCTCCATATGATCGAATTAGGACTCGAAACATTTTCCATTGCGTTCAGAATAAGGATTTAATATTATAAACGCCTACTGGCATGCCTCGATAGGAGATCGAGATTTTTGGCTTCGTTTTCGAGACGATTTATTAATTAAGCAAGATAAACATGTTTGGACCAGTCAACTATTTTTATTCCTTCTCCAGTATGCCAACTTATACTCATTCTAACACGCTACCTTTCCTCTCTTTCTTTTCAATCAGATCGTTCCTCGTTCCTATTTAAAAATCATGACCACGTTCTCAAATAAAAAAAACCCTATCTTTTGTATACTTTACTTCTAATCCCCTTTTCATTCTTCTATCGGTTCGAACGAGAGACGAACGATAATTCGTTCGAGTGGGTGGCGATCGAATCGAATTTGATCGACTAGGGATAGGGGCAAGTCCATCGAGGTGGTGACATTATGGAGGGAGGTGGCTCGTTTGATCTGTAATGGGTTGGGTCTCGCGAGGCTAGGGTTGAGTCTCGATGTCGAAGTTGCAGTTAGGCACGCACAGCATGGGCGATGGGTTCACGATTCATTCGAGGCGAGGCGGCGACCAAGTTGTCTGAGCTCGGCGACAGGCAGGATCGTGGTGAATTCATGTGCGTTGGTTAGTGTCGCAAGCAGTAAAAGGGAAGGCTAGGTACGGCCACGTGATGAAATCAGGAAGTATTTGGGAGGGACGTTGCGTTTTTTCCTTTCTGGAGCATGAATTCGCAGTGATGGGTATAGGCAGTAAGGTATAATTTTTTTTGCATCTCTTAAACATTTATTTTTCAATTTAAATATATAAAAACTTATAATATATATATATATATACACACACACACATGCAGATCTATATGTAAACAGAAAATTTTATACACACACATTTTTATACATGAGTAAGGGTGATTAACAAATTCAAGTAATCTGTTTAATTATTTTAGTTATTAGGAATTTATTTATCATAAGAGATTGATTTGAAATTGAATTATTTTAGTCACTAGTAGATTATTTAAAGAAATTGTAAATATTGAAGGATTTATACAAAATTTGATTTTTGAATCTATGTAGATATTTTAAATATATATATATATATATATATATATATATATATGAGTTCTAAAAGAAATAATAAATTTTAGTGGTTAATTTATTTAGTTAACCCATTTAATTTTTGTTACTAAAGAATGTTATTTAAAAAGGAAAATCCTTAGTTTAAAATTAAATTATTAGTTGAAATTTTTTTTTTTGTAAAATGCTAATAGATTGTTCGATTCATTCGAATATTAACCAATTGTATAAAATATTTATACAAGGTCAAAAGACATAAAAACGAGTCAAGATGGATTAAAAACAGATTGCATGCAAAGCAAAGGTGAGATCTTCTTACTCAATCAAATATTGTTTTGATTTAAATTTTGAATAGTTAGATTTAAATTGATTGACTGTTGTAACAGCCCGCAAATCCGTACCCCTTGAGTCAACACTATCCTACAACAATCAACTCAAGTTGTACAGAAATACGAACCATTTGGGTTAAAGAAGAAGAGGTAGAAGAAGAAAATAGCAAACAACAACAGAATCTAACCATCGCAGCGGAATAAAATATAATAGGTATTAAAACATCTTTAAATCAAAACAAATATATCTGTTTATATATTACATCATCAGAGTACATCAATCACAGCTCAAACATCAATAACATACAACTGGATACTCATCAACTCAACATAGCGGAAAATATATATAAACAAGTACCGAAGTACGTATCGTCATCCAGCTCGTCTCCTGAGCTCCACAGCATCGTATAATGTATCCTATAATACTCGGTCTGACCCGAGCATTACAGTTAAATAACACCCGAGTCAGTCTGGACTACTAGCGTGAGAAATCACACCCAATTGATTATTAAAGTTTCAAAAATCCTTTGAAACAAAAGCATCTCGTAAGACCACGCCACAAATAAACATGTCGGGTTTTTACCTTACGATAGCCAAAACACTTTTATAGAAATCCTCTGATATTATAATAGGGTCTATATAAAATACTTATAAAATAGCCGAAATTGTTACATCTATTAAATTCCATCTACTAGCCACAGAGTGGGTAATACAAACAAAACTCGTACAAGGCTCGTAGGGAGAATGGATTCCAACTAATGACTAGGCACTGGGGTACCACCTGTCACAGTACGTGGCCTAGATCACCGTACCGAGGAGTACGCCCGCTCCCCTGCAACACAAAGCCGGGACTATCCCTTACTGGATAATCCCGAGTGAGATCACCCCGCGGTTGGGATCAGCAACCGCCCACTAAGCCGAAATAAAAAGGGACATCTAGACACCTTGCTTGGGTGCTACCCACCTAGCCTTGCTGCATAACCCCTGATTTTCAATCATTCCCATTTGATGAGGCTTGAGGCTAAGCATTACATTTTTAGAATATATCCCTTAGAATGCCCATCGTCCACCTGACGATGTTTCACAAGCATTCATCCACACAAGTCTGTCCCGGGTTCGAACGGAACCGAAGACACTATTCCTACTACATCCATTTGGAAATATCCTCAAGATTAGTAGCGACTAGCCCTTGCACTTCATTGCTCCATCTTCGAATCCAAAATCGTTTTAACGAAAACGTACAAACCGGATCGAAGTGGTTTTCGAGAAATAAATCTCGATCCCGGTCTCTTAGAAACGATCAACGCATTTGTCCAATATTGATAGTCGGTGATTTAACTATCAATTAACTTTCACAACATCCATCAAACAATAAATAATTTCCCAAATTATTTATTAATCTCAAAATATCTTCACAGGATATATCTTCACTTTTCAAACCATTTTTGAAAATAGTTTTCAAACTATCTTCCTTTCTCAAAAATAATTCCAAGTATTTTCTATTTCCACTGAAATCACCAAGCACAAAACTTTAGATTTTTAGAATAATTTATAACACTTTACTTTGAAATATACTTTAGAACATTTAAGTTAAAACTACTTCAATAATTTGCTAAAAATACATACTATATGAATATTTAAAAAAAACTGTTACTTAATAAAATATAAAACTTAATTTTCACTTTTAAAAACAAAATACTAAGGCACCCTTTAAATAATTACTGCTATAATAGATTGAAAGAAAATACTTTCTTTAGAATTTAAATATTTAGAAATAATAATTTTTTTTATTTAAACATGCCTTTTAAAACAACATTAAAGTCTTTAACTTGTGTAAAAATTTACTTTGAAACCGTGCTTGGCTATCCAAAGAAATATACTTCTCTGCACATTCTCCTTTAAATTTCCAATTCAAACACTTAAATCAGTTTCCAAATTAATTTCTAATTTACTCCTTTTATTCCAAAATCCATTAATTTCATATTTATTCCTTAATTTTGATTCAAAATACTTTTAGTTGCAATTTTGGGTTTCTCAATTTACTTCTTTATTTCTTTAAATAAATTTAAACTTTAAATTTTAAAATAATTCTTTATTCCTTTAAATTAATATCACTTGAATTTACAATTCATTAGTTTCTGTTTATTCAAAATCTTTTTCCTTTTCATACTCCAGGTTATTTATTAGTATTTTAATATTACTTCCATTTCTTTCAATTTATTCTTAATTCATTCACATTTTCTATAGTTATTTCGCTTACAGATTTACTTCTTTATTTTCTTTCTAAAATCCAATTTATATATATCTGGTAACTCGTTATACCCAAATAAATTCAATCAAGCCATAACATTCAATATTCCCTCATAATTCATTATAGAATATCAAATAACCACACCATAGAATATTAAATAATTTTAATAAAAGTTGAGGGGTCCAGTTGGATCCCTCCAACCTGTTTTTCCCTGCATCCACAGACGTTAGCACAACCTAAAATGCAAATTCTAAATATGCCATACTATAGCACATCAATCGATTCAACCATTCAAACAATTATTTAAATTTAATCTTTTAAATTTAAATTTAACCGAGTGAGATTAACTCACCTTTGATTTTCTTGTAATCCGATCCAAATCTGACTTGACTGGTTTCACAATTTTTAACCTTGTACAAACCAATTTATGATTTATTAACATTTGAATAAACCAAAAAATTTATTACTATTCAACAAATTTAATTCACTAAAATTTAATTAAATTCAAACTAATTACTTCCCTTCCACAATCTTTTCGTAACTACAATAAATCAAATAGGTAAATTTAACAATTTAATCACCAAATCCATTTATTTGAAATAGACAAATAAATGGAAATTTGTATGTATACTTTTATATAGATATGTTTACATTTATATTTTTTCTTTGTCTTTAAAACTCATACAATTATAAAATAAATTTATATAGCTTCAAAAACTAATTTTACCTACGGTTCAACATTTTAAAATTCATATACATATAATTTTTTTCTTCAAAACCTTATCGTATCTAATTTTTTTTAGCTTACTTATATAATTAAATTAAAATAGTTGTGTATATGTATAAAAATTGAAAACCGCACCTATAAATATATTTCTACTGTAGATTTTCTGTCTACCTATATATATTACTTTTTTTACTGTATATAAATCAATATATGTATAAACATTTTATCCCTCCAGATAAAAACAAATAAAAGAAATCTCGATACCTCACAGACAAGTTCGCTCACGAGAATGATTCCATCTCCATCGTGAAGCCTCAACTCGAGCCCGAGCTGCTGGCATCACCAACCTGAAACCATCGAGCACACTGCCTCGCTCGATACCGCGAGCCTCCATTGAAGTCTTGCCGATGCTAATCCATCATCGCTCGTCGTTGCGGTAATCCCTGCTAGCTCGACTCGATCGAGACCCAGCCGCCAAGAACTCCCATCGCGAATTGGGTCGCGACCCTCCCCCTGGTTTCCTCAACTCCAGATGAACTCGCCGCCGTACGCGATGCTCGAAATCGAATGATTAGACGAGCCGCGAAACCCTAACTCACCAAACCCAACCATCACGTCGCACTTGCTTCGACGAAGCCCTCCCCAATTCGAACCCGATTTGGCATAGAGAGGATCGAATGATTTCAAATTGTGAGGGCACGATTTGAGCTGATAAATTTTGATTTGAGAAGTTTGGTTAATTTCGTTTTCGGCCATTAATTAATTTATTTTTTTGTTCTGTTGCGTGAATTGTAAAAGGGAAATGGATTTGATTTTAGCACCTGCCATTGCTTGTTACAGAGGAGACCAAAAAGTGTTGATGGTGAAAGGAAGCGGCTGATAGAAAATTTGACTAGACCAATATATAATTAAAAAATTTTAATTTGAATTCGATATAAATTCCAACGCGTTTATCTATCGTACGACCACACGACAACTCCGAATGTTTTGAAAATTGAAATCCGATAATAATACAATATTACGAATCCAATGGAACTGGATTCATTGAATTCCGAGACTGTGCCTAGGGAGGCTATTTTGAAATTTAATTTAAACGATAAAATCCAAAACTGAACAAATCAGATGTTACATTCAATTTTAAAACTTTTATTATCTTCAGCATTACCGATATAAGTTTTATAAGCCTTCAAATTAATTTTAACCGGCTTAAAATTCTATATTCAACAATTTACCCAACTTCAAATTATTCAATTAAATAATTAAATTACCCAATACATATTGATATTTGAAATTCAAGTTAAAAATTAACTTTTAAATATTTAAAATTAATTAAATATTCCAATTTCAAATGCTCAAAAATTCCGGGTCGTCACATTCTTCACCCCTTAAAAGAATTTCGTCCCCAAAATTACTAGTTAAGAAGAATGGTCCAAAACCAGTTACTATTTCTCCAAAACCAACAATTTTACATTCTACCAACTGTCCTTTTATAAAAGACCCATTATTATTTTTACTAACTTCACAAACTTTTCCCTAGTCCCAACCAACCTTACTTATTCAACTTTTCAAATTATAATTTCAAAACCAAGTTTAAAATTTTCAAAATTTCTCAAAAATTTTCTAACTCTCTAAATTCCCGAAATTTTTTGCCAGCGTCTCCTTTGCGCAGCTAGCTCAGTACAACTACAAAATGGCTCTACGGCCTCCCAAATCCAAAAAGAAAACAAAAAGCCAAGCGGCTCAATCCCAAATCCCAAATCCCAATCAAATTTCATAGAAATCTAAACACATGCCTTTTGTCGGGCAATTCAATTTATCATGTGAAATCAAAACCAACCCTCTTTTCCTTTTATAATACCTTCATATTCCACTTAGCAATAATGTCCAATCACAATAGTAAAGATATTTTATTGACTTCCTTACAAAATGTCAATATTTATTCATCCCAAATATTAACTTAGAATATATTAGTAATATTGATTTCTCATTTAGAATTCATCATTACCTTCTTAAGTTTAGTATAAGCACTTTATATGTTTCTTTATTCATTTTCACCTTACCACTTTAGTTTATATCTATTTCTATTCAAATTGATTCCTCCATTTCCATATGAATTCAATTTATCTTTAACTCTGAACATTTAAATTTTATTTGTCATTTATTACTAATTCATGTCATTATTTTAATTAGTTTCATCCACTAACTTTTCAATTTCCTATTTTAAACCGTTTTGTCGTTAATAAAATTTTCCAAAAATTTTCTAACTCCCAAAATTTCCGAAATTTTTTGGCAGAGTCCCCTTTGTACGGAGGAGCTTTTGCAGTTTGACAAAAGAAATAAATATATACATCGACCCACCCGGTCGGAAGAACAAAAAACAAATCATATTTAAACATGTAAGTTTTAAGCAGGCGTACCTTATTTAGCATTTTAAGCAAGCGGCTTATTATTTTAGCAAATAGCACAACCAAATCCAGCCACACGGCTCCAGGTACATGTACTTACTCAATTTAAACATGTAAGTGCGATATAAATGAAGTTTAACAACATTTCACTTATTTGCAACAGTTAAACACAAGAATTCTAAAAGAAATTCACACCATACATTCTCCGTATGCAACTTATAAAATTTTCATACTAATTCCACCGTTTCGATTAATTTACAAACCATTTCATTCAATTTGAATGGTTTCCAATCCATTCGTATACCATTTCATCAATTTGAATTGTTTTAAAACTCAATCGCTTACATTTAATTTATTCTTAAGCAAACTGAACTCATATTTAATTTAATTGCTTTCAAAATCAATTTATTTTACTTTTATCAACACGTAAATTTTTAATAACTTCCATTTACATTCAATAACAATTTATTCTTTGCAATTTGACGAGATCTATGTGAATAAATAAGCACTTATGTTTTATAACCAATTTAAATGGATTCCAACTCAATTGATACTTAATTCTATTTCATTTTCAATTTATTCACAATCCATATATTCTCATTTTCATTGCATTTTAGATTTGAATCCATTCACTTGCATTTCATTTTATTAACCAAACTAGTCTATTCAAAACCATTAACAACTTAGGTTCATCTTCAATACCTATTAAATTTTATTCACAGTCCACTCATTTATACTTCATTTCTTATCCACATTCATTTAAATCCATTCTATTAAACTTGAACATTCTATTTAAATTTCATTTACAATCCATTTATTTACATTTCGTTCCATATTTGTTTATTCTAAACTATTTTATTTAGCTCGAAGACAATCCAAGCTAATTCATCCAATAATTATTTCTAAACTCATTGAAACCATACTTCATTTGGTTCTTATTTTCACTTGATTTAAATCCAACCCAATATCATTAAACTTGGTTTTAAGTTGACTTCAATTCAACTCTTCCTCGTCTATTCAGCTTAAGTTAATCTACTTCAATTTATTCAAATTTTATACTTAAGCTCATTTTCATTTCACAAGTAAATATTTTTCTCTTTTATTCAACTTAATTCTATTTCAATTAAATCTCGTTTTTACATCTGCAATTTCACTTGATTGGTCTTTATAAAATTTACTTCCAGATTCAACTCGTTCAATTGATTACAAGGCCATTTCCAATTTATTTCCACATATTTGGATTTTATTTGCGCATTTAAACCATTGCTATTTTAATCCAGTTTCATTTTCCTTTTTTCGACACATTTCTAACTACATTTAATTTGTTAACACTTCAGGTTAAATTTTAATTTATAACTCAAGTTGTGAATCCATTATTCATTTTCAATTTACCACCCAATTTCATGAACTCACATTTCAATTACATGTACTTTACCAACAATTTAAGTCGAATTTAATCTATAACTTGAGTTTTATTTCCAAATTTCATCATAAATTTACAATTCAGCTTCTATTAAACAACATTAGGTTTTTATTTCATATTTCATTAACTAATTTATTATCTAAATAGTCTTTCCCCAACTTATAATCCAGAACTTGATTTTAAATCTCAAAATCTCTCCATACAATTTTCTTAAGTTCAATTTATTTTATAAATTCAAGTTTTGATTTTTATTTTATTGTTCAATTCATCCAACAGTATTTATTTTCGATTTTGTATTCCATTTGTAATTTTATAAGTCACAACTTATTATTTACACAATTCCATTCATTATAGGCTTGAATATGTTCATCTTTTATTATTATTATTGTAACTCAAGCCTTCTATTTATTTATAGCCCAAGCATATCTTATTTCTATGGATTTTTAATTCTCTTATAAGTTATTCTGATTTATTTATTTCAATTCCAATCCTTATCCAATTTATTTTCCCTATATTAATTCAATTGAATTCTCATTCCAATTGAATTTTACTTTAACTCAGGTTTATTTGACTCAATTCGATTTTCAAACCTAAGTTCAACATTAAACTTCAATTCCCTTATAAATTTTTAGATTCCAGGATTCAGTTTTCACTTTACTCACTTACACAGTCGAATTTATTTCAACAAATTCTAAATTTACCAGTCATCAAACTTTTTATATTCCATAAATATTCTTAGTTAAAATTTCAAAGTTTAAACAATCTTTCAACATTTCAAAATTCCCTTTGAAATCTTCTACATCCAAAATTCCTTTGATAAATTCAATTTATCTCTTTGAATTTCAAACCTCAACCAGTTTTGCAAACAATTTCAATTCAAAACAACTTAGTAGCAATCTTTCTCTTGGAAACTCGAAAATGAACATCAATGATGCTGCAGTCATCACCGAAGTTTTTTTCCAGCTACCGTAAGAGTTCAATGCTTTAATCTCTTTTAAAACCCTTCCAATGTTTAAATTCCAAATCTCACTGGATCTCAAATCCGATTTAAAAATATTTCTCATAAGTATAATATTTTTCCCAATCTTTGGAAATCATTTCCAAATTCGAAGGAACTTAAATTCCAAAATTTCCAAATTCCAACTCTTTAAATTTATATTTAAACATTACTTTGGAATTTTATTTTATTTTAATTATTAATCATGTTATAATTTATATTAGTTTACATTTACACATTTCATTTATATATGAATTTGTTTCCTAGTTTTTAATTATGGTTTTCAATTCCTTATTCAATTTTACTCATCAATAATAATTCAATGTTGTTATTCCTAACAACCAAGCATTCATATATAACTATAATCATTTACGAAAAATCATTTTCCTTCATATACAAAAATAATTTTGGGTAAAATTATTTCATTTACCCTATTTAAAACAATACCGTGTCGGTTTATCTTGTTTAAGAGTTTAGAAATTCCTATCGATAATATGGCGTCCCATATATCGACCAGAATCCATAAACACTCAACCGATAAATCAACGCAATATAAAAACAATTTTATATTCACTAACAAATACGCGCTCATATCTATTAATACGCTCAAACTAATTCTAGAGTACCACAGACTCTATTTTAAATGAGTAATTCCCACCAGAGCCATGGTTATCTCCAACCTATGCTCTGATACCACTGTAACAGCCCGCAAATCCGTACTCCTTGAATCAATACAATCCTACAATAATCAACTCAAGTTGTACAGAAATACGAACCATTTGGATTAAAGAAGAAGAGGTAGAAGAAGAAAATAGCAAACAACAACAGAATCTAACCATCGCAGCGGAATAAAATATAATAGGTATTAAAACATCTTTACATCAAAACAAATATATCTGTTTATATATTACATCATCAGAGTACATCAATCACAGCTCAAACATCAATAACATACAACTGGACACTCAGCAACTCAACACAGCAGAAAATATATATAAACAAGTACGGAAGTACGTATCGTCATCCAGCTCGTCTCCTGAGCTCCACAGCATCATATCCTGTATCCTATAATACTCGGTCTGACCCGAGCATTACAGTTAAATAACACCCGAGTCAGTCTAGACTACCAGCGTGATAAATCACACCCAATTGATTATTAAAGTTTCAAAAATGCTTTGAAACAAAAGCATCTCGTAAGACCATGCCACAAATAAACATGTCGGGTTTTTACCTTACGATAGCTAAAACACTTTTATAGAAATCCTCTGATATTATAATAGGGTCTATATACAAATACTTATAAAATAGCCAAAATTGTTACATCTATTAAATTCCAGCTACTAGCCACAGAGTGGGTAATACAAACAAAACTCGTACAAGGCTCGTAGGGAGAATGGATTCCAACTAATGACTAGGCACTGGGGTACCACTTGTCACAGTACGGGGCCTAGATCACCGTACCGAGGAGTACGCCTGCTCCCCTGCAACACAAGGCCGGTGTAACGTACGCGGATTTTCGTTGTCGAAAAACCGAATAGTTATGGGTTTTTAAAAAGAATTTAAGAAAAGAGAAAGAGAGAAGAAGAGAGAAAAATAGATAGGGAAAAGAAAATAGATCATTTTAAAATAGAAAGAAAAGAAAACAGAGAATAGAAAATTTGAAAATATAGAAAATTGGAGAATAGAACGGAACAGGAAACAACAGAACAATAACAGAATCTCACAATTCGCAGCGGAACAACATATAATAATAAATGAATAATCTTTAAACAAAGAACTATATCAGTTATTACATTTCATTTCATTTCATTACATCATATCATCAGAGTGTACAACAATATACAACAAACAGTGCAGCGGAAAAAGAAATACTATATAAGTAATATGCCATGCCATCCAGCTTGCCTCCAGCAACTCCAGAATATCCAGAATATCCTGATAAACCTTAACTCTTGACTGCCTGTGTGGAAATTGGTGGGCACCCAGAGTTTAGGAAGGAAAACAATAAACTCCGAGTCAGTCATGTGACTGGTGTGAGAACTCAAAACAGTTTATTTATCTTTAAAAAAAAATCAAAATAGAGGAATATTTTTATTTCAATTCGCAATGCTTTTAAAAATGAGACTACCATAAGGCCTCCCGCACACACACACAATGCAAACGCAGAATCGGAGGAGATTTCTCCTTATGATAGTCAAAGATGCTTGATACGCATTTAAAAGACATTTGATATTATTATTAGTGTATAGTGTAGGAAAAATTTATTTCAAAAGTAGAATATAAATCTTAGCCAACATACGACCATTATCGTATGCCTACTATAGCTAACTATGTTCAATAGCAGGTTACCACCACATTCCATAGCAGGTTATACAACTAATACCGTACAAGTCTCGTATTGTTTCTTTGGATTTCCAACAAATGGTCAGGCCAAGGAACTTCCCATTGCCACATGGAAACGCCTCTGGCTGGACGTCCCCGAGAACTTAACCAGCTCTCTGCCAACACAAGGCCGGGTTACCTTTATCACTAGGTAACTACTACACGAATATGGCATCCCCCGGTCCCATTGGACCTTTTAACCGAGCGCTCGTCACCAACAACACCACACAGTAATAAAATATAGTGTTTCAACATGAGTAAATATCTGGGCTCCATACCATGATACCACCCTTTCCAGAAGGAAATGCACATACCCTAAAGGGAGCTACCCCTCATAACCTTGCCGCATCTTTCCTGTTTTGACCATTCCGGGATGTGAGGCTCGACGAAGTCACGTCCACAAAAACATACTTTATACCAAAGCCATGCTTTGGGTCAACAAATGATCAACACAATGATCACAAGGATAGAAGATCAAATAAACGATCCTATCACAAATAATCAACACAATGATCATTTCAGCATCACTCAGCATGTCGCATTACCAAATTGGGAATATATCGCTGATAACATTCAACTACATAACCTCTGAGCTCGTACGTCTCAGAGAAGGGTGTTAAGCTAAAAGAATAAATTCTCCGCCACCAACAGAAATATATTTGAAAGAAATCGGCTTTATATCTCAACTAGTAATGTCAGACATACAATCCATACAAGTCTGTTCCGGGCTCGAACAAAACCGAAGGCACTTCTTACGAAGCCCTTGCAATCCGGGTATTCACAATCCCGATCGAATTTCCCATCACTTAAGGAATCTCTATACCAGGAGCTACCCAGTGCAGAGACAATCGATAGGTCATCCTATCGCTTTCACAAATACTCGGTCTTCAACACCGATCTTCAAATGCAATTATAACGGCGTATCACATATTCGGAATGGGTTATACGACCCCATGGTCCTTTCCCGGTTAACCCGGATAGTGAGCGCTTATGCAAAAATAAGTGTGCATTCAAATTCAAACAAATCACATCAAATACCCATTCAAAGGGAAATATTGATAGTCGGTTATTGAACTATCACTGATATGCACACATCACCAGATTCCAAATAATTCTCCAAATTATTTATTTTCCAAAATATCTTTACAAGATATATAATTTTCACACTTCAAAAATAAATCAATATTTATTTTTAAACAAATTCCACTTTCACATATAAATTCCATAATGAATTTATATTTCAAAATATTCATGCATATGATTTCAATTATTCATTTCAATATTCCTTTTCAATTTATCTTCAAAAAGATAAATTCTCAAAATATTCACTTTATATTGGAAAACATTTCCATACTTATTTATTCATAAGTAATTCACAAATTTTATTCATTTTCAACACTTAGAAAATATTCAATATACTTAAATCGAAATTTAGTATATATTTCACTTTTTAAGGAAAATCATTCACTTTAACATATTTATTTGGGCCAAAACGAATGTTTCGTAAAACATCGTTACGACAACCCAAAATCACTAGTATAGGGATTCGAAATTAAAATAGATATATAAATCCCAATACTATTCAAACCATTTCCTTTCGGAAATCATTTACTATAACAACAGTGTTATAGTCCACCATTTCCTTTTATTTCTCGAAAACGACTATTTCAACAATAAATGTTGAAATCTATGGTTTCGAATCTCAACATATTTTAAAACATCGTTAGATCGTTTTAATTCTATTTAAAACATTCACATTCTAAACATTTCTTTAACGTATTATTCACTATTCAAAAACGTGAATATACTACGTTAACAAATTTCATCAATTCTATGCATTTTATTTCAAAGGATTATTCACGGTCTAAAAACGTGAATATAACTCCATACATAAGTTATAATAATTTACTTATCAAAATAAGTCATTTCGAATTTATAAAACAACGTTTATAAATTCCATTTCTATTTATTTATAAAAACTTCCTTTTTATAAATTCTTTTATTAACCTATTCCAGTTTATAACTCAATTATAAACTAAAAGTTCATATTATAAGTTAAATACTTATAAAACGATTATTTTACAAAATCGTTCCTTTAGAGACTTTCCAATTTATAAATCTTATAACTTATAAGATCCATTTATCTAACTAATCTATTCTTCAAATTTTCACCAAATTTATAAATCTTACTATTTATAAATTTCTTTTATAACTTCACAGTTTATAGTTCTATAAATTTCATTCATTTATGAATTTCATTTTCACTTCATTCAAACACTTATAAAAACTCGTTTTATAAGTCAATATTTCAATTTATAAATATCCGTTTATAAATCCCTTAATATAAATCAATTTATATTATTCTTTTAAAACGTCTTTAATTTCCTTTATAGTTTCACCATTTTGATTTATAAAATAATCAAATTTTATAAATCCTATTTTTAACTTTTCATAATAAATTCAAAAATCCCGATTAACTATTTATAAAATCATTAGCATCATATTCTCAAAAATCAGTTTTCAACTATTTTCCTCAAAAATCATAATTTTTATAACTTTAAAAATATAACGTTTATTTATTTAAAATGGATCAATTCAAAAATTATTCTATAAAACGTATACTTTTTCAAAAATCACTTTAAAAAATCATTTTAAAGTTTCAAAATTTGGTCCAATGATGCTACATACCAAATAGTCAATCACGACAACAACGATCCATCATATATCGATATGATAATCCATCAAATATCAAAATATCTGAAATCAAATAAAAACTGTTGAGGAATCCAGTTGGATCCCTCCAACCTGTTTTCCTGCATCCACAAACATTAGCACAATACCAATTTCGCTCCAGTACGAAATTATCGCGGTATATGTTTTTAATAAATATTATCCGCTTAATAACGGCGTAATAGGGTCTCATCCGCTAAAAAATACGGGAAATCAATCAACTCCAATATATACATATGCCAATATATATATATTGATATTATATATAATACCAATTTCACTGTTTATGAAATATTCGCGGTATATGTTTTTACCAAATAACATCCGCTTACTAACGGCGTATAATGTCTATTTTAACAATCAATAGATAACAATCATCATTCAAACATGCATTCAAATATTTTAAATCTAACTATTTAAAATAAAATCGAAACTGATTCGATTGAGTGAGAAGTTCTCACCTTGGTTTTAATTTCCGTTTTAGCGATTTATTTCGAATAAAATTAAACGGACGTTTAATTTTACCCAAAATTCTCACTAACTCCAAACGACCCCAAACCAACTCCATCGCGTAGTTCTCGTCCATGCGATTCCAACGCAACTGGTTTCGCGCGTTTTCGACCTCGTATGAAAAAGTTATGCATTTTTAAAGATTGTACACGATTTTATAACTTAATTACAACATAAACTAAAATATTTAAACCCACATCACATATGGACCGTTAGATTTTGCCTCCATCAGATCCTAGCCGTGCTTGCTCTTCTCCCACATCACGTATCTTCTACAGGCCATCACGTTTCAACACCGAACCCATACTCGAGATTTAGGGTTTCAATTTGCTAACACCACACACGATTATACTCGATCACACCACCGCCACGCGAAAGCCCCCGACAAGAGCCATACTCGGCCCCAAGGCCATGAAGCTCGGCCATCCCCTGCTACTTGCGCACGCAAGTGAACGTGGCACGTTTGTGCCCAATTTCCCATCGATCCGCTCAACTATTCTCGATCATAACCGTTGAAATCCAAGATCTCACCATCCTCTACGAGTTTCTAGTTGAAACTTTCTTGAATCGATGCATAGATTAGAAGATTTGGAGGGAGGAAGTTAGGACAATTCTGGCCGTGTATTAGGTGGAGGCGGCTAGGGTTTGCAATTAGGTTTTTATTTTATTTTTTAATTTGTGAAGGGTGGTGCATATTTATAGAGAAAAACGAAACACTATTCATCCCGGAAATTCCGAACTCCGATTTACGCGCCGTAACCAGCGTTTCTAGGGTTTACCCCGCGTTCCGGACACAATGGAATTGGTTTCGGAAGCTAATTCGGACATCTGTGCGAGATATGGCTGCAAACGCTCAATTTGAATTAAACCGATTTAAGCGATTTTCTAGGCGTTTTAATTTGTACCGGACAAACGGTAAATCCAATTGACTTGAAATTTGAAACCTTACAATAATATCACATTACGGATCCGATGAAACTAGTTTCGTCGAAATCCGAGACTTTTTGAAAAATGGCTATTTTCACTCGTCAAATTTAAATTAAAAATAAATCGATGCGTTTTGAGCTGCCACGCTCAAACGATAACTCCGATTGACACAAAAATTGAAATCCGGTAATAACTAACTATTACGGATCCAATGGAACTGGTTTCGTTCAATTCTGAGGCTGTTCAAAAATTGACTATTTTCACTAGTCGATTTTAATATTAAAATATTCAATTTTCACAAATTAACTCTTAATTCGATTTTAAAAGTTCTAAAATATCTTTCTAACTTCCATATGATGAAATAAAATTTTACAAATCATTTTCAATCATATTTAACCCAATTATAAATTATTTCCATAATTTAACATATTAAATTATCGATTTAAAAATCCAATTAAATTCAATAATTCAAATAAAAATTTATTTGACTTATAAATTCACTTATTAATATTTAAAATAAATTAAATATTCATTTTTTTAATTTCTAAAAATTCTGGGTCGTTACAATCTTCCCTACTTAAAAGAATTTCGTCCTCGAAATTAACAAGTAAGAAAGGTTATAGAATTTATTAATTTTCCAAAATACATAGTTAAACTTCTTATAATACTTTACTAAGTTTTAAATCATACTTAGTTATCTTTTCAAAAACAACTACTATTGTTTAACTTTCAATTCCAAAATCAAAATTAAAGTTTTCAAAATTTTTCCCAATTTTTCTCAAATTTTTCCTAACGCCTTAAATTTTCGGAAAAATTCGCCATAGTCTCCTTTGCGCGGCTCGATCCGAAAAAAAAATGACAGTATATATATCACAAATATACATCTCATCAAGTAATGAGGCATCCTGAAGGGAAAAAAGTGTAAAAGCGCGATATTTAATCCGAGATATGTACCTTATATTTTATTAGCGAGCATATACGGCTAATATAGCGCAAAAGCGAGCTCCAAATGCGAAGCAAACGCAATCCGCACCTGCTAATCACTCAACAAACAACATGAGAATCATGCATATATGGAAATAGTATCAATATACAACATATAGCAACATAACTATATATGTCACATAGCAAATGTAGTAAAACAACATATATTCAACCATCAACCAATTATCATCCAACTAACATTCATAACCAATAATATTCATTTATATACAATGAAATAGGTTTTCAATTTAAATCATATTTGATTCATTCACATTGGATTTTATCAACATTCCTTCTCAATTCAATTAGTTTATATTCACTAATTCATATTCGAGTTGGTTCACTTCCAAATCAAATTCAATTCCATTCAAATTTATTTACTTTCAATTTGAATTCAATTTCATAGCTTCCAATTTCATTAGACTTTAAAGAATTAACACTTTCATTCATTATTTCATATCAACTTAAATTTACATTTAATTGATTAATCATTCAATCCAATCATTCAATTCAATTACAACAGTTGAATTTCATTTATATAACTCAAGTTCACATTTATCACTTCACTTTATTATTTTACTTTGATCTCTTAAGTTATATTCATGTAGTTTCACTTCTTATATATATAAGTTTATTTCACAATTGTAGACCACTTTAATTATAATTCAATTCTTATAATTCTTTTGCTTATACAATTATTCTTTTATTTAGATTATTCAAACAACTAAACAATCAACTTATATACACTTTAATAATTCTGAAAAATTATTTCTTTTATATACAAAATATAATCAAGGCAAAATTATTTCATTTACCCAATTTAAAACAATATCGTGTCGAATTGTTCTATTCAAGCGTTTATAAACCCCTTCGGCATAGTTTGACAGACCGTGCTGACGAAGGTTCATATGCCACTCAATAAACCAATCATCACAATATAAAACAATTTTATATATTCACTAACAAATACTCTCTCATAGCTATTATTACACTCAAACTCATTCTAGAATACTACTGACTCTATCTCTAATGAATTATACCCAACAGAACCATGGTTGTCGCTTAACCATATGCTCTGATACCAAAATGTAACGTACGCGGATTTTCGTTGTCGAAAAACCGAATAGTTATGGGTTTTTAAAAAGAATTTAAGAAAAGAGAAAGAGAGAAGAAGAGACAAAAATAGATAGGGAAAAGAAAATAGATCATTTTAAAATAGAAATAAAAGAAAACAGAGAATAGAAAATTTGAAAATATAGAAAATTGGAGAATAGAACGGAACAGGAAACAACAGAACAATAACAGAATCTCACAATTCGCAGCGGAACAACATATAATAATAAATGAATAATCTTTAAACAAAGAACTATATCAGTTATTACATTTCATTTCATTTCATTACATCATATCATCAGAGTGTACAACAATATACAACAAACAGTGCAGCGGAAAAAGAAATACTATATAAGTAATATGCCATGCCATCCAGCTTGCCTCCAGCAACTCCAGAATATCCAGAATATCCTGATAAACCTTAACTCTTGACTGCCCGTGTGGAAATTGGTGGGCACCCAGAGTTTAGGAAGGAAAACAATAAACTCCGAGTCAGTCATGTGACTGGTGTGAGAACTCAAAACAGTTTATTTATCTTTAAAAAAAAAATCAAAATAGAGGAATATTTTTATTTCAATTCGCAATGCTTTTAAAAATGAGACTACCATAAGGCCTCCCGCACACACACACAATGCAAACGCAGAATCGGAGGAGATTTCTCCTTATGATAGTCAAAGATGCTTGATACGCATTTAAAAGACATTTGATATTATTATTAGTGTATAGTGTAGGAAAAATTTATTTCAAAAGTAGAATATAAATCTTAGCCAACATACGACCATTATCGTATGCCTACTATAGCTAACTATGTTCAATAGCAGGTTACCGCCACATTCCATAGCAGGTTATACAACTAATACCGTACAAGTCTCGTATTGTTTCTTTGGATTTCCAACAAATGGTCAGGCCAAGGAACTTCCCATTGCCACATGGAAACGCCTCTGGCTGGACGTCCCCGAGAACTTAACCAGCTCTCTGCCAACACAAGGCCGGGTTACCTTTATCACTAGGTAACTACTACACGAATATGGCATCCCCCGGTCCCATTGGACCTTTTAACCGAGCGCTCGTCACCAACAACACCACACAGTAATAAAATATAGTGTTTCAACATGAGTAAATATCTGGGCTCCATACCATGATACCACCCTTTCCAGAAGGAAATGCACATACCCTAAAGGGAGCTACCCCTCATAACCTTGCCGCATCTTTCCTGTTTTGACCATTCCGGGATGTGAGGCTCGACGAAGTCACGTCCACAAAAACATACTTTATACCAAAGCCATGCTCTGGGTCAACAAATGATCAACACAATGATCACAAGGATAGACGATCAAATAAACGATCCTATCACCAATAATCAACACAATGATCATTTCAACATCACTCAGCATGTCACATTACCAAATTGGGAATATATCGCTGATAACATTCAACTACATAACCTCTGAGCTCGTACGTCTCAGAGAAGGGTGTTAAGCTAAAAGAATAAATTCTCCGCCACCAACAGAAATATATTTGAAAGAAATCGGCTTTATATCTCAACTTGTAATGTCAGACATACAATCCATACAAGTCTGTTCCGGGCTCGAACAAAACCGAAGGCACTTCTTACGAAGCCCTTGCAATCCGGGTATTCACAATCCCGATCGAATTTCCCATCACTTAAGGAATCTCTATACCAGGAGCTACCCAGTGCAGAGACAATCGATAGGTCATCCTATCGCTTTCACAAATACTCGGTCTTCAACACCGATCTTCAAATGCAATTATAACGGCGTATCACATATTCGGAATGGGTTATACGACCCCATGGTCCTTTCCCGGTTAACCCGGATAGTGAGCGCTTATGCAAAAATAAGTGTGCATTCAAATTCAAACAAATCACATCAAATACCCATTCAAAGGGAAATATTGATAGTCGGTTATTGAACTATCACTGATATGCACACATCACCAGATTCCAAATAATTCTCCAAATTATTTATTTTCCAAAATATCTTTACAAGATATATAATTTTCACACTTCAAAAATAAATCAATATTTATTTTTAAACAAATTCCACTTTCACATATAAATTCCATAATGAATTTATATTTCAAAATATTCATGCATATGATTTCAATTATTCATTTCAATATTCCTTTTTAATTTATCTTCAAAAAGATAAATTCTCAAAATATTCACTTTATATTGGAAAACATTTCCATACTTATTTATTCATAAGTAATTCACAAATTTTATTCATTTTCAACACTTAGAAAATATTCAATATACTTAAATCGAAATTTAGTATATATTTCACTTTTTAAGGAAAATCATTCACTTTAACATATTTATTTGGGCCAAAACGAATGTTTCGTAAAACATCGTTACGACAACCCAAAATCACTAGTATAGGGATTCGAAATTAAAATAGATATATAAATCCCAATACTATTCAAACCATTTCCTTTCGGAAATCATTTACTATAACAACAGTGTTATAGTCCACCATTTCCTTTTATTTCTCGAAAACGTCTATTTCAACAATAAATGTTGAAATCTATGGTTTCGAATCTCAACATATTTTAAAACATCGTTAGATCGTTTTAATTCTATTTAAAACATTCACATTCTAAACATTTCTTTAACGTATTATTCACTATTCAAAAACGTGAATATACTATGTTAACAAATTTCATCAATTCTATGCATTTTATTTCAAAGGATTATTCACGGTCTAAAAACGTGTATATAACTCCATACATAAGTTATAATAATTTACTTATCAAAATAAGTCATTTTGAATTTATAAAACAACGTTTATAAATTCCATTTCTATTTATTTATAAAAACTTCCTTTTTATAAATTCTTTTATTAACCTATTCCAGTTTATAACTCAATTATAAACTAAAAGTTCATATTATAAGTTAAATACTTATAAAACGATTATTTTACAAAATCGTTCCTTTAGAGACTTTCCAATTTATAAATCTTATAACTTATAAGATCCATTTATCTAACTAATCTATTCTTCAAATTTTCACCAAATTTATAAATCTTACTATTTATAAATTTCTTTTATAACTTCACAGTTTATAGTTCTATAAATTTCATTCATTTATGAATTTCATTTTCACTTCATTCAAACACTTATAAAAACTCGTTTTATAAGTCAATATTTCAATTTATAAATATCCGTTTATAAATCCCTTAATATAAATCAATTTATATTATTCTTTTAAAACGTCTTTAATTTCCTTTATAGTTTCACCATTTTGATTTATAAAATAATCAAATTTTATAAATCCTATTTTTAACTTTTCATAATAAACTCAAAAATCCCGATTAACTATTTTATAAAATCATTAGCATCATATTCTCAAAAATCAGTTTTCAACTATTTTCCTCAAAAATCATAATTTTTATAACTTTTAAAATATAACGTTTATTTATTTAAAATGGATCAATTCAAAAATTATTCTATAAAACGTATACTTTTTCAAAAATCACTTTAAAAAATCATTTTAAAGTTTCAAAATTTGGTCCAATGATGCTACATACCAAATAGTCAATCACGACAACAATGATCCATCATATATCGATATGATAATCCATCAAATATCAAAATATCTGAAATCAAATAAAAACTGTTGAGGAATCCAGTTGGATCCCTCCAACCTGTTTTCCTGCATCCACAAACATTAGCACAATACCAATTTCGCTCCATTACGAAATTATCGCGGTATATGTTTTTAATAAATATTATCCGCTTAATAACGGCGTAATAGGGTCTCATCCGCTAAAAAATACGGGAAATCAATCAACTCCAATATATACATATGCCAATATATATATATTGATATTATATATAATACCAATTTCAGTGTTTATGAAATATTCGCGGTATATGTTTTTACCAAATAACATCCGCTTACTAACGGCGTATAATGTCTATTTTAACAATCAATAGATAACAATCATCATTCAAACATGCATTCAAATATTTTAAATCTAACTATTTAAAATAAAATCGAAACTGATTCGATTGAGTGAGAAGTTCTCACCTTGGTTTTAATTTCCGTTTTAGCGATTTATTTCGAATAAAATTAAACGGACGTTTAATTTTACCCAAAATTCTCACTAACTCCAAACGACCCCAAACCAACTCCATCGCGTAGTGCTCGTCCATACGATTCCAACGCAACTGGTTTCGCGCGTTTTCGACCTCGTATGAAAAAGTTATGCATTTTTAAAGATTGTACACGATTTTATAACTTAATTACAACATAAACTAAAATATTTAAACCCACATCACATATGGACCGTTAGATTTTGCCTCCATCAGATCCTAGCCGTGCTTGCTCTTCTCCCACATCACGTATCTTCTACAGGCCATCACGTTTCAACGCCGAACCCATACTCGAGATTTAGGGTTTCAATTTGCTAACACCACACACGATTATACTCGATCACACCACCGCCACGCGAAAGCCCCCGACAAGAGCCATACTCGGCCCCAAGGCCATGAAGCTCGGCCATCCCCTGCTACTTGCGCACGCAAGTGAACGTGGCACGTTTGTGCCCAATTTCCCATCGATCCGCTCAACTATTCTCGATCATAACCGTTGAAATCCAAGATCTCACCATCCTCTACGAGTTTCTAGTTGAAACTTTCTTGAATCGATGCATAGATTAGAAGATTTGGAGGGAGGAAGTTAGGACAATTCTGGCCATGTATTAGGTGGAGGTGGCTAGGGTTTGCAATTAGGTTTTTATTTTATTTTTTAATTTGTGAAGGGTGGTGCATATTTATAGAGAAAAACGAAACACTATTCATCCCGGAAATTCCGAACTCCGATTTACGCGCCGTAACCAGCGTTTCTAGGGTTTACCCCGCATTCCGGACACAATGGAACAGGTTTCGGAAGCTAATTCGGACATCTGTGCGAGATATGGCTGCAAACGCTCAATTTGAATTAAACCGATTTAAGCGATTTTCTAGGCGTTTTAATTTGTACCGGACAAACGGTAAATCCAATTGACTTGCAATTTGAAACCTTACAATAATATCACATTACGGATCCGATGAAACTGGTTTCGTCGAAATCCGAGACTTTTTGAAAAATGGCTATTTTCACTCGTCAAATTTAAATTAAAAATAAATCGATGCGTTTTGAGCTGCCACGCTCAAACGATAACTCCGATTGACACGAAAATTGAAATCCGCTAATAACTAACTATTACGGATCCAATGGAACTGGTTTCATTCAATTCTGAGGCTGTTCAAAAATTGACTATTTTCACTAGTCGATTTTAATATTAAAATATTCAATTTTCACAAATTAACTCTTAATTCGATTTTAAAAGTTCTAAAATATCTTTCTAACTTCCATATGATAAAATAAAATTTTACAAATCATTTTCAATCATATTTAACCCAATTATAAATTATTTCCATAATTTAACATATTAAATTATCGATTTAAAAATCCAATTAAATTCAATAATTCAAATAAAAATTTATTTGACTTATAAATTCACTTATTAATATTTAAAATAAATTAAATATTCATTTTTTTAATTTCTAAAAATTCTGGGTCGTTACAGCCGGGACTATCCCTTACTGGATAATCCTGAGTGAGATCACCCCATGGTTGGGATCAGCAACCGCCCACTAAGCCGAAATAAAAGGGACATCTAGACTGGAATGACCTCACCATGCTTAGGTGCTACCCACATAGCCTTGCTGCATAACCCCTGATTTTCAGTCATTCCCATTTGATGAGGCTTGAGGCTAAGCGTTACCTTTTTAGAATATATCCCTTAGAATGCCCGTCGTCCACCTGACGATGTTTCGCAAGCATTCATCCAGACAAGTCCGTCCTGGGTTCGAACAGAACCGAAGACACTATTCCTACTACATCCATTTGGAAATATCCTCAGGTTAGTAGAGACTAGCCCTTGCACTTCACTGCTCCATCTTCGAATCCAAAATCGTTTTCACGAAAACGTACAAACCGGATCGAAGTGGTTTTCGAGAAATAAATCTCGATCCCGGTCTCTTAGAAATGATCAACGCATTTGTCCAATATTGATAGTCGGTGATTTAACTATCAATTAACTTTCACAACATCCATCAAACAATAAATAATTTCCCAAATTATTTATTAATCTCAAAATATCTTCACAAGATATATCTTCACTTTTCAAACCATTTTTGAAAATAGTTTTCAAACTATCTTCCTTTCTCAAAAATAATTCCAAGTATTTTCTATTTCCACTGAAATCACCAAGCACAAAACTTTGGATTTTTAAAATAATTTAAAACACTTTACTTTGAAATATACTTTAGAACATTTAAGTTAAAACTACTTCAATAATTTGCTAAAAATACATACTATATGAATATTTAAAAAAAATTGTTACTTAATAAAATATAAAACTTAATTTTCACTTTTAAAAACAAAATACTAAGGCACTCTTTAAATAATTACTGCTATAATAGATTGAAAGAAAATACTTACTTTAGAATTTAAATATTAAGAAATAATAATTTTTTATTTAAACATGCTTTTTAAAACAACATTAAAGTCTTTAACTTATGTAAAAATTTACTTTGAAACCGTGCTTGGCTATCCAGAGAAATATACTTCTCTGCACATTCTCCTTTAAATTTCCAATTCAAACACTTAAATCAGTTTCCAAATTAATTTCTAATTTACTCCTTTTATTCCAAAATCCATTAATTTCGTATTTATTCCTTAATTTTGATTCAAAATACTTTTAATTGAAATACCAATTTTGGATTTCTCAATTTACTTCTTTATTTCTTTAAATAAATTTAAACTTTAAATTTTAAAATAATTCTTTATTCCTTTAAATTAATATCACTTGAATTTACAATTCATTAATTTCTGTTTATTCAAAATCTTTTTCCTTTTCATACTCCAGGTTATTTATTAGTATTTTAATATTACTTCCATTTCTTTCAGTTTATTCTTAATTCATTCACATTTTCTATAGTTATTTCGCTTACAGATTTACTTCTTTATTTTCTTTCCAAAATCCAATTTATATATATCTGGTAACTCATTATACCCAAATAAATTCAATCAAGCCATAACATTCAATATTCCCTCATAATTCATTATAGAATATCAAATAACCACACCATAGAATATTAAATAATTTAAATAAAAGTTGAGGGGTCCAGTTGGATCCCTCTAACCTGTTTTTCCCTGCATCCACAGACGTTAGCACAACCTAAATGCCAATTCTAAATATACTATACTATAGCACATCAATCAATTCAACCATTCAAATAATTATTTAAATTTAATCTTTTAAATTTAAATTTAACCGAGTGAGATTAACTCACCTTTGATTTTCTTGTAATCCGATCCAAATCTGACTTGAATAAACCAAAAAATTTATTACTATTCAACAAATTTAATTCACTAAAATTTAATTAAATTCAAACTAATTACTTCCCTTTCACAATCTTTTCGTAACTACAATAAATCAAATAGGTAAATTTAACAATTTAATCACCAAATCCATTTATTTGAAATAGACAAATAAATGGAAATTTGTATGTATAATTTTATATAGATATGTTTACATTTTTATTTTTTCTTTGTCTTTAAAACTCATACAGTTATAAAATAAATTTATATAGCTTCAAAAACTAATTTTACCTACTGTTCAACATTTTAAAATTCATATACATATAATTTTTTTTCAAAACCTTATCCGTATCTAAATTTTTTTTAGCTTACTTATATAATTAAATTAAAATAGTTGTGTATATGTATAAAAATTAAAAACCGCACCTATAAATATCTTCCTACTGCAGATTTTCCGTCTACCTATATATATTACTTTTTTTACTGTATATAAATCAATATATGTATAAACATTTTATCCCTCCAGATAAAATCAAATAAAAGAAATCTCGATACCTCACAGACAAGTTCGCTCACGAGAATGATTCCATCTCCATCGCGAAGCCTCAACTCGAGCCCGAGCTGCTGGCATCACCAACCTGAAACCATCGAGCACACTGCCTCGCTCGATACCGCGAGCCTCCATTGAAGTCTTGCCGGTGCTAATCCATCATCGCTCGTCGCTGCGGTAATCCCTACTAGCTCGACTCGATCGAGACCCAGCCGCCAAGAACTCCCATCGCGAATTGGGTCACGACCCTCCCCCTGGTTGCCTCAACTCTAGATGAACTCCCCGCCGCACGTGATGCTCGAAGTCGAATGATTAGACGAGCCGCGAAACCCTAATTCACCAAACCCAACCATCACGTCGCACTAGCTTCGATGACGCCCTCCCCAATTCGAACTCGATTTGGCATAGAGAGGATCGAATGATTTCAAATTGTGGGGGCGCGATTTGAGCTGATAAATTTTTATTTGAGAAGTTTGGTTAATTTCGTTTTCGGCCGTTAATTTTTTTTTTGTTCTGTTGCGTGAATTGTAAAAGGGAAATGGATTTGATTTTAGCACCTGCCATTGCTTGTTATAGAGGAGACCAAAAAGTGTTGATGGTGAAAGGAAGCGGCTGATAGAAAATTTGACTAGACCAATATACAATTAAAAAATTTAAATTTGAATTCGATATAAATTCCAACGCGTTTATCTATCGTACGACCACACGACAACTCCAAATGTTTTGAAAATTGAAATCCGATAATAATACAATATTATGAATCCAATGGAACTGGATTCATCATATTCCGAGACTGTGCTTCGAGAGGCTATTTTGAAATTCAATTTAAACGATAAAATTCCAAAACTGAACAAATCAGATGTTACATTCAATTTTAAAACTTTTATTATCTTCAGCATTATCGATATAAGTTTTATAAACCTTCAAATTAATTTTAACCGGCTTAAAATTCTAGATTCAACAATTTACCCAACTTCAAATTATTCAATTAAATAATTAAATTACCCAATACATATTGATATTTGAAATTCAAGTTAAAAATTAACTTTTAAATATTTAAAATTAATTAAATATTCCAATTTCAAATGCTCAAAAATTCCGGGTCGTCACAACTGTGTTCTTGGAAGATTGATTTATAATAATTTATTCACTGGATGATATTATATATATATAGCAGTATATATTGTTGAATATGCGCTTTGCGCTTATATGATTTTTGTTTGATGATAATAAACATATATACATTCGTTTAAATGTATTTGTTAATATACTATTCTATTTTTCACAGTTTAAATAAATATTTGTTGAATAAAATAAATTACACAGAATTTGAATTCAAACAGATATTTTATTCAAATAAATATTTATTACAATTTTGAATAGTACAATTTCATGCTCTCACTATACATATACAATTTTGAATACATCACGATTTTATATTTACATTAATAGCCTCACTACATATCACTCACACTCGTATTTTATCTTCAACTGCATTCCAGTTTGAATCCAACATCTGAGAAATCTGCAAAAAATATAAACTAACGCAGTAAAATTGAAAAAGAAATATTTTTGCAATTCAAAATAAAAGATAATTTTTTGAAAATATGATTTTCCTCAGTTATTTAGGTTGTTCGTCATAATTTAAATTTGAATTCATCATACACGAACAACTTGTGACATACACAGTATATTACTGTATATGCCACAAGGCCGTGCACGCCGATATATACACTTGATTGATTTACAGGGACAGGCGAGCACAGGTCAAACCCAAATGAAAAACCGGGTTCAACTCACGTGCAATAACATTGAAAATCACGACACGAGCACAAGGTCAAGCCTGAGTTTTGAAACTGGATTCAACTCAAGTGAAATTTCAAAAATCAACATGAAATGATCAAGAATCATATCAGAGACCAAGTACAAGGCACAGTGCATCACTGACCAGAATGCAACAACAAGAAAACCAGTTCAACGAGTATGACACAGCAACAATGGCAATAGTGACTCAGATGTACAACAAACCAAATGCAGAAAGATGAATCACCAGTCACAAGTATACACAACAAACTCAGTGACATGCACAATAATCAACACAGTGAAGAACATGGATGTCAAAGTGTACATGGAACAATGTTACAGCTCGACCAAATGGCCAACATGATCAAGAAATATAACATGCAGTTTGCTATGACACAATGCTCACAGTAACAAACAGAAGGAATAACCAAGTGGAGCATCTGTGTTGAAGCATAGCAAATGTCAAAATAAAGTGTATGCAAATTCGAAGTATGGACAGAGCTCGAGCACAGTTAAAACTCAAGCAAATGAAGACATTACAGTGACATGCTACAATTTCATCAAGTGAATCAAGTTCAGTGCCACAGCAAACAAAAGAATGATACAAAGCAATGAACAAGAGAACATTGTTGTACAAGGCACCAGAGTCAAAGAACAACAAGTCACAATGTCACAGCAAGATCAAGTGACAACATAGGGCAGTAAAACTAATGCACCAGTACAGGAAGCAAGCTAGATCAATACAGCTACAATGGCCAGACCAACCAGACCCAAGTGAAACTGACTCAAAGCACAAAAGTGCACAGCAACCATCAAGTACACAATGACAAAGCAACACTGGGAGCAACAGCTACATGCAGGCCAGAAGCAAAAACTCAAGTGCAACAGTGAAGTTCAGCTATGCAAATGAAACACAGTTGCAAACAACATAACAATGAAACAGTTGGAACATGGATATCACATGCAATTCGAACTAATATGACACCAATGAAGTCTGTACACATGAAAATACAAGCAACTCGAGCTCAAGAGGATACAAACCAATTATGGCCAGAGAATTGTACAAAGCTCCTACAGGGATGAACGGAAATGTCCAAAGTCAAAAGCATCAATATTCAAAGCCATGAGATGCAGTCAAAATAAGAAGCCGAAATTAAAAAAATTGGAACAAGTCAAACAAGTGTTCACCGTGATAGCCAAGAAAATTGACCACAAAATCAAATCAATACCATGTGAATCAAGCTACCAAAAATACGATAGTGACAAAGTCAGAACAAATCTCAAGCATCAATACCAGATCGAACGACATATGACAAATTCAAATTAACATATACGAACGCAAAAATAGGAAATCAAATCCTATAAAAACCCTAATCATCATCGGCAATTATTCCATCGAGTTCAAGCATAAACCAGCAAAGCAAAAGGGATAGATTATGTACCGAAATCACAACAGTGAACTCGATCAAACAGAATCGGCCAAGAGCGAACAAACGAGAACGAAGCACACGAAAAGGCACAAGCTTCAAAACCCTAGTTTGAATCGCAAGAAGCAAAAGCAAATTTGCAGAAGCCCTAATTCGCAAAGAGGAACGAAAGAGGATCGACCATATTTTCACAACAAAGAAATAAAGGGGATTGGGCTGAAGAATAACAAAGAAAAGAAGAGAATAGGGTCGGCCTTGTTATTATTAAGGGCTTTAAATTTTTAATTAGGATTATTTATTCTATTTGTTTTTTAATTGTTGTTTTTCTTATTTTCGAATCGAAGAATTTGTAAATCACCACCCAGGGATTAGGTCGTGTCAGATTGTCTAGTTAGAATTAGTTCAGTGAGCAGGGTGTGCGAGTTTGCAAAGTTCTATTGTAGGCGGGAGCAGGGTTTGCGAGTAAGCAAAGTTCTATTGTAGGCGGGAGTAGAGTTTGCGAGTAAACGAAACTCTATAGGCGGGAGCAGGGTGTGCCAGTCTAGTAGAGTGTTTGTGAGCGGGAGCAAATGTTTGCGAGTCTAGTAGAGTGTTTGTGAGCGGGAGAAAATGTCTGCGAGTCTAGTAGAGTGTTTGTAAACGTGATACTGTTTAATTCTAATAGAAATCTGTGAATGCAGCAGTAGGCAGAGGTTGCCGAAGCTGGGTAAATTTTGTGTGTGATTTACTTTTTCAGCATATTTATTTCTGCAGTTTATTTCTGTGTTTAAATCAAGAAACTTTGCTATAACCCTATTCACCCCCCTCTAGGGTTAATCTAGATCCTACAAGTGGTATCAGAGCCCGGTATTTTTTTTTAACTCTAGAGTCATGAATTCACCGAATAATGCTTTTTCTGAGGGGCAATCTATTGCTAGGCCACCCATGTTTAACGGAAACGATTATGCTTATTGGAAAGTTAGGATGGGTATCTATCTTAGTTCTGTTGATTATGATGTTTGGGATATTATTGAAACTGGCTATAAACCTCCCACTATAATCGTTGGTGATACTGAGATTCCTAAACCTAAGGATAGGTGGGATGCTAACGATAAGAGATTGAAAACGACAAATGCTAAAGCCATGAATGCTTTGATATGTGCTCTTGATAAAAACGAATTTAATAGAATTTCTCATTGTACAACAGCACAGGAAATTTGGCACACTTTGGAGGTGACACACGAAGGAACTTCTCAAGTCAAGGAGTCTCGTCTAGCCCTATTCAGCAATGAATACGAAAACTTTGTGATGGACAAAGGCGAGAGCATAAAGGATATGTTTGGACGCTTTTCAACTTTGGTATACAACGCTAGAGCGCTTGGGAAGGTCTTCACTGAGGTAGAGCGTGTACGGAAAATACTACGAGTCTTACCGATGAACTTTGAGGCAAAAGTCACGGCAATCCAAGAATCGAAAGATTTGAACAAACTAAGCATGGAGGAGTTGATTGGCAACTTGATGACATATGAGCTTGAGCTAAAAGCAAAGGAAGAACGCAACAACTCGGAACCAAAGAAGAAGACGATTGCCTTAAAGAGCAAAGAAGAGAGCGATAAAGATGAAGAAGATCCAATTGAAGAGCTTGCAATGGCTGTCAATAATCTTAGAAGATGGTCTAGATTCAAGCCACGCAAGAAGAAAACAAGTCGTAATAGGCCAAAAGATTCTGAAAATTCCGATAATGAACTGACGTGTTATAACTGCAACAAGCCTGGCCACATCAAACCAAAATGCCCACTTCTCAAAGACAACAAAGGAAAGAAAAAGGAGAAGAAGGCCTTTGCAGCAACTTGGGATGATGAAGAAGGAGAGGAAGTTTCAGATAGCAGCTCGGAGGAGGCTAACTTGTGTCTTATGGCAAAATCAGATTCAGAAGCAAGCTCCGAGGAATCTAGTGAGGCAGGTGAGTACTCCTATAGAGATCTTGTTTTTATGTGTCTTGATCTTACTAAGGTAGTGGATACTCTTGAATCTAAAATTGAAAAACTGAAATCTGATAGGAGAGAATTTGCTCGTGAAAATTTTAGGTTAAAAACTGAACTTGAAAATATTCGAAACCTAGAATGTAACCAGTGTAAAATTTTAGATTCAGAATTGACAAGACTTAAGAATAACTCGGAGAATCTTGAAATAGAAAACTTGAGTCTTAAGGAAAACTTTGACACTAGGAAAAGGGATTTTATAAATCGATGCACCTCACTTGTCACTGAAAACTCAACATTAAAAAGCAAAGTCCAAAATCTTGAGAAATCTTTGAATAACTTTTCAAGAGGCGAAAAATCTTTCAACATGCTATTGGAAAATCAAATTTTTGCTAACAATCGAAAAGGACTAGGTTTTGGGAAATCACAAGATGATGATAATGCAAAAGGTAGAAGTGTCTTTGCTCGATCTGAAATAATTGGACATCATGTTGAAAATGATAGTCATAGGAACAAGAACACAAAATTTAATCAAGTCAATTCAATGTGTACAATTTGTAGAAAATTTGGACATAATCTAAATAATTGTTGGTATAGACCCAAACACGTGAAAACTATACCAATTTGGTTTCCAAAAGGCACAAATATAAAATCTTTGAAAGTCAAACAAATTTGGGTGCCAAAAGGAACATATATAAATAGTTTTGGGTCTCCACAAACATATTTTCCATATTCTTCCACTAACAATCATGGACCTATAAAAACAAATAGGTCACATAAATCTTTCATCGTGTAGGTGTGGTGGCAGGCTAAGGAACAACAACAGTGTTCTCTGAATTTTGGCTGTTCCAGAAACACAACGGGCGACAAAGCAAAGTTCCTTAGCCTAGTATAAAGGTGACATAATCACAATGGGCAATCACGAAAAATTATCGTAAAGGTAAAACAGGTAAAATTGTTTTTTAGCGATATATTAAATGTGATTATCTGCACCATACTTTAAATCAGCCAATATTGAGATGAACAAAAGATGATGATTTTGATTCTATGACTTTTTTTCAAAATATTGACCAATCGTCTTTAAATAGAATTACTTGGAGTAATTATGATGGTTGACTGATTCGGATTTAACTAATATGATTTTTAGACTTGTTCTTATTTATGACATTGATTTGTGCTTAAATGACGACCAATCAGATTTTCAATTTTGAACTAATTTATATAAAGTTGTTCTGTCAAATGATTGTTATTCATGCTACACGTAGATATATTTGTTTTCATATTTTGGTCACTGCTTATAAATTTGCACGATTTCAAATTCCATGTATAAAGCTATTGAAAAGGATTTTAAGAAATTGTTGAAACTTCAAGAAATTGTGTTTAAAATAATTATGATGTTGATTGACTATTACACATGAATATAACAGTTTCTGAAACTGACAATATGATATTTGTTTGATTGTTAACACGGTCTCAATTCAAATTCAAGAAAATTTCATTTAAAATTGTTGAAAACAATTATGAGATAATTTGTTGAAATTTCACAATCTGGTCTTTGACATCCAACGAGTGAATATTGAGTGAAATTTAAATTCAGATGCAGATTACACTGGTAATATAGTTGATAGAAAAATTACTAGTGGAACGTGATTAATTTTTGAAACATTCATTTGCTGCATCGTTTTTCGAAGAAAATATCTGCATATTTTTCACTTGAAATAATTTTCAAATAGCAGAAAATTTTCTTATAAAACCCCCTCGAGAAAATCATGTTTGATCATATTTACAGATAGTCATTTTTGAAAAATTGATTTTATAATTTTTAAATTTGATTTTAAATGACTATTTTGACTAATCTAACTCCCTTTATTTATCGAAAAGATGAATAGTGATTGAAAAAGTGATGAGTGTTGATATTTATCATATATTATAACTCGAAAAAGTATAATTAGAAAATTTCTTTAGAATCTCATAACAAGAGTTATAAAAACTTTTTGTTGGGTAAAAATTCCATGATCATTTCTATTTCTATCATCTTTCTATCGACCATCACTCATCAAAATCATATATAGTATGTAAATTTGTGGTAGTTTACAAAGGAAATCATTCGTTCTCCAATATCTTTAAATTTGTGAAGGAAATTATTTGTGCTTCAATTTATTATATTTGGCAATAAAAATAAATATCCAAAGTATCCACTCTCATTTAAAAGTCCTCACGGTTATGCATGGGTGAATTACTTGGATTTTTGATTATGTGCTTCCATGCTCATTTAAAAGTCCTCACGGTTATGCATGTATGGAACGCATATCAAAATTAATTGATTTAATAGACAAGTTGATTCTAATCCCATTTAAAAGTCCTCACGGTCATGCGTGGTTAGAAGATACTTGATTTCATTTTTTAAATTAAATTGGAATACTACTAATCTCATTTAAAAGTCCTAACGGTTATGCATGGTTAGTAGATATTCAAATTTCCTGAAATAAATATACCACAAATAGACAGAATTGTATGATTTTTTTTTGATGAATTTATCCCCATCATTTCTGAAAATGGAATATGCGCCTAACAAGGGTAATTATGATTTTTGTTTGAGTTTTATTGAAATTTGATATTTATATTCAATTGAGTTAAGTGTTTGATTCATGTCTGTCACTTCATCCCTATTTTTATAACACTGTTATTCTTTTGCTGATAACAAAAGGGGGAGAGAAAAATTAAGATTTTGTCAAATAGAATCAAGCAAAGGTCAAATAATTTTCCATTTGCATATAGGCTCATTTACATATTTTTATTTGTATGCATATATGTAGGGAGAGTATTGTGTAGAGAGGAGCATTTAAATAGGGGGAGCAAATTGAACGATCAAATACATTTAATACATTCAAAATCTTAAATATATGTTCGTTATCATCAAAAGGGGGAGATTGTTGAATATGCGCTTTGGGCTTATATGATTTTTGTTTGATGATAATAAACATATATACATTCGTTTAAATGTATTTGTTAATATATTATTCTATTTTTCACAGTTTAAATAAATATTTGTTGAATAAAATAAATTACACAGGATTTGAATTCAAACAGATATTTTATTCAAATAAATATTTATTACAATTTTGAATAGTACAATTTCATGCTCTCACTATACATATACAATTTTGAATACATCACGATTTTATATTTACATTAATAACCTCACTACATATCACTCACACTCGTATTTTATCTTTAACTGCATTCCAGTTTGAATCCAGCATCTGAGAAATTTGAAAAAAATATAAACTAACGTAGTAAAATTGAAAAAGAAATATTTTTGCAATTCAAAATAAAAGATAATTTTTTGAAAATATGATTTGCCTCAGTTATTTAGGTTGTTCGTCATAATTTAAATTTGAATTCATCATACACGAACAACTTGTGACATACACAGTATATTACTGTATATGCCACAAGGCCGTGCACGCTGATATATACACTTGATTGATTTACAGGGACAGGCGAGCACAGGTCAAACCCAAATGAAAAACCGGGTTCAACTCACGTGCAATAACATTGAAAATCACGACACGCGCACAAGGTCAAACCCGAGTTTTGAAACTGGATTCAACTCAAGTGAAATTTCAAAAATCAACATGAAATGATCAAGAATCATATCAGAGACCAAGTACAAGGCACAGTGCATCACTGACCAGAATGCAACAACGAGAAAACCAGTTCAACGAGTATGACACAGCAACAATGGCAACAGTGACTCAGATGTACAACAAACCAAATGTAGAAAGATGAACCACCAGCCACAAGTATACACAACAAACTCAGTGACATGCACAATAATCAACACAGTGAAGAACATGGATGTCAAAGTGTACATGGAACAATGTTACAGCTCGACCAAATGGCCAACATGATCAAGAAATATAACATGCAGTTTGCTGTGACACAATGCTCAATCCACAGTAACAAACAGAAGGAATAACCAAGTGGAGCATCTGTGTTGAAGCATAGCAAATGTCAAAATAAAGTGTACGCAAATTCGAAGTATGGACAGAGCTCGAGCACAGTTAAAACTCAAGCAAATGAAGACATTACAGTGACATGCTACAATTTCATCAAGTGAATCAAGTTCAGTGCCACAGCAAACAAAAGAATGATACAAAGCAATGAACAAGAGAACATTGTTGTACAAGGCACCAGAGTCAAAGAACAACAAGTCACAATGTCACAGCAAGATCAAGTGATAACATAGGGCAGTACAACTAATGCATTAGTACAGGAAGAAAGCAAGATCAATACAGCTACAATGGCCAGACCAACCAGACCCAAGTGAAACTGACTCAAAGCACAAAAGTGCACAGCAACCATCAAGCACACAATGACAAAGCAACACTGGGAGCAACAGCTACATGCAGGCCAGAAGCAAAAACTCAAGTGCAACAGTGAAGTTCAGCTATGCAAATGAAACACAGTTGCAAACAACATAACAATGAAACAGTTGGAACATGGATATCACATGCAATTCGAACTAACATGACACCAATGAAGTCTGTACACATGAAAATACAAGCAACTCGAGCTCAAGAGGATACAAACCAATTATGGCCAGAGAATTGTACAAAGCTCCTACAGGGATGAACGGAAATGTCCAAAGTCAAAAGCATCAATATTCAAAGCCGTGAGATGCAGTCAAAATAAGAAGCCGAAATTAAAAAAATTGGAACAAGTCAAACAAGTGTTCACCATGATAGCCAAGAAAATTGACCACAAAATCAAATCAATACCATGTGAATCAAGCTACTAAAAATACGATAGTGACAAAGTCAGAACAAATCTCAAGCATCAATACCAGATCGAACGACATATGACAAATTCAAATCAACATATACGAACGCAAAAATAGGAAATCAAATCCTATAAAAACCCTAATCATCATCGGCAATTATTCCATCGAGTTCAAGCATAAACCAGCAAAGCAAAAGGGATAGATTACGTACCGAAATCACAACAGTGAACTCGATCAAACAGAAGCGGCCAAGAGCGAACAAACGAGAACGAAGCACACGAAAAGGCGCAAGCTTCAAAACCCTAGTTTGAATCGCAAGAAGCAAAAGCAAATTTGAAGAAGCCCTAATTCGCAAAGAGGAATGAAAGAGGATCGGCCATATTTTCACAACAAAGAAATAAAGGGGATTGGGCTGAATAATAACAAAGAAAAGAAGAGAATAGGGCCGGCCTTGTTATATTAAGGTCTTTAAATTTTTAATTAGGGTTATTTATTCTATTTGTTTTTTAATTGTTGTTTTTTTAATTTTCGAATCGAAGAATTTGTAAATCACCACCTAGGGATTAGGTCGTGTCAGATTGTCTAGTTAGAATTAGTTCAGTGAGCAGGGTGTGCGAGTTTGCAAATTTCTATTGTAGGCGGGAGCAGAGTTTGCGAGTAAGCAAAGTTCTATTGTAGGCGGGAGCAGAGTTTGCGAGTAAACTAAACTCTATAGGCGGGAGCAGGGTGTGCGAGTCTAGTAGAGTGTTTGTGAGCGGGAGCAAATGTTTGCGAGTCTAGTAGAGTGTTTGTGAGCGGGAGCAAATGTCTGCGAGTCTAGTAGAGTGTTTGTAAGCGTGATACTGTTTAATTCTAATAGAAATCTGTGAATGCAGCAGTAGGCAGGGGTTGCCGAAGCTGAGTAAATTTTGTGTGTGATTTACCTTTTCAGCATATTTATTTCTGCAGTTTATTTCTCTGTTTAAATCGAGAAAATTTGCTATAACCCTATTCACCCCCCCTCTAGGGTTAATCTAGATCCTACATATATATATATATATCGGAGTGGTTGATTTCCCACATTATATAGCGGATGAGACCCTATGCGCCGCATAATAGCGGATGATATTATATAAATCCCATATACCGCGATATTCCACCTCGAAGTGGAATGGGTATTTAATTGTTGTGCTAATGTCTGTGGACGCAGGAAAATAGGTTGAAGGGATCCAAATGGATTCCTCAAAACATTTTAATTTATTTTAATGTTATGTGTAGACTATTTATAATCTTTGTGTAATTATATTGGTGATTGAAATCGTTGAAGGCTATAGTTTAACCAAATTTTATTTTGGTATCGTAGAATACTAGAAATAAATGAAATTGAATTTTTAAAATTAAAACTGCAAATTTATAGTAAAATTTATTTTTGAATTGGATAAATTTAAAAGAAGAAATTTTAAAAGGATAAAGTTTCATTTTTGAATCCTCTTGAATAGGATTCCAAAATATGGAAAAAAGTTCAATAAATGGATTCAAGTAACAATATTCAAAAGGTGAAGAATTTATTTTAAAAATATGAATTTTAAATAATTTGGAAAGGATAAAGGAATTTATTTTAAAAATAAATTCGAAAATTGATTTGGTGTTTGTAAATGATTTTTAAAAATCTATTTAAAAACCATATATCAATGGATATTTGGGAATTTAAATTCACAATGGGAATTTTATAAAAGAAAGGGAACTTTGTTTTGAAAATAAATATTGTTTTATTTTTAAAAGCATGGAAAGAAATTTACGGATCTGGAACGTAAATTTAAAATAAATCTAGAAGGATTTATTAATTAATTAAAACTATCCGTTTTGAAAAGGAAGGTGTATTTTCCTTGAAAAGCCGAGTATGTTTGTAAAATAACTTTTGAAATATAAATTAAAAATTCTAGAGTTGGTTTTAAAAGAATATTTTGGAGAAATTAGTTTCTTAAGTTGTTTTGAAAATCTTTAGAGTTAAGATTTAATTAATTAATTATAGAAGTGACCATTTAAAGATTTAATTGATAATTGTTTTAGGAAAAGATTATTGGAATAATTGTACTCTATCTACTAATTTTATTTTTAAAATTTGTTATGGACTTAAAGTTTATATGCGACATTAGTATAATATTTTCATAACTAGTATTTAAATAAATGTTTTAAAATAGTTTTATCTAAATGTTTCCAAGTATATCTTTTGAATAAGTGATTTAAAGTATTTTAAAGTATTTGAACTTGACAGACTTTCAATGGAAATAAATAATATCGGGAATCTTATTCCGTGAGTGAAAAGTGATTGAAATTTGTTTTCAAACGGTTAAAGTGTTAAAAATATATATCTTATGAAGATATTTTGAAAATAAATGATTGGGAAAATTATTTAAATATGGTAATTGTTGTGAATGTTGATTGATAGTTAAATAACCGACTATCAATATTTTCCTTTAAATGGCATTATAATTTCAATGCGACCGGGAGTCGAATTACAAATGGATATTCGAAACCCACATCAAACCTTTGTGATTGTGATGGATCTTTTGCTTAAGAAGATCAACGTGGAAATTGTTGTGATTTGTTTGAAATATGAATGAACACTTATTTTTAAAAATAAGCGCTCGTTATTCGGATTAGCCGGGAGAGGACCTTGTGTCATAAAACCCATTCCGAATAACGATCCGATGAAATGGATTGCATTTGAAAATGGTGTTGAAGACCGGGTATTTTCGAAAGCGAAAAGATTACATGTCGAATGTCTCTGCACTGGGTTGCTCCGGTATAGAGATTTTATCATCCTTCGTGATGGGGATTCCGGACGTGATTAGTAAATATTCGGATTTGCAAGGACTTCTTTGAAGTACCTTCGGTTCCTTTCCATCCCGGAACGGATTTGTATGGATGTGTGTCTGATGGTACACTTTGAGATGTAAAGCTGGTTTCTACCAAATATATTTCTGCTGGTGACGGAGAATTTATTCTCTTAGCTTAACGCCCTTCTCCGAGACGTATGAGCTCAGAGGTTATGTAGTTGATGGCTACTAGTGATGCATTCCCAAACTGGTAATGTGGCATACGAAGTGCTGCTGATCATTTGTTGATCAAAGCATGACTTTATGAAAAAGTGCAGCTTTGTGGACGAGACCTCGTCGGACCTCACACCCCGAAAATGGTCAAAACAGGAAGAATGCGGCAAGGTTATGAGGGTCGCGCCCTTTAGGTTATGTCATTTCCTTTTGGAAAAGGGTGGTATCATGGTATGGATCCCAAATATTTAACCTATGTGGTTGCTGCAAATTTATTATACTTTGTGGTTGTTGCTTTGTGGTTGAGGATCCTCGGATAAAGGTCGCAAACGACCGAGGGATGGCATGCTCGAGTAATAGTTACCTAGTTACAGAGGTAACCCGGCCTTATGTTGGCAGAGACCCGGGTAGGTTCTTGGGACGTCCCTCCAGAGGCATACCCATGTGGTAGTAGGAAGTTCCTTAGCCTGACCATTTGTTGGAAATCCAAAGAAACAATACGTGCCCTGTACGGTTTTAGTTGTATAACCTGCCATGGAATGTGGCGGTAACCTGCTATTGAACATGGTAGCTATAGAAGGCATAAGTGCGAAATGCCTATGCTGGCTAAGATTAATATTATACTTTCGAAATGTTTTCCACTATGCACTAATAATAATAATAATATCAAAGGATGCGTATCAAGCATGTTTGACTATCATAAGGGGAAATCTCCTCCAATTCTGCGTTTGCATTGTGTGTGTGGTGGGAGGCCTTATGGTAGTTTCATTTTTCCAAAAAGCATAGCGGAATTCCTTTCCCTTCTTTGTGGAAATAACTGTTTTTAACATCTCACACCAGTTCCACGACTGACCTGGAGTTTATTGTTCCCTTTCTAAACTCTGGATGACCACAATTTTTCCACACGGGCAGGGTAGAGTCTTGTTATCATTATTCTGGAGCGAAGTCAGAAAAGAGATGATGTGGAAATAAGGAGCAAGCTGGATGGCCAAGCGTATCACTAGTATATGTTATATTCTTTTCCGCTGTTTTTTGTTGTAACACTTTGATAATGTGATGTGATGTAATGTAATAACTGATGCAGTTCTTTGTTTTAAAGATTATTTATTTATCTATTGTATATTCTTCCGCTGCGAAATGTAAGATTCTGTTTATTGTTTCTGTTTCTAATTCTATCTTCTTCTTCTTTAAACCTAACGGTTCGGTTTTCTGGCATTCGGCTGTGCGACATTTGATACCGTGGACGTATTGATGTCGACTTTCGGGTGTCGAAAAATCGAGGCGTTACAGATAACCAAATCTATATTACATAAAAATAAGGGATATTATTTTTAATGACATTTCTTTGAAAGTATTTGGAAGTAAACTTATTAATCTTAGTCGAAATAGTTACATTGATTAAATTCCAGCATATTAGCCACAAACATGGGTTCTATAAACAAAATGACAAGCACTTATCGGGGAAAGGATTTCCATAAAATGACTAGGCGAAGGGACCATCTTACGGTAGTATATTTCTAAAGGAATGTACCACGGCCCAATCGATGGTCCTCTACCAACACAAGGCCGACCTACCTCTTCCTAGATAGTATCGAATATGTCATCTCCCAGGTGTTACCAACCTATCCAAGACATCTCTTAGAATATACCACAATAATTTAATACCATACGTCATAATGGAAATAAATACATCTAGAAGGGGATAATCATACCCTAATGGTTGCGAACCACATAGCCTTGTTGCGTCTACCCTTTTTTGGTCGTTTCCGGGTGTAAAGCCTAAGGTAATGATTACTATTCACATAGCTCACCATCTTTCCTCTTTGAATGCCACACTGCCATTCCACAATTACATAACTAATTTCTATAAACGTATAATTTCGAAGCTTGTACGTCTCCAGGTAAGGGTGTTAAGCTAAGAGAAGTTGTCTTCTCTGCCATCAAGCAGATAATACATTCATAGAGATCACTTATGTAACCAGGAATGCAATGCCAGGCATTCATCCACACAAGTTGTCTAGGTATAGAACAAACGAAAGCACTCTCCTAGCACATCCTGTTGGGAGTTACCCCTAGGATTAGTAGCGATTAGTCCATTTATTGGATATGTCGTAACGAAGAGACTACTGCTACTATATGTATATTGGGAGTTTATCCCCAAATTATCGACAAGTAGTCCTTCATTATGAAAATCCCAAATGTCATATCCATGTCTTCACTTCGAATACGTAAACTGGTTCGATGTGGCCTTCGGATAGGAATCGTACAAATCCCACCAGGGTTCCTTTGAACTAATTATCCATAAAAGAGGTCAAGTAAATAGGGGAATAATATTTGATTATTTCATTTCTTTTATCAAATATATGTTATAAGGATATAAAACTTAAAAAACTTCTTTTCAGTATATACAGAATTATTTAACCTCTCTTATCAAATCTTTTGACTTATTAAAACCTTTTTATACTTTACTCGTTTTCGACATTTTTACCTTATCCGTCTTTCGCCTAGGGAAGAGCCCAGGTAAGCTAGGGCACATGTTGATCCTGAACATCACCTTAGTTTAACCACCTACATCTACATCTCACGAATAGAAAAATATAGTCTACTCGTCGGCTTTTAGAGCCAAGATTAAATCTCTTAATTCGTAGTAGCTTTTCTTTAAAGCATTTGTTTAAGTTAGTTTTAAAAAAATTATAAAACTTCCAATTCATCATTAAAACATTTAATTATTCCTTTGAAAACATTTATAAAATAATTGGAAAAGAATTGTTAAGTTTAAAGTTATATTTCAAAGGTGATAGAGAAGTGCTGCAAAAAGTGTTTTTTTCAAGCTATATTGATAAAAATGACTTTTTATCATTTGGAAATTCATTCCTATAACTCAAATAAATTTTAAAACATTTTAAAGATTTTAGAATTAATTATATATTTTTAAACAATTTCAAAATATCAATTTCAAAGAAATCCTATTATAGATTCCAAACTGTAAAACCGCGATTTTCCCAAAAACTTGTTTAACTCATATTTTAGAATCTACTTATTTAAATCTTGATTTTCTTTCTTTGCTTGAAAACTATTGATATAATAGTTTAGAAAATTTTTATCTTGAAGAATTCCAAGCTATATTCCATTCTTTTTACTCGTTTCACTTTTATGGTGTGAAATCGCGAATTAATGTTACGCGACTCTCTTATTTTTGACTCAATTTTCAATTAGCATTCAAACTTCACAAAAACACTTTTGCATGTTTATAAAACATTTCAAACTCATTATTAAACCATTTTAAAGGGGTTTAACATTCCATATACACCAATTCATTAATATAGAGGAAATTGATTTCCTTTGTGCTTATCGACATGTATTTCTGTGACTTGCATATATATTCAACATTCATATTAAACAACCATCATCAACGTTCATAATAAAACATATATAACATCTAATAGCATAATACTATATTTTTAAGAGTTCTCTCCTTGGTTTTCAAACGAATAACTAAAAATTCATTGTAGCTCCACTATTTTATTTCCAAAGCTCATGATTCTTCAAATTTAAGCTCCTAGGTGCCTTAACCAAAGCTTGGGGTTGCTTAGGGAGCTCGCGACATAGGAAGGAGTAAGGAAGTAGCTCGGCCTTCAACGAAATATGGTGGAGGCCGTGAAAAACAAGGAGAAAAGTGGAATTCCGGAATTATCTTGACGTGTTTAAGTATATATAACTATATATTATAAATTTAAATTCTTTTTGAAATAAATTTTGCCAGAATTTCTCCTAGGGTAGAAGCCATTAAAGAGGAGGACAAAGCTTAGAAAAAATGAAGAAGGAGATGAATGAAAATGAAAAGAAGAGTGTAGGGTATTTATAGGCAATGAAGAGAGTAAAAATTATCTACACATACATCATCTTTTGCATCAACTTCATCATCATACCCCCTTCCCCAAGCACGGAAAAAGGCCCCATCACCCATGTGCCTATCACTTTCATCACTTTAGGGTATACATATGTTGACTTTTGTATGCTTAAGAAGTAAGGAAACTAAAATATCTTACATCTTTTATATTACACTTTTATACTTAATTGTCTTGGTATATGTATGTTTATATGCATGTTCTCATTTATGTCCATGTACATGTATATGTGTGTTATATATCTCCATAACGTTGCACAACTTTCACATGTTGTATCATCACAAATCCCGATTTCGATTTTCAGTCATATTTTCTCTTTTTAGTTAATATGCATATATTTATAAACAAATTTTGAAAATAAATTTTCTTATCATTCTTAAATAATTAAAATGATCATATTTTATTTATAAAACCACATAAATTAGTATTAATAATTATTTACAAATTTTTTATTATATTGATAAAGCGAAATGAAAATTTATTAAAGTGATATACTTATGGGTCGTTACAGACTCCTCCTCTTAAAAGAATTTCATCCTCGAAATTAAGATAAGAAGAAAATAGCTCATAAAGGAAGTATATTCGATGCGATGGGGGATATATAAAAATATGGATAAGTGACTACACCACAAGCGGTGAGTATACCATAACGATATGCTTCATACCGACTATACTTCATACCAACTATCATCAATCCTAAATTCAGGATATGTCTTTTTCATTCTATCCTCCTTTTCCCAAGTGTAACCCACAGCATCTCCACTCCATTGAAATTTAACTAACCTTACTACCTTCCTCCTTAATCATTTTACATCATGATCAATGATTCAAACAGGCCGTCAAATAACCGCCAAATCTAGTTCCACCTCCAAGTCTCCCTGAGTAGCAGTTTCTATGATTTGTTCTAGGTTATGCACATATTTCCTCAAATGAAATACATGAAAGACATTTTGAACTCCAGCCAACCTTTCTTGTAATTGCACTCGATAAGCAAGTAGGCCGATTCATTCAAGAATGGAAAATTGTCCAATATATCGAGGTGCTAACTTCCCAGTACTTCCAAACCTCACAACTCCTCTCATCGGCGAGACTATTAAATATACTAACTGGGAATTTCATATTTCTACACCTTTGATCTGCATAACTTTTCTCTCTGTTCTGGGCTTCCTGTAGCTTCTTTCTAATTATATCGACCTTCTATATAGCATCTGGTATCATATCAGGACCAAGTACTAACCGATCTTCGCTTTCGATCCAATATGCTGGTGACCTGCACGGACGACCATATGGAGCTTCATATGGTGCCACGCCGATACTAGCTTGATAATTGTTGTTATAGGAGAACTCCACTAAATGCAGACGATTTTCCCACGAGCCTCCAAAGTCTAGATTACACGCTCTTAGAATGTAACGATCCATAATTTTTGTCAATTTAAATTCATATATTTAATTGATTTAATATTAATAAGTGAAATTAAACAGTCGAATAATTTATTTTTCGAATAATTGGATTTAATTGGATAATTAAATCGATAACTAAATAGTTGAAATTACAGAAATAATTGAAAATTGGGTTTAATATGATTAAAATTGATTTGCAAAATTTTATTTAACGACGTTGAAGTTAGAATGATGTTATAGAACTTTTAAAATCAAATTAAAAGTTAATTTATGGAAATTGAATATTTTAATATTTAATTGACGAGTTAAAATAGCCACTTTTCAAACAGTCTTGGATTTCGACGAAACTAGTTTCATCGGATCCGTAATGTTATATTATAGTAAGGTCTAAAATTTCGTGTCAATCGGATTTACCGTTTGTCCGGGGCAAGCCAAAACGACATAGAAACTAGTTTAAATCGGTTTAATTTAAATTTGATCGTTTATTTCCGTAACTGGAACATATGATCGAATTAGCCTTCGAAACACGTTCCATTGTGTCCGAAACGTGGGGTAAACCTTAGAAACGCCAACCGGCACGCTTCGTTTGGAGTTCAAAAAATTTCGAGTGAATAGTATTTTGGAGAATTTTCTATATAAGGACCGCACTATCTCTAATTTGCAAACAAACCTACCCAGAAACCCTAGCCGCCGTTTGCTATTGAATGTCCACGGAAGCTCGAAATTTCCTCCTTTAATATCTTCCAATCTACGCAATATTTCAAGAAACTTTCAACACGAAAGTTGAAGAGCTAGGTGAGATCTTGCGATCCATACGGATATGATCGTGTATAGTTGAGGCAATCGACCGCAAATCAAGCGTGAAGGGGCGTTTTTCGTGCGTGTTTTTCGAAGCTAAGGTGCAGCCAAGCCTAGCCGCATTCATGCGTGGGTGAAGCTCGTGTAGACGAGCGTTTTGGTGGCGGCTGATCGTTGCCTAGGCGTTCGGGGATATGGTGGTTTCAAACCCTAGTACGTGAGCTAATGGGTTTGTTTGTTCGGCATGTCGTGCGCGTGAAAACTGGAAGAAGAAGCAAGGGGAAACGTGGCCGAGATTTCCTAGTGGAAAATGGGTGGCTCTGATTTGATTAGGTTAAAAATATAAAATAAAAGTTGTAATTTGTTTATATTTAAATTCGTGTAACTTTAAACCAGCGTAACTTTTTCATACGAGGTCCGTTTTGGACGAAACAAATTGCGTTGGGTTTGTATAGACGAACACTATGCTATGGAGCTAGATTGAAGTCGTTTGGAGCTAGTGAGAATTTCGGATAAAATTAAAGGTGCGTTTAATTTTATTCGAAATAAAACGCGGAAACTGAATTGGAAGCGAGGTGAGAACTTCTCACTCAATCGAATAGTTTCGATTTAAATTTTAAATAGTTAGATTTAAAATTGTTGATTGTATGCCTGGATGATAAATTATTATCTGTTGTTGTTGAAATAGACATTATATGCCGTATATTAAGCGGATGTTATTTATTACAAACATATACCGCGATAATTCCATCTTGATTGGAATTGGTATTATATATGAACTTGGAGTTGATTTCCCGCATTACATAGCGGATGAGAACCTATTGCGCCGCATAATAGTGGATAATATTTGATAAATCCCATATACCGCGATATTCCGTATTGGAACGGAATTGGTATTGTGCTAACATCTGTGGATGTAGGAAAATAGGTTGGAGGGATCCAACTGGATTCCTCACCAGTATTTATTTGATTACAGATATTGTGATATTTGTTGATTATCATGTACTGATATATGATGTCTTTGTTGTCGTGATTGACTATTTGGTGCTGTTGCATCATCGGATCCATTTTTGAAGTTTTAAAATAATGATTTTGATTTAAAAAAGGAATTTTAAAGTGATTTTTGAAAGTATACGTTTTATTAAATTTTGAATTGTTAAAATAAATAAACATTTTAATTTTATTGTTATAAAAGTTATATTTTTGGAAAATAATACTTAAGTATGATTTTGGAGTTATATAAGTTTTAAATAACGTTTTGTAAATTATTAAAAGGATTGGTTTATTTAAATTGAGATTTTTGAATTATTATAAACGGTTTATATAAAAGATTTCTAAGATTAATATTTATAAATTAAAAATATAGGAATTGTGAAATGAGTTTTATATGTGTTAAAATGAAGAATAAACGGATTTCACAAGTGAATAAGATTTATAGATTTATAAATTGTGAAGTTATGAAATGAATAGATTTTGTAAAATAAAAGATTTATAAATAATTAACTTATGAATTGGATTTTGGGTATAAAGTTGAGTTATAAATTGAATTGATAAAGGGGATTTTATAATTGAAGTTTTTATAAATAGAAATGGAATTTATAAACATTGTTTATAAATCCGAAATCAATTGAATTTGATAAATTTAATATAAAAGGTTATTAAAGGAGATATACTCGCGATTGCGGATAGCGAATTATCCTTGAAATAAAATGTGTAGAAAATATTGAATTTGGTTAGTGAAGTATATTCACGATTCTGGACAGTGAATATATTGTTAAATAAAATGGATATGGTTTGGGGAAATGATATTATAAAATGAAGCTAATTGTTTTAAAATGTATTATGAATTGAAACCATAGATTTCAACATTCATTGTTGAAATAGACGTTTTCGAAAAATAGAAGGAAATGGTGGACTATAACACTGTTGTTATAGTAAATGATTTCAGAAAGGAAATGTTTTATATAGTATTGGGATTTATATATCTATCTTAATTCCGAATCCCTATACTAATGATTTTGAGTCGTCGTAACGATGTTTTATGCAACATTCGTTTTGGCTCAAATAAATGTATTCAAGAGAATGTTTTCCTTAAAGAATGAAATATATACTTAATTTCGATTTAAGTATATTAAATATTTTCCAAGTGTCGAAAATAAATAGAAGGTGAATTACATATTATTAAATAAGTATGGAAATGTTTTCCAATATGAAGTGAATGTTTTAATATTTTATCTTTTAAAGATAAATTGAAAATGAATATTAGAAATCGATTTAGTAATCATATATTCATAGATATTTTGGGAATTGTAAATTCACTATGGAATTTATAAAAGAAAGGGAAATTTGTTTAAAAATAAACGTTGATTTATTTTGAAGTGTGGGAATAAATTTACGGATTTGGAACGTAAATATAAAGTAAATCGGTAAGGATTTATTTAGTTGGTTTAAATGAACCATTTTGAAAAGAAAATGAATAAAGATTTGTGAATATATCCCGTATAGGGAAATGATTTGAAATTTGTTTTCAAAAGTGGTAAAGGTGAAAAGTGATTTGAAAATTGTTATCAAATGGTTGAAGTGTGGAAATTATATATCTTGTAAAGATATTTTTGGGAAATAAATAATTTGAGGAAATTATTTACAATCTGGTGATGTTGAGCATGCCTATTGATAGTTAAATAACCGACTATCAATATTTACCTTCAAATAGGTATTTGTTGTGATTGCTTGAATTTGAATGCTACACTTATTTTTGAATAAGCGATCACTATTCGGGTTAGCCGGGAAAGGACCTTGGGGTCGTATAACCCAGTCCAAATATGTGATACGTCGTTATGAATTGCATATGACGACCGGTGTTGAAGACCTGATATTTTTGAAAACGGAAGGATTACCGTCGAATGACTCTACATCGACTGATCTCCGATATAGAGGTTTTATCACCCTTAGTGACGGGAAGTCCGGACGTGATTAGTGAATATCCGGATTGCAAGGGCTTCTTTGGAAGTGCCTTCGGTTCCGTTCGATCCTGGAACGGACTTGTATGGATGTGTGTCTGAAATTACAATTTGAGACGTAAAGCTGGTTTCTATCAAATATATCTCTGTTGGTAGCGGAGTGTTTATTCTCTTAGCTTTACACCCTTCTCTGAGACGTACAAGCTCAGAGGTTACGTAGTTGATGGTTACTAGTGATACATTCCCAAATTGGTAATGTGGCATACGAAGTGCAGTTGAGCATTTGTTGAACGAAGCACAGCTTTTGTATAAAGCGTGGCTTTGTGGACGAGACTTCGTCGGACCTCACACCCCGGAAATGGTTAAAACAGGAAGGATGAAGCAAGGTTATTGGGGGTAGCACCCCTTTAGTGTATGTCATTCCTTTTGGATAGAGGTGGTATCATGGTATTGAGACCAGATACTTAACCTATGTTGTTGCTGCAAATTTATTTCTTTGTGGTTGTTGGAATCGAGGGTCCTCGGATATAGATCGGTTACGATCGGGGAATGACATATTCGTGTCAGTAGTTACCTAGTATGAAGGGTAACCCGGCCTTGTATTGGCAGAGATCTAACCGTAACGTTAGGTTCTCGGGTCGTCTTTCCAGAGGCGTACCCATGTGGCAATGGGAAGTTCCTTGGCCTGACCATTTGTTGGAAATCCAAAGAAACAATACGATCTTGTACGGTTTTAGTTGTATAACCTGCCATGGAATGTGGCGGTAACCTGCTATTGAACATGGTAGCTATAGTAGGCTTATGATAATGGTCGTATGTTAGCTAAGATTTATATCTTTACTTTTGAAATGATTTTTCCCTACACTATGCACTAGTAATAATATCAAATGTTTCTTTTTAATGCGTATCAAGCATCTTTGACTATCATAAGGAGAAATCTCCTCCGATCCTGCGTTTGCATTGTGTGTGTGTGCGGGAGGCCTTATGGTAGTCTCATTTTTTAAAAAGCATTGCGAATTTATTTGAAAAAAATATTCCTATTGTTTGTTTTAAAGATAAACTGTTTTAAGTTCTCACACCAGTCCCATGACTGACTCAGAGTTTATTGTTTTCCTTTCTAAACTTTGGGTGCCTACCAATTTCCACACGGGCAGTCTAGAGTTAGGTTTATCAGGATATTCTGGAATTCCGGAGTTGCTGGAGGCAAGCTGGACGGCATGGCGTATTCACTAGTATATAGTATTTCTTTTCCGCTGTTTGTTGTTTGTTGTTGTACACTCTGATGATGTAATGTAGTGTAATATGATGTAATGTAATGATTGATATAGTCCTTTGTTTAAAGATTATTCATTTATCTATTATATGTTGTTCCGCTGCGATTGTGAGATTCTGATATTGTTCTGTTGTTTCTTTCTATTCTCTCTTTTTCTTTCTTCTTCTATCTTTTTCTTCTTCTTTAACCATAACAGTTCGGTTTTCCGACATTCGATTGCTCGGCAGTTGATACAGTGGATGTATTGATGTCGATTTTCGAGCGTCGAAAAGTCGCAACGTTACATTTGGTATCAGAGCTTATGGTTAAGCGACAACCATGGCTCTGTTGGGAATTACTCATTAGAGATAGGGTCAGTAGTACTCTAGAATGATTTTGAGTGTAATAATAGATACGAGCGCGTATTTGTTAGTGAATATAAATTGTTTTATACTATGATGAGTGGTTTGTTAAGTGGTATATGGATTCTGGTCAACACGAGTAATTAACGTTGTTGATAAGGATCTCTAAACACTTGTACAGAACAATTTGACACGATATCATTTTAAAATAGGGTAAATGAAATAATTTTACCTTGATTATATTTTATATATAAAGAATAATTTTTCAGAATTATTAAAGTGTATATGAGATTGTTTGGTTGCTGAATAAGTTAAATAAAAGCAATAGCGGTAAAAGAATGAATTGTATAAGCAAAAGAATTATAAGTATGAAGTTATAATTAAAATAATTTACACTTGTGAAATAATCTTATATATAAGAAGTGAAATTATATAAGTAAAAGATTTGTAAATGTGATTTGTATTTGAAGTAAAATTCCAGTGGAATATTTGGAAATGTTTTGAAAGGGTTTGCAATTTGGAAAAGACTAAATTCCTTTTTAAGTTTGAAAATGGTTTTCAAAGGTTTGGAAAAATTGTTTTGGAGAAACTAAAGCTCTAAACTCTTTTCGGTCGCTGGAAAATAATTCCGATGATGATCGCGACATCATTGGTGTTCATTTTTGGGTTTCCAAAAGAGGGATTGCTGCCAAATTGTTTTAAATGGAAGTTGTTTGAAAATTTTGGGTTTGGGTTTTGAAATTCAAAGGATAATTGAATTGGTTTCAAAAATGGTTTTGAAAGATTGAAAAGACTCTAGAATGTTATATAAAATGATTGGAATACAATTATTAAGTTGGAAAATAAATTGTGAATGAATAAATAAAATTTGCAAGTGTAAGGAAATGAAATTGAAATCCAATTCGAATTGGTAAGTAAATAGAACTGGAATTGGAATCTGAATTTGATTTATATGTGGAATATAACTTAAGTGATGTTGAATAAAGTTGATTTTGGTGTCAAAGTAAATTAATAAGTGAATTAATGAAATGAAGTCATTAAGAATATGGACTTGAGTTATATAAATGAAATTCAACCTTATATTGTGAAAGGAATAAACAATTGAATTGATAAATGGATTGAATGTTAATCAATTGAATGTAAAATAAATTGATATGGGATAATGAATGTAAATGTTAATTCATTAAAAGCTAATGTTATTGGAAGTTGAATAATTGAATGGAAGTCAATTTAATATCAATCAATTGGAGTTAAAAAAGTGTTAAACCAAATTGAATGTAAATTAAATAATTTGGTTATGTTGAATATACATTGGTTGTTATTCGATTGTTAATTGATTGTGTATATTTCATTAAGTGTTAATAAAAATGAATTAATGAAATGGAAAGCTATAAACCATTGAAATCAAATGGGAAGTTAGGTGAATCTTAAATAGAATTGAATTTGATTTGGAAGTGAACTGACTTGAATGTAAGTTAGTGAATATGAACTAATTGAAAAATGAATAAATGAATGTTTATAAAATCCAATGTCAACTGTAACGACCCAGAATTTTTAGAAATTAAAATTTGAATATTTAATTAATTTTAAATATTAATAAGTGAATTTATAAGTCGAATAAATTTTTATTTGAATTATTGGATTTAATTGAATAATTAAATCGATAATTTAATATGTTAAATTATAGAAATAATTGAAAATTGGGTTAAATATGATTGAAAATGATTTGTAAAATTTTATTATATCATATGGAAGTTAGAACGATATTTTAGAAATTTTAAAATCGAATTAAAAGTTAATTTGTGAAAATTGAATATTTTAATATTAAAATCGACTAGTAAAAATAGTCAATTTTTGAACAGTCTCAGAATTGAACGAAACCAGTTCCATTGGATCCATAATGGTTAGTTATTACCGGATTTCAATTTTCGTGTCAATCGGAGTTATCGTTTGATCGTGGCAGCTCGAAACGCATCGATTTATTTTTAATTTTAATTTGGCGAGTGAAAATAGCCATTTTTCAAAAAGTCTCGGATTTCGACGAAACCAGTTTCATCGGATCCGTAATGTGATATTATTGCATGGTTTCAAATTTCAAGTCAATTGGATTTACCGTTTGTCCGGTACAAATTAAAACGCCTAGAAATCGACTTAAATCGGTTTAATTTAAATTGAGCGTTTATAGCCATAACTCGCACATACTTCCGAATTAGCTTTCGAAACCTGTTCCATTGTGTCCGGAACGCGGGGTAAACCCTAGAAACGCTGGTTACGGCGCGTAAATCGGAGTTCGGAATTTCCGGATGAATAGTGTTCGATTTTCTTCTATAAATACACCCACTCTCTTCATAAATTTAGAAAAAAAATAAAACCTAACCCTAATCTAAACCTAGCCGCCACCTAACAAATGAAAGGCCAGATTTTTCCCACCTTCTTCCCTCAATCACTCACAATCCTGAGACGACCCGACTTTCACTCCCGGAAAAAACGCGTCATCTTTAAGAAAGAAAGGGATAGAAAAGAGAAAAGAAAGAAGAGAAGGAAGAAACAACATCAGAATCTAACACAGCGGGACGAATAAATTATATTAATCACATAATACTTACATAGTATCATATACATCAGAGATACACAGCATAAACAACTCATACTAGACAGTTATAAACACCTGTCTAGTTTACAACTCAATACAACTCAATACAACAGATACAAGAGATACTACACAGAGAATACACAGCAGAAACTATATATCTAACGCAGAAGTCTCCTGCTCCATTGCTCCTCCACAATTCGTCAAAAGCAAACCCGAATCCTAACCTGAATCCCTTGACTACTCATAAAAATTTGAGTACCCAAGAGTTTATGAAAAACAAAAATAAACTCCGGGTCAGACATGGGTCTGGTGTGAGTAACAGGTTAAAGTTGCTTAACTTTCAAAAATCTTTGAAAAGAAAGGTATCACGTAAGACTTCCCACACATAAACATGGAAAAGTTTTTACCTTACGCTAACCAAAACATTTGATAGGAAATCCGATGATATTATAATAGTGTCTAGGGTTTTCAAATAAATAAGAAATAGCCGAAATTGTTACATTCATTAAATTCCAGCTACTAGCCACAAAAGTGGGTAATACAATCAAAACCGTTGGCACTTATTGGATTTTGGATTCCATACAATGGCAGGGCTACTGGGGTACCGCCCGTCACAGTACGTGGCCTAGATCACCGTACCGAGGATTACTCCCTTCATCCCCTGCAACACAAAGCCGGACCCGTTCCTTACTGAACAGTTCCGAATAAGATAACCCCGACGGTAAGAGCTCAAAAGACCGTCCACACAGCCGAAATATAAAGGGACCTCTAGACAGGGGTATATCTTACTCTCAAGTGGGGGCTACCCACGAAGCCTTGCTGCACCTCCCCTGTTTTAGCCATTCCCGGTTGATGAGGCTTGAGGCTACGATTTACCTTTATAGGACATATCATCTTAGAATGCTCATCGTCCACCTGACGATGTGCTGAAAGCATTCAATCCATACAAGTTCGTTCCGGGTTCGAACGAAACCGAAGGCATTATCTCGTTACACTCATATTGGAATCACCCTCAGAGTTAACGACAATAACCCTTGCACTTCATACCACCATCTCGAATCTATAAGTACTATTCCGTCAAACTCATTACGGAATCACCCACAGAGTTATACTGACGTATAGCCCTTACACCTCGAGTCTTCACTCGCTCCACTTTGGTTCACGACCTAACGTTATTTGGAATCGATGTGGTTTTCGGATATCCAAATATGGAAACCCGATCCCGGTCTCATCGAAAACCAAAGCGTGTCTTTTAGGTCCAAGTTGTTTAAAAGTTTTTAAAACATTTCAATATAGTATCTATATACACACAGATAGATAACTCATAAATCATAACTGATAATCAACATTATCACATAATAGGGAACCCACATAATCAATATCAAATAGATATTCCATATATCATCACAATAGATAACCTATGTTATCATCACAACACAATCAAGCATCCATACCACACAATATCATTTATCTCATTACTGAGATCACACGGCATCTAAGTCAAACAATGACATCCATTCATACATAAGCAAAGATTTACTCATCACAATATAATTAATTTAAATGAATTAAATTAACTATCTCCATCTCTAATTAATTTAAAATGAATTAAATTAATTACTTAATCTATAATTAATTAAAATAAATTAAATTAATTACTTCACCCAATTATAACTTGCTTACCATCTATTTAATTCATTAAATCAATTAATCATTCAAAATAAATCTTCCTAATTAATCACTCTTGATTAATTACTCTTAATTACATTCATGTAATTATCCTTAATTAATTTCACAAATTAATTATCCTCAACTAACAGTAATTAACCTTAATTACTTCAATTAATTAATTAATCATAATTAATTACCTTAATCCTTAATTAATTATATTAATTAATTACCTTTAATTACCTATTACTGATTAATTAATCATAATTAATCAACTTTAATTACATCATTAATTAAAATAATTAATGATCCTTAATAATTAATTTCTTAATTAATTATTTGATTAATTTCTAAATAATTAATCCAATTTTACTCATACTTAAACACCTCCACTTAATTACAATCATGTAATTATTAATTAATTACTTAACTAAGTAAATTCCCAAATCATTAATTACATAAAGTAATTATTTAAAACCCAAATGTTTAAAATTAAATAAACTTAATTAATTAAATTAAACAACCCCATTAACTAAATTAATTACATTAAGTAATTAATTCTTAATTTCTTTATCAAGTAATTATACTAAAACCATTTACAATTGATTATAACTAAATTAATTAATCTAATTAATTATAAAAACTAATCACATTAATTAATTATTTAAATAATCCTGGTTAAAGACCTCATTAACCCTTCTCTAATTATTTAATTAAATAATTAACTTAGATTAATTATAAATTTAATTATCTTTAATTATCTATAATTTAAAGTCTAATTATTTAAATAAATCTTGATTAAAAACTTAATTACTTAATTAATAATTTATTAATCATTAATTAAAAATCTAATTAATGATCTAAATTTCAAATTGATTAACCCCTAAATCAATATGCATTTAACCTTAATAATTAATTAAATTAATTAATTAATTATTACTTAATTACTTTTTAATAATTAAATTTCAAAACATTATTTCCTCACTTAACCTTAAAATAAACTTTCTAAATTATGTTTCAAACAAATTTTATTTTAAAACAAAGTGCTTTAAACTTATTTCCAAATTCCATTTCAAATATAAGTTTTGAAATGTAAATAGTTTGAACTTAACAAAGTTCAAAACTTTAGCATCTCAATAACTCAATTAAAACTTAGTTTAAATCTTGCAACTTCAAATTTTCTTTCAGTTTCAAAAACTGAATATACATTCACTATGATTCCACATTTTAAACTTAAGATTCAAACTAGCTTTGAATTCAGATTTAAATTTAAATTTTAAACTCTGTTAAACCTTAAACTTCAGGTTTTAAAACATTTTATAAAAACACTTTAACAAAATCAAAGTTGTTAAAACCCTTATATTTCTATGAAACTTAAATATTTTTGAATCTATAATTCAAACCCATTTTGAATTAAAATTCAAACTTGTTTCAAAATTTTGTTTAAAATCTTGCTCTACACTTTTTAAATTCAGTTTAAAATTTTAAAAACACAAATATTTCAGGTTTTGTAAAACAGTTTCCAGGTTATTAAAATCTGTAAAAATAAATAAGTTTTCTTTTTAACTTTATTAATTTAACTGGAATATTAACTTAAATTGAATTCAAACAATTCTCAGACTTGAATTCAAATTTGATTTAAGTTTTCCTAATCATCAAAAGATTCAGGGCTTTTCAATTCTTTTTAAACCCAGAGATTACAGGTTTTACAAACCTGTAAAACAAAAACCAGAACCTCCCCACTAAATTACTTCGAGTTTGTAACCCAATTTCCCCGAGTCACATACCACAACACTTCGAGTCAAAAAGGAGTTCACCCGAGTCACCCCACACTATCCAACATCTCCTGTTCACTACCTCACCGTGCATATGCACGGCGTCGCCGTCCATTTATGATCGCCAACGACCATCACATCTCACCAGAAATCAAACCAGCAACCCACTACGACCACCAATTCAAGCTTCAAACCCCTAATACGAATTTGGGTATCTTAAACCCAAACCTGGCAACAATCATCCCAGAATTCTCTAAACCTGTCAACGCCGATAACACAGGCCACCGACCATCAGCGGGTCAACCACTCCGGCCTCACCTTCAACTAGGGCCATACTATCAATTCCCAAAAGATCTCGACACTCGATCAACTATAATGGCTGCCGTGATCAAATCCTTATTTCACTGTAAAACTAGGGCTACAGAAAGCAAATCAACATTTCTGCAACCATGGTGATTTTCATCACCTTCACCTATTTTTCCTATCATCTCTGATGCATTCTCCATCACCATGCCGAAACTCATCTCCTCCGAATTCATGAACTCCCAGGGAAACCCCAAAATTCATATTTAGTTCAATAGCAAACTGTACATTCATCCCACTTTTAAAAATCCAGATTTCAATGTTGAAAATCATGATTTAGTTAATGCTTTCAATTTAAAATACTTAAGTAAGGAATTTCACAGTTTAGATTTTTGGTTTGCATCAACATGCACTGACATTTCACCTTTACCAGAGGCCAACATACTCTGTTTATTTTGATTTAAATTTTTTTTTTCTAATCTATGATAAGCAACTTCTTTAGTTTAAAAATTCAGGCACTATCACAATTTAAATCAGGTGTAGAGGGTTCTTAAATGGAAAGATGGATCAGGGAACAAAGAAAGGCACTGACAGTATGCATACACAAATATATTTCATCAGACTTTAATAAATGCTCAAATAATACTTATTTATCAAATCATTAGCATGCAATCCTAATTAAAGTTTTAGATTTTAAAGTTACTCACCTATTAACAATGCAGAGCTGTTTTGATCCTGATTCACTCCATGTTTGAAATGATATGCAGACCCCTGTTTTGAATTTTCCAGAAAACAAATGCTGGCCTGATTTCCTCTGTTGAAATCTTGATGAAATGTTCATGATTCCTCCCTAGTCACTTGCATGTAGATGTAGATGCAGTTTTGCCTATATTTCCTAACCCCATGCTAGCATGCAGATGAACTTCAACCCAGGTCCAAAACAAAGTGTAGAAAAAAAAATGCAGGCTTTATTTTGGTTTGAGGAAATGCATATCTTCTGATTTGAGGAGTTGCATATTTGATGTTTGAGTAACATGCAGATGCTTTTGATATGAGGACATGCAGATCTGATCTTTGATTTAAATTTTGCAGATTTTGTGGCTTGTTAATGCATTTGAGGTATGCAGGTTTCTACTTTGATTTGAAGAGGAAATGCAAGCTACAGATTGATAATGAGGAGGGTTACAGGGATTTGATCTTGGTTTTACATTATGAGATGAAGATGATACAGATTTTAGAAGTTTGAATATTCTTTGATAAAAAAATGGAATGCAATATGAATGAAGATGTAAATTAAACTAAGGTATTTTCAGTTTTAATAAAAGTAAAGAAAAATTAAACAAAATTTTAACACTTGTCAAATTGTACAACACTTGTTAAATAATGCTAAATCTTCATACACTTGTCTTTTAAAAGTAATTTGTATATTAACATGTTAATAAACATGTATTAAGCTTAATTGATAAATTAATTAGAATTTAAATATGTATCTAAATTTATAAAAGAAAGCAAATCATGCTTATAAAATAAAACTTATACATATAGAAATTAAAATAATTAAGATTTCAATCTTTTAAATTTATATTCAAACCAAACTCAAAATCAATAAATCTCAAATCAAGTTATATACATAAATTAAATTTGAAACAAAAATTACAAATTCTATTCAAACTTACTTATAAAAACAATATACTATAAACATTGTTTTAAAAAAATCATTTTTAAAAGAAATCATATTTTTACCAATAAAATATCCATTTTATTTGATCATTCTAAATTTAAAGTTCAATCTAATTTAATTAAAAACATTTAATATTTTCTTATCAGTTCTTAAAATCATATTTATTTATGAAATAGTCTTTGAAAACTCATACTAGTTTGTATTAAAATTTCCCATTTATAATGTATGCATATTAGAATTTAAAACATGATTTAATTATTAAGTTAAACCAAAATCATTTATTAAACTTTGAAAAGCTTAAATATTAAATAAAGCCAATTTTCCAATTTACTACAAATATTAAATAAAACAAATTTCTCAAATTATAAAAACTAGAAAATATGTTTTACTTATTAAAATTTAAACAAAGCTAATTCTATTTAAAATATAAACCAAGTATTTATATTGGAAATAGGATCAATTTATTATTTTTAAAAGATAAAATAACCAATTCAAATATTTACTGAAGAGATTATTAAATTTATCTGAATAATTATTTACAGAATATCAATATCAATTTAATTTTTATTACAGATTATTAAATTGATATTGTTAAAAATTCCGGGATGTTACAATCCTTCCCCCTTAAAAGAATTTCGTCCCCGAAATTTAAAACAAAGGTAATTTAATAATCTTATTAAATTTAATTTAAAAACACAAGCATATACCAAACATATGCTAACAACCAACACAACCAATCAAACAAATCTAATTATCCAAACAAATTCTGGATAGAATTTCTTCGAGTTTCCCCAGGTGTATATATATACACACCGGGATACTCACCCTAGAGAATCCAAACAAACAATACTATGAAGCTACTAAGCTCCAATACAACTATAACTACAACACTAGACAAGATATCAGACTACAAACGAGTCTGACTCAACAATCAAAACTCCAGAACTGCTGGTTCCACAACCAGAGACAGATCATACACGTACTCCCTCAGAGATACGTGAAACCCATCGAATCCCAGTAATCCAAACTGGCAATCCAATCCTATAGATCAATTACTCATCTCCTAGATCACAGAAAAGATCCAAAACACTTCAGAGCTAGCTTCACAGACCCACCCAATCTTATAGCTCACTTACGATTGGAGAAAACTTATCCAAAATTAAATCTCCGACTTCAGAGTCCAAATCCCTTCGACTCCTATCTACCAAAATTTCTACAGACAAATCCTGAGTTGTCCACAGTCTTACTGATCAGCTCAACCTTCACTGATGCTTCTAGCAACAAACTGGACCAATCAACTCAACAAGATGATCTCCTCAAGATCAACTAAAACCAACCACTCAAACTCAACTCCTCAATATCAGAAGACAACAACTTCTTCTGTCCAGAAAAAGAAAAGCAGATACACCTCCCAACTGCTTCCGCTGCTCAACTCTGATCCGACATAGAAGAGAATGCAGAAGAAGAACACAAGCACAAACCCAACAACACACCCCAGAGATATGGTTCATCAAATCCATAAGAATCATTCAGAAGTTCCTTCAAAACTCCGAGCTGCTACACCAACTCAACTCTTGGAACCATTCTTCTATAAAGCTGAACCATACGGTACCATTCCTGGAATTCCAGTCGATGAGAAAACTCAATCTCCAGATGTGGACAAAACTCTGATTTCCTGAAGATATCCAGAAAACTCAGATAACCCCAAAGAACTCTCAAACAATCGCAAGTCACTTTTGCGAACCACCCAAACCAAAGCTCTCCGAGAAACTCGGACTTCAAAGCAAACAGAAACTCAAGCTGACCACAGCCACAAAATACTGAAGCGGGCTTACTTCCTTAACTTGTTCCAAAGAAAACATCTTCGGGAACATCCATAGTCACTGCATCTCATCACGCAGCTACTACTCCCTGAAGTATCAAAATACCATCACTTGCTTCTGCCCAATCCAACAGATCCACATTCTACTCATCAACTTCAAAAATGAACTCCGAACCTTAACAGGTTTCCTTCAGAGATCAATGAAGTTCTTCATTACTACAGAACTCACTCGAGACGGTATTAGGTCTACAGTCTCGTCCAATACTTCCAACCTCAAACATTCAAACTCCAACCAATGGTAGTCGTGTTACACACACTACTACCCCATCTACCTTTATAACTTATATTGGAAAAACCTGAACAGGTAACCCAATAGATAGGTAGAAATAAATATATATATTTATTTAAAATTACAAATACGCTCTCTCAAGAAAGACACCACTACAGAGCCTAGGTATTCACTCAACCTAACGCTCTGATACCAAGTGAGACGACCCGACTTTCACTCCCGGAAAAAACGCGTCATCTTTAAGAAAGAAAGGGATAGAAAAGAGAAAAGAAAGAAGAGAAGGAAGAAACAACATCAGAATCTAACACAGCGGGACGAATAAATTATATTAATCACATAATACTTACATAGTATCATATACATCAGAGATACACAGCATAAACAACTCATACTAGACAGTTATAAACACCTGTCTAGTTTACAACTCAATACAACTCAATACAACAGATACAAGAGATACTACACAGAGAATACACAGCAGAAACTATATATCTAACGCAGAAGTCTCCTGCTCCATTGCTCCTCCACAATTCGTCAAAAGCAAACCCGAATCCTAACCTGAATCCCTTGACTACTCATAAAAATTTGAGTACCCAAGAGTTTATGAAAAACAAAAATAAACTCCGGGTCAGACATGGGTCTGGTGTGAGTAACAGGTTAAAGTTGCTTAACTTTCAAAAATCTTTGAAAAGAAAGGTATCACGTAAGACTTCCCACACATAAACATGGAAAAGTTTTTACCTTACGCTAACCAAAACATTTGATAGGAAATCCGATGATATTATAATAGTGTCTAGGGTTTTCAAATAAATAAGAAATAGCCGAAATTGTTACATTCATTAAATTCCAGCTACTAGCCACAAAAGTGGGTAATACAATCAAAACCGTTGGCACTTATTGGATTTTGGATTCCATACAATGGCAGGGCTACTGGGGTACCGCCCGTCACAGTACGTGGCCTAGATCACCGTACCGAGGATTACTCCCTTCATCCCCTGCAACACAAAGCCGGACCCGTTCCTTACTGAACAGTTCCGAATAAGATAACCCCGACGGTAAGAGCTCAAAAGACCGTCCACACAGCCGAAATATAAAGGGACCTCTAGACAGGGGTATATCTTACTCTCAAGTGGGGGCTACCCACGAAGCCTTGCTGCACCTCCCCTGTTTTAGCCATTCCCGGTTGATGAGGCTTGAGGCTACGATTTACCTTTATAGGACATATCATCTTAGAATGCTCATCGTCCACCTGACGATGTGCTGAAAGCATTCAATCCATACAAGTTCGTTCCGGGTTCGAACGAAACCGAAGGCATTATCTCGTTACACTCATATTGGAATCACCCTCAGAGTTAACGACAATAACCCTTGCACTTCATACCACCATCTCGAATCTATAAGTACTATTCCGTCAAACTCATTACGGAATCACCCACAGAGTTATACTGACGTATAGCCCTTACACCTCGAGTCTTCACTCGCTCCACTTTGGTTCACGACCTAACGTTATTTGGAATCGATGTGGTTTTCGGATATCCAAATATGGAAACCCGATCCCGGTCTCATCGAAAACCAAAGCGTGTCTTTTAGGTCCAAGTTGTTTAAAAGTTTTTAAAACATTTCAATATAGTATCTATATACACACAGATAGATAACTCATAAATCATAACTGATAATCAACATTATCACATAATAGGGAACCCACATAATCAATATCAAATAGATATTCCATATATCATCACAATAGATAACCTATGTTATCATCACAACACAATCAAGCATCCATACCACACAATATCATTTATCTCATTACTGAGATCACACGGCATCTAAGTCAAACAATGACATCCATTCATACATAAGCAAAGATTTACTCATCACAATATAATTAATTTAAATGAATTAAATTAACTATCTCCATCTCTAATTAATTTAAAATGAATTAAATTAATTACTTAATCTATAATTAATTAAAATAAATTAAATTAATTACTTCACCCAATTATAACTTGCTTACCATCTATTTAATTCATTAAATCAATTAATCATTCAAAATAAATCTTCCTAATTAATCACTCTTGATTAATTACTCTTAATTACATTCATGTAATTATCCTTAATTAATTTCACAAATTAATTATCCTCAACTAACAGTAATTAACCTTAATTACTTCAATTAATTAATTAATCATAATTAATTACCTTAATCCTTAATTAATTATATTAATTAATTACCTTTAATTACCTATTACTGATTAATTAATCATAATTAATCAACTTTAATTACATCATTAATTAAAATAATTAATGATCCTTAATAATTAATTTCTTAATTAATTATTTGATTAATTTCTAAATAATTAATCCAATTTTACTCATACTTAAACACCTCCACTTAATTACAATCATGTAATTATTAATTAATTACTTAACTAAGTAAATTCCCAAATCATTAATTACATAAAGTAATTATTTAAAACCCAAATGTTTAAAATTAAATAAACTTAATTAATTAAATTAAACAACCCCATTAACTAAATTAATTACATTAAGTAATTAATTCTTAATTTCTTTATCAAGTAATTATACTAAAACCATTTACAATTGATTATAACTAAATTAATTAATCTAATTAATTATAAAAACTAATCACATTAATTAATTATTTAAATAATCCTGGTTAAAGACCTCATTAACCCTTCTCTAATTATTTAATTAAATAATTAACTTAGATTAATTATAAATTTAATTATCTTTAATTATCTATAATTTAAAGTCTAATTATTTAAATAAATCTTGATTAAAAACTTAATTACTTAATTAATAATTTATTAATCATTAATTAAAAATCTAATTAATGATCTAAATTTCAAATTGATTAACCCCTAAATCAATATGCATTTAACCTTAATAATTAATTAAATTAATTAATTAATTATTACTTAATTACTTTTTAATAATTAAATTTCAAAACATTATTTCCTCACTTAACCTTAAAATAAACTTTCTAAATTATGTTTCAAACAAATTTTATTTTAAAACAAAGTGCTTTAAACTTATTTCCAAATTCCATTTCAAATATAAGTTTTGAAATGTAAATAGTTTGAACTTAACAAAGTTCAAAACTTTAGCATCTCAATAACTCAATTAAAACTTAGTTTAAATCTTGCAACTTCAAATTTTCTTTCAGTTTCAAAAACTGAATATACATTCACTATGATTCCACATTTTAAACTTAAGATTCAAACTAGCTTTGAATTCAGATTTAAATTTAAATTTTAAACTCTGTTAAACCTTAAACTTCAGGTTTTAAAACATTTTATAAAAACACTTTAACAAAATCAAAGTTGTTAAAACCCTTATATTTCTATGAAACTTAAATATTTTTGAATCTATAATTCAAACCCATTTTGAATTAAAATTCAAACTTGTTTCAAAATTTTGTTTAAAATCTTGCTCTACACTTTTTAAATTCAGTTTAAAATTTTAAAAACACAAATATTTCAGGTTTTGTAAAACAGTTTCCAGGTTATTAAAATCTGTAAAAATAAATAAGTTTTCTTTTTAACTTTATTAATTTAACTGGAATATTAACTTAAATTGAATTCAAACAATTCTCAGACTTGAATTCAAATTTGATTTAAGTTTTCCTAATCATCAAAAGATTCAGGGCTTTTCAATTCTTTTTAAACCCAGAGATTACAGGTTTTACAAACCTGTAAAACAAAAACCAGAACCTCCCCACTAAATTACTTCGAGTTTGTAACCCAATTTCCCCGAGTCACATACCACAACACTTCGAGTCAAAAAGGAGTTCACCCGAGTCACCCCACACTATCCAACATCTCCTGTTCACTACCTCACCGTGCATATGCACGGCGTCGCCGTCCATTTATGATCGCCAACGACCATCACATCTCACCAGAAATCAAACCAGCAACCCACTACGACCACCAATTCAAGCTTCAAACCCCTAATACGAATTTGGGTATCTTAAACCCAAACCTGGCAACAATCATCCCAGAATTCTCTAAACCTGTCAACGCCGATAACACAGGCCACCGACCATCAGCGGGTCAACCACTCCGGCCTCACCTTCAACTAGGGCCATACTATCAATTCCCAAAAGATCTCGACACTCGATCAACTATAATGGCTGCCGTGATCAAATCCTTATTTCACTGTAAAACTAGGGCTACAGAAAGCAAATCAACATTTCTGCAACCATGGTGATTTTCATCACCTTCACCTATTTTTCCTATCATCTCTGATGCATTCTCCATCACCATGCCGAAACTCATCTCCTCCGAATTCATGAACTCCCAGGGAAACCCCAAAATTCATATTTAGTTCAATAGCAAACTGTACATTCATCCCACTTTTAAAAATCCAGATTTCAATGTTGAAAATCATGATTTAGTTAATGCTTTCAATTTAAAATACTTAAGTAAGGAATTTCACAGTTTAGATTTTTGGTTTGCATCAACATGCACTGACATTTCACCTTTACCAGAGGCCAACATACTCTGTTTATTTTGATTTAAATTTTTTTTTTTCTAATCTATGATAAGCAACTTCTTTAGTTTAAAAATTCAGGCACTATCACAATTTAAATCAGGTGTAGAGGGTTCTTAAATGGAAAGATGGATCAGGGAACAAAGAAAGGCACTGACAGTATGCATACACAAATATATTTCATCAGACTTTAATAAATGCTCAAATAATACTTATTTATCAAATCATTAGCATGCAATCCTAATTAAAGTTTTAGATTTTAAAGTTACTCACCTATTAACAATGCAGAGCTGTTTTGATCCTGATTCACTCCATGTTTGAAATGATATGCAGACCCCTGTTTTGAATTTTCCAGAAAACAAATGCTGGCCTGATTTCCTCTGTTGAAATCTTGATGAAATGTTCATGATTCCTCCCTAGTCACTTGCATGTAGATGTAGATGCAGTTTTGCCTATATTTCCTAACCCCATGCTAGCATGCAGATGAACTTCAACCCAGGTCCAAAACAAAGTGTAGAAAAAAAAATGCAGGCTTTATTTTGGTTTGAGGAAATGCATATCTTCTGATTTGAGGAGTTGCATATTTGATGTTTGAGTAACATGCAGATGCTTTTGATATGAGGACATGCAGATCTGATCTTTGATTTAAATTTTGCAGATTTTGTGGCTTGTTAATGCATTTGAGGTATGCAGGTTTCTACTTTGATTTGAAGAGGAAATGCAAGCTACAGATTGATAATGAGGAGGGTTACAGGGATTTGATCTTGGTTTTACATTATGAGATGAAGATGATACAGATTTTAGAAGTTTGAATATTCTTTGATAAAAAAATGGAATGCAATATGAATGAAGATGTAAATTAAACTAAGGTATTTTCAGTTTTAATAAAAGTAAAGAAAAATTAAACAAAATTTTAACACTTGTCAAATTGTACAACACTTGTTAAATAATGCTAAATCTTCATACACTTGTCTTTTAAAAGTAATTTGTATATTAACATGTTAATAAACATGTATTAAGCTTAATTGATAAATTAATTAGAATTTAAATATGTATCTAAATTTATAAAAGAAAGCAAATCATGCTTATAAAATAAAACTTATACATATAGAAATTAAAATAATTAAGATTTCAATCTTTTAAATTTATATTCAAACCAAACTCAAAATCAATAAATCTCAAATCAAGTTATATACATAAATTAAATTTGAAACAAAAATTACAAATTCTATTCAAACTTACTTATAAAAACAATATACTATAAACATTGTTTTAAAAAAATCATTTTTAAAAGAAATCATATTTTTACCAATAAAATATCCATTTTATTTGATCATTCTAAATTTAAAGTTCAATCTAATTTAATTAAAAACATTTAATATTTTCTTATCAGTTCTTAAAATCATATTTATTTATGAAATAGTCTTTGAAAACTCATACTAGTTTGTATTAAAATTTCCCATTTATAATGTATGCATATTAGAATTTAAAACATGATTTAATTATTAAGTTAAACCAAAATCATTTATTAAACTTTGAAAAGCTTAAATATTAAATAAAGCCAATTTTCCAATTTACTACAAATATTAAATAAAACAAATTTCTCAAATTATAAAAACTAGAAAATATGTTTTACTTATTAAAATTTAAACAAAGCTAATTCTATTTAAAATATAAACCAAGTATTTATATTGGAAATAGGATCAATTTATTATTTTTAAAAGATAAAATAACCAATTCAAATATTTACTGAAGAGATTATTAAATTTATCTGAATAATTATTTACAGAATATCAATATCAATTTAATTTTTATTACAGATTATTAAATTGATATTGTTAAAAATTCCGGGATGTTACAAATCCGTTGACATTCACGCGAAGTGTTCAACAGCAACATTGTAGAGCAAGGCGAGAGCTAGAGATCCATACGGTTGAGATGATGTTTAGTTGACCAGAGGAGGAGCTAGGGGCGGTCGACGTTGGCCAGGTGCGCACGGTTTTGCGTGCAACATAGGGGGCCGAGCTCCACCCTAGTGTGGCCGTGCATAGGTGGTGGAAGGAGCTTCAAAACGCAAGTCCCTGATCGAAGTATCGTTGAGAGATGGAGTTGCATAATTAAACCCTAATTATCTAAATATGGGTTCGTGCAAAATACTGGGAACGAACGTGAGATTGGGGGAGGTGATGTTGTGCGGTCATGATGGGAGGATGGTGGATCTTGTGGCTGAGATTTGAGAAGGTTGAAAGATATAAATTTATATTGTAATTAGTTTATAAAAATCGTGTACAAACTTCAAATATTTGTAACTTTTTCATACGAGGTCGAAAACGCGCGAAACCAGTTGCGTTGGAATCGTATGGACGAGCACTACGCGATGAAATTGGATTGGAGTCATTTGGAGTTAGCAAGAATTTTGGGTAAAATTAAACGTCCGTTTAATTTTATTCGAAATAAATCGCTAAAACAAAAATAAAATAAAGGTGAGAACTTCTCACTCAATCGAATTAGTTTCGATTTTATTTTAAATAGTTAGATTTAAAATATTTGAATGCATGTTTGAATGATGATTGTATCTATTGATTGTTAAAATAGACATTATACGCCGTTAGTAAGTGGATGTTATTTATTAAAAACATATACCGCGAATATTTCATAAACAGTGAAATTGGTATTATATATAATAGCAATATATATATATTGGCATATGTATATATTGGAGTTATTGATTCCCCGCATTTATTTGTTTAGCGGATGAGACCCTATTGCGCCGTTATTAAGCGGATAATATTTAATAAGAACATATACCGCGATAATTTCGTACTGGAACGGAATTGGTATTGTGCTAATGTTTTTGGATGCAGGAAAACAGGTTGGAGGGATCCAACTGGATTCCTCAACAGTATTTATTAGATTTTCAGATATTTTGATATTTGATGGATTTTCATATTGATATATGATATCGTTGTAGTCGTGATTGACTATTTGGTGTGTAGCATCATTGGACCAAATTTTGGGATTTTAAAATGATTTTTAAAGTGATTTTTGAGAATATACTATATTTTTGGAGTTGATCCATTTTATATAAATAAACGTCAAAATTTTTAATGTTATAAAAATTATGATTTTTGAGAAAAATAGTTAAAAACTGATTTTTGAGAATATGATGCTAACGATTTTATAAAATAGTTTAATCGGGATTTTAGAATTTATTGTGAAAAGTTTAAATATAGGATTTATAAAATTTGATTATTTTATAAATCAAAATGATGAAATTATAAAGGAGTTTAAAGACGTTTTTAAAATATTAATATGAATTGATTTATATAAGAGATTTATAAATGGATATTTATACATTGAGATATTGAAATTATAAAACAAGTTTTTATAAGTGTTTGAATGAAGTGAAAATGAATTTCATAATTGAATGGAATTTATAGAATTTTAAGCAGTGAAGTTATAAATGAAATTTTATAAACAGTAGGTTTATAAAATTTATAAAGTTATTGAAAGAATGAATTTTGGATAAATAAACATTCTTATAAGTTATAAGATTTATAATTATGAAGTTCAAAGGAACGATTTTTGTGAACGAATAAATTATAAGTATTTGACTTATAATATGAACCTTTGTTTTATAATTGAGTTATAAATCGAATAGGTTAATAAAAGAATTTATAAAAAGGAAGTTTTTATAAATAAATAGAAATGGAATTTATAAACGTTGTTTTATAAATTCGCAAATGACTTATTTTGATAAGTAAATTGTTGAAACCTATAAATGGAGTTATATTCACATTTTGAATAGTGAATAATCCTTTGAATTAAAATGAATAAAAGGATGAAATTGTTAATGAAGTATATTCACGTTTTGAATAGTGAATAACACGTTAAAGAAATTGTTTTGGATTTGGATGTTTTAAATAGAATTAAAACGATCGAACAATGTTTTAAAATGTGTTGAGATTCGAAACCATAGATTTCAACATTTATTGTTGAAATAGACGTTTTCGAGAAATAGAAGGAGATGATAGACTATAACACTGTTGTTATAGTAAATGATTTCCGAAAGGAAATGTTTTGTATAGTATTGGGATTTATATATCTATTTAATTTCGAATCCCTATACTAGTTAATTTGGGTTGTCGTAACGATGTTTTACGTAACATTCGTTTTGGCCCAAATAAATATGTTTAAGAGCATGATTTCCTTAAAGAATGAAATATATACTTAATCTCGATTTAAGTATATTGAATATTTTCTAAGTGTTGAAAATAAATAAAATTTGTGAATTACTTATGAATAAATAAGTATGGAAATGTTTTTCCAATATAAAGTGAATATTAGAGAATTTATCTTTTTGAAGATAAATTGAAATGAATAATTGAAATCGAATATTCATAGATATTGTGAAATGTAAATTCAATATGGAATTTATAAAAGAAAGTGGAATCTGTTTAAAAATAAATATTGATTTATTTTTGAAGTGTGAAATAATATATCTTGTAAAGATATTTTGGAAAATAAATAATTTGGAAAATTATTTGGAAACTGGTGATGTGTGCATATCCATTGATAGTTCAATAACCGACTATCAATATTTCCCTTTGAATGGGTAATTGATGTGATTTGTTTGAATTGGAATGCCACACTTATTTTTGAATAAGCACTCACTATTCGGGTTAACCGGGAAAGGACCATGGGGTCGTATAACCCATTCCGAATATGTGATACGTCGTTATGAATTGCATTTGAAGATCGGTGTTGAAGACCCGATATTTGCGAAAGCGATAGGATGACCTATCGATTGTCTCTGCACTGAGTTGCAGCGGTATAGAGACTCCCTAAGTGATGGGAAATCCGATCAGGATTGTGAATATCCGGATTGCAAGGACTTCTTTGTAAGTGCCTTCGGTTTTGTTCGAGCCCGGAACAGACTTGTATGGATTGTATGTCTGACATTACAAGTTGAGATATAAAGCCGATTTCTTTCAAATATATTTCTGTTGGTGGCGGAGAATTTGTTCTTTTAGCTTAACACCCTTCTCTGAGACGTACGAGCTCAGAGGTTATATAGTTGAAGTTATCAGCGATATATTCCCAAATTTGGTAATGTGACATGCTGAGTGTTGCTGTAAATGATCATTGTGTTGATTATTGTGATAGGATCATTTATTTGATCGTCTATCTTGGTGATCATTGTGTTGATCATTTGTTGACCCAAAGCATGGCTTTTGTATAAAGTATGTTTTTGTGGACGTGACTTCGTCGAGCCTCACACCCCGGAAATGGTCAAAACAGGAAAGATGCGGCAAGGTTATGAGGGGTAGCTCCCTTTAGGGTATGTACATTTCCTTCTGGATAGAGGTGGTATCATGGTATGGAGCCCAGATATTTAACCTATGTGGTTACTACGAATTTATTGCTTTGTGGTTGTTGGCTATCGGGATCCCGTGAGAAAGGTCGTTTACGATCGGGGAATGGCGTGCTCGTGTCAGTAGTTACCCAGTTAGGGGTAACCCGGCCTTGTGTTGGCAGAGTTCCGGTTTGGTTCTCGGGGATGTCTTTCCAGAGGCATTCTCATGTGGCAATGGGAAGTTCCTTGGCCTGACCATTTGTTGGAAATCCAAAGAAACAATACGTGACTTGTACGGTTTTAGTTGTATAACCTGCTATGGAATGTGGCGGTAACCTACTATTGAACATAGTTAGCTATAGTAGGCATAGTTCGGAATGTCTATGCTGGCTAAGATTTATATTCTACTTTCGAAATAAATTTTTCCTACACTATGCACTAGTAATAATATCAAATGTTATTTTAAATGCGTATCAAGCATCTTTGACTATCATAAGGAGAAATCTCCTCCGATTCTGCGTTTGCATGTGTGTGTGTGCGGGAGGCCTTATGGTAGTCTCATTTTTAAAAGCATTGCGAATTGAATTTAAAAATATTCCTCTATTTTGATTTTAAAGATAAATAAACTGTTTTGAGTTCTCACACCAGTCTTGTTAAGCTTTGGGCTATGTGATGGGGGGTTCTCGCTTCGCGGTTAGGTGGCGAACGGGGGACTCTTACTCCCACACATCCTCTTTAAATCAAATGTGATTGAATTGGAAGCCAACTCAATGAATATAAATGAGTAGTGAATTTATATTGATTTGATATGGATTTGTTGGATGTTAATTGGATGATGGTTGCATTTGTTGTTTTTGTTGCATTGCTATGTTGGCACATGTGGTTGTTATGTTGCTATATGATGTATATTGATATTATTTTCATATATACATGTTCTAATTTGTTTGATCGAGTGTTTAGTAGGTGCGGATGGCTTATGCTTCGCATTTGGAGCTCGCTTTCACGCTATATTAGCCGTATATGCTCGCTAATAATATATAAGGTACATATCTCGGATACATATCGTATTTTTACACTTTTTTCCCTGCGGGATGCCTCATCACTTGATGAGATGTATATTTGTGATATATATACAGTCATTTTTTTTCGTATCGAGCCGCGCAAAGGAGAATATGGCGAAATTTTTCGAAAATTTAGGGCGTTAGAATATTTTTGAGAAAATTGGTAATTTTGAAAAGATAACTAAGTCTGGATTTGGAAACTTAGTAAAGATTTTGTAAGAAGTTTAACTATGAATTTTGGAAAAGTTAAACACTTAAGAGATTTGAAAAATCCAATTTGAACGGTTTGTTTTGGAAAGTTAATGGATTATGTAACTTTTTCTTACTTGGTAATTTCGAGGACGAAATTCTTTTAAGGGGGAATTTGTAATGACCCAGAATTTCTGTCAATTAAAATTCGTATATTTAATTGATTTTAAATATTAATAAGTGAAATTAAACAGTCGAATAATTTATTTTTTGAATAATTGGATTTAATTGGATAATTAAATCGATAATTAAATAGTTGAAATTACAGAAATAATTGAAAATTGGGTTTAATATGATTAAAATTGATTTGTAAAATTTTATTTAATCACGTTGAAGTTAGAATAATGTTATAGAACTTCTAAAATCAAATTAAAAGTTAATTTGTGGAAATTGAATATTTTAATATTTAACTGACGAGTTAAAATAGCTATTTTTCAAACAGTCTCGGATTTTGACGAAACCAGATTCATCGAATCCGTAATGTTATATTATAGTAAGGTTTCAAATTTCGTGTCAATCGGATTTGCCGTTTGTCCGGGGCAAGCCAAAACGCATAGAAATTAGTTTAAATCGGTTTAATTTAAATTTGATCGTATATTTCCATAACTCACACATATGATCGAATTAGCCTCCGAAACACGTTCCATTGTGTCCGGAACGTGGGGTAAACCTTAGAAACGCTAACCGGCATGCTTCGTTTGGAGTTCGGAAAATTTCGAGTGAATAGTGTTTTGGAGAACTTTCTATATAAGGACCTCACTATCTCTAATTTGCAAACAAACATACCCAGAAACCCTAGCCGCCGTTTGCTATTGAATGGCCATGGAAGCTTGAAATTTCCTCCTTTAATCTCTTCCAATCTACGCAATATTTCAAGAAACTTTCAACACGAAAGTTGAAGAGCTAGGTGAGATCTTGCGATCCATACGGATATGATCGTGTATAGTTGAGGCAATCAACCGTAAATCGAGCGTGAAGGGGCCTTTTTCATGCGCGTTTTTCGAAGCTAGGGGGCAGCCGAGCCTATCCGCATTCATGCCGTGGGTGAAGCTCGTGTAGACGAGCGTTTTGGTGGTGGCTGATCGTTGCCTAAGCGTTCGTGGAGATGGTGGTTTCAAACCCTAGTACGTGAGCTAATGGGTTTGTTTGTTCGGCATGTCGCGTGCGTGAAAACTGGAAGAAGAAGCAAGGGGAAACGCGGCCGAGATTTCCTAGTGGAAAATGGATGGCTCTGATTTGATTAGGTTAAAAATATAAAATAAAAGTTGTAATTTGTTTATATTTAAATTCGTGTAAACTTTAAACTAGTGCAACTTTTTCATACGAGGTCCGTTTTGGACGAAACAAATTACGTTGGGTTCGTATAGACGAACACTACGCTATGGAGCTGGATTGAAGTCGTTTGGAGCTAGTAAGAATTTCGATAAAATTAAACGTGCGTTTAATTTTATTCGAAATAAAACGCGGAAACTGAATTGAAAGCGAGGTGAGAACTTCTCACTCAATCGAATAGTTTCGATTTAAATTTTAAATAGTTAGATTTAAATTTTTTGATTGTATGCCTGGATGATAAATTATTATCTGTTATTGTTGAAATAGACATTATACACCGTATATTAAGCGGATGTTATTTATTAAAAACATATACCGCGACAATTCCATGTTGATTGGAATTGGTATTATATATGTACTTGGAGTTGATTTCCCGCATTATATAGTGGATGAGACCCTATTGCACCGCATAATAGAGGATAATATTTTATAAATCCCATATACCGTGATATTCCGTATTGGAACGGAATTGGTATTGTGCTAACATCTGTGGATGTAGGAAAACAGGTTGGAGGGATCCAACTGGATTCCTCACCAGTATTTATTTGATTACAGATATTCTGATATTTGTTGATTATCATATACTGATATATGATGTCTTTGTTGTCGTGATTGACTATCTGGTGCTGTTGCATCATCGGGCCCATTTTTGAAGTTTTAAAATAATAATTTTGATTTAAAAAAAAGAATTTTAAAGTGATTTTTGAAAGTATACGTTTTATTGAATTTTGAATTGTTAAAATAAATAAACATTTTAATTTTATTGTTATAAAAGTTATATTTTTGGAAAATAGTACTTAAGTATGATTTTGGAGTTATATACGTTTTAAATAACGTTTTGTAAATTATTAAAAGGATTGGTTTATTTAAATTGAGATTTTTGAATCATTATAAACGGTTTATATAAAAGATTTCTAAGATTAATATTTATAAATTAAAAATATAGGAATTGTGAAACGAGTTTTATATGTGTTAAAATGAAGAATAAATGGATTTCACAAGTGAATAAGATTTATAGATTTATAAATTGTGAAGTTATGAAATGAATAGATTTTGTAAAATAAAAGATTTATAAATAATTAACTTATGAATCGGATTTTGGGTATAAAGTCGAGTTATAAATTGAATTGATTTATAAAAGGGATTTTATAATTGAAGTTTTTGTAAATAGAAATGGAATTTATAAACATTGTTTATAAATCCAAAATCAATTGAATTTGATAAATTTAGTATAGAAGGTTATTAAAGGAGATATATTCGCGATTGCGGATAGCGAATTATCCTTGAAATAAAATGCGTAGAAAATATTGAATTTGGTTAGTGAAGTATATTCACGATTTTGGACAGTGAATATATTGTTAAATAAAATGGATATGGTTAGGGAAAATGATATTATAAAATGAAGCTAATTGTTTTAAAAGATGTTTTAAAATGTATTATGAATTGAAACCATAGATTTCAACATTCATTGTTGAAATAGACGTTTTCGAAAAATAGAAGGAAATGGTGGACTATAACACTGTTGTTACAGTAAATGTTTTATATTGTATTGGGATTTATATATCTATCTTAATTCCGAATCCCTATACTAGTGATTTTGAGTCGTCGTAACGATGTTTTACGCAACATTCGTTTGGGTTCAAATAAATGTGTCCAAGAGAATGTTTTCCTTAAAGAATGAAATATATACTTAATTTTGATTTAAGTATATTCAATATTTTCCAAGTGTCGAAAATAAATAGAAGGTGAATTACTTATTATTAAATAAGTATGGAAATGTTTTCCAATATGAAGTGAACGTTTTGAGACTTTATCTTTTAAAGATAAATTGAAAATGAATATTAGAAATCGATTTGGAAATCGTATATTCATAGATATTTTGGGAATTGTAAATTCACTATGGAATTTATAAAAGAAAGGGAAATATGTTTAAAAATAAACGTTGATATATTTTTGAAGTGTGGGAATAAAATTACGGATTTGGAACGTAAATATAATGTAAACCGGTAAGGAATTATTTAATTGGTTTAAATGAACCATTTTGAAAAGAAAATGAATAAAGATTTGTGAATATATCCCGTATAGGGAAATGATTTGAAATTTGTTTTCAAAAGTGGTAAAGGTGAAAGGTGATTTGAAAATTGTTTTCAAATGGTTGAAGTGTGGAAATTATATATCTTGTAAAGATATTTTTGGAAAATAAATAGTTTGAGGAAACTATTTAGAATCTGGTGATGTTGAGAATGCCTATTGATAGTTAAATAACCGACTATCAATATTTACCTTTAAATAGGTATTTATTGTGATTGCTTGAATTTGAATGCTACACTTATTTTTGAATAAGCGCTCACTATTAGGGTTAGCCGGAAAAGGACCTTGGGGTCGTATAACCCATTTCGAATATGTGATACGTCGTTAAGAATTGCATTTGATGACCGGATATTTTTGAAAACGGAAGGATTACCGTCGAATGACTCTGCATCGGCTGATCTTCGATATAGAGGTTTTATCACCCTAGTGACGGGAAGTCCGGACGTGATTAGTGAATATCCAGATTGCAAGGGCTTCTTTGGAAGTGCCTTCGGTTCCGTTTGATCCCGGAACGGACTTGTATGGATGTGTGCCTGACATTACAATTTGAGATGTAAAGCTGGTTTCTATCAAATATATTTCTATTGGTAGCAGAGAATTTATTCCCTTAGCTTAACACCCTTCTCTGAGATGTACGAGCTCAGAGGTTATGTAGTTGATGGTTACTAGTGATACATTCCCAAATTGGTAATGTGGCATACGAAGTGTAGTTGAGCATTTGTTGAACAAAGCACAACTTTTGTATAAAGCGTAGCTTTGTGGACGAGACTTCGTCGGACCTCACACCCCAGAAATGGTCAAAACATGAAGGATGCAGCAAGGTTATTGGGGGGTAGCGCCCCTTTAGTGTATGTCATTCCTTTTGGATAGAGGTGGTATCATGGTATGGAGCCCAGATACTTAACCTATGTTGTTGCTGCAAATTTATTTCTTTGTGGTTGTTGGAATCGAGGATCCTCGGATATAGATCGGTTATGATCAGGGAATGACATATTCGTGTCAGTAGTTACCCAGTCTGAAGGGTAACCCGGCCTTGTGTTGGCAGATATCTAACCGTAACGTTAGGTTCTCGGGTCATCTTTCCAGAGGCGTAACCATGTGGCAATGGGAAGTTCCTTAGCCTGACCATTTGTTGGAAATCCAAAGAAACAATACGATATTGTACGGTTTTAGTTGTATAACCTGCCATGGAATGTGGCGGTAACCTGCTATTGAACATGGTAGCTATAGTAGGCATATGATAATGGTCGTATGTTGGCTAAGATTTATATATTTACTTTCAAAATGATTTTTCCCTACACTATGCACTAGTAATAATATCAAATGATTCTTTTTAATGCGTATCAAGCATCTTTGACTATCATAAGGAGAAATCTCCTCCGATTCTGTGTTTGCATTGTGTGTGTGTGCGGGAGGCCTTATGGTAGTCTCATTTTCCAAAAAGCATTGCGAATATATTTTAAAAAAAAATTCCTGTTGTTTGTTTTAAAGATAAACCGTTTTAAGTTCTCACACCAGTCCCATGACTGACTCGGAGTTTATTGTTTTCCATCCTAAACTCTGGGTGCCCACCAATTTCCACACGGGCAGTATAGAGTTAGGTTTATCAGGATATTCTGGAATTCAGGAGTTGCTGGAGGCAAGCTGGACAGCATGGCGTATTCACTAGTATATAGTATTTCTTTTTCGTTGTTTGTTGTTGTTTATTGTTGTACACTCTGATGATGTAATGTAATGTAACATGATGTAATGTAATAACTGATATATTTCTTTGTTTAATGATTATTCATTTATCTATTATATGTTGTTCCGCTGCGATTGTGAGATTCTGATATTGTTCTGTTGTTTCTTTCTGTTCTTTTCTATCTTTTTCTTCTTCTTTAACCATAACGGTTCGATTTTTTGGCATTCGATTGCTCGGCAGTTGATACGGTGGATGTATTGATGTCGGTTTTCGAGCGTCGAAAAGTCGCAACGTTACGTAGAAGTCTTACAAAATGCGATTGACTCTCTCCATCTATCCATCAGTTTGAGGGTGATAGGCAGTGCTTATATCCAGCCTTGTTCCCAAAGCTGTCTGTAATGCTTCCCAAAACTGACTAGTAAAGATTGGATCCTGATCGCTTACAATACTGCTTGGAACTTCATGTAATCAAACAATCTCCTTCATATATAACTCGGCAAGGCTTGCAGCTATCCTTATTGGTTTTACTGGAATGAAGTGTGCACTTTTAGTTAATCGGTCTATGATAATCCAAATGCCTTCGTTTCCCTTCTTCATTTGAGGTCAGCCATCAATGCAATCCATTTATATTTGATCCCAGTTCCAAGTTGAAATCTCTAGAGGTTAAAGTAACGCTGCAATTTTCTACGGTCGCTCTTGACTTGTTGACAAATGACGCATCTGCTAACATAAATGGGCATGTCCCTCTTCATACTTTTCCACCAAAATGTGCGCTTCATACCTTTGTACATATTGTTAACTCTCGGATGAATGTTAAGTTTGGATTTGCGACATTCAACGAATACCTCCTTCTTAAGATTTTGCACACCATGGACTCAAATTCTCCCATTCAACCGTAGTACTTCGTAGCTACCAAATTCAAAGCTTGAATTCTGCCATTTGTATTTATCTTTAAAAACCATCTTTAGGAACTGATCCTCTTTTGGAAACTCTTTCCAGAAGAGTTGGAGTTACTACAAAATAATAAATAACAGCATTCTTTCTACTCAATGCATCAGCTACTACGTTGGATTTCCCAAGTCTATATTAAATAAGTAGATCATAAGATGTGGGAAATTCTAGCTATCGTTGCTGTCTCATGTTTAAATCTTTTTGAACTGAAAGATACTTTAAAGATTTATGATCCGTAAAGTGCTTAAACTTTTCACCTAATTAAAAGAATGAATTTTATTTTCTAAGGTCAATTCAAAGTTTTATTGAAATAAACTATGTAAAATTCTTACCCACTAAATAGTGCCTCCATATTTTCAATGCAAACACCACGACTAATAATTCTAAGTCTTGTGTTGCATAATACTTCTCATGAATCTTTAGCTTTTTATTGCATAAGCAATCACCTTTCCTTCCTACATCAGAACTGCACGAACTCCTCCACAAGAATCTATATAACGGTTAATCCACTATTTCCATTTATAATTGCTAGAACTGGAGCAGTTGTTAATCTCTTTATGAGTTCTTAGAATGCTGCTTCACATTTAGGAGTCCATATGATTTTAGCATCCTTCATGTCAACTTCATTAGGTGGTGGCAATCTTTGGGAAGTCTTGAATGAATCTTCTATAATACCCTACCAGACCTAAGAAGCCACGAATCTCTTTAGGAGTTTATGGATGCTTCCAATTTAGAACAGCTACAACCTTTATAGGATCTACTGAAATCGTGTCCCTTGACAATATATGTCCAAAGAATCTTACCTCCTTTTCCCTAAAATGGCATCTTGAAAATTTGGCTTTAAGCACATTATTCCTTAATATCACCAACACAATTTCTAGATGTCTTTTGTGTTCTTCTTCTATTTTAGAATAGATAAAGATGTTATTGATAAAGACTAACACAAATTAATTGAGATCTCTAAATACTCTATTCATAAGGTCTACAAAATGAGCGTGTGCATTGGTCAGTCCAAAAGGCTTAACCAACCACTCGAAAAATGTATTTGGACCTTTAAATGCAGTTAGATTGATGCATTCTTTTGCGATCCTTCCCATGACTAGATCCATTTTCGAGAATACTCGAGCACCATGTAACTGATCAATCAAGTCATCTATTCGGGGTAGAGGATACTGGTTCTTAATCATTTGATTGTTCAAATCTCGGTAATCTCCATACAACCTTAAAGATTCATCCGATTTGACAACAAAAACTACCGTCGATCCCCAACTTGTATGACTAGATCTTATCAACCCTTTCTTTAATAGTTCTTGGGTTTGGTTATTTAACTCCTCCCTCTCCTTTGGATCCATCCTTCGACCATGTTGTTTAATTGGTCTTGCACCAGAAATCAAGTCATACAAAACTCGATTTTCCAATGTGGGGGTAAACTCTTTACTTCTTCAAAAACGTCTAGAGATTCCTTAAGAAAGGGTATTGTTTCTAATCATTTTTAGGATGAATCTAATGCATATAGAAAACTATCCCTCCTTGGACTAGGATCTTCAAAAGATATTCCTATAAACTTCCCTAACTTTGTTTTTACTAAAACCGTTCTTTTAACACAATCTAGAATACCTTCGTGCTTAGTCAATAATCCATACCGAGTAAAATTTCGAATCCAATAAAATCCAAGACAAATAAGTCAAAAGGAAATTGATGGGAAGAATGGGAATATTGGGACTTTTTTCATAATTCACATAAAGGTTAGTGGTACCATCTATAGGATTTTTCACACAGATAAGGGTATCAACTAATTTAGGTTTAAGTTTTAATTCATCTATGGTTTCTTTAGCAATAAAACTATGAGAAACTTATGTATTAAATATTACTTTAATTATAAATTCTTTGATAAAAATATTACCTTCCAACACTCCTTTTCCCTTCACATCCTAAGAGGTTGAAGACTCATCCTTTATTGCGTAAACTCTGGCTTGCTCTCCCCTCGTAAGATGGTAAAATTATTACACATGGTAGCAAAATTAACCTGGGGTTGTACGGGAGCTACTTCTTCTATAGCAGTAGTTGGAGCTCGACCATTGGTTATAATGGTGCTGCTATTTCCCTGTCCTTATCCACTACGAGTACTCATGTCTTACTACCTGAACTTAGTAAGATAATATTAGAATAAAACATGAAATTATCTTAGTGAATGGCTATATAGCATAACTTTATTTTATTCAGATAAGAATTCTAATGCGGACACTCAAAGATTAAGCTCATTCTAGGGTTTTACTAGCCCTATCTCTAATGAGTCTTTTACAACCCGCATATTTTATGATTATATATTCAAATGTTGTATTTAAATATAGCATCGTTAGTTGAATTTAAAGTTCGAAATGTAACTTTTTGTAAACGGTTGAATCCGGACTCGGGACCACTTCCATTGAGTCCAAAGCGATGTTTGCGACCTTTTTCAGTATAACATCAATATGTTTGGAGTTGATTAGAATTTTGACATTTTCTTTTGGGGCTTTGGGTTTGGGTTTCAGCCCACTAACTAACAAGGAACCCAACTCCTCTATCAAATACCCTAACTCCACTCATCTTCATTCATTTCATTTCTAATTTCCGAACACTCTCAGCTAAAAAGAAATGGAGGAAAAGATGGGAAATTAAAATTCCTAAACCCTACTTTTACTAGGAAATTCAAATTCAAGTCCAGAATCAAAGAGAAGCTTAGATTGGAGATTCTAGAGTTGAAGTTGAAGATTGGTTGATCTTTTCTTTGTTTTTGAGCTTCTCATTCATTATTTTTGGGTTTAAAGATGAGTTCATGAACTCACATCTATGTCTATACCTTTGATAATTGTTAGGTATGAATTCCTAACATCTACCATTTGCTTTTGAATTGAATTAGTTTGGAGAATTTTCCAATTTTGACATTTTGAAGTCAAAATCTATGAAAATCCTTATATGGATGTCTGGACATGTTGTTCGGAGTGTATTGATGAGTCTTTAAGGCTGGGTTGTCGCTTGGCATAAATCCCTGGCCTTTGTCGCTCATTTGATCGCCTCCGAGATAATTTGGCCACTAATAGCCTAGGATAAATCTTGCCCTTAGCTTCAGCTCAGACGTCTGGAGCTATGGAATAAAAATTCCAATCTTTCAGCTCAGACGTATGAGCTTACTTCCCCAGATGTCTAGGCGATTTGGAAGAAAATTTCCAGATCTTCAGCTCAAACGTCTGTAAAAAACCACCAGACGTCTAGAGCTGTTAAATTCAGCCAATTTGCCTATTTTATGTGAGTTTCCATTTTTATATCGATTTTTGGTTGATCCGATTAGTTTTTATCACTTATCATCGACTTTGATGACTTCTTTTCTGGATTTTTGGTGACTGATTGTTTTTACAATCATTTATGTGATTTGTCACTTTAAAATACAAAGGTTTATATATTAGTAGTAAATACTCGAACTCTTTCACAAAAATGATTTCAACCTTATTTTTAATACAAAGCTCGTTTTTAAAACCGTTTTCCAATCTATTAATATATACAAACCTTTACCTCATTCGTATGGGAAATCTAATTAAACGACTTAGCAAAACAAGTGGTATGAAATGCATGCATTTACTTCGTAAGGATAATTTTTGGACTTGTTCGATTGAAATCTCATGACAATTTTCGAGTGGAAGTTTATAATTTGTTCGTAAATAATAAAGTTAAGCTAGTGTTTATGGGACATGAAGCTAAACTCATTTATTTACTAGATTAATGTAATTCACATTTCTTATTGATCAATGATGATCATTTTATGGTTTAGACTAGCGATATGTGATGTCTCTTTGTTCGCGTGGGAGACTGTACCCCGTTCTGTTGGGCTTCATCTCATCTTTATAGGCTAGTGACTTATGGGTTTTATGGATTTTGGCTCATCGGGCATACCGTTGCACTACGTCGTTGTTCCGGCTTATCAGGTTCATCGGACGTACCGTTGTACTACGTCGTTGTTTCGGCTTATCAGGTTCATCGGGCGTACCGTTGTACTACGTCGTTGTTCTGGCTTATCAGGTTCATCGGGCGTACTGTTATACTACATTGTTGTTCCGACTTATTTGAGTTTCAGGTTCCTCAGGTGTACCGTTGTACTACATCGTCGCACCGGCTCGATGGGATAGCATTCTGTTTGTGATACACGTGTTGGTGAGTTTTCATGCTCCCGTTTGTGAAAGGCCTCCCCCTTTGTGTTTTTTGGATTTCTAATTATTGACTTATGGAATTTGCATTTCACCATTTGTTGCGAATTGGAATTGATATGTTTTGTCAATATTTGAGGTTTGGTGAATATGCTAAAGAATATGACATTCTTTTTGGATATTTGAGAAGATTTGAGATATTCTATGATTTTCATTGTCATCATATATTTCTGTTATATCTCTTACCCTATCTCATTTTTTATGATATTTATAGCTAGACTGATCCGTTTATTATTTTCTTCTTAAATAATACTCGGTCAGACCGAGGTGTTACAGGTGCTTCCACTTGACTTTTTAGTAGGGACTAGCTTCTGACTTTTGGCTAACTACTTTAGCTTAGTAGTTTTCGCTTTTATACGTTCGAGATAGAGGCTCCTTGATATATACATATTCTTTTATCTAGCACTTGTACCTATTCTTTTGTGATGTAGTGGATCTTGTATGACCACTACTTTGATGTACACTTCTATGTATTATATTCATATTTATTTCCGCCTTAGTGATACGAAAATCGCCGACTGATTTGTGTTATGCATATTTTATATTTGTTTCCGAAGACCACATAGCCACTGTATAGTATCTTTGAGTTTGTATTGGTATGTCGGATTTCCTCTTGAATGAAATGCATGATATACTATCTGACATATCGGTACTCGCATAAAGCAATTACACAGATGGTCGCTCCTCAATAGCCTTATTCTTCATACCATTTGACGGCATTACCCAGTAGTGTCCTTAGTTAGTGTGAGTATAGAGGTGGGGCATCACAGAGTCATACCCCACTAAAACCAAGGTTCTCACTTAACCTTCAGCTCTGATACCAAATGTGAAAACTAGTCTCCTCGACTCTCGAAAATTGACACTAATACGTCCATGGTATTCACGTACCGTAAATCCAAGTGCCGAAGAGGCAGACTTTCAAGGCTAAAGTAAAGTAAAGATAAAAGGTAGAAACACAAATTCTCACATTACATTTAAATTTATGAATAGATAGTACATACAACCACTCTCACTTGGGGTACATCGGAGTTATGGTATGAACTATCCCAGCCAGGAACAATAATAACTACCTGCTCTCACAATTGCTGGTACAAACTAAACTTAGGCACATCGAAAAATAAAAAGATAAACAGATGTCCAGATGTCCACATCAGATTCTCCAGCTCCATGCTCCAAAAACTCTTCCAGCATGCTTTACCCAAAATACTCCTAAATGGGGTCTGGACTGCTTGGTTGCCCGAAAAAATAGGGAGCCCAGTGTCTAAAGGGAAAACAAAATAAACTCTAGGTCAGTCATGGAACTGGTGTGGGTGCTCAAAATATGATGTTTGAAAACAAAAGGTATCTCATAAGACTACGCCGCACATAAACACAAATGAGTTTTTACCTTATGATAACCAGAACTTCACTACGTAAAAATAAGGGATTTCCATACAAATGACCACGTGAAGGAACTACCTTCCGGTAGTACATATCTAAAGGAATGTACCGAAGCCCAACCGATGGTCCTTTACCAACACAAGAACGATCTACATCTTCCTAGATAGTACCGAATATGTCATTACCCAGTTTTTACCGACCTATCTGAGACGTCTCTTAGCATACATCACGATTCTTCGATGCTAAGCTCCTAGGTGCCTTAACCAAAGCTTAGGATGACTTGGGTAGCTCACAGTATATGGTAGAGCAGGGATGTGGCTTGGCCTTTAATGAAATGGGGTGGAGGCCATGAAAAACAAGGAGAAAAGGTGGAGTTTTGAGATTGTTTAAAGGTGTTTTAATATATACAACCATATATTATAAATTTATATTCTTTCTGAAATAAATTTTGCCATAATTTTTCTTAAGGGTAAAAGTCATTAAAGAGGAGGACCAAGTTTGGAAAAAATGAAGAAGGAGATGAATGAAAATAAAGAGAAGAGTGTAGGGTATTTATAAGCAAAGAAGGGAGTAAAAAATATCTACACAAACATCATCTTTTGCATCACCTTTATCATCACACCCTCCCTCCTAAGAATGGCAAAAGCCTCATCACCCATGTGCCCATCACGTCCATCACTTTAGGGTATACATATGTTGACTTTTGTATGCTTAAGAAGTAAGGAAACTAAAATATCTTATATATTTTATATTATACTTTTATACTTAATTGTAATTGTATACGTATGTTTATGAGCATGTTCTCATGTATGCCCATGTACATGTATATGTGTATGTTACATATCTCCACAACGTTGCACAACTTCCACACTTTGTATCGCCATAAATACCGATTCCATTTGGTCGTATTTTTTATATAGTAAATATGCTTATATTTGTAAATAACTTTTGAAAATAAAATTTATAATCATTCTTAACTAATTAAAACGATCATATTTTATTTATAAAACCATATAATATAATATTAATAATTATTTACAAAATCATTATTATATTGATAAAGTGAAACGAACATTTATTAAAGTGATATACTTGCGGGTTGTTACCTATATCAAACATTTTCTAACAATATAATTAATTTTATCCGCTAACTTTTCATATCGCTACTACATGCAATTTAACTTCCAAATGAAGCAACTTTTTGCAATACGAACCAAACTAACTACAAACCATCACTATACATATACAATAAACATTCACAAGTCAATAATATGGGCATTAAAATAGTTTAAAAACTTTGGACGTAAGGGTGGAGCTTTACTCACAAAAATGCAACCGAGCTAAGCCGAACTCCAACAACAACTTGCCCGACACATGAACTATACTTCCCTCCACTAAAGCTTGGACTTTTGGGCTCTTTAATAGGCTATTTGGGTTCAACTATAGGTTGTTATGTGCTCGAACATGGTTGAAATAGGGAGTTAAGGTGTCGTTTTGGTAAGCAAAGTGATGTAGATAAGGTGTAAACTAGTTTTAAGTGGATGGAAGTGGAAAAACTACAGTTTAAGCCATGAACATATAAATGGAAGCCATGGAAATTTATGAATGCATAAGGAGGATGGAAAGGAATATGGAAGTGAAGATGTAAAGTAAAGGATGGTGAGAGGAGGCATGCATTTATAGGCAAATATGGAGGGTAATTTAGTAAATTGACTTAGGAATTAAATAATATAAAGTGTGCATGTATCATGGGGCTTCATACCTCCTCCATCCCTTCCTTACACGCATTACCACCCTTAGGTCCTCCTTAGCATGATTTTGTGTACTTACCTAGTTACTCGAGGTGATGGTTATATGCATATTTAGTCAAACCATGTTCTATTTTAAACCGAGGACAGCTATTAACTTTAACACTATAATTAACTTATCACATGACATATGTACATGTGTGTGAATTGTATATGAGTTATAAAAAATATGCACAACGTTTTCGATGACTTTCCAATGCCAAAAAGTCGAAATTTCGAAAAACGGTCACATTTTCTATTTTTATTTGAACTAATTATTTTGGTATACATATTTCGAAAATGATTTTAACATAATTTATTATTATTTAAAGCTGTTCATTTGGTTACTAAAATCCATTATTTAAATATTTAAAATTTATTTAAATATTCAAGTGTAAAATGATTAATTTACGGGTCATTACACTCTCCTCCTTAAAAGAATTTTGTCCCTAAAATTATTACGAAGTAGTAGAAGTAATAATCAACCTAACAAAAATCAATTTATTTACTTAATTTTTAGTAAATCGGATTAGTTATATTTTCCTTAGTTATATTATTTCTATCATAAACACATGCAATATAAACACTATAACAACCATATGCAACAAAATAGAGAGAATATTATATAATAAATGTTATACATCCAATTTTTTTTTTCAAAATACTTCCAAAATTTAGAACTAAATGCTTGGGTTTTATATTCAAAATATTTTCAAAATCCTCAAAAAGGAAGTAAATCAAAAACCAAAAATGTTAAGGAGGGGTCCTCCTAATAAAGCATGTTGAACTCTAGAATTAAAACAACATGGAGCCTCCAATGGTATTCCGGCTACTCCAAATACAACGGCTAGAGTGAATAATTATTATTTCTTTCCCAAAACTTTCCAAAATCACATTTCTAAAAGCATCAGAATTCGAGTCCTAATAAACAATAGTTCAAATAACTTGATTTATAAATTTTAAGTTTATAAACTACAGTACATAAAGTTACATAATCGATTAAACAAATTCAATTAAAATCAAATCAATAAAATTTCATAAAGGAAAATCTATTACTCAATAATTTTTAAATTTCAAATGACTAATAAACAAATCTTAACTTAGATTCAAAACTTTGTTGATTGCCTAAGAATATAAATAATTCTAAGCATACCATTTTGCTCATCAGCCTTTGGTTATTGCTTAGAGGATTACCTATACTCCTTTAGACAATATGGAAAGTCACTTTCTAAATTTATTGGTTTCTTAGTTACATGAATATTTCTAAATCACTTTAATTTGCAAACCTAAGTTCAAAAAAATTCATAAAGTCATTTCCTTATAAAATATCAAATAATAACTTATTCCACTTTATTCGCTTGTATAATACTCTTCTATATCCTATGAGTACATGCAAATACAATTTTATTTTACTTTTCACAATTTTGGTGAAGGTCTGATCAAAATTTTGGGTCTTTAAAACCGAGTCAATCTTTAGACCTCTTTATCTTAGAGTGTTAAAATGGACGATGTTTATGGGTTGACCCAAAACAACACGCAATTTACATCACTTACATGTATTAGACAAAAGCTATGCTTTTAATAAAACAATGTCTATTAAAACCTTCCTACCTTTTTTACCTTATGGTGTTATAATGAATAATGTTTATGGACTCGTCCAATAACACCAATTAGTTTACACTTCTTAGATGCTTAAGTAATATCAATGGTTTTGATAAAACAATGTTATCAAAACCTTCTAATCCAATCTAACCCATTTAAGTCGGCGTTAACTTATCCCTTATCTTATTTAAGGGTAAAAATTCATTACTTTTTATTTTTAAATCAACTCCCTTTTAGGGAACTTAAAAACTAATAAAACTTACTACATATATTTATTTTATGAAATAACTTCAAATAATTTTGTTTACTAAAACTCACTTTGGGTTCGTTCGGATATGGATTCATTTCGATTGCACAATGATAAAGAGAATAATTTATTAAGTTATCCACAATGTTAGCCTAAGCAAACATCTGATCGTCATCTAGAAGATTGTTCAGATTACCACAAAACTAACCGGCATGTTTTTCCTCAAATTATCCCAAAGAAAATGCATTCCATTTTAAATTTCTTTTCCAAAATATTTATAGTTTAGAAATATTCCCAAATAATACCACATTGCTTTTCGCAAAATCTTTTAAAATCATTTCAAAAAAAAATCGGGATTTAAAATTTTCCAAAACCTCCCTAAAATCTTTTAAAAGACAAATTTATAATAGTAAGTTTATTAAAACAAGGGTCCAAAACAAATGTCATTTTAAACATCGTTTACTATAAACCCAAAACAATTTACACTTAATTTTATTTATAAACAATTCTATTTAAATGTTCTCATTTAAAAACCATCATTTATCAATTTTAAAACAATATTTATTATCTCAAAGGATATAAAACAATTTAAATATCTTTATAAATTTAAAACAATATTCTCTTTTAAAAGAAAATCTAAAATAATATTAATTATCCCTAAAGATAATTAATCAAATTTATAATTTCCTTGAATAAACAAATCAATTATTTTAAATAAAATAGTTAATTAAGTCTAAAATGCCTTCATTAAATAGGTAAATTTACTTTTAGAACCTTTATTAAAACAAGTTGATTCACTTTAAACACTAAATCAATTTATTAACTTAAAATAAATGACTTATTAAATTCAAATCATTAATTAAAATGAATAATTAATCTCAACTATCATTAACTAAAATAATTTATAAAACTTTCATACGGTTAATTAAAACAATGAATTAGATTCAAATGATCATTAGTTAAAATGACTAATTACATTTCAAATATCATTAATTAAAATGATTTAGTTAAATTCAAACATCATTAATTAAAATTATTAACTAAATTTAAAAACACTATTTGTTAAAACAATTAATTAAATTAAAAAATTTATTAAATAAAATGATTAAGAAAAATTCAATATCATTACTTAAATTGATCTAATTAAATTCAAATCTCATTAAATCAAAAGATTAACCAAATTTTAAACATCAATAATTAAATTGGTTAATTAATTTCAAAATCACTAGTTAAAATGAATAACTAAATTAAGATGTCATTAATCAAGATAATTAATGAATTTTAAACATCTACTTTTATGAAAACAGAAACACAAGTTCGGACATACGCACAAAGGTTTAGGGGATGATATTCAATAAACGACGGTATAGCGGAAATCACTATAACAACACTTAAATAGTTTAAATGTAATATCAAGACTAATTTCTATTAAACATCCATTTTCCAAATGGAAATTCAACCAAACAATCAATCAAACAATTTAACTAACATCCAAGCAATCAATAATAGTTTATAGCATCATAGATATGATATAGTAAAATTGAATGTGAGTTAAACTCATATTTAAATAATTCCCCTTTATTATAATTAAATTTTGGAAAATATTTATCCTTATTTAGATTATATTAAACAACCTTTATTGAAAGTTTACTTTCAACTTAACACTATTAAAAGATGACTTTTAACTTAACCCTTTCACTAGTCAAAATGTGAAACTTAATTCATAAGGGGTTCATTCTCAAGGTTCCCTAGTTCTTATTTACCTAACCTATACCTTACTACGGAAAATTTCTTATGAACTTATTCAATAATAGTTAATACTCAAACTTGACAAGCATAACTGAACAAATCCTAAATGATCATAATTAAAAATTATCATCTCCTAATAATCAACTCATTAATACCACTATATTAATTTTGAAAATCGTTCTTATATATATAATATATTCATAGGTAAAATTATTTCATTTACCATTTTAAAACAATACAGTGTCAGTAGTTCTGTTTAAGCATTTAAGAATCCCGATAGATAATGTCAATCAGACACATTGACCAGAATTCATATACCACTCAACGGATCAAACAACACAATGTAAAACATTCCTATAACACTAAAAATACGCACTCAATGTATATATTTATATCCTTAGACTTATTCGACGACATTACTAATCCTATCCATAGAGGGTTTACCCCATCAAGGATTAGGGGTTTGTTAAACCTAAGTTATGATACCAACTGTGACGACCCACTTTTCTGACCTCTATAAACGACACTTAATACTTCCATGGTATTCATGTGCCATTGCCTAAGTGTCCCGAAAGTCTAGTTGTCCTAGGGTAAAATAAAGAACAAAACAAGATAGAATAGAAAACGCTCACAGTGGAATGCTTACATATAATATAAAATGATATAGTACAAAACGTTACTCCTTACATGGAGCTATCAAAGTTAAACAAAAGTTATAACAACCCGCTATTTTGAACCATTCAAATCGTCAATAATCCACACATGCCAGACTTGAATCGCTCAAAACAACAGATTGTTAATTTATAATTGGCAAAACTTTGCATATACAGTAAATAAATCAATTATAGAATCACAGACATAGAGTTTTACAACAATAATCAGTGGAATAGATAATAGTAGTTCATGAAGCTACTATAGAAATAACATAGTCCGAAATAAAATACAACAGAAATCCCAATAAATAGAAGTCTCTAACACAAAAGCAAATGACAAGTATGAAACATACAACTGGAAATAACAGGAATAACAGAAAAGCTAAAATATAAAAGATAGATTTTCTAAGCGAACTCTAAGATCCAAAAGGTGAGTTTCAAAAGCTGTGACACTTAGGTTGATCCGAGCATAAAGAAAAACACAAAACACTTGAGTCTGGATTGACATTATTATGCAAGTGAATCTAACTCAAGTGAAATGCAATATAACTTAAAAGGTGTTGGAATTCCATCCTTTAAGAATCCGATAAACTATCTAAATACATAGTACAATACGCTACATATATAATGTTTAAAGTAAACTAAACTATCAAAATAGCATTAAGGCGTTACCCAAGTCCCCCTTAACACATTTCTGTATGTTCCCATAGTCTATACAGTACCGCGATTCCTCCGTCAGGGGGGGGGAGGGCTATCAGAGGGCACTCCATATGTACGGTACAAACCAAACTCATAGAGGGTACGACAAGGCATGCGACAAGACACGTGAGGCAATGCCTAAGGTAGGGTGCTACCGTTTTGCAGATTCAGTCTGGTAGTAACACATAGCAGCTACTACCACCCACTTGAAACAAACTCCCAAATCAAAGGTGTGCACACCATCATTTAATCATGAAACCAATAGATATGGTTTCAAAGAAGCATGCTCGATCGGAGGTGTGATCTCACTTGGCCCGGCGTGGCTCCTGTTTTAGTCGCATCAAGCTGACTCATGGGAGTCAGGACCACGTTCATACCTCATATAGACATTTTCAAACCATCGAACTTCGTCTTGGAATCTCCACTATGTGCACAGTTGTTAAAGTGGTTTTCGGTATTAGCAGAGAGTATGACAATATCCTATCCTGGTCTCTTTAACAACTAAATGCTTATTTCATACCATGGCCATTTTATAAAATCACCTTTATAAACATTTAAAATAAAATCTCGAATTATCAATTTAAATCAAATTAAGTACCCACTTCAAATTTATTTATTTTAAAATATTCAATTAATCGCTTTTTATAACATTTTATATAAAATGTCAAATAACAGATGTCACATCCCAGAATTTTCGACCCTCGAAAATCGACATCAATACGTTCATTGTATTATATGTCGAGCAATCGAATGACAGGAATATCAAACGTTAGGGAAAAAGAAGAAAGAGGTAGAAGAAGAAAATAGAAACAACACAGGATCTCACAATCGCAGCAGAACAATATATAATAGATAATAACATGTCTTTATACAAAAAGAGCTATAAAACATTACTTATACATTACCTCATGAGAGTACAATAAATCAATAACTCAATACTGGACAGTTATATAACTAGTCATCACAAGTGCTGAATATACAGCCTATAATATACAGTGAAATAAAATCAAATACGTGTAATACGTCTTCATCATCCAGCTCATCTAACATCCTATCCTGTATCTCTAATACTCGGTCTGACATAAGCATTATAATAAAATGACATTCATGTCAGTCTGGAAAACTAGCGTGAGAAAACACACTCACTTTGAATTAGTAAAGTTATCAAAATCCTTTGAAAAACAAAGGTATCTCGTAAGATCATGCCACACATAAACACAATAGGATTATTACCTTACGATAACCAAAACATTTTATATCAAATCATCTGATATTATAATAGTGTCTACGTATAAATAATTATTTAAATAGATGAAATTGTTACATCAATTAAATTCTACCATACTAGGCTCTACAACCAAAACCGTAAAGGCACGTATTGGAGAATGGATTCCATACGGATGACTAAGCACTCAGGTACCACCTATCACAATACACGTCTAAAAAATGTACCGAGGACAGCGTCGGGATCTCCTACAACACAAGACTGGCATACTCCCAACTTGGATACACCGAATATGTTATCACCCCAGGTGTTCCTACCCTTTCCGAGTTCTTCCGCGCACCATAGTAATAATATTCGAGGGTATTTAGAAAGGTGATAAAAATACCCTTATTGGGTGTAACCCACTTAGTCTTGCTGCATCTCCTTTGATTTTCAGTCATTCCTGGTTGATGAGGCTACGATTACTATTTAAGGGATTGTCACTTAGAACGCTCATTGTCCTCCAATGACAACATACTGATAGCATTCATCCATACAAGTCTGTGTTGGATCTAAACGAAACTGAAGGCACTATTTCTACTACATCCATTTTGGAAAAATCCTTAGGATTCGTAGCGATTAACCCTTGCACTTTACTTCTCCATCTTTGACTCCATGCTCTTGTTTTCACTTCGAAAACGTACTCGTTGGATGGAAGTGGTTTTCGGATAACTTATCCGATCCCGGTCTATTCGAAATAACGTTCGATTTTTTCGGTAAACTCAACTCCGGTTCTTTAGGAAAAAAACAAACAAAAATAAGATCGGAGATCACCTCCTAACCTTTAGTGAACGGATTTCCTTATCATCATCCTAGAAGAACGAAATGAGTTTATGCGTACAATATAGCACCTTTCGACGGTAACGGTACCATATAATTCCATGTTTCTCCAAGATATTCCCAAAGTTATATTTTTGGTCCAGATTTGATAGTCGGTTATTTAACTACCAAATAAACATCAACCAATCAAAGATTACATTTCCATTGAAAACACTAAGTCTCATATTATTTAATTTTAAATAAATTAAATCTCTTTATCAAAAGGCATGTACTTATCTTTTCAGAGTAAGTACGTTCACTAACCATTCTTTTCAAAATATTTGAAAACTTTTTAAAATAAATATAGGAAGTACCATGCGGTATCCACTATGGATTCACGGTTCAATGCTTACGTCTCTATCCCCGAGAAATTCGAACTTAACTGTGGGCAATCACTGCCTCCGATTTCGCCATGAAAGTATACCATTACTTTCCAAAAACTTTACTTACTAATTTTCAAAATAATACTTATAAATTCCTATATAAATTTCCAAGTTTATTTTAGACAAATACTCTTTTATAAAAGTTATTATATAAAATAATGTTAATATTTAATAATTTATCTTTTAAAATAATCGTACCGATTAATTCTTAAATAAAAATTAGCTTAATATCAACTCATTATAACTAACTTAATTTACAATTAAATATACTTTAAACAATTTAAAATAATTACATAATTTTTGAACAATAATCAAACTAAATTTATAAATAAGACTCTAGTCGATTTACAAAACTTGTTTATAAACTTATAATCCTATTTGACAAACTCAAAAATATTTAAATAACTAATTTTCTAGAATATTTTTAACTGCTTTTAAATTTCCTAGTTTAATAATTTAAAATCCTCTTTTTATACAAACTCAACTTAACAATAAAATATATTTTCCAATCACAATATAGCCAGTCTAATATTTATAGATCTCTCTAGATTTACCATCAATTGATTTACGTCCCAATTTCGTAAATCCTTTTTTTCATATTTCTAAAAATAAATCTATCATTTATTTTGAAGCTGATTTACCCATCTCATTATAAATCCTTCCCATGAACTTATATCTTTAATTTATCCCTAATAATCACTTCATTTTATTTATAAACCTTGTTTATAAATCCCATAGTTTCATTTTCCATTTATAATGGCTTCACCATATTTAATCGATTATAAATCGATTTTTAAATTGAATTCCATTTTTAAATCAATTTCTTAAAAAAAAGAACCCAACTATATCCCAAACCCCACTAAATTCCTATTCCACTTCCCTTTTATAATTTAAATTCTTATTTAATATCTAGCATAACTATGTTATATTTTAGTTTTCAAATTGTGGAAATTAGCCACAAGGGCCTCTTTAGCAAGTGCAATTAGTTTCTGGGACACACAACTTAAATAATTATTTTTAAGGACAGAATGCAAAATAATTAGTTTCCAACGCCTTAAAACCTATGAAATTATGTCCTTAAAAGTAATTCGACTGCTGACTTTGTCCTTAAAAGTAATTATTCTGTTGACTTTGGCCTTGAAATTCATTTCTGTGGATGTGTGTTCTAGAAACTAATTTGACTGCAAAGTTTGTCCTTCTTGTGAAATGCCCCTTTCAAATTTCCTTTTTATTTTCCTAACTATTTAAAATCTGGATTTTTAAAATAAATACTTTTACACTTAACAAATATCGCTTAAGTTTTATTATTTAAATTATTTACATTATTCCAAAATCTCTATTTTAACACCAGAGAATATTTAAGTACAAGTCAACTATTTATTTTATCTCAATATATTTTCTTAATTAATCCAAATTTCAATATAAATACTTTACTTCCAGAATCCCTTTTTAAATTTCCTTTTTAAAATTCAATATTCATATTCATGGTATTTTTAAAATACCAAAAATCCATATCAATGCTACCGTAGCATCTAGTAAATTCAATCACACAATAATCTATCACATTCAAACAAATCACATATCAATATATATGAAATTTAATTCAACGTTTTTTAGGATTCTAGTTAGACCCTCCAACCTATTTCCCTGCATCCATAGATGTATGCACAATATAAAAATACTAATTCCAATTTGAGGGGGATATCGGGTATATCGGGGTACCGCTATTATGCGAGGCGCATATGGTCTCATCCGCTATACATATGCGGGAACAACCACTCCAATTACTAATATATATATATATATATACACACTACTATATATATAAAAACATCCAATTGATAAAATTATCAAATTCAACCAGGCATCCAGTAATTAATTTAAAACTATATAAAATTAACTACGAGTCCAAAATTGAGTGAGATTAACTCACATTTATTTCCTGTCACTTTCGCGTTCCGGTTCCGATTTAATTTGAATGCGTTTGAAATTATCTAAAAATTTTGCAAGCTCAGATCTCGACCAATCCAATTACATATCGAAGGATTCGCCAATATGAATCCAACACGACTGGTTGTGTTGAATTCGGACCTAAAACGAGTGAGAAATTAGGTGTATACGATTTACAAATTAAATAACTATATATATATATATATATATGTGTGTGTGTGTGTGTGTGTGTGTGTGTGTGTGTCTGAATAACAAAAATTTTAAATTCATTTTCTTCATACCCATTTCAGAATCTCGGCCCAAACCCTGTGCTATTCCTTTCCTCCCCAATGCAAACACCTGTAGCTCAATTGTGCACGGCGATGCACTGACATGCCCCACACCCCACCGTTCGACCAATAGCCACCACCATCAACTTCCTCACTAAAAACGCTCCTTCCTAAACCAATATACCTAAGCTCGACTTCACTATGTGAATCGCGAAACCACCGCCCCTAAGCGCTACCTCGTCATTTGCAAACAAACCCATGCCTCGGCCTACGGCCCATCGAAGCACTACTGCACGCCTCTCGCACCCATCTTCGCCGCCTAATACTCTCGAGACCACCACCATACGAACCCATGTCTATTTCCATTGCTCCTAAACATTGCTGCAATACAACACCCTGCTTCAAACCCAAAATCGAAGCCGTATCCCTGTAGATCACTATAGATCAACACGTAGATCTTAGTCGAGATTTTTTGGAGATTGAATTGGTAATTTTTTTATTTGGCTTTACTATTGAAATTTTTTTAAAAGGAAGAAGATGCGCTCTTTAGATGAGGAGGGATGTGATTTTTAAAAAAAAGGGTAATGTATTTCACACGGCAAGGGTACAGTGATTTTGAAAAGAAGAAAACGCTGATGTGAATAATTTTGACTAGTCAACATATAAATATAAGTTTGTTATTTAAATTCCAAATCGTCTTGTTTTCGTAGCTTAAAATCTCGAACCCTATCGAGGCATGCCGCTAGACATTTATAATGTTATACCCTATTCTGAACGCAGTGGAAAAGGTTTTGAGTCCTAATTCAATCGTATGGAGAAGATAGCTTTTTGTATCCAATTATTATATTGAATTTTCTTTATAAATTTCGATGCGTTTAAATCCCATATGACCAAATGATAACCCCAAACGTTACAAAATTTGAAATCCCATAATATTATACTATTACGGATCCAATAGAACTGATTTCGTCGAATTCCAAGACTATGCCTCGAAAGGCTATTTTCATATGTTAACTCAAACGATATATTTTAAAAATTGAACAAATCACTTTTAAATTCAATTTAATTTTTTTTATTATCTTCAGTATTACAAATATAAATATTATAGGCCTTTAAATTATTTTTATCAAGCTTAAACCTCAAGATTAAATATTTTAACCAATTTTTCAATTATTAAATTCAATAATTAAATTATCCAACAAATAATTATATTTGAAATTCAAATTAAAAATTAACCTTTAAATATTTAAAATCAATTCAATATTCTAATTTCAAATAACCAAAATTTTGGGTCGTTACATTCCTCCCCTCCCTTTACAAGAGTTTCCTCCCCGAATTTGCCTAGGCAAGAAGAATGGTCCAAACCCACTTACTTTGCCACGACCAATCAATTTAAACAACTTCCCGAATCAATTTATCGAAACTACAACATGACCTTTACTATTTCTGAATTCATCCATAGATTCTAAACACTGTTATATTCTCAACCATTTCAAGTTATAATCTAAAATCACATTTTAATTACTAAAAATTTTCTTCGAAATTTTATAACTCCTCAAATTTTCGAAAAAATTTCACCAACGTCTCCTTTACGCAGCTAGGTCAGAACAACTACAAAACACCACTACAGGCTTAAATCATCAAAAGAAAACAAAAGCCAAGTGGCCCAATCACAAAACCATCAAATTTAACGACAATTTAAACATATACCTTTTTGTCGGGCAATCAATTTTTACTTTTGAAAACGAAGACGTCAATTTGGCCTTTTCTTTTAATTACCTATACCTTACTTACCAATAGTATACAATCATACAATTCAAATCATTTTATTTAGCATTTTAATTTTTCAATATTTATTTCACCAAACCCCATACGATGTGCATATATCATATGTATGCAATATCAACTCTGGTTGCTCAATCGATCACAAAATTTCACTTTCGAACTAGTATCGTTCACACGACTCTCTAGTGCGGTCTCAGATTTGGTTTCGTGATTAAATCCGTCATTCTCCTTGCATAGTCGTATACTATGATAGAATATCTCATAATTAATCAAAAATCCATACCCAAGGTTCACCGTCGAAAGTCGAGTGAAAAATTCTAACATGGATCGATATATACTATCTCGAAGTTTAATGCTCGAATATGGATCAAATCATCATGCAAATAAAATAATATACGTATAACTTACATATTTATATCAATTGATTCTTAGCTATATCGAATTCTTTATATTCACATTTACTTTGTTTCCATTTACTTATTCACAGCTATCATTTTACACAGCTTGTAACGACCCAGAATTTTTGTTAATTAAAATTTGTATATTTAATTGATTTTAAAATATTAATAAGTGAAATTTATAAGTCGAATAATTTTATTTCGAATAATTGGATCTAATTGGATAATTAAATCGATAATTTAATATGTTAAATTTCTGAAATAATTGAAAATTGGGTTAAATATGATTGAAAATGATTGTAAAATTTTATTTTATCATATTGGACTCATAATGATATTATAGAACTTTTGAAATTGAATTTAAAGTTAATTTGTGAAAATTGAATATTTTAATATTTAATTGACGAGTTAAAATAGCCATTTTTCAAACAGCCTCAGATTTCGACGAAACCAGTTTCATCGGATCCGTAATGTGATATTATTGTACGATTTTAAATTTCAAGTCAATTGGATTTACCGTTTGTCCGGGACAAGCCAAAATGCCTAGAAAATACGTTTAATCGGTTTAATTTAAAATCGATCGTTTATTGCCGTAACTCGCATAGATGATCGAATTGGCCTCCGAAACACATTCCATTGTGTTCGGAATGCAGAGTAAACCTTAGAAACGCCAACCGGCACGCTTCGTTTGGAGTTTGGAAAATTTCGATGAATAGTAAATTGGGAAATTTTCTATAAAAGGACGTTCTATTCTCTCACTTGCAAACAAAGAAACCCTAGCTAGGGCAAATGCTTCAGCCGCCGGCCCTAACTCGTTAATGGCTGAGAATTCGTTTCATTCTCCTCCCATTTTCTTCCAATCTACAAACAATTTCGCGAATCCTCCAACTAGAAAAACGTAGAGAGCATCGATATCTCTCTATCCAACGGTAGAGATCTGAAATGGCTGAGTGTGGAGGCTTCAAATGGCTCGCGTTTAGGCCGGTTTTGGGAAAGTTTTTCGAGTCAAGATGGTGGCCGAGCTCGCTAGGGTTGCAGGCATGGGTAGCCGAGGTTATGGGCATTCACATGGAAGTTGCTGATCGTGGTGGAAGTCAACGATGAGGTCACAAAAATTCAAAATATGGTGGCGGCTATGGGTGTATTCTTGCGCGTCATTCACCTGGGAAGGAGATGAACGTGAGTGGCTTGATCTAGGGTTAGTAAATGGACGGCTGCGATTTGGTTTGGGTTGGAAAATAAAATTTAATTGTAAATTTGATAATATTAAAATCGTGTAATGTTTGAAATGCTATAGCATTTTGCTACGAGGTCGAAAACGCATGAAACCAGTTGCGTTGGAATTGTATTGACGAGCACTACGCAATGGAGCTGGTTTGGAATCATTTGGAGCTAGTGAGAATTTCGGGTAAAAAATTAAACGCGTGTTTAATATTATTCGAAATAAAACGCGGAAACTGAATTGAAATCGAGATGAGAACTTCTCACTCAATCGAATTGTTTCGATTTAAATTTTAAATAGTTAGATTTAAAATTATTGATTGTATGTTGAATGATGATTGTTATATATTGATTGTTAAAATAGACATTATGCGCCGTTAGTAAGCGGATGTTATTTATTAAAAACATATACCGCGATAATTCCATCTTGATTGGAATTGGTTTTATATATGTACTTGGAGTTCATTTTCCCGCATTATATAGCGGATGAGACCCTATTGCGCCGTCTATTAGGCGGATAATATTTTTATAAATCCCATATACCGCGATATTCCGTACTGGAACGGAATTGGTATTGTGCTAATGTTTGTGGATGTAGGGAAACAGGTTGGAGGGATCCAGCTGGATTCCTCACCAGTATTTATTTGATTACAGATATTTTGATATTTGTTGATTATCATATGATGATATATGATGTTTGTTGTCGTGATTGACTATCGGGTGCTGTTGCATCACCGGATCCCTTTTTTAAAGTTGAAAATTAATGATTTTGATTTTAAAAGGATTTTTAAAATGATTTTTCAAAGTATACGTTTTATTAAATTTTTGAATTGATTCATTTTAAATAATTAAAAATTTTTATGTTATAAAAATTAAGATTTTTGTGAAATATAACCAAAAGGTGATTTTTAAAATAAATAGATTTATAAAATAGTTAAATTTGGATTTTTGAATTATTATAAAGGATGTATATAAAATATTTTTAACATTGATATTTATAATATATATATATATATATAATATTGGAATTATAAAATGAGTTTATTAAGTGTTAAAATGAAGTATAAAATGGATTTCATTAAAAATTATAGATTTATAAATTATGAAATTTTAAAATGAATAGATTTTCATAAAATAAAATATTATAAGTAATTACTTATAAATTAGATTTTTGGTATAAAATTGAGTTATACATTAAATTGGTTTATAAAAAGGGAATTTTATAAATCGAAGTTTATAAATAGAAATGGAATTTATAGACATTGTTTATAAATTCGAAATCAATGGAATTTGATAAATTGAATATAGAAATTTATTAAAGGAAGTATATTCGCGACTTTGGATAGCGAATTATTCTTTATGTAAAATGCGTAGAAATGTTGAGATTTGGTTAGTGAAGTATATTCACAATTTTGGACAGTGAATATATTATTAAATAAAATGGTTATTTTTGGGAAAGCTTATTATAAAATGAAGTTAATTATTCTAAAAAGATGTTTTAAAATGTATTATGAATCGAATACATAGATTTCAACATTCATTGTTGAAGTAGACGTCTTCGAGAAATAAGGAAATGGTGGACTATAACACTGTTGTTATAGTAAATGATTTCCGATAGGAAATGTTTTGTGTAGTATTGGGATTTATATATCTATTTTAATTTCGAATCCCTATACTAGTGATTTTGGGTCGTCGTAACGATGTTTTACGCAACATTTGTTTTGGCCCAAATAAATATTTTAAGAGAATGATTTCCTTAAAGAATGAAATATATACTTAATTTAGATTTAAGTATATTAAATATTTTCAAAATGTTGAAAATAAATAGATTGGTGAACTACTTATTATTAAATAAGTATGGAAATGTTTTTCCAATATGAAGTGAATGTTTGAGATTTTATCTTTTAAAGATAAATTAAAAATGAATATTAGAAATCGATTTAAAAATCGTATATTCATAGATATTTTGGAATTGTAAATTCACTATGGAATTTATAAAAGAAAGGGAAATTTGTTTAAAAATAAACGTTGATTTATTTTTGAAGTGTGGGAATAAATTTACGGATTTGGAATGTAAATATAAAGTAAATCGGTAAGGATTTATTTAATTGGTTTAAATGAACCATTTTGAAATGAAAGTATTTCCGTGTAAGGAAAATGACTGAAATTTATTTTCAAAAGTGGTAAAGGTGAAAAGTGATTTGAAAATTTGTTTTCAAAAGGTTGAAGTGTGGAAATTATATATCTAGTAAAGATATTTTGGAAAGTAAATAATTTGGGAAATTATTTGGAATTTGGTGATGTTGAACACACCTATTGATAGTTAAATAATCCGACTATCAATATTTACCTTTAAATAGGTATTTGTTGTGATTGCTTGAATTTGAATGCCACACTTATTTTTGAATAAGCGCTCACTATTCGGTTAGCCGAGAAAGGACCTTGGGGTCGTATAACCCATTCCGAATATGTGATACGTCGTTATGGATTGCATTTGATGACCGGTGTTAAAGACCGGATATTTGTGAAAACGGAAGGATTACCGTCGAATATTTCTACATCGGCTGATTTCCGATATAGAAATTTATTACCCTTTGTGATGTGAAGTCCGGTCGTGATTAGTGAATATCTGGATTGCAAGGACTTCTTTGTAAGTGCCTTCGGTTTTGTTCGATCCCGGAACGGACTTGTATGGATGCGTGTCTGACGTTACAATTTGAGATGTAAAGCTGGTTTCTATCAAATATTTTCCCGTTGGTGGCGGAGAATTTATTCTCTTAGCTTAACACCCTAGAGGCTATGTAGTTGATGGTTACTAGTGATACATTCCCAAATTGGTAATGTGGCATACGAAGTGCTGTTGAGCATTGTGATCAAAGCACATCTTTTATATAAAGCGTGGCTTTGTGGACAAGACTTCGTCGGACCTCACACCCCGGAAATGGTCAAAACAGGAAGGATGCAGCAAGGTTATTAGGGGGTAGCTTCCCTTTAGTGTATGTCATTCCTTCTGGATAGAGGTGGTATCATGGTATGGAGACCAGATACTTAACCTATGTTGTTGCTGCAAATTTATTGCTTTGTGGTTTTTGGAAATCGAGGATCCTCGGATATAGATCGGTTACGATCGGGGAATGACATATTCGTGTCAGTAGTTACCCAGTTAGGGGTAACCCGGCCTTGTGTTGGCAGAGATCCGGTTAGGTTCTCGGGTCGTCTTTCCAGAGGCGTACCCATGTGGCAATGGGAAGTTCCTTTGCCTGACCATTTGTTGGAAATCCAAAGAAAGAATACGAACCCTGTACGGTTTTAGTTGTATAATCTGCCATGCACTGTGGCGGTAACCTGCTATTGAACATGGTAGCTATAGAAGGCATAAGTGCGAAATGTCTATGTTGGCTAAGATTTATATCTTTACTTTCGAAATGATTTTTCCTACACTATGCACTAGTAATAATATCAAATGTTTCTTTTTAATGCGTATCAAGCATCTTTGACTACCATAAGGAGAAATCTCCTCCGATTCTGCGTTTGCATTATGTGTGTGTGCGGGAGGCCTTATGGTAGTCTCATTTTCAAAAAAAAGCATTGCGAATCTATTTTAAAAATTATCCTGTACTTTGTTTTAAAAAAATAAACTGTTTTAGTTCTTGCACCAGTCACATGACTGACTCGGAGTTTATTGTTTTCCTTCCTAAACTTTGGGCGACCACTAATTTCCACACGCGCAGTCAAGAGTCAGGTTTATTAGGATATTCTAGAATTCAGGAGTAGCAGGAGGCAAGCTGGATGGCATGGCGTATTCACTAGTATACAGTATTTCTTTTCTGCTGTTTGTTGTTGTTTGTTGTTGTACACTCTGATGATGTAATGTAATGTGATATGATGTAATGTAATAACTCATATAGTTCTTTGTTTAAAGATTATTCATTTATCTATTATATGTTGTTCCGCTGCGATTGTGAGATTCTGATATTGTTCTGTTGTTTCTTTCTGTTCTGTTCTATCTTTTTCTTTCTTCTTCTATCTTCTACCTCTTCTTTAACCCTAACTGTACGGTTTTCCGGCCTTCGATTGCTCGGCAGTTGATACAGTGGATGTATTGATGTCGATTTTCGAGCGTTGAAAAATCGCAACGTTACACAACTTTTATTTAATCTTCATTCAAATATTAACTTAGTATATTCCTTTCCTTACTAATCTCACTTGAGAATCTACTTCACAAGATTTTCTTAAGTTTAAAAACATTTTATGCAAAATCTTATGGTTAATACTATTTTCCTTACTTAAATCTATATCCATTTTACATCAATCAATTCTATTTCCAAAATTTAGTTTATTTACTCAACCTCAAACTAAATTTTCAATTTCACTTTATTTAACATAATTCAAGTTAGACCCCATTCCAATATTCAATTCCATTTTCTTAATAATTATATTAATTAGCTCATTCACACATTTATTTCCAATCTTGATAAATTCTATTTTCAATGGTTATTTCATTTAGCCTACTTAGGCTAGAATTTCAAAATTCTCTTTATTTAACTTATTCAAGTTAATTTCCATTCCAAATCAAATTTCAAACTTTATAAGTTATCAAACTTATTCATATTCCATAAAACATTTTAAATAAGATCCCAGAGTTTATAACATCTTGTTCTAAGTTTTTCAAACCACTTTTGAAATCATATATACGCATACACAAAATCCCTTGGCATATCAAATCATTCTGTGAATTTCAAACAAAACCCATTTTCGAAAACAAAAATCTCATAGTAGCCCGAAGTTAGCAGTCCATCTCTTAGAAACTCGAAAATGAACACCGATGATGTCGCGGTCATCATCAGAATTATTTTCCCGAGACAGTATTGAGTTGACTGCTTTTATTCCTTTGAAATCCATTTTAAATATTTGCAATTCAAAAACATTCTCCAAATAATACCATTAATACCATTATTATTTTCCAAGACTTTGAAAAACATTAAAAACCAATGGGAAATTATATTCCTAAATTTCCGACTTTTAGATCCTCTATAATTCATTTTTATAAACCATATCAATTTTTAAATCACATTTACAAAACCATATTTACAAATTCCATTTTTTTATATGAATTATTTTATTTACTTTTGATTATAATATCAGTTTTAATCAATCACCACAACAACAAATGATAATAGTTTAATATTATCATTTCCTAACAACTAAGCACACCATATACAACTATAATAATTTATGAAAGATTATTTCTTCATATATAAAATATTCTGGGTAAATTATCGCATTTACCCCATTTCAAAACAATACCATGTCGAATTGCTCTGTTCAAGTGTTTAGGGACCCTTATCAATAACGTTAATAACTCGTATTGACCAGAATCCATAAGCCACTCAATAGATCAACCAACACAGTATAAAATAGTTTTATACTCACTAACAAATACATGCTCTTATCTATTAACACACACAAACTCATTCCGAGGTGCTACTGACTCTATCTCTAATGAGTTACCCCATCAAAGCCACGGTTCTAGCTTAACCTTCAGCTCTGATACCAAATATCTCGTCCTGAAATTTTCGACACCCGAAAATCGACATCAGTACGTTCACTTTACAACATGCCGAGCAATCGAATGCTGGAAATGCCAGATCATTAGGGAAAAATAAGAATGAGGTAGAAGAAGAAAACAGAAACAACAACACAAAATCTCATAATCACAGTGGAATATATATAATAGATAATAACATGTCTTTTACAAAAAGAGCTATAAAACATTACTTATACTACATTATCAGAGTACAATAAATCGATAACTCGACATTAGATGGTTATATAACTAGTCCTCACAACTTCTGAATATACAGCCTACAATACACAGCGGAATAAAATCAAATACATGTAATACATCTTCATCATCCAGCTCGTCTCCTAAGATCCATAACATCCTATCTTGTATCTGCAATACTCGGTCTGACCCGAGCATTATAATAAAATAACACCCGAATCAGTATGGAAAACCAGCGTGAAAAAACGCACTCACTTTGAATTATTGAAGTTATCAAAATCCTTTGAAAAACGAAGATATCTCGTATAATCACGCCACACATAAACACGATAGGTTTTTACCTTACGATAACCAAAACATTTTATATCAAATCATCTGATATCATAATAGTGTTTAGGTACAAATACTTATTCAAATAACTGAAATTGTTACATTAATTAAATTCCAGCATACTAGGCTCTACAACCAAAACCGTAAAGGCACGTATTGGAGAATGAATTCCATATGAATGACTAGGCACTGGGGTACCACCTGTCATAGTACACATCTAGAAAAATGTACCCAGGACCATGCCGGGATCCCCTGCAACACAAGACCGGACTACCCCTAACCTGGATAGACCAAATATGCTATCATCCCGGATGTTCCTACCCTTTCCGAGTTCTCCCGCCCACCATAGTAATAATATCCGAGGGTATCTAGAAAGGTGATAAGCATACCCTAATTGGGTGCGACCCACTTAGCCTTGCTGCATCTCCTTTGATTTTAAGTCATTCTTGGTTGATGAGGCTTGAGGCTACGATTACCTTTTAAGGGATTTTCATTTAGAATGCTCATTGTCCCCCAATGACAACGTACCGATAGCATTTATCCATACAAGTCCGTTCTGGGTCTGAAAGAAACCGAAGGCACTATTCCTACTACATCCATTTTGGAATCGTCCTTAGGATTAGTTGCGATTAGCCCTTGCACTTTACTACTCCATCTTCGCCTCCATGCTCTTGTTTTCACTTCAAAAACATACTCGTTGGATCAAAGTGGTTTTTGGATAACTTATCTGATCCCGGTCTCTTCAAAACAACTTTCAATATTTTCGGTAAACTCAACCCCGGTTCTTTAGAAAATAAACAGACGAAAATAAGGTTATAGATCACCTCCTAACCGTTAGTGGACGGATTTCCTTATCATCGTATCCTAGAAGAATGAAATGGGTTTATATGTATAGTATAGCACCTTCCGACGGTAATTGTATCGTATAATTCCCGTATTTCTCCTAGATAATCCCAGAATTATATTTTGGGTCCAAATTTGATAGTCGGTTATTTGACTATCAAATAAACAATCATCCAATCAAAGACTCCATTTTCCACTGAAAACACTAAGTCTCATTTTATTTGATTTTAAATAATTAAATCTCTTTGTTAAAAGGTATGTATTTATCTTATCGGAGTAAGCACATTCACTAACAATTCTTTTCAAAATATTTGAAAACTTTTTAAAATAACCATGTGATGTACCACGCGGTATCCACTATGGATTCATGGCTAAATGATTACGTCCTTATTCCAGAGAAATCAAACTTAACTACATGCAATCACCGCCGCCGATTACGCTATGAAAGTATTCCATTACTTTACGAAAACTTTCTTAAATAATTTTCAAAATAATACTTATAAAGTTCTTATATAAATTTCCAAGTTTATTTTAGGCAAATACTCTTTTATAAAAGTTATTATATAAAATAATATTAATATTTAATAATTTATCTTTTAAAATAATCATACCGATTAATTCTTTAATAATAATTAACTTAATATCAACTCATTATAACTAACATAATTAACAATTAAATATACTTTAAACAATTTAAAACAATTACATACTTTTGAAACAATGATTAATTTAGATTTATTAATAAGACTCTAGTCGATTTATAAAACTTGTTTATAAACTTATAACCCCTTTGAAAAATTCAAAAATATTTAAATAACCGGTTTTCTGGAATATTTTTAACTGCTTTTAGATTTCCTAGTTTAATAATTTAAATCCTCTTTTAAACAACCTCAACTTATCAACAAAATATGTATTCCAATCACAATATAACCTGTCTAATATTTATAAATCTCCCTAGATTTATCACTGATTGATTTACGTCCCAATTTCATAAATCCCTTTTTTCACATTTCTAACAAAATCTATAATTTATTTTTAAGCTGATTTACCCATCTCATTATAAATCCTTCCCGTGAACTTATATCATTGATTTATCCACTGATAATCACTTCAATTTATTTATAAACCTTGTTTATAAATCTCATAGTCTTATATCCCGTTTACAACAGTTTCACCATAATTAATCGATTATAAATCTATTTCTAAATTGAATTATTTTTAAACCAATTTCTCAAAAAAGAACCTATCTATGTCCCAAACCCCACAAAATTCCGATCCCACTTCCCTTTCGTAATTTAAATTCTTATTTAATATCTAGTATAACTATTTTATATTTTGTTTTTCAAATTTCCTTTTTGTTTTCCTAACTCATTAAAATCTCGGTTTTTAAAATAAATCCTTTTACACTTAACAAATATCGCTTAAGTTTTATTATTTAAAGTCCTTTCATTTACATTGTTCCAAAATCTCTATTTTAACACCACGGAATATTTAAGTATAAGTCAACCATTTATTTTATCCCAATATATTTTCTTAATTAATCTAAATTTCAATATAAATACTTCACTTCCAGAATCCATTTTTAAATTTCCTTTTTAAAATTCAATATTCATATTCATGGTGTTTTAAAATACAAAAAACCCAGATCAATGCTACCGTAGCAACCAATAAATTCAATCACACAATGATCTATCATAGATTTCTCAAACAAATCATATATCAATATATATATATATATATATATATATATCTGTGTGTGTGTGTGTGAAATTTAATTCAACATTTTTTAGGAATCCAATTGAATCCCTCCAACATGTTTCCCCGCATCCACAGATGTTAGCACAATCTAAAAATGCCAATCCCACTTTACGGAGGATGTCACGGTATATAGGATCGTCCGCTATTGTGCAGGGTGCATAAGGTCTCATCCGCTATACATATGCGGGAAAATCACTCCTACTACTAATATATATATATATATATATATATATATATATATATATATATATATATATAATAACATCCAACTGATAAAAATTATCAAATTTAACCAGGCATCCAATAATTAATTTTAAACTACTTAAAATTAACTAGTATTCCAAAATTGAGTGAGATTAACTCATAATATTTCATGTCGCTTTCTCATTCCGGTTCCAATTTAATTTGAATGCGTTTGAAATTATCTGAAAATTTTGCCAGCTCAGATCTTGACCATTCCAATTACATATCGATGGATTCGCCAATACGAATCCAACGCGACTGGTCGTGTTGATTTCAGACCTAAAACGAGTGAGATATTTGGTTTATACGATTTACAAATTAAATAACAATATATATATATATATATAACTAAATTTTAAAATTCGATTTTTTTATGCCCATCTCGAAATCTCGGCCCAAACACTGTGTTATTCCTTCCATCCCCAATGCAAACGCCTATAGCTCACTTGTGCATGCCGCTGCACTGACACGCCTCCACACCTCACCGTTCGACCAACGACCACCCCCATCATTCCCCTCACTAAAAATCGCTACTACCCAAACCAATCTCCCTAACCTCAGCTTTACCATGTGAATTGCGACAGCATTGACCCCTCAGGTGATGCCTCGTCACTTGCATACGAACCCATGCCTCGGCCTATAGCCCACGGAGCACTACTGCACGCCCCTCGCATCCACCTCCACTGCCTGACACTCTTGAGACCACTACCATACGAACCCATGCCAGTTGCCATCACTTCTCAACATCGCGGCAAATATTACACCCTGCTTCAAACCCAAAATCGAAGCCGTACCCCTCTAGATCATTACAGATCAACACATAGATCCTAGTCAAGATTTTATTTAGAGATTGAATTGGTGATTTTTTTATTCGGCTGTACTGTTGAAATTTTTTTAAAAGGAAGAAGATGGACTGTTTGGATGCGGGAGGGGCGTGATTTTTAAAAAAAAGGTAAGTGTATTTCGCAAGGCATGGGTACAGTGATTTTGAAAAGAAGAAAAAGACAATGTGAATAATTTTGACTAGTCAACATATAAATATAAGTTTTTTATTTAAATTTCAAATCGTCTCGTTTTCGTAGCTTAAAATCTCAAACCCCTATCAGGCATGTTGCTAGGCCTTTATAATGTTATACCCCTATTCCGAATGTAGTGGAAAAGGTTTTGAGTCCTAATTCAATCGTATGGAGAAGATAGCCTTTTGGACCCAATTATTATATTAAATTTTCGATAAAAATTTTGGTGCATTTAAATCCTGTACGACCAAACGATAACTCCAAACATTATGAAATTTGAAATTCGATAATAATATATGATTATGGTTCTAATGGAACTGGTTCCACTGAATTCCGTGACTGTTCCTCGGAAGGCTATTTTCATATGTTAACTCAAATGATATATCTTCAAAACTAAACAAATCACTTCTAAATTCAATTTAAAAAGTTTTATTATCTTCGTTATTATAAATGTAAATTTTATAAGCCTTTAAATTATTTTTATCAAACTTAAAACTCAAGATTAAATATTTTAACCAATTTTTCAATTATTAAATTCAATAATTAGTTTATCCAACAAATTGTTATATTAGAAATTCAACTTAAAAATTAACCTTTAAATATTTAAAATCAATTAAATATTCCAATTTCAAATAACCAAAATTCTAGGTCGTTATAATAAATTTAAATCAAACTTACATATTAAAGTTTAATTTTATTTAAATTTGAAAATATTCATTTAATCATCTTTAATTATATCAAGTTATAAAATCATACCTTCAAATTCCAAAATCAATAAGTTTCAAATAAATCCTTATTTAAATTCTATTATTGACCAATTTAGATTATAAATCAATTTCAATTTACCTTTCCAACTTTAATTTATTAAAGTTATTAAAATATAATTTTAAAATATTAATGTAAATTTATAATAAGTTTTTTAGGAATATTATATATATTAGTTAAATTAAATTTTATAAAATTAGATTAAATTAAACCTTTTTATTTAAATCTATTTAAATCTTATTTTATATATTTAAAAATAATAAAATTATAAGTAAAATTTTATAATTTACACTGTTAAACTTAACTTATAATTTTAAAATTTTTGAAACACAAAATTTTAAAATCTAAATTAATACACTATAAAATTGAAAATAAAGTCCTTATTTCCTGTATTTATAATCAAAACACATATATTTTCTTTCTCAAAAATTTGAAGTCATTTAAAAGTTGACCAACGGTGTCCATATATAATTTTCTATTCTACGGTCAAGTGATACGGATATTTATCATTCTAATCCATAGTAATTTTAAATTTATCGGTTTATATCATTTCAACCCGCAATTCCAAAATTTCAGAATCAGTAAAATCGCTTGGGTTTATCATTTCAACCCATAACGATTTTTCATTATCTATAAGATCGCTTGGGTTTATCATTTCAACCCATAATGATTTTCCATAATCTATAAGATCGTTCGGGTATGTATCATTTCAACCCAAAGGGATTTCTAAGCTAACCGGGAACTTGTAGAGTGAGAACAATATTTCAGTTTCAAACATATATAATCATTAAAAAAATTAAACTTAATATTTATTTAACCTGTTCTGGTGTCAATTTACATAAGTGATCAGATTTAAACTATCAACATATCATATCAACGATTACATTACGAATCAATACAAATTAACCACATAGTTAATATCATTTCATGTGAATTTTATTTACTAAACAGATGGATGTTAATCATGAATGATCGCTCACCTTCGTGGCTAGAGAATAACAGAATTGAGAAGCAACAGACATGGATATGCACACAGATACATGCATGACAAGTCAAAGAGCCTCGATAAGCAAAGAGCAGATTTAGCACGATAATTGGATGGAAATAAATATATATATACATGTGTATCATATATATCTACATATTTGTTTTTATTTAAATATAAATTTGTTTTTATTTAAATATTGAAGGAAAAATTATATATATGTGTGGCATATATAACTTTTCAGCTAACAATCATATATAGGCAGCATATATGCAATATATACTTTCACTAGCAATATATACTAGCAATAAGATGGATGCACAAAACACACACACACACAAATATATATATATATATATACACACACATATATAACCTTCAGCTAATATATATATATATATATATATATATATATATATATATATATATATCAGTGTGTGTTTCATAAACCAGATGGCTTGAGTATACACAACATGTATGTGCAACACATACAAACAATATATGTGCACGACAGTAAGAAGATCTGTGCAGCATACATAAGTACGTACATACATACATACATACATATAACTTCTGACATGATGTATATATAATCATATAAATAACTCCGCATATATAATTGTTTCATAAAAAACACAGGAAAGGTTCAGATTGGCTATAAGAAAGATGATCGAGGTGGAACGGTCAGGCTTGGGGTCGGCTACTGGTGGTGGTAGGGCGGGTTTTCTTATCAGGTGGGTTGTGGAGAAAATGGTACACGGTAAAGGTTGTTGACTTGGTCTGACTTTGGGTCTAGAGGAATGGTGGATCGGGCTGAGCTTGGGGTCGGTCAGGGGTTGCTCGATTGGAGGTGGTTGTCTCGGAGGGTATCGGGTCGGTGGATGGTTGTGGTGGGTTGACGGTGATGTTGTGGCTTTGGTGGAGTGGAGTTCGGCCATGGAATTTGGCGTTCAGGGTGGTGCTCGGGTGTGCTTGGCGTCGGTCAGGAGTTTGACCAGAGGGATGCTTCGAGTTTGAGGATGGGTTGCTTTGAGTTATGCGGTGGTGGAAAGTGATATGGTGTGAGGGAAAAATGAAAGCTGAGCACGGAGGAAAATGGAGGAAGGCACGAGCATAATCTCGGGGAAGAAGAGTAGCGAGACAAGTTTTAGAAACGAAGACAAATCAGCTTACCTCTCTTTTTTTTTTATTTTTTTCTCAGAGAATTAGCAAGTGAGAGAGGCAAGAAAATATGGGAATGAAAGGACAACAACTTTATAACCAAATAGGAATAGCAAAAGTCAGACGTTGTTCTAGAAAATTATTAATAGTAAAAGACTATTGGTATCACACGGTTGGCAATTGAAAAGGAAAACGAAACAAAAAAATCAAATACGGAAACGATGCAGAAAATTGTTTTATTGATTTCGCCGCGTATCGGATATCGAAATGCACGGATGAATATACTACAGAGGTCAGCACGATGAGACGAAAGAATGGTACATAGATATTAGATATTCGACCAAGCTATCAAAACTTAATTTTTTGCTGCTGAATAATGCTGCTAAAATGCCAAAAATAAGATAAACGGGGCAATAGCAGTTTAAAATTGGCAACACGAATTACGATGTCGCAGTCAGAAAATGATTTACATTTTTATTGTATAAAAATATTTAGGTTTCGAAAATATTTAATTTTCATCTAATTCAACTATTTTTAATTGAAATTTCACGATTGACAAACTTTCAAATAAAAATTCACTATTTTCTATGTTTAAACATACGTATTATAAATATAAAATTTTCTTTTCAAAATTTTACTGTTTAAATTTCAAGAAAAATTTAGCTAATTTAATTATTAAAACCGTTAAAATTTTTGAATCGTTACACTCACCCCACTCAAAACTTTTCGTCCCCGAAAAGGAACGAGATATGAGAGGAGAAACAAAAATAAAATAAGATAGATCAAATAAATGATAACAGAGTCAAATAAATCAGGATTCGAAGAATGCATGGATTCCTCAGTCTTCAAGGTGCAATCCTAATCATCTATACTCCACTGTACCTTGACTAGACTGACAAATTTCTTTTGAAGCTGCTTCTTACCTCTATCGACAATACGAAGTGGCTTCCTCTCAATAATGAGATTTGGCTCGACATTAAAATTCTCTAACAGAGTAGGCTGGACAATCAAGAATGGAACATGGAGATACTTGCGAAGGTGAGATATGTGAAACACGTTGTGCACACCCGATAACTTCTCCAGTAAGTCAACTCTATAAGCCAAAGGACCAACTCTTTCCAGAATGCAGAAAGGACCAATGAATCTAGGGGATAGCTTCCCTCTCCAGCTAAAAGGAACCACATTCTTCAGCGACGAGATCTTAAGGGAGACCTGATCACCTAATCAAAATTCCAAATCCCTTCTACGCCTATCAACATTCTTCTTCTGCCTATCCTAAGCAATCCTCATCTTCGTCCTAATCTCCTCGAGCTTCTCAGATGCTTCCAGAATCATTCAAGTCCAAGAACCAAACGATCACCGGATTCAATCCAACAAGATGGAGATTTGCAAGATCGTCGTATAGAGCGGCAAACTGAGACACCTTGATACTTGCCCAAATTCAAAAGAATGGGAGTAATTGATTGAAGCTTAAGATGATTCAAAATTCAAAAGAAATTTATACCTGATAACTATTATTATAGGTGAATTCAACGAGATGGAGATGATCTTCCGAAGATCCTCCATAGTAAAGAACACAGGCACGAAGAAGATCTTCTAGAATCTGATTCAACCGTTTTGTCTGACCATTTCTCTGTGGATGGTAAGCAGTACTAAGGTTCAAATGAGTACCCAATGCTTCTTGAAAAGCTTTCCAGAACTGGCTGGAAAAGATAGGATCATGATCACAAACAATGCTAGAAGGAACACCATGGAGGTGGACAATCTCTCTCATATAAATCTCAACTAAGCTCGAAGCAGTTCGATTCGACTTGACCAGAATAAAATGGGCGGACTTAGTCAATCTATCGACACCTACCCAAATACTCTCATTACCCCTTCTAGTCCTTGGTAAACCATCAATAAAATCCATAAAAACCTGATCCCACTTCCAAATGGGAATCTTAAGGGGTTGCAACAATTTGGCAGTCTTTTGGTGATCAACCTTGACCTTTTGACCACTGGCACATCTATTGACATAGATAGAGATATCCCGCTTCATAACAGTCCACCAATAAAACCTCTTCATATTCTGAAACATCTTCGTAACCGCTGGATGGATAAAGAGTCTGGACTGATGATTCTCCCTAAGAACCTCTTTCCCCAATCCGTTGACATTGGGAAGAAAAATTGGGTTATTAATCCTCAAAACTCCATTCTGATCAATCTGTGCTCCTAGCTCACTCTGGTCATCACCCTCCCTATTCTAGATATTCTCCTTCATAAGCTTAAGCATCTCATCCTCATCCTACTTCGCTGCAATATGATCCATAAGAGTTGGAGAAGCTATAATCTGAAACAACATAGCTCGCTCACGACTTAAGGCATTGGCAACAACATTGGATTTCCCAGGAGTGTAGTTGATGTCGAGGTCATAAGATGCTAAGAACTCAAGCCATCTAACCTGCCTTTGGTTTAAATACTTCTGGGTGAAATTATACTTAAGAGATTGATGATCAAAAAAGAGATCAAACTTAGTTCCCAAAAGGTGGTGCCTCCTTAACTTCAAAGCAAACACAACAGTAAGCAATTCCAAATCATGAGTGGCATAGTTGGCTTCGTGGGGCTTCAACTACGGACTAGAATAACCAATGACCTTCCCTTCTTGCATCAAAACAACACCCAAATCTTTACGACTAGTAACGGTATAAATCGATAATCCTTCACTCCCATTCGGAACGGTGAGAACGGGAGCAGAGGTAGGCTTTTGCTTCAACTCATTAAATGTGGCTTCACACTTATCATTCCAAACAAACTTATTAACGAATCAAAGCAGTAAGAGGTGCAGCTATGTGGGTAAAATTCTCGATGAATCTTTGATAATAACCGGTAAGGCCCAAAAAGCTACGAATATCGGATGGAGTCTTAGGAGTCTCCAAATCCTAGAGAATAGAATAAGGTGGATAAGTTCAAAGATAGATAAGGTAATTAAATTTCAAAAGAGAAAAGGTGGATAGACTTACATTAATCGTGATGACCTTAACCGGGTCAACTAAGACTCCATTTTATGAAATAATATGACCAAGGAATCTAACTTCATCTTTTCAAAATGGCATTTAGAAAATTTTACTTTCAACCGATGTTTTCCAAGAGTTTGGAGAACATAGCTCAAATGTGACTCATGCTCCTTCTCTAACTTAGAAAAGAAAAGAATATCATCAACAAAAACTAGAACAAACTTGTTGAGGACATCGCGGAAAACGCGATTCATATGATCGACGAGGAAGGCAGGATCATTGGTTAATCCAAAAGGCATGACTAACCATTCATAGAAACCATTCTTTGTTTGAAAAGCAGTCTTGGAAATGCTCTCCTCAGCTACAAAAAGATGGTGAAAACTAGTAGCAAGATTAAGCTGAGAAAATAATTTAGCTTCGTAAAGCTGATGAAACATAACATTGATATGAGGCATATGATATCGGTTCTTGAGAGTAAGCTTGTTCAGCTCTTTGTAATCAATACACATCCTCAAAGAACCATCAGATTTGGTGGCAAATATCACTGCTGCTCCCCATTCAGAAAAATTCTGCTTAATCAAACCCCTAGAAAACAAATCCTCAATTTGTTCTTCAATTCAACCTTCTCTCTGGGTGCCATCCATCTGGGAGGAGGAACAACTAGTCGGGCATCAGAAATAAGATCGATGCGGAATTTAATTTCCCGCTTTAGAGGAAGAGAAGTGACTTCACCAAAAACATCAGGATAATCCCGAACTACCGGGTGGAGTCAACATCACTAGGCTGAGCATCGAGCGAGAAGATAAAATTGTCTACATAATCCTGAGGCATTCGACATTCAATTACCAAAGGCTCGCCCCAGTCGCTTACCAAGGAAATAGTTTAGGCCTTATATGAAATTACAACATCATACCGCTTTAACCAATCATCTCCAAGTAAAATATCAAGTGCATCTAAACCCAAAATATAGAAATTTTCGGTAAATCTACGCTTCTTGTAAAGGAGTTTCACCCCTTTACAAATCATGCTAAGGTTGGCGGGACCGCTGATGGGATTAGTCACACATAATGATGAAGTCGCCAATTTAGGTTGCAAAATATGCTCAAATTTATTATAGAGATCAACAAATATAAAGCTATGGGATGCACTAGTGTCAAATAGAACATGAACAGAATAGTCATGTAAAGTAAAGGAGCTCTGCAGAGTACCTTAGTTATCACTGGAAGGAGGAGTAGGAGGTGTGAAAGTGGTCATGGAAAAGACTCCAGATGTCTTGCCTCTCTGTTGAGTGGGACATTCCCTCTTGAAATGGCCAGGCTGTAGACAGAGGTGGCAAAGGTTGTTTCTGGTTGCCTGGGCTGGAGTTGGAATAGTAGCTCCGGTAGAGGATGGATAGCTGTTAGCATAATGACCCTTATGGTCACACTTGAAACAAGTAATGGAAGATAGGTCAAGAGATCGCTCCTGAGAAGAAAAACCAAGACCATGAGAATTCTGCAAATTTTTCTTCCGCTGATGGAAATTGAACTTCCTCTTCTTTGAACTGTTGGAACTACCCTGAGATGCTGACATAGCCTGCTTACCCTTGGAATTAGGGTTCTCAATGGCCATACACATAAGAGAAGTGACGGTGCCATGAACATGACTAATTAAGTGGTCATAATACTATGGGCGAGCACCATGAATAAACTTCTCGTTCTTCTTGAGTGAGGTGTTAATCAAGCGGGGACCGAACTTAGATAGCTTATTGAACTACCTCTTATACTCAGCAAAAATCATATCTCCCCGCTCAAGGTCCATGAATGCCCTATACAACTGAGATATCTTGGCTTCGGGCATCCACTTGGCCATAAAAGTATCCCTAAAAAAGGATCCAAGATATGATAAGCTAAAGGAGATAAATTTCAAAGATAGATTCAAAAGAGATAAGCTCGAAAAGGATAACTAAGGATCTCACCTGTACTGCTGCCAAGTAATATTATCCTCGATAGTCTGAGCGATGACAGATTCCCGCCAATCCTAGGTGTACTTTTTTGACTACCAAGTTGCAACCGACGCATCTGAGCATCAGTGATCTCAAGTCCAGTGAAAATCCTCTCTAAACTATTTAGCCATTGTTGAGCCTCGATAATACTCTATACTCCAGTGAACTTGGTACCTCCAACCCGAGAGTACTCCTTACACGGCTGAGTGAGCCTAATAGACTTAACAGGTGGAACAAGATCAACAACATGTGGGAGTAGGGGAAACTGGTGGTGCAGGGGCATTTCCATGACCCATACCACAAACATTTCTACGGTCACTTATCTGGAAGAAACCAGAATTTATTTAGAATCAAGGTAAAGATCAAAATTTCAAAGGAAATCCAACTCAAAGTGAATCTAACTAAGAATTTCAAGCAAGAACAAATATGATTCCGTAATTAATTCAACTCATTCTTGGTATTACTACCCTATCTCTAATGAGTTTTTACTCCATATGCTAAGCATTGCCAAAACCTGGTTCTGATACCTACTGTAACGACCTGTTATTTCGAACCATTCAAATTGACAATAATCCACACATGTTAGACTTGAATCGCTCAAAACAACAGATTGTTGATTTATAATTGGAAAAACTTTGCATATACAGTAAATAAATCAATCATAGAATCACGGACACAGAGTTTTACAACAATAAGCAATGGTATGGATAAATAGTAGTTCATGAAGCTACCACAGAAATAACATAGTCCAAAACAAAATACAACAGAAATCCCAATACATAGAAGTCTCAACAAAAGACAAGTCTGAAACATACAACTGGAAATAATAGAAATATTAGAAAAGCTAAAATAGATAAGATAAATTTTCTAAGCGAAATCTAAGCTCCAAAAGGTGAGTTTCAAAAGCTGTGACACTCAGACTAACCCGAGCATAAAGCAAAACACAAAACACCTGAGTTAGGATTAACATTCTTATGCAAGTAAATCAAACTCAAGTGAAATGCAATAACTTAAAGGATGTTGGGATTCCATCCTTTAAGGATCCGATAAACTATCTGCATACATAGTACAATACACTACATATATAATGTCTAAAGTAAAGTGAAGTATCAAAATAGCGTTAAAGCATTACCCATATCCCCTTTAAAACATTTTAATTTATTCCCATAGCCTATGTAGTACCGTAATTCCTTTGTAAACTGGAGGACTATCAGGGCACTCTATAGGTTCGGTACAAACCAAACTCGTAAAAGGCGCGATAAAGGATGTGAGAAGGCATGCAAGGCAATGCCCAGGGTAGGATACTACCATTTTGCAGATCTGGACTGGTGATAATGCATAGCAGCTACTACCGCCCACCTCAAGACACACTCCTAAATCAAAAGTGTGAATACAATCATCAAATCACAAAAGCAATAGATATAGTTTCGAAGAAGCATGCTCGATCGGAGGTGCGACCTCACTTGGCCCGACATAGCTTCTGTTTTAGTCACATCAAGCTGACTCGCTGGAGTCAGGGTTGCATACATACCTCATATAGACGTTCGCCAAACCATCTTACTTCATTCTGAAATCTGCACCACATGCACAGTTGTTAAAGTGGTTTTCAATATCAGTAGAGAGTATGACAATATCCGATCTCGGTCTCCTTAACAACCTAACGCTTATTTCACACCGTGGCCATTTTATAAAATCACCTTTACAAATATTTAAAATAAAACCTCAAATCATCAATTTAAATCAAAATTATGTATCCACTTCAAATTTATTTATTTTAAAATATTCACTTAACCACTTTTTATAACATTTTATATAAGATCCCAAATTAAATTTAAATCAAAATTACATATTAAATTTTAATTTTATTTAAATTTGAAAATATTCATTTAATCACCTTTAATTATATCAAGTTATAAAATCATACCTTTAAATTTCCAAAATCAGTAAGTTCCAAATAAATCCTTACTTAAATTTTATTATTAACCAATTTAGATTGCAAATCAATTTCAATTTACCTTTCCAACTTTTATTTTTTAAAGTTATTAAAATATAATTTTAAAATATTAATATAAATTTAAAATAAACATTTTAAGAATATTATATATTTTAGTTAAATTAAATTACATAAAATTTGATTAAATTAAACCTTTTTATTTAAGTCTATTTAAATCTTATTTTATATATTTAAAAATGATAAAATTATAAGTAAAATTTTATAATTTTCATTGTTTAACTTAACTTATAATTTTAAAATTCCAAAACAAAAAATTTTAAAATCTAAATTTGTACACATATTAATTTAAAAATAAAATGCTTAATTTATATATCTAAAACCAAAACGCATATATTTTTTTCCCAAAAATTTGAAATCATTTAAAAATAGACCAACGGTGTCCATATATAATTTTCAATCCTACGGTCAAGTGATACAGATATTTATCATTTCAATCTGCAATAATTTTAAATTTATGGGTTTATATCATTTCAACCCGCAATCCCAAAATTTCAAAATCAATAAAATTGCTTGGGTTTATCATTTCAACCCATAACGATTTTCCATAATCTATAAGTTCGTTTGGGTATGTATCATTTCAACCCATAGGGATTTCTAAGCTAACCGGGAACTTGGAGTGAGAACAATATATTAATTTTAGACACATATAATCATTAACAATTTTAAATTTAATATTTATTTAACATGTTCTGGTGTCATTTTACATAAGTGATCAAATTTAAACTCTCAATATATCATATCAACAATTAGGTTACCAATCAATACAAATTAACAACATATTTAATCATCATTTTATGTGAATTTTATTTACTAAACAGATGAATGTTAATCGTGAGTGATCGCTTAGCTTTTAAGGCTAGAGAACAACTAAATTGAGAAGCAACATACATGGATACGCATATGGATATAGGCATGACACATCAAAGAGCTGCGATAAGCAAAGAGCAGATTTAGCACGAGAATTCGATGGAAACAAATATAAATAAATGTGTGATATATATATATATATATATATATTTGTTTTTATATCAATATTGAAGGACCAATTATATATATGTGGCATATATAACTTTTCAGCCAATAATCATATATAGGCAACATATACATTCACTAGCAATGTATACTAGCAATATGATGGTCTGCACAAAACACACACACACATATATATCAATATATATAACCTTCAGCTTATAAATATACCATATATGTATAACTCTGAGCATATATATATATATATATATATATTTGTGTGTGTGTGTGTGTGTAGATGTTTCGTAAACCAAATGGCTTGCGTATACACAGCATGTACATGCAACATACATACAAACAACATATGTACACAGCAGAAGGAGGATATGTGCAACGTACATATATATGTTATATATATATAACTTCTGACATGATGTATATACAATCATATATATAACTCTGGATATATATTTGTTTCAAAAAAACACAGGAAAGGTTCAGATTGGCTGTAGCGAAGATGATCGAGGCTGGACGGTCATGCTTGGGGTCAGCTACAGGTGGTGGTGGGGCAGGTTTGTTGCCCGGTGGATTGTGGAACGGATGGTACAAGGAAGAGAATATTGTCTTGGTCTGACTTCGGGTTAGGAGGGATGGTGGATTGGGCTGAGCTTGGGATCAGTCTGGGTTTGTTCAACTGGAGGTGGCTGTCTCGGAGAGGACCAAGTCAGTGGATTGCTGTAGTGGGTCGACGTTGAGGCCATGGCTTTAGTAGAGTGGAGTTCAGTCATGGAGTTTGGTGTTCAGTGTGGTGCTCAAGTGTGCTTGAGGTCAGTCAAGGGTTAGGCTAGAGGGATGCTTCAGGTTTGAGGATGGGTTGCTTCGAGTTGTGCGGTAGTGGAAAGTGATATAGGGTGAGGGAAAACATGAAAGCTAAGCACGGAGGAAAATGGATTTTCTTCGTGGAAAATGGAGGAAGGCACCAGCATAATCTCGGGAAAGAAGAAGAGTAGCGAGACAAGTTTTAGAAATAAAGTCAAATCAACTTACCTCTCTTTTTTATTTATTTTTTTCTCTCAGAGAATACGCAAGTGAGAGAGGCAAGAAAATATGGGAATTAAAGGACAACAACTTTTAACCAAATAGGAATGTCAAAAGTCAGACGTTGATTCAGAAAATTATTAATAGTAAAAGACTATTGGTATCGCATGGTTGGCAATTGAAAAGGCATGGAAACAATAAACTCAGTTACAGAATCGATACAAATTGTTTTGTTGATTTTGCCTCGTACTGAATACCAAAATGCGCAAATGAATATACTGTGAAGGTCAGCATATCGAGACAAACAGAATGGTACAAAGATGTCAGCAATTCGACCAAGCTATCAAAACTTGATTCTTCGCTCCTGAAAAATGTTGCTAAAACGCCAAAAATAAGATAAATGGGGCTATAGCAGTCTAAAATTGGTGAAACGAATTACAATGTCTCACTTAGAAAATGATTTACATTTTTATTATATAAAAATATTCTTGTTTCGAAAATATTTAATTTTCATCAAATTCAACTGTTTTAATTGAAATTTCACAATTGAACAAACTTTCAAATAAAAATTCACTATTTGCTACGTTTAAACAGACGTATTACACATACCAAAGTTTCGTTTCAAAATTTTATTGTTTAAATTTCAAGAATAGTTAATTTCGTTATTAAAACCGTTAAAATTTCTGGGCCATTACAAAAGTACTACATCGAACAGATTTGCGGCTATACATTTTGACTTTACATTTTCAGATACCAAGTACCATCATAATCGTACCATGGAAATAAATAACTAGATAACTAAGGAGCCGCCTGCTCGATCACCGTCTTCAAAGAGCTCCAATGAAAACTTTCTATTCTTGGACAACTCAAATATAATTGAGTACCCGAGAGTTTAGAGAAAATTAACAACTCGGGTTAGACAACATGTCTGGTATGAGTAAAACTCTGGAAAAAAGGAGTGTATTTAACAATAATATATGGGATCACGCCGCTAACACGGAATGGGTTTTCTCCTGTTTAAACAACAACCAAACATAAGAATTGAAAAGAACAATAGGAAACAAATCCAAACATAGACGATGGGAGAAAATAGTATAAAGATTTAGACTTGAAAGAATGGAAGTTTGAACAAAATCCAAACTGAACAGAATGGATAAAACAAGATAACAATCCAAACTTGATAGAATGGACAAAACCCGTAATTGAATATCGTGAAGAGTGGTTGACTCTTCCCGTTGTAATTGCAGAAAAATAATTTGAAGGTTCAAATCAAATAAGGAAAGTAAAATTTCCGACAAATGAGTAGGAGGTTGCACCCCCCTTGAAGTATACCTCTAGTAATATAATTCTGTAAAGCTCATTTACTTGGTGAAACTTCTCGGAACCCTCCAAGCCAGACCCTGTCAAACCTTACTGAGTATCCGAATATGTCACATCTAATAGCGCTACCGAATCCAATCGAGATGAGATGTGAGAGTATCCTAATGAGAGCAATCCTATATAGCTTGGCCTCCTCTCACACTTTGATTTTTGTCATTTCCAATAAAGGATATCAATGCTCAATGGAACGATAAATTGTCTTAGAATGATGATAATAAAGAAGCTAAAATAACCGACAGCCAAGAAACTAACTATTGAGGATATGAAATGACCATACATGGAAATCAAGTCTTGCATACTTACCATCACTCATCGAATTTAAACTTGTACTATTTCTTGATTAACAGTAATACCGAACAAGTCAAGGTAGTGTTACCCAAAGTCATGTCTCACAATTATTCTTAACTTTTGAAATAGTGACAAGTCTACTTCTTCGACGTTAAGTGCTAATTATACAAATAAATCATTTCCATATAAGTGAATCGCTTTACGAAAATTTATTTAATTCTATAAACGAATCAAACTTTTCCTTTTAAAAACCAGAATTCATACTTGGCTTCATATTAAAAGTATTAGCTTTAAAAAAACTTTGTTGATAAAGTTCCCTAACTTTAAAACATCATTAAAAAGGATTTAATAATTTAAAATATTCTTATTACCTTTATTAATCCACTTAAAACTTCATTGACTAAGTTGACTTAATTAATTTCAATAATTGTTAATTAAAAATGGTAAATCACCTTTTAAAATATCATTAATTAAATTAATCAATAATATTTAAATACAATCAATATAATTAATTAAATAATAACTAATATAATTATTTAAAAGTCATTAATTAATTTAAACTTTATTTGAGGAAAGACTAATTAAGGTTAAACATATTTATTAACATTTAAACGTCAATAATTAAAAGGATTAATTAATTTTAAAAAATATCATTAATTAATATATTAATAAATCTTAGTCCATCATTATCAAAATATTAATTAGCCTTAAACATCATTAAGTAAAATGATTAATTAAATTTAAAACATCATTAACTAAGTAATTAGTTAAATTTTAAAACACATCATTAATACGTTAAGTAGTTAATATTAATCCTAATTAATAACATAATTAGTTAAATTAAAAAATAATTATCAAAATAATTAATTAAATTTGGAATCATTATTATTTCAAAACACTATTATTGTTAAAACTAATCCAAGCATGAAGATGAAACCAAATGATTTCGATAAAAGGTGATTTTTCGAAAGTGTCGGTATAGCGACTATTGTTATACGGACAGTTCGAAAAGAAAGTTTAAAGAATTATAATTACTACCAAACATTACATAGCAAGGGTATAAGCATATATACATGGTGATTAATAATAATACAACATATATATAACATTTCCTAACAATTTTATTAACTTTAGCCACTAACTTCCAAATGCGACAACTTTTTAAACCTTGAACCAAACTAACTACCAAACCATCACTACACACATACAATAAGAATTCATAAGTCAATAATGTGATAATTAAAGTAGTTTAAAAAATTTGTTTGTAAGGGTAAACTTTTACTCACAAAAGTGCAACCGAACTAAGCCAAACTCCTACAACAACTTGCCAACACACAAGCTATACTTCACTCCACTCAAACTCAGGCTTTTGGGCCCTTAAATAGGCTGTTTGGGTTCGACCATGGGCTGTTATGGGCTTGTCCATGATTGAAATGGGGAGCTAAGGTGTTGTTTTGGTAAGTAGAGTGACGTAGTATAAGCTAGTTTTAAGTGGATAGAAGTGGAAAAATATAGTTTTAAGCCATCAACATATAAAAGGAAGCCATGGAAATTTATGAATACATGAAGAGAATGGAAATGAACATGGAAGACAAGATGTAAAGTGAAGAATGGTGAGAGGAGGCATGTATTTATAGGTAAATATGGAGGGTATTTTAGTAAATTAACTTAGGAATTAAATAATATAAAATGTGCATGTATCATGGAGCTCCATACCCCTACATCCCTTCCTTACACATGTTACCACTCCTTAGGTCCTCCTTAGCATGATTTTGTGTACTTACCTAGGTTTCTAAGGTGATGGTTGTGTACTTCCTTAGGTTTATTTAGGTTTTTATATGCATATTTAGTCAAGTCACGTTTTATTTTAAACTAATCATAGTTATTAACTTTAGCACTATAATTAACTTACCACACGACATATAAACATGTGTGTGCATGTGTATATGAGTTATAAAAAATGTGCACAATGTTTTCGATGACTTTCCGGTGCAGAAAAGTCGAAATTTTGGAAAACGTTTTTCAGTCATATTTTATATTTTTATTTTAATTGATCATTTTGGTATACATATTCTGAAAATGATTTTAATATCAGTAATTAATATTATAAAGATGTTTATTGGATTATTAAAATCCATTATTTGAATATTAAAAAATGATTTAAATATTCAAATGCAAATTGACTAATTTAAAGGTCGTTACAACATAGACCATTTGGACTTTGATATCATTGAAGGAACATGACTAGTCAAAAACGGGTAAAATGCATAGATTTAAAAAAAACTCCTATTTTAGATCTATTAGACCTATGAAGTCTAATGTGGATTTTAGATCAAATCTATAATATTTTAAATAAAATCATTATTTTATTTAAATCACTAAAAGTCTTTTTTAGTTTTTATTTAATAAATGTATCAAATACACTTTTATGTATATAATTCATGCGCTATAAATATGAAGCGTACATGGCTAACATAATTGTATATAGGTGCTAGGATTTATAACTCAGCAGATCCATTTATCCCTTCATATATATGCCTTTGTTGTCCATAGTTTATTTCAAAATAATATAAAATAACAATATATACATATATAGTTATATATATTTACATATCTAATATATTGTAAAGTTATTTTAACTAATCAAAAAGTTTACTAATATTCAAAATGACAATTAATTATGTTCAAGTATGCAACTTGTAATGAGTTAAAATAGTGGAGGAGTTATCTCCTTTCATTATTCATTATTTAATGCCATTTCAAAACAATTTTGAATATAATTTTGACTTAGGAAGGATTTAAAATCAAATTTATGATTTTACACAAAAGTCCATTTCATAAACTTTGAGTTAAAACAACCTATGTATATACGTATATGTGTACATATATAATAACTACAAACTATGTTTTAAATTAAAATAATATATATATATAATTTGGAATATATTATACGTTTATAAATTAAAGTGTCAAATTGAAATCTAACTTTAACATAAAAGAGATTCAAAGGGTTCATGTTGTTTACACAAAAGTCCACCTATGTGTTTCTTTAGTTAAAACATATTTTAAACAAATGCAAACAACAACCAAAAATATATATTCAAAACAACAAATATATGAAACATGTATTCAGCATCCAAAGTAAATTCAAATACTTAACATATATATTTAATTTATGTTTGTATACATAATGAATTACAAAATACAGCAATTTATTAAAATTAGTTTCGAATCCTAATTTGTTTGTTTTTTTGTTTTTGTGAAACATTAATTTCTAAAATAGTGACAATATTAGATTGGATATCTTAGGCAAATATAAATTCATTATTAAAGAATTTGGATCTAAACTATGCAAATAATATGAAAATATGATCAAAAGTGATGTAGCAATTGTAGGATCTAATTACATTAGCGTGATGAATATAAAATCAATTAAAGTAAAACATATATCAAATCTAAACTATGCGTTGACATAATGAACAAATAATCAGATTGGATGTAGCACATATAGGATATTAACACAGTAAATTTATAATCAAATAAAATTAAAATTACCTAAAGATGAAGCCAAATATTTGCATCTAGAATGAAGAATAAAACCCTAATCCAATTGAATCAACATTTGGATTTTTGCAAGGATCTAGAGACAAACACCATCTTAAATGAACTGATTTTATTTCAATTTATTTTTGGTAATATGAAAGCATGTATTTTGGCAATGAAAGGAGAGTAGAAGAAAAGCTGATTTATATGTAGATTAATAGAATGAATGAAAGAGTATTTTGTTTTAAGGGAAACATAAAAACCTTTCAATTCCCCCTTTTAAAACCTTCCCTATTTATTTCTCATTAAACCCTCTCCCCTTCATCATGCATGGTAGATCATAAAAGAGGCAATATGGGCCTAATTTTTTTTCTAAAACCGCTTAGTAATTGATCTATTTAAATCCAATTTAAATACTCTAACGGTATCTCATATCGATATGCGTGTATGTAACTTTTGTATACACACTTCATTAAATACTAATAGTATTAAAAAAATCAAATAAAATTTAACAATTAATTTTTCATAAAATTTAATTAATTTACTACGATATAAATTAATTGGACTATGTGGTTTTTCGGAGTATTTGTCATTATGATTGTGTGAATCAAAGGTGTAGATTCACTCAATGAGTAATATCGAACAGTTTGTAAATTAACGTTCACATGTCACCTTAGCCAATGGTGTGAAATTTTGGCTTGATCTATCTCTTATGCATCTTTCTAATAAAAATCCAATTTTACATATTATAAGCAGTACCTGGTAGCAATGATTACTTACATCAATTATCTTCGTCAGTACGACATCACATTAGGACTTATGGAATAATTCCAATATCATCCACATTCAACTTGATTAAACCAAATAAAAAATCCTTAGTTCAATAATAACAATTATTATTAAACGTATTACTCCGGTAAGAGACTTTGACTGCATTGACTATTGTTGATTAAGATACTAATCTTATATAATTGAGGAGATGAATTCTCTATTGAATAGCTTCACTTCCAATGTTTTAACTTGGCAACTATTTCCATTCGATTGCTGCCATGCCTCGATTTAACTATAATCAAAGTGGAGTGTTCATGTTGAAGCTCAATGGTATTCTCAAGTCGAAAGAACCGTGTAATATCATCACTTCTAGTTCTCTATTTGGCCTTAGTTATATTAACCCATCGAAAAATCTCGAGTGAGTCATTTCTTATTTATCCAACAACTATCAGTATGTAACGCCTTAAATCCCTCAGCAGCTACAAGTAATGCATTATCCAATATTAAAAGAGCGTTGTGCAGTCTAATCTCAATGGAAGTATTGATATCCTATCTTGAAACATCTTGACCAGGAATATTTAAAATAATATGTTATTTTAATGTGATAAATTTCTCATAATTACATCACATTGTAGTTGCTATCACATAACATATCATTTAAGGATTTCTATTTAATATAATTAGAATTAGTTACTTAATTAATATATCAAAATATAACAAGTATACAATAGGAAGAAAATACCTTTTATTTTAAACAAGATTGGTTATCGTTGTTAGATGTATGTAACAAATTACGTAAATGCCCCTAGGGTATACCCCTAACTCTATTAGAAATTGTGAGTAATTTAACACAATATAAAATAACATCTTATTTTAAATATTCCTAGTAATGATGTTTCGAGAAAGGATGTCTATTCATCCGTTAATACCAACATCTGTAATGCTCCTCATATGCTAGGCAATGTATTACTCATAGCGGCTGGGGGTACAAGGGGTTACGTATTCGTAGTTATTTGATAACCATGTAATGAATCATTCACTGGTTTCCTTTCGGTTGATAACAACTATGTCAAATAAGAAATATTATTGAAATGATGTTACATAATTTTGTCGGCTTGAGAATACCGTAGAATTTCATAGTGGATACTCCACTTTGATGATAGTTAAATCCTGGCATGATATCCATCGAATGACTATAATTGGGTCTTAGTTAAAGCACTGTGAGTGAAGAACTATTCAGTAGAAAACTAGTCTCCTCGGTTATGTGAGTTTAGTACAACGGTTAACTATAATCAACTCAAAGTCAAAATCTCTGACCAAAGTAAAATGATTAATAATAAATAATATTATTGAACCAAGGATTTTGTTTATGGACTAGTCAATTTTAACGTGGATAATGTCAGAGTTTTGACCAATACTAGACTCTATATATCCTAAAGTTATATAATGTTGGTGAAGAGAATACGTTGTCGCTATTTTAACTGTATGAAGCTCGTAGACCATGTATAGAAACGAGGAGACAAAATAGGTTACATCAACATTGAAAAGGGACTGTGGATGTCCTATAATATAGCATGTGAAGTCCAACCAAAGCTCCTACTAAAGCTACATGGTCAAGAGTTTCACACATAACAATCAATAGAGTTCCATACTTGATCAAACCCATGATGAAAAGTCACCATGGCCCAATAATAGAAAATTGTGTCATCATAACAAAAGTCGGTACAAATCAGCATGCATTGGCTGCATCATGGTTATTAGAGACAATACAATTCAAAGTATCTACGTTGCGCTGCAACATCTAAAACAAACAAAGCCCGCATAACCAAACTATGCCACTGTAGTTGACAAACTACTCAACCCACATAAGAGCACTGTGTCGTCGTATCCAAAGTCATTGAAGTCCACTCTTCCGAACTGCATTGTCATGGTTGAAGCATCAATAATGCAAAATATCTTTAAAAATGTATCGTCGTCAAGGTACGCAAGCGGCATGGCATAAGCATATGCAAAAAGAAGAGTGACTAAAACACCAAAACTGCACTAGTATCAACTAGGCAAAAGTTAGCTCAAAGAGCCATTGTTCCAAAATTCAAAGTTCCCGTCTAAAGACAAATTCTCTTACTGGAAGTCAAATTCACCCACTTAAAGCTAACTATCTCACCTAGAACAACATCGACAATCCATGCACGTTAAACATAACAGAAGGACGTAGGACGCGTTGAAGGATCCAACAGCAAAGGAAGAGTATGAGGAAATGATGTTGGTAAAGCATGTGAGACCTTTTCAGTATAAAGAGAAAAACACTGTAGCAGAGAAAGGGATGAAATTCTTTTTTTCACTAAACTATATACTATCAAATTGTATTCTTTGCCATTAAATTCCAAAGCTTGTACTAGAAAATAAACTAAAGAAGAAAAAATTATCCCATGGACATAGGAATCCTTAATATCCAAACCATGCAAATATCTATCTTTTACTTTTCTATAATTTATTCCTTGTTTTTAGTGATTAGATTTTATTTAAATTGGAGATATTTGACTTAAGCATTTTATCAAATAGTTAAATTACAAACCTCATAATTGTGTAAGCATCAAATAAAATAATTACCTCCTAACGGAAAATTTAATACTACTTAAGCTTGCTAATTCCCAATTGTGAAAGCATCCAACATCATAATTGCTTCAAACTTAAGTTGTATTATGAGACCAAAAAATATCAATGACATTTCGGTGCTAGAAAGAGGACCAAGATCAAGAAAATCTTTTCTTGAAAATCCTTTGTACCTAAAGACCACTGCATCTCTATTATCAAAAATGCAACATATAAATTCCCCTACTCCTCCTGTAATAAAAGTGAACAACCTTGCTGCTAAAACCAAAAATTATCACACATCTAAACCAATGGTCCACCAACACGAAATCATCACTGACCCAATACTTGAGGCCCTCAACACATTCGCCTTCTAAATCAATTAAAGAATGACTAGGCTTGAAAAAATGGTAGCCTAACATCCTCAACCTAAACCAAACACTCCCATAACTCCATAGCTCATCGTTAAAATTCACCCCTTGCGCAAACTGCGAAGGTGGTGAATAAACACGACAATCTCAATACTGAGAATGGTAAGGTTGGCTTAATGGGTTTGGAGGAAGATCCATAGGCAAGGCCTTGATCAATCCCAATATGAAAACAAAATAGTTGGATATCAACCCTTTATTGACGTCCAAGCATGGTAACATGGCTAAGCAAGAGAATGATGATGCCACCTTAGCCTATAAAAGCAGGTCATTATAAGCTAGCTTTAAAGATGAGGAGATACAAGAGATGAAATAACGTATCGAGCAGTTAGCACAACTATGCTAATAGAACAAAAAAGGAAGGAGAGAGATATTATATTTGATGTGAATCATGAGGTTTAGGCTAGGTGGCCTATAGGGTAGGTTCCCTACAATATATTACCGACAGGGACAAAGCAGGGTTGCAACCGAGGCTAAGCATTAACGAGCCGTTGGTGGATGGGGTCACAATGACCGTTGAGGTAATTGAAGACTGTTGGAATAGATCCAACTATTGGAGGGAGGCTAGTAAACCCTGGGTTCATGGAGCATGTTGTGTGTAATCGGTCTTCCTTTCTTATTTGGGGAATGTATGTGTTGTGGATTATCATATATTATTCACTATCCCAAGAGTTGGCTATGCTAGAGACTGTATGTCGAAACTATAGTTAGTCCCCTTTATCCACACTCTTCTAGTCTGATATTCTAGAGCTAGCCTTTGTTTCTTGATTGTATTTGGATTGTAATATATTATCCTTTTGAATTGTATGATATTGGATATAATTCAGATGATCTAATGAGATATCTCACATTATCAATTGATCAAATGATTTTATGATATTATATTAGGGCATTGCTGTGTGTTTGATCGATTCATTGATGATTTCTTGATTTTGATGTTGATTTTTGGATTTTGATGATTCACCCATTTGTAGTGATTCGAATTTTAAATGGTGATTTGAATTTTGATGATGGTTTTATGATTCACCCATTTTCTATGTGTTTACTTGAATTTTAAATAGTGATTCGAGTTGTGTATAAGCATAATTTCTATTGATAATAAGTTTATTAAAAGAGAGTAATTTATAATTATGGAACCATTAGTTATGTCATAGGTTCCTCTTAAGTAAATTGCGAGAACACAATTTTGTTAAGGAGGAGAGTCTATAACAACTCGGATTTTAGGGGTAGTTAATAATAAATACTTACTTAATAGTTAAATAATTTGAATTCTTGAATTTATGAAATTTAATTAAATAATTTGAAATTATTTCAGAATATCAGAACTGTATTAAAAGATAACTAGTGGCGATTTAGAAAAAAAAGATAGTGAATATTTTAATACAATAATGGTTTAATAATTTATTTTATTAATTATTTTAGAATTTGAAGATATGAGTGAATTATTTTGGAAATAATAATAAGTTTAAATTTCGTAAAATAGATAAAGTTGTAATTTATTGGAAAGTTATTTTGTAAATGAAATACATTTGGAAGATGGGCTTGTATAGAATTGTTTATAAACCAAAGTAAAAGGAAGAAAAGGAAGAAAGAAAAGGAAAGGAAATATAGAAATAAAATAAAGCCTAACACCACAAGCCCAATAACCCAAATCTCAAACTTAAGTATTCTGACTTCTCCATTTCCATTTTCCATAGGTTTCAATTTTTTGGCATTTCCATCTCTCGATATTTCTTCTTCATCCATAAATATAAGCTTAACATTAACATTTGAAAAGGGGAGAAGAGTACTATGAATCTCATAAACTCTAAAGTCCTCCTTGTAATTTAAATTCAAATAAATGCTTATAAATTCCCATATATCACATAATGAAATCTAAGCTTTTCAATAAGCTATACTGAGTATTGCAAACAAAATGAAACAATTGATTGGAATTGGATGAGGAGGGATGAGAATTGATTTACCGATTCTTTTCTTTCAAGAAAATTGGCTCCTCCTATTGGAAAAATAAATTCTCTAAATTTGCAAAGAATTAAACAATGTCGTTTTTAGCGTTAGCTTCATTGAGTGATGTAGATTTTTTGATGTAAATATAGGGTTATGCGATTCTGGTCAAAAAGTAGGGTTTCGATCTCCGGTGGAAGTATGGAAAGGTGTGATCAAGTTTTGGGTTGCAACACTTCCGTGCCTGTAGCGAAGATGTGGGCAGCGTGCCGATTGGATGGTTCGAAGATGTTGAAGATGGTGTAGGCACATTGGGTTGGTGAAGTGAGAGTAGTTGGCGAAGACATGAGGTGAATTGGTGGACCATGGCTCCGTATGAATAAGTGGTTGTGCAAGTTCATTGTGGGCCTTATACATTTGTGTATGTCGTGGAAGGTGAATAAGGGAGAAGAAGAAGCGTGTGCTGCTAAGTTATTACATTTCTTATGTGCACCTCTTTAGTTTGCCGCATTGGGTCTACCTTTGGTTTCACTTGCACATTTACATATCAGTCCCCATGCTTTTCTTCACTTATACACCTAGCTTTGGATGGCAAGTTTGAAGAAAACGAAGAAGTGTATGTTGCTAAGGTGGGTTTTCTGCTTGTAACTATGTTGAATTGATTTAGCGATATAAATCGATGATCATACTGCAGTTTGAAAATATGGTAATCATTTTTCTATATAGATGAATTGTGCTTCACTAACATAATTGTAAGAGACAGAGAATAACAAAAAATAGGAGTAAAATATTGGATTGAATCAAACTCAACAAAACATGAATGAACCTTCCTACTTACAGGCATCTGTTCAACTGATTGGTGTAATTTGTTGTTTACTAAAATATTTATTTATATTTTTTTTAATTATATTTAATTCATGATTATAGATATTCATTCTATAATTTATTGTAATCTTTTTCAGAGCTTTTTATAATGTTTAGTAATTTATTTAAATATATATATATTATTATTATTTAATTTTTACTCTTAATTCTAGATGTCTATTTTGTTCAATAGAAAAATTGTTTAGGAATAGTTTTTAATCATAAAATTATGAAATGGTCTTTAAATGTTATTAGCTCGTATTATTATAGTTATTAACATTCTTGATTATATGGTATAAGTTATGAAAAATTAGATTATGGTGCTTTGAAGTACATCGGAATTTATAAGTTAGTTTTTAGTATTTTGTTATAGAAAATTACGGGGGAAAAATTATGACGAGAAATATTGAACTTACAAGTTATTTGAGATATTCATTAATCGTGTAAGGTAGTTTAATAATATTACAATTCATGTAAACAAATTATAAAGATTTGTTAAAGCTTTATTTTCAATTATCAAATGGTGTATGATGTTTAATGATGATTCTACATTATTTAATATGCTTATGTAATTATTATACGATGATGTTTAAATATTTGACTGGATGTTATTCTTTTGTATCATTTATTGTATATAATATTATTATTTGAATCTTTTAATATATCGCATAGATTATATATTGTTTCTTTTATTATTGTATTTCATAGAGACTAGAAATTTGAGTAAGTGATTTAGTGATACCTTCTAGTATGAGACTTTCAGCAACACTTTTTCGGTTATTCATTGGACTTGTCATATAGAGATATCTAGTGTGGATCGAATGCAGTTTATGAGCATTGAATAATTAGTCGAACAACATGAGGTGGTGTAGGACACCGTTATGTTATTTATTTAATTATTATTTATAAGTAAATGTCACTTAATGGAGAGTACTAATATACGTGAAGATACTTGTTGCGGTCAGTATATTATGGCCATGTATCGGCAAATGGGTAGAGCCGTGTGTCGACGAGAGATTAGAGCTCTAGTGTATCATAGTCTTATGTTGAATTTGACAAAGCCTCATGAAGGCTTATGTCTAGAGCCATGCAAAGGATATGAGTAATATATGTCGTCCACTTATGTCTAACTCTCCTTATGTTTTGGGAGTAAACCAGATTAGCCAGTATCCACCTTGGTGGCCAAATCGTTGGGTTGTGCCCCAGATCCACGACACCGTTGTTGAATATTAAATTTGATGCACACCACGAGGTTTTGGTTAAGTGAACCATAGGGTAGGTGCCCTACAACCCCATGTGTCGCATAGGCCAATAATGTTTTACCTATAGGGGGTAAAGTAGGGTTGTGATCAAGGCTATGCATTAACGAGATGTTGGTGGATAGGATCATGATGTTTGTTGAGGTAATTAAAGACTTTAGGAACTAATTCGGCTATTAGTGGAAGGCTAGTATACCTTAGGTTCCTGGAGCATGCTGTGTGCTATCAGTCTCCCTTTCTGGTTCAGGGTATGTGAGTGTTGTGGATTGACATATATTATTCACACCTCTATGAGTTGGCTGTGCTAGAGACTATGTCTAAAGTGTAGTCAGTCCCCATATATCCAACCCCTTTTGGTGTTATATTCTAGAGCTAGCCTTTATTTATTGACTGTGATTTGGATTGCAATAGATTATCATTATGAATTGTATTATATTGGATATCATTCAAATGATTTGATGGGCTATTTCACATTATCAACTAGTTAAATGATTTTACGATATTATAATAGGGAATTGCTGTGTGTTTAGCCAATTTATTAATGATTTCTGGATTTGGACGATTCACCCATTTGTAGTCGATTTTTTAAAGTCTAATTTAGTTTACTTTGAGATGGATGATGACGTTAATATGTAAAATTTGTGACATTTGGAATTATATAATACAATTGAGAGTACTTATGACATTATGGTTATATGCTCTCTCTATATATATTATCACATATATATTAACATTAAGGGTACTATCATATGATTATCCTTAGTATATATCATTTCACATATGTTTATTAACCCTGACTTAGACATGGTCTTATCCATGTATTATTTATATAATATTTGGGTCAATTCGTGACTTTATTGGTTCATTGACAGTAAGACCAGCTTGAGTTTATTGGTTATAGAGAAGATTAGGAATTCTATATAGATTTTATCTCTTGCATTGTATTGTTTCCTGTATGTATATCCATGTTATTTATATAAGAAATGCATTGTCTATTTTGTATTATATCCTATCGCTATGATTTTAACTCTTCGTGATTTGTTGCTTACTATATATTGTGTATAGTCCTATCCTAGGGACACATGTGCTTATTGCTTTGTGCTGATACTATGTACATATAGATGAATAATTTATTTGTTGTTTTAATACGTACCAATGTTAGTCCAACAGAGTATTCACGTGCGTATCCCTCATAACCTCATTCTCCATACATCCAATAGTATTGCTCTGTAATACTTTTAGATAGTATGAGTATAGAGGTGGATGTTACAAGTATAGAGGTGGATAGTATGACATAACATTTATGTTAAATAGATTCCTCACAAGGTCAGTGTTGCAGATGATGCTACACATAAACATTTCGGGTTTGGATAATTAAAGTTGGATTTTAGGACAATTCATGGAAAACCTAAAGTGAAGAATTTTTATTAGCTTTTGTTTAGTATTGTAAATCTTGATGTACATATATGTATGAAGTCGAAGACAAGACCTTATGTGAATTAACTTGTATTGCAAGTATGAATGTATAATATTTCTTCCGCTTGAAATCGTTTACTATGAATGATTTAATGTTCTGGTGTTTCTCCTTGCAAACATGTAACACTAATATGATGGCACCATATTATGAAGGTAGCAATCCCGAGTTCGGCCAAGAGTGTTGGAGCGGGATGTTGTAAATGATACTCCAAGTAATTTGGAAAACATGGGCAAAACAGCCATTTGTTCATGCAGAGCTGTTTGGATTCATATCAATGCATTACAACAAACATGACCTTTAATAGCATTCCAAAAACGCTATAAAAGCTATTAACAGCGTTCTTACATACGCTGTATATCACCATGCAGTTATATGTTAGAGATATACAATGACAAGGAATAAACGCTATTAAATGTCCTTTTTAACAGCGTTTCCCTGGGGTCATGAAATCATTTAACAACGTTTGGTCTAATTTGGTAGAACTTTTATTAGCATTTTATGGGTGCAGTTAGAGATCTTTCTTAGCGTTTGTATCATGCTAAGATAAGATTTTATAGCCTTTTTTCATTGTTGTGAAATTTACTTATAGCATTTACCTATTGCAATAAATCGTGCTAAAACGCTGTTAAAATATTCAATGTTGTTAAATATAATTTTTTACAGCGTTTCACTCGTGTCATGAAATCATTTAACAGCATTTTGGCTAATTTGGCAGAACTTTTATTAGCGTTTTAAGTGTGAACTTAGAGATCTTTCTTAGCATTTGTTTCGTGCTAAGATAAGATTTTATAGCTTTTTTCATTGTTTTGGTATTTATTTACAGCGTTTACCTGTTGCAACAAATCATGCTTTATGTTTTTAGATACAATTTAACGGCGTTTCTAAAACGCTGTTGAAACATTCAGCGGCATTTAAAAATAGCCGTGGAATGTTTTAACAATGTTTTAAAAACGCCATTAAATTGTATACAAAGCTAAGTCAATTAGGCTTTCTCTACTTTTCTGTAAATTCCATTTCAGTAAACATCAGTCATAATGTGTATATATACCACACTTCAAAATTAGCATATTATATCAATACCACATTTCAAAATTAACATATTGTATCAATACCACATTTCAGACACATATTTGTTAACCAACGTATGAAATTTCATAATCAAAATACATAATATTCTTACACCAAACATAAATAGTTCATCATCAATAGTTCATAAACAAAATATAGAACAAGTAGTGATAGCAAAACAAAAGCCAGTAGTAAATACGTTAAACCCAAAAAGTAGTTCTAGTAGCAAAAATAACATCGATCCATAACTCATTGCAACCTTTTTTTGCATCACAGTCGTCTATCTACCTGTAAAGCAAAAGTAATGGAATTATCTCAAATGATAGTGTAACTAACGTACATAAGTCTACATCACTACATAACAATACAAAGATGGAGGATGAATGCTTTAAATCTCTTTTAACTCATAAAAAGATCAGAATGAGCCATAAAATGACAGTTGATGAATTTAAAACATTAGTATACATGATGTTAATTTTGTAGGCTCAGAAACTTAGCACACTAAACCATTAATATAATCAGTGGACTGGGAGTATGAACAAAATGGCATAATGCAAAAGTATAATGACAACAGTAGAACATACATCGTCAAGTATGACAACATCTTTTGAACCATTCTCAACCACCATATTATCTTCAATCTTCTGCCCTTGAATAAGTATCACGAATCACGCAGAGCCAGTCAAATAAAAATGATTTGTGAAGTTAAAAACCCCACCCACATACATAAATACATCGATATGGAAGAAAATACAACTGTAGAAAACATAGCATGGTTTCTTCTAGTGAAACATGAACAAAACTTAGCTTAACTATCGTGGTCGAAGTCGTGTATAGTCAGGCTTAGACTCAATCCACATGCACCTGTGAATGGTTTTGGCGAGTCCACGTGCACCAAACATCAGGCTAACAACATACATGGAAACATATTTTCATGACTAGTTATTCTTACCGACCACATATACTATGAGGATAAAAATATGTTTTTGTTTCATCCAATTATCATTGAAATTTTTTGTGTAATCCAATTATTTGTGCCATTGTTAATTGGGTGTTGTAACATTATTTTGAATTATCAGCTATGATAACACAAGTGAAATCGAAATTACTCGTGAAATATTTTTTCATTACAATTTTTTCGAAAGAAAATAATGATTTAAGTGAAAACAATTAGTTACAAAAAAATTAGATATTTGGTTATTTACAGAATAATATTTTGATCTTGTTTTTTAAATTTGTGTAGTAATAATTTTTCAAAAAGGTTGAACTTATACATTGCACTTGATAAACCAAAATAGATATGGCACTTAGATGATTTTGGATAAGTTTTAATGTTCTAAGAACATAAATAAATGTAAATTCATTGTATTTATTATGCACTAGGACTAAGAATTCCATTTTATGTCATGCAACCCTAATTATAAATATAAAAGCAAATAAAAATAAGGGGAAATAAGGAAATACATACAAGAAATACAGATGTAACTAGCAGCTAATGAATTAACCACTATATCTGATGTGATTTTTAATTGAAAATGGTTCACATAGTTATTAGTCACGGCCCCTCTCACTAATATATTACTACTATGGATGAGGCCCTTTTCTCTTTTACAAAAAAATACTTGTTCACCAAACATGACTAGAATTTCCGATGGCCACTAACAAGTATGAAATATTTTGCCCGCAGTAATTATTTAAAACAAATTATCAAATTATTCTATGAATTATGTACTTTAATATGCATCCAACTGATTGCTACAGACCGTCATGAGATTTTCATTTTTTAACTACGATCAACGAATAACTGCAGAAACCATCAAATAATCGATTATACCTTAGGTTAAATTGGACTTACTGGAACTTGCATCTGTTATAACTTTATCAACAGGCCAAGCAATTGTAGTGCCGATGGCATTTTCAATAATTCCTAAGTCGGATGTTGGTCTCTATAGATGTGCGTTTGGAGCATTTGCAACATTAGCCGAAACCTTAACTGCATTTATCCCTAGAGGAACAAAATGAACCAAAACTTTTGGATCGAATGAAGAGACATGTCCTTCAGCTACAATTTCTCCCTTTCGATCCAAATCGATCAACTTGCACTTGTTATTTATCATTGAATTTGTACCCTGTCAATTAAGAATATACTATTTTATCATATAAATAAATACTTGGTAAGACGAATAAATGAATTAATTATAAGTAACTTAACCTTTCCGACAACTACAGTAATAACCATAGGAGTTAAAGATGCTCAATATTAACCTGCTCCATAACCACCCTCGATTCAGGCCATGCCACTTTCTTACCATTAGCTTCCCAAATTCATGTCAAACCAACGGTCGGTCTCCATAAATAAGCATCTCGATTTTTTGGATTATCTATCCAAACTGCCATTGTAGATGGTCCAAGAGGAAGATCATTTACAAGTTCTGTTGGATTAGTCGAGTGCAGCTGTCCTTTAGCAACTATTTCTTCGGTCCCACTCCAATCATACAACTTGCATTTATGATCCGTGCTCTATTAAAGAAAAATTATTATATTAATGATTATTATTATTTTATGTAATCAGATTAAATGTTAGTTGTGAAATAATTTAAAGTTACCTCATCGTCTTCTTTCTCCAAATGGTTGCGTTGTGCAAAAAAACTCTAGTAACTGTACATGCTACTATCTCGCCTTCGACTTTTCCAATACGTGTCAAACGAAGTGTGGGCCTCCATAAAAAAGCATCTGGTTTTCTCGAAATGTCTATAAAATTTTCATAGCATCTGACCCTATAGGACTTAGTTGGAAAAGCTCATTTGGATCACTTGATAGAACTCTTCCTTCTGCAACAATTTCATCTGTCCCCCACCAATCCAATAATTCACATTTATCATGTTTGTTGTCATGATTGCCCTACAATTGACCGATAGCAAAATATAGTGGATACAGAATTTATTACTCAAATTTAAACGATATCACAATATTAATACAATCTATTTTACCTTTTGATGTGTGCTTGCTTCTCCCTAACTTTCTTTTCTCTATCAAAATATATTAATACAATATTATACATATATATTCTAAACACGCATGTTGTAGTAAACTAAAATATTACCTGATTTTTCATTAGCCCTTGAATCATCGCCTTTAATTCTAAAATTTGGTTTTGCATTTGGATTGTTTGTTTATCCTTAGCATGTGACCAAGTTGCCTTGGCGGTGGTCATGCCCCTTCCCATTCCTCTCAATCGTCCTGGTTTATCATGTCCTAACACTTGCGATAATGCATCATCTTTGTAACTGATTATTGGAGCTGAATGAGATCCAACGACAAAGTTTTTATTTTTTTCCTACAAAGATTAACATTGATATTATACACTAATTTCAAACTATCACATTATTAAAAAAAATTACAGTAGCATCTACAACAGCCGCGTTCACTGGTTTTCCATCTTTTCTAATATGAGATTTGACCCATACATCAACTCTAGGAACAGAAGAGCAATCATTACTCTTCTCTTTCTACATTCAAACGATCATTAAAACAACAAACTGTATCAACTAACTAGTTAATAAATATTATAGTATATAAATTAACTTTTTACCATATCTTTAGCCAATTGAGCCATGCCTCTACAGCTGCATGTGTGTGGCATCTGATTTTGTCTAATAATTCTGAATCTCACTTACCATCTGAAGTATTCGAAAAACACAAAAAGGATTAAATAGAAAATTAACATCACAATTCACATTAGATAAGCATAAACCATTAATGTGTTATGAATGATTTACCTTAAAGTCCAGATTTTTTTTCGACTTAATAAACTTCTTCCACTCTGACATGTTTTGATGTTATCCGGTTTCAGTAGAAGTCTCTCTTCTTCGTTCTTTGCATTTACTATTTTGCGAACTAGTATGCTTTTTGAAGATCTAAAAATACATCCCATTTGCTGAAATATAGGCACATTTTGCCATTCCTCATCTAATTTAAATCTAGCCCGCAATTTTTTTTTAAATCAACTTAATAACACAAAGGATACAATTTGGAATATATGTACACATGAATCAACTGTCCCTCAAGGAGAAATAGGAAGAAAAGTACCAACAAGCTTATGGGCTAAATCAGAGAAATGGCTGAACCCAAAACTAAAAAGTTCCCGTGTATGGTGGGAGATATAGGAACATGGGTTCCTCAAGGAGCAATAGGAAAGCAATTTCTTTGATTTCAGTTAACTTCCAATCTTACATTTCGTTCACAAGATCATAATGTAATATGTCTCTTTTGAATGATGCAGATTATAAATCTCACGATATTTAATGGTTATTTGTGGTCATCCATGAAGCTCAAGTGGAAGCATTGGAGTCAAAGTGGTGGAGTTAGGTCAAGTTGCAGATTATAGTATGAAAAGTTTGAAAGATAAAAAATGGCTTACCAATATATTGATAAACGAATATTTTGTATCGTAAATGGATGAAACCAAGAAAAACAGATCTATCGCTGATCCATGTATCAACACAAAAAAGTACTTAAATACGAGTTGAATGTGTTATTGTTTGTTTCTTACCTGAACGGATTCCCAAAGAACAACTTTTAATTCATTGCTGAGATGCTTCCAATTATCCAGTATAACCGGAACATGCTCGCATACAAGTGGGCCTAAATAAGAAGATAACTTAACTGATCCATCTCCTATTGGTTCACCTTCCCCATTAAACTCAACTTCAATTTGACTTAAAATATCTAAAGGAACCTTTTGACTTTTGTTCATCCTCTAGTTCTTTTTTCACAATTGGATTAACATCGAATTTTCATTTCTCTCGCATGCTTCAACAACTTCAACATTTCCTTCTTGTTGCATTGCAGTATCGTTGACAACTTGTGGAATTTCTTGAATTGGAGCATCATTATTTTCAGAATTGCATTCATTCTGAATATTGTTGTCAATCACAGTCCTCTTTCTTTTCATATTTTTATCCATTTTCTGCAATTAAAAGTACATAAAACAAACACTTTAGTATTCATGCATAGCTAATAAAAGTACATATAAACAAACACTAAGATATACATAGCTAATAAAAGTAAATTTATGACAAGAGAAATTGTATGAACTACAATCCCAAAAGGGTGGTTTTTTTATTTTTAATAAAAGAGTGGTCCTCTAATTGAGGAGAGCACTCCAAATTATTTATTAGTGTAGTAAAATAGAAGAGTGCTATCAGACCAGGTAGCCACCAATACAATTATAAGATATATACGTCTAGTTTTTTAACTACAGGAAAATCTAACAGATCATCAGTTCCAACAGGTTCTTCAATCAAAACATCATTAAATTACGGCCGCTCAGGATTTTAGTTCTGTTGTTATTTAGCAACTACAGTTATTGGCAAAAGCTCTTTAAATATATCGTTTGGCTTCACAATAAATAAAAAGTTGTATTCAACCTAGAGCATACATCATAGCCGAAATGTTACTTTATGTACAATATATCAGAACTGCTGGATTTATTTGCTGATGCCTGCAGCACAGATTTCCTGTACAATTTGTGCAATTATTATAATTTATAGATTAAAATTTAATAAATAATTAATTAGTTACTTGGTTAACTAGTAATTATTATAACAGTCAAATAACTATAATCATTTATGTAATAATAGTAAAATTAAAATAGAATAACATAACATAATAGCACACGTTATACTACTATACATGCAAAAAAAAAATGAAAGGCTGGACAAGAAAAAGAGGAAAAAACACACAAATCTACATTATCACATAGTAATTATTTTCATTCATTGATCACAATGATGTAAACAGAGCTTTTATAGCATGTTTAGGAATTCAATAAGATAGAATACTAGATCACAGAACACTCTAGGACCTTAACCTAATCGAAGTTGAAGATGATCTATTTTATTTTAGGCAATAATATTATGCTTGTATATATATAAACACTAAAACGGAGTTCGGTAACTTTGGTTACTTTGATTAATTAAGCAACTTACTGAAACTACTCAAGTATGCCTTCACAATCCTCTCTAACGTAGATAGCATCCTCCATGGATCAACATCCTATCATTTCCTTCGCATTCTTCTCTAACAAAACTTACATCATCAATAGGCTCATCTGTCTCTAATTCATGAAACCTCCAAATATGGTAAATCAAAGAAAATTGATCTTTTTTTCCACCTTGATAACTCTGTTTTTACATGGTTATCATTCTCATCATGTTCATCTTATTTGTTGTGAACATGCTTTTTTTGTCCATTATCTTTTTTCCCTTCTTATCTTGTCTTTTCTTCTTTATCTTCTTTTCTTTTTTTTATTTCTTCTTTCTTATCTTTTCCAAAATCATTAGGAAAATCTTGCAGCATAGCAGAAATGTTTCTACCTGCCAAAATCCTAGGCTTGGTGTCTTTCTCCACCTTATTATCAACCGCGTCTTCTGTTTTCTCAATGAGTCTAAAGGAGGTAAAAATCTTTTATGACCCATATACACAATCTTTTGACTATGATTTAACCATCGACTATGAGTGTTAACACCGCATAATGGACAAGCTTTTTTACCCTTTACACAACATCCAACAAGATTTCCATAAGCCGAAAAATCATTTATCGTCCATAGTAAGATTGCTTTTAAATTAAAAAGTGTTTTACTAAATGCATCATAAGTATCAACACCGCTACGCCATAAATGACGTAAATCTTCTACAAGTGGCGCCACACAGAATCCACAAGATGACGCATTTTTCCATCGTTGCTTTTGTTACTATAATGCCATCTTAGATCTTTTGCCATTTTTTGGATCTAAACATTCTCCTGAATCTTGGAATGATTGGAAAATATCTCAACACTTTGATGGGGATGCCTTGCATGATCTCTTTTAAACTCTTATTTATCTTCCATCTTGAAGAACCGCACTTTGGACAACTATTCAAATCTTTGCATTCTTTTCTAAAAAGACAACAATCATTCTTACAAGCATGATATCAAATATTTTTTAAAAAATTACTTCATATATACTCATGGGAAGTACATTATCCTTCGGCAATAATACATCTAACGCATTTAATAGCTTATCAAAACCGATATTGGATAAACTGCACTCACATTTAAGATTATATAAAGCTGTGATAGCAGATAATTTTGTCTGACCTGCACAATTGGGATACAATGGACTTTCCGCAAGGTATGATTGACAAAATCTTCATCTTCATAGTGAACGGCTTGGAATAAATCATATGTGTCATTAAAATCGATTTCTTCAACTATATTTATTTGTTCACCATGATTATACCACCTACTGCATTTGTACTTAGGATCCATTCCTTTTGTAACCAAATGCTCAAACACAATCTTGTCATGATGATGAGTAAGATTTCGACAATCTATGCAAGGACATAATTTTTTTGGTAATTGCTAAATTTTTCTTCGCGGATTGCATGAAATTCCATGCTCCTTATTGGTACTCTATACTAGTTCTACGATGAAAAATAGACAATACAAATATTAATTACAATATTAAAATTTTAAAATTTTCAAAGTGTATTTAGTTGTATATTATCCTATTATCTGTGTGAATGCATCCAGTCTTTCTCCATCATGAATATACACTGTAATTCCAAGAAAGTATACACTGTAATGCACATCACAACATTATTTTTAAAGAGAAACATAGATTTGTGATGATTCGTTTAAATCATTTCAAATATTCCTTGGAAGAACACAAATGCTGATTTGATAACTATGACATCATACTATTCCTTTTATAGTATGTTGGATAGTTAATTTGCTGACATGATAGACCAAACTGCGGTGAAGTTTGTCATGAGGGCATCTACGCAAAAGTATGTACATGCACTTTTGTCTATTCAGGTTCTCGCTGCATGGGTGACTGTTGTTTGTAAACTTGTATGGTATTTTCTTACTTATAAATAAAGATTGCAAACATTAGTTTGTTTAAGAAACTGAATGCGACCGGAACTACCAGGTTAATAATGTTGTGATGAATGTTTCATGTGCGTGTGCTGTGGAAGTTGTGTTTGGGTTTGTTTGAACTTCTACATTTTATTGAATATAAATAAGATTTTATTTGGGTTTCTAGATATGAGCACTAAATTAAACCTACAAAAACACAATAGATGGAAAAGTGACCTGACAATTTACAGTACAGACAGCCATTTTAACACTGATATTAATGATTTTGCACTTATATTTTGTACATAACAATGATCCAACTCATTAGGAATAACACACACGCTCTATAACCAAGCACAATACCACTGTCATGGATGTGTAGTTTTCGCTTTATCTGGCAATATTTTCACCTAACAAAATTAATACCATCCAAAAAAATACGTAAAATTAAAACACTATCTGGTTCTAGAATGAGATTTGTTAAATTTCAATAAGAAACTATATTTTCAACAACAAATTTAAGGAAATTTAGTGAGATGTTATCTATGTATATTAAGTAATATATGTATCTACGTAGATTTACAAATAAACTGAGTGTACATTATATGCATATTGGTCTAAAGGTAAATGTCTCAAACTATGGCAAGCTGTATACAAAATTGAGCACACATGTAAACAAAATGACTACCCTTATTGTAACATGTCTTTAAAATCAAATAGTTTTCTTGAAAAAGATACATCCCTTGGCAAGATGTATTCTAATAACAAGCATCCCTGAGCTGAATCAAGGAGTAAATGTTATAGCAGAATATACGACTTAAAAGGTAATTTTCATTGATATATTTTTTAACTCCACTTACATGAACTTGTTAACTAACAAATTTTACTTCATGTTTTAGCCGATAGGGAAAACATTAAGATACATTAACAGCTGAATCAGGTCCTAATATGGAAGATTGATCTCCATCCCTAAGCTAGATGTTATTTTACAGCCAAATATTTTAAAGCATAATCCATATTTTGCAGCTAAATATTTTAAAGCATAATTCATAGATTTCTCCATCTCCTAGATAATACTTTGTACTATAGTTTTTGGCAACATTTTGCCTAAAAATTGTCCCAAGCATTAGCATCTTTAGTCGTCTTCGAGCATTAGTAAGAGCAACTTATCAAATTCTGAAACTTTTATAAATTTTAATTAATGGGTTAGACAGGTATACGTTTTTTACCTTTTCTTTTTTCTTTTCTGGTCTCATAGTTATGCATTTGTTAGAACATTCTATATTAAAACCAGAAAAAAAATGGAAAATATATGTTCCAAATTTCTCCAACTAAGGACCCAAATAGGGGAAAATGTATATCCAACAAAGATAGTAATGACATATTATCATGTGTTGAACTCATTGTTGTAGTTATAGATTAATAGTCTATCAAGATTAGCCATAATAAACATACGTTTAACACAATCATCGCTTTGAAAATATTGCACTAATCAAATAGACGATAATTAACTACTGAACATTAAAGTAACAAAATGAAACTGATGCTCCTTCAGTAGTAGCTAGGATTCAACAGACTAGGATTAATAGGAGGAAAAAAAACCCATGGCTACATAGTTAAAGCTAGCAAAGAAGCCATATATTACTGTCTCCAAATGATGATAAATCTACAGAGTTTGACATTTTCCTATCATTTCTAAATGGAAGACCAAGATTTTGTGATTTTCCTTGATAACTTTAAAAATACCCGACCAAAAGGACCCGTAACCATTAAGTTCTGCAACAAAGTAGTGGTTTGCTCCATTAACCAATAATACATACAACTTTGGAAAATACCCTTAAGGAATATGATATCAGTGGTAAAGCTTTAGCCGTATCTTAATTTATTACATTTTCAATTTAAACAGAAGAGAACAATCGATAGCATCAAACTGCCCATAACCATACTGAATACACTGTTTTTTTCTTCATAAAGTACCCTATATTTTAACCACTACCATGGATGGATTCAAAAATCAATCACCGTAAAATTGAAAATTGAAAATAATGAATCAACAGCCGTAAAATTGAATGAATAAAACAAACATGATAAAACTGATTTGAGGAAATTATTGATAGAGCGGTTAGAAAATTATTGATAAAAGATAATAAAATTGAATCAATAAGCAAAGTAAATGTGAGCGGTAGAGGGGCCAGAAAATTATTGAAGCCCGAACAAGATCACGGTCTACACGTACGAGAGTGACGAAGGGGAAAAGTTCGCTATAGTAAAGGAAGGCGGGTGACGAAAGATAAACGAGAGATGAACGAGGAAGAAGGGCGCTTCGAATTTTTCATTATTTATTTTTTTAGACGGATGTGAAATTAACGAGGGAAATTGACAGTACTTCGTGCGAACTAAAAACCCTTGTATTTCTTAGTGTTTGGATGTGAACATTTCTCTACGTGAAATAACACTCACGGCATTCACTAATGAAATGCTGGAAAGGATTGCAGTGAAACGTAGGTTTTTTTAGTGATGGTAGATTTTTTAAATTTCATCTGGGGATACTTTAATAATTTAATTGTTAACTTGGGAATTAGAGATAGCAGGCAAATGCAAATGGGGAAGGGGAGATAAGTCATCGTTAAAAGTTGTTGGTTTCAGCTAACAGATGAGTGTAGTAATTAATAAGGCATACTTTATGGTAGCTTGAGAGTAGTATTATATTCCATACTGATCGTTTATATTATGAATAATAGTGCTAATTTTCCTAAAATTGAGGGAATTATGAAATAATTTATTATCTCCTTCATTAGTCTGTAGATCTCTATTTTTTTTAATCACGACAAGCTCTCTATTTTTCTTTTTAATCATGACAAGCTCTAATATAATAACATGAGAAAGATTAGTAGAAAAAGCATGCTTCTTATCAGAGATTTCCTTATATGCAGGATTAGCATGCAATAATATCTATTATGTGTGCAGCCCTTCTCTTAGTTTATTCGAGAGAAGGTTATCTTTGCCAAACTTGTCATGAGATCCGACGGAAGCTGTCACACATGATTCCGACGGATTTCGACAATTTCTGACGGATTCCGACAAATGTCGGTATCCGTCGGAAACCGTCAGAAATAATGTGCTACAGGCTGCCGAGAGCCGTCGGAAATTTTGACCTATAAGCCGTCAGAAATCTGCTGTTTTTTTTTGAAATTCGCTGCAAATATAGCCTTCCAACCACATTTCTCTTCCAAACAATATGATATCAATACTGCACAATCCAACATACAATAATACAACCAAATATCCAAACCCAAACTACAAAATATTCAATAAACACACAAATAAATAAAATTACATCAAAATAAAATACAAAATATACATAACCATTCGAACATAATCCTAACAATAATTGTTCTACCATGTTGTTAATACACAAATTCATCAATATTCTCATACACATCCTCATACAACTACAGAACCAAGCGTATCAAACATAATTATACATAAATCAACAATTACCTACGCCGTCTACCAAATCATTCTAAACTAAAACAAACATACCTGAACGAACGAACGAACAAGCAAGAAAGCAATGAATCAATCTCCTCCAGATCCAGATCCAGATCCAGAGCCAGCCGAGGAAGGGAAGCGGCCACCAAACTACCGCATGTACTCTAACGACTGTGCGGTCTGCAGGCGGTTCTGCTCGTCCAATTGGGACACTCTAGTCCACAATTCTTCTATATCTGCTAGATCGTTCTGAGGTCTACTCCGTCGTCCCCTACTCTGACTACTGGCCTGCAATAATTGAAAAATGAATAAAATCCAAGTTTATTGTTTTGAAAAGGTCAAAATATCATATTTGAAGTATTTCAAAAAAAAGTAAATTATTTACTGTTGAGTCACAAGTTTTATGAAAGTTTTGATTTCTGACAAATAAGGCGATCGACAAAACAAGGTCATTAGAGCTACATATGTTACTATAGATTATAGGTTGATTATTTGATATTGTAATAGTGATAAACTTGTTAAAATCTATCCTCAAATAATCATGCACCTCAATATAATCGATATATATACGTTTTAAAAGCATTGAACATTCATTGTACAAATTAACAGGAACCGGTCGACCGGTTAATAATCGTACGGTCGACCGTTTCTGTGTAAAATGTACAATGAACGTGCACACATGCACATAACGTATATATATTTTAAATTCCTGTCTACTGGTCACTTTTTAACCTGTCGACAATTTTTGAACAGAAAGCAATTTTTCCAAAAGACACTTCTCTTCTCCAAAGGTTGCATCTCTTAACCTTTCACCAAAGATCATATCTCTTAATAGCAAAGAGTTACAACCATTCTTATCTATATAAACTCATCCAATTCGTTGATTAAAAAATAACGATTTCATATATTATTTTAATCTAATCTCTGATCTTAATTCTGCATTATAAAAGCTCTAAATTATTTATTGAATCTTTGAAACTATTTCATATCCTTTGATTCAATAATATACATTCCTTAATCTTTTCAAAACATCATATTGCATACTTTGAGGATAAGATTATAGGAAGGGTGTACTGCTAGTGACAAATCCGTGTTTTCAAGAGCACAAATTGTCAACAACAATTATATTTGTTCTTTTGTTGAAGTCCTCTGTGTTGTAAGAGGCAAGTGTTGAAGTCCTCAGTGTATTAGAGGCGTGAAATCCCGTTCGGCTGTTCGGGTGTTGTAAACCTGTTCCTCCGGGTGAAGCGAGGAAGTTAATAGTAAAAATCCAGATAGAAGTCTGGGACTGGACGTAGGACGGTGCTCCGAACCAGTATAAAAATCTATGGTGTGATTTTTCCTTTTTTTTACTATGCTATTATCATCTATTTCCGCATTTGTATTGTAATCCATATTACACGATCCGTGTATACTATATTAGCACATATAATTGTATACACACCGCACTTTCATTTGGTATCAGAGCACGGTCATCATATAACCGTAACACAGTTATTTGATATATTATAGTAATATGGCAAATAATGTAAGTACTAGCACTCAAAACACCACTTACACGGAGGGTCAATCGACACAAAGACCTCCATTTTTCAATGGTCTTAACTATAGTTATTGGGCAACACGTATGTCATTCTTTATGCAATCAAATAACTATGATGCTTGGAATGCCACTCAAAGAGAAATAGTGAATCCAACAACTGATTATTCAGAATGGACTGCAGCTGAGAAAACGGCAGCAGCTGTAAATGCAAGAGCAATAAATATGTTGTTCTGTGCATTAGACCAAAATGAATATAACCGTGTTAGTATCTGCACTACTGCATATCAAATTTGGCAAACACTAAAAATCACTCATGAAGGTACTAACAAAGTTAAACAAGCCAAAATAGCCATGCTGAAAAGTCAATTTCAAAATTTCAAAATGAAACCAAATGAGACAATCAATGACATGTATTCACGGTTTCAAACTATTCACCATGCACTTATTGGCTTAGGACAAAAGTATTCTGATTTCGATGTTGTTTCAACAGTCCTACATTCTCTGACTAGTGAATGGGAAGGAAAAGTATTAGCAATCGAAGAAGCTAATGACCTTTCCGTCATGAAGCCAGATGAATTGATAGGAAATTTAATGTCCTATGAAGCAAATTTACAGGCTAGAAAAGAACAGAAGGAAGAAAAGAAAAATGTAGCATTTCATGTTGAGAAAGATGAAAATGAATCAGATTCTGAAGACGAAGATTTGGCATTCATTGCGAAAGGATTCAAAAAATTCTTAAAATATCGAAAAGCCAGTCGTTACAATAAAAGGAAACCTGGATCAAATAAACCATCTTCATCTGCTATAGAATGTTTCAACTGCCACAAAAAGGGACACATGCAGAAAGATTGTCTAGAACAAAAGAAGAAGTCAGAAAATGACAAATTCAAATATTAAAAGGACAAATCTAAGAAACGAGCTTTCTCGGTAACATGGGATGATTCAGAGTCATCTTCATCAGAAAGTGAAAGTGATTCAGAGAATGAACAAGCTAATGTTTGTTTTATGACAACAGAAGATGAGGTACAAATTCCTACATTTGATGAATTACTTGATATTAATGCTGAATTGATAGTCAAATATAAAGACATAAAACGTTAATTAAAAGTAGTCAAAGCAGATTTAAGTAGAGCAGAGCTTGAACGAGATATGTTAAAAGATGAGAAGAAAATATTAGAAGAGGAACTTGAAAATATTCAAGAATCATCATCTAATGTTGATTCTCAAATATCTCTTTTGAGTCAAGAAATAGAAACTCAAAAAGAGAAAAATAATGCTCTCACTACTGAAAATCATGAGCTTAAAGCAAAAGTCAAAATTCTAGGCCTAGAAAAAGCTAGCTTACAAACAAAGTTTGATGACATTACTCAAAATGTTTCTAACTTTAACAAAGGTCGAGAAAACTTGACAAAAATCATTGAAAGTTCACAATCTATTTCAGACAAACAAGGATTGGGATATAACAAACAAGAAACCAAGAAACATCTTGGAAATAAAAGGAAAAAGAAAGTACAAAAAACTGAAGCTAGGAAAAATCTTAGTTTATTATATTCCAAACCAAAACCAGTTGTGAAATTTCAAAAGAAAAATGACAAGACTATCAAAATATGGGTTCCTAAAACAAATAATAATTTGATTAGGAACAAATACATTCAGCAATTCATGAATACTATGCATTTTAATAACAATTATATATATAAAGGGGATACCGGACCCAAATGGGTTTGGACTCCTAAGACCTAACTCTTAGGACCCTATAAAAAGTGGGTACCATGGACTTAATTCTATTTTTTGCAGGTCCCACTTAAGAAAAGAGGAAAGTGGATATTGGACAGTGGTTGCTCAAAGCACATGACAGGAGACAAGAGTTTATTAACAAATATTACATATTCAGATGGTGGCTTCGTCACATTTGGAGACAATTCAAAAGGCTATATCATCGGCAAAGGCGATGTGAGCAATTGCGGTACATCTAACTTACCTCTTATTACTAATGTCATGTTAGTTAGAAATTTGAAACACAATTTGCTAAGTATTAGTCAGTTATGTGACAAGGGTTTTATTATTTCATTTTCAAATAATAAGTGTAGTATTTTAGATAAAGACCATAATTTGGTTTTCGAAGGTTATAGAGACAGAAATATATATATTTTGAATATGAACATTAATCATAATTCAGATATGTGTCTTGTGGCTAATGACAATGATCCATGGCTATGGCACAAACGCTTCTGTCATATAAACTTCAGAACTATTGACAAGCTAGCCAAAAACAATCTAGTTAGAGGACTACCCAAAATGAGTTTTAAAGTTAACAACATTTGTGATGCATGTAAATTAGGAAAATTGACCAAATCATCTTTTAAATCCAAGAAAGTCATATCAACATTACAACCACTTGAGTTACTACACATGGATTTATTTGGACCTACTAGAGTTCAATCAATAAATCACAGTCAATATGTGCTTGTAATTGTTGATGATTTCTCTCGTTATACATGGACAATCTTCTTAAAAAATAAAAGTGATACTTTTGATCATTTCAAATCTTTCGTCAAAAGAATTCAAAAATCAAAAGGGATTAAAGTTAAAAATATAAGAAGTGATCATGGCGGAGAGTTTGAAAATAATGAATTTGAACAATTTTGTACAAAGAAAGGTATATATCATAATTTTTCGTTTCCCAGAACTCCACAACAGAACGGAGTTGTAGAACGGAAAAACCGAACTTTACAAGAATGTGTAAGAACATTATTGAATGGAACCACCTTACCAAAACATTTTTGGGCAGAAGCTGTGGCAACTGCCTGTTATGTTTTAAATCGTGTATCCATAAGACCTCTTACCAAGAATACTCCTTATGAATTATTTAACAAAAGGAAGCCTAAAATCTCATACTTCAAAGTTTTTGGTTCGAAGTGCTTTATTTTAAATACAAAAGACCAGCTTGGCAAATTCGATCCAAAGGCCGATGAAGGAATATTTGTCGGTTATTCGGAACGAAGTAAGGCCTATCGGATATTTAATAAACGAACCAAAACTATTGAAGAATCACTTCATGTCTCTTTTTATGAAATCTATCAGCACCCTCACACTATATCAGATGATGACGAATCAATAGTCACTGACAATCAAGTCATCACAAATATTGATTCTGACTCGGAAATAGTTATTGAGAATATTCCTCAAATATGTGAGTTACAATCACCACCAAGAATTTTAAGAGACCATCCGCCTCAAAATATAATCGGTGAAATAACATCACATGTCAGAACAAGGAGTCAACTCAATCAAATGGGTGATGTCGCTTTTCTCTCAAATATCGAACCTAAGAATCCAAAAGAAGCTGCTACAGATGATTACTGGATCATTGCCATGCAGGAAGAACTAAATCAGTTTGAGCGCAATGACGTTTGGGAACTTGTTCCAAGACCAACTGATCAGTCAGTAATTGGTACTAAATGGGTCTATAAAAATAAGGCTGACGAACAAGGCAATATCACCAAAAATAAAGCAAGATTAGTAGCACAAGGATATAATCAGGAAGAAGGTATCGATTATGAAGAAACTTTTGCACCAGTTGCTCGACTAGAAGCTATTAGAATCCTATTATCTTTTCCTTGTCACCATAATTTCAAACTTTATCAGATGGATGTCAAAAGTGCTTTTCTCAATGGATTTATCAAAGAGAATGTCTATGTCGAACAACCTCCTCTATTCGTACATGAAAAATATCCTGACCATGTATTCAAACTTAAGAAAGCTCTGTATGGTTTAAAACAAGCACCTCGTGCTTGGTATGAACGACTACGTAGCTATCTTATTAGCTCAGGATTTCAAATAGGCAAAGTCGATCAAACCTTGTTTATTAAACATTCTCGAAAAGATATTCTAGTTATCCAGATATATGTAGACGATATCATCTTTGGTTCAACAAACGATAAACTTTGCAAAGAATTTGCAAATATTATGACCAAAGAATTCGAAATGTCTCATATGGGAGAACTATCTTATTTTCTTGGACTTCAAATAAAGCAACTTCCAAATGGCATTTTTATTAATCAAGAAAAATACTGTGAAAACCTTATCAAACGCTTCGGATTAGAAAATACATCTGGTAAACCAACTCCTATGAGTACAACTACACATCTTGACAAAGATGAAAGTGGTAAGAATGTTGACCAGAAATTGTATCGAAGCATGATTGGTTCTCTTCTTTATCTTACAGCTAGTCGTCCAGATATAATAATGAGTGTTTGTTTATGTGCTCGTTTTCAAGCCAATCCAAAGGAATCTCATCTACGAGCAGTAAAACGTATAATTCGTTATCTTAATCATACCAAGGATTTCGGTCTTTTTTATCCAAAAGAATGTCCATTTGAATTAGTATCATATAGTGATGCTGATTTCGGTGGCTCACGAACGGATAGAAAAAGTACAAGTGGTACGTGCCATTTTATTGGAAAATCACTTGTCTCTTGGTTCAGTAAGAAACAGAATTGTGTTTCACTATCAACATGTGAAGCTGAATATATATCAGCAGCTCTTGCTTGTACTCAAGTACTATATATGCAACAAACACTTCAAGATTTTGATATTCATTTATCAAATTCTATTATATACTGTGATAACACTAGTGCTATAAATCTCTCTAAAAATCCAGTAAATCACTCCAGAACCAAACACATTGATATCCGTCATCATTTCCTTCGAGATAATATTGACAAAGGAAATATATGTCTTGAATATGTTCATACTGACAATCAATTAACAGACATTTTTACTAAGCCTCTGCTCGAATCTAATTTTATTAGATTACGAAGAGAGCTTGGTTTAATTTCAAGAAAAAATCTTGACTAAGAAATTTCTAAAAGAACATCTTCTTGTTAGTTATTCTTTAGTTATTCTCTTTAGTTATCCTTTAACTACAACTATTGCATAAACTATATTTTTTACATTAAATATAAGCCACTGCTTTATTTAATGGTTAAATTCGCTTTACTTATTTTTTTTGTGATCGTTCTTTACTTTCTTAACTTATAAATTCAGTTTTAAAAAGAAAGCTATTTTTAGACTTACAAAAAATTTTCTGCTTATATTTTCTTGGTTAAAATTTATCATTAACTCACATCCATAGGTTTATACATAAGAAACTTATATATAAACTTGCAAACATTTTACATTTTGTTCATCTTTTCTTTTTATCAAACCATAATATTCTATACAACGTACACTATGGCTCACATTTGTGATAAATGTGCTCAAGAATCATACATTTCTATTACAAGTTCTGAGTCGGAGGAACTTTATTCTCCTACAACTCCAAAACAAAAATCAAGTTGTCATCATCAATGCTCTTGTATGTCCGATAAAACTCCAAATTCATAACGAGTGAAGCGGACACTATTCTATTCTCCTCGTACCAAAGCTCAAATCGATGAGATACACCACTACCAGAAACATCAGATAGACCTTCAGAGACAACTCCATTACGGGCAAAGTCAACTTTATCACGAGCAACAACGGACATCGGCACGATTGTCTGTTTTAGAAAAGTTGGCAACATTTTTCTGCGGTTCCAACAAACATGACGTGCATGAACCAATGCCGTCTAGGCCATCAACATCTAAAAGTCTTTGTCAGGACACGATTCTTCGTCTTCCGAAAATTCGACATCGACACTCACTTTATCGACTGCCGAGGAATCGAACGACGGAAAACCGAACACTGAGGGTTTTTAAAAAGAAGAATTTAGGAAAAGAGAAGAGAAAGAGATAAAGATAGAAAATAGGGAGGGGAGAAAACAGAAGATAGAAAATTTTAAAATAGAAGAAAAAGAAAGAATAGAGAACATAGAACGGAACAGAAAACAACAGAACAACATCAGAATCTCACAATTCGCAGCGGAACAACATATAATAATAAATGAATAATCTTTAAACAAAGAACTATCAGTTATTACATTTTATACATTACATTACATCATATCATCAGAGTATACAACAACAAAAACAAATAGTGCAGCGGAAAAAGAAATACTATATAACTAGTAATATGCCATGCCATCCAGCTTGCCTCCAGCAACTCCAGAATATCCTGATAAACCTTAACTCTTAACTGCCCGTGTGAAAATTGGTGGGCACCCAGAGTTTAGGAAGGAAAACAATAAACTCCGAGTCAGTCATGTGACTGGTGTGAGAACTCAAAACAGTTTATTTATCTTTAAAATCAAAAATAGAGGAATATTTTTATTTCAATTCGCAATGCTTTTAAAAATGAGACTACCATAAGGCCTCCCGCACGCACACACATGCAAACGCAGAATCGGAGGAGATTTCTCCTTATGATAGTCAAAGATGCTTGATACGCATTTAAAATAACATTTGATATTATTACTAGTGTATAGTGTAGGAAAAATTCATTTCGAAAGTAGAATATAAATCTTAGCCAACATACGACCATTATCGTATGTCTACTATAGCTACCATCCAAACAGTGGTGACCACCATAAGTGAATGGCAGGTCCTACAACTAAAACCGTACAAGTTTCGTATTGGGAATTGGATTTCCAACAAATGGTCAGGCCAAGGAACTTCCCATTGCCACATGAGAATGCCTCTGGAAAGACATCCCCGAGAACCAAACCGGAACTCTGCCAACACAAGGCCGGGTTACCCCTAACTGGGTAACTACTGACACGAGCACGCCATTCCCTGATCGTAAACGACCTTTCTCACGGGATCCCGAAAGCCAACAACCATAAAGTAATAAATTCGTAGTAACCACATAGGTTAAATATCTGGGCTCCATACCATGATACCACCTCTATCCAGAAGGAAATGTACATACCCTAAAGGGTGCTACCCCTCATAACCTTGCCGCATCTTTCCTGTTTTGACCATTTCCGGGGTGTGAGGTTCGACGAAGTCACGTCCACAAAAACATACTTTATACGAAAGCCATGCTTTGGGTCAACAAATGATCAACACAATGATCACTAAGATAGACGATCAAATAAACGATCCTATCACAATAATCAACACAACGATCATTTCAGCAACACTCAGCATGTCACATTACCAAATTGGGAATATATCGCTGATAACTTCAACTATATAACCTCTGAGCTCGTACGTCTCAGAGAAGGGTGTTAAGCTAAAAGAATAAATTCTCCGCCACCAACAGAAATATATTTGAAAGAAATCGGCTTTATATCTCAACTTGTAATGTCAGACACACAATCCATACAAGTCTGTTCCGGGCTTGAACAAAACCGAAGGCACTTACAAAGAAGTCCTTGCAATCCGGATATTCACAATCCTGATCGGATTCACCATCACATATGGAGAACTCAATACCGTAGCTACTCGGTGCAGAGTAAATCGACAGGTCATCCTATCGCTCTCGCAAATACCGGGTCTTCAACACCGATCTTCAATGCAATTCATAACGACGTATCACATATTCGGAATGGGTTATACGACCCCATGGTCCTTTCCCGGTTAACCCGAATAGTGAGCGCTTTGTAACGACCCAACTCCCTACACTCCAGGAAGTCGCATCGCTAAAAAGAAAGAAAGGGATAGAGAATAGAAAAGAAAGAAGAGAAGAAGAAACAACACATGAGAATCTAAACAGCGGAACGAATAAAGTATATTAATAACATAAAATATTACATAGTTTACAACCACTATCAGAGTACACAGATATACAACATATACATCACATACTAGACAGTTATAAACATCTGTCTTGTATTTTCAACATAATACAACTCAACAGATAACACAGAGATATTGTACACAGCGGAATACTAAACATATCTACAACGCCGAAGCCTCCTGCTCCATTGCTCCTCCAATATTTGTCAAAGCTAACCTGAATCCCTTGGCTACTCGTAAAAATTTGAGTACCCAAGAGTTTATGGAAAACAAAAATAAACTCCGGGTCAGACATGGGTCTGGTGTGAGTAACAGGTTAAAGTTGCTTAACTTTCAAAAACCTTTGAAAAGAAAAAGTATCACGTAAGACTTCCCACACATAAACATGGAAAAGTTTTTACCTTACGCTAACCAAAACATTTGATAGGAAATTCTATGATATTATAATAGTGTCTAGGGTTTTCAAGTAAATATGAAATAGCCGAAATTGTTACATTCATTAAATTCCAGCTACTAGCCACAAAAGTGGGTAATACAATCAAAACCGTTGGCACTTATTGGATTTTGGATTCCATACAATGGCAGGGCTACTGGGGTACCGCCCGTCACAGTACGTGGCCTAGATCACCGTACCGAGGATTACTCCCTTCATCCCCTGCTACACAAGGCCGGACCCATTCCTTACTGAATAGTTCCGAACAAGACAACCCCGCAGTCGGCGCGCTTTCCAACTGCCCACTAAGCCGAAATAAAAAGGGACTTCTAGACAGGGGAAAATCTTGCTCTCAAGTGGGGGCTACCCACGAAGCCTTGCTGCACCTCCCCTGTTTTAGCCATTCCCGGTTGATGAGGCTTGAGGCTACGATTACCTTTATAGGACACATCACTTAGAATGCTCATCGTCCACCTGACGATGTGCTGAAAGCATTCAATCCATACAAGTTCGTTCCGGGTTCGAACGAAACCGAAGGCATTAACTCGTTACACTCGTTTTGGAATCACCCTCAGAGTTAACGACGATAACCCTTGCACTCTAATTCTTCATCTCGAATCTATAAGTGCTATTCCGTCAAACTCATTTCGGAATCACCCACAGAGTTATACTGACGTATAGCCCTTACACCTCGAGTCTTCACTCGCTCCACTTGGATTAACGATCTAACGTTATTTGGAATCGATGTGGTTTTCGGATGTCCAAATATGGAAACCCGATCCCGGTCTCATCGAAAACCAAAGCGTGTCTTTTATGTCCAAGTTGTTTTAAGTTTAAAACAATTCAATTCATTATCTAAATATACACAGATAGATAATTCACAACATAACCGATAATCAACATTATCATTATCAACAGATAATCATATCAAATCAGATAATCTATATTATCATCCAGAAGCAACCAATGCATCCATATCACATCCACTACTCATCTCACAACTGAGATTACAAACCAACCAATCAACCAATATCATTCATCAAACATAAGCAAATAATCTAATGATCACACCTTCAATAATTAATTTAAAGTGGATTAAATTAATTACTCAATCTCTAATTAATTTAAAATGAATTAAATTAATTACTTCATCATTAAATTTCTACTTAACTTAACCATCCATTGATTTCAAATCAATTTATAAATCATCATTCAATTAATCATTACTGATTAACTATCTCTAATTACAATACGTAATTAGCATTTAATATTAATCACACAAGTTAATTATATTAAACCCTACACATATATTAATCACCCTTGATTAATAATCATTCAGTAATTAACTACATTAATTACTCAATACAATAATTAATTATTCTTAATTAATTATCTAATTAATCCCTTTGATTAATTTCAAAGTAATTTAAAATCCAAATTACCTTTATAACAATATTCTTAATTACATTCAGTAATTATTAAATTAATTGCTTCCTTAAGTAATTATAAATTCATTAATTACATAAGTAATTATCAAACAATCCATAAATGTTTAAATCAATTAAACTTAATTAATTAATCTAAACAAATCACATTAACCTTCATTAATTACATTAAGTAATTAATTCACTAATTACTTTCATTAAGTAATTAAAACTTAAACAATTGATTATTAATTAATTAATCTAATTAATTATCAAAAATTAATCACATTAATTAATTTTTAAAAATCTTGAGTTAATAACTTCATTAACATTTCTTAATCACTTCATTAAGAATTTACTTAAATTAATCATCATTAGTTATTAGGTAATTAATATTTAATTACTATTTAATTAATCTCTAATTATTAATTAACTAAGTGTTAATTAAAATCTTAATTATCATTAATCACTTGATTAATGAATCTTAATTATAAATTAAAATTTAGTTAACTATCCTTAATTATAGATTAATTAAACTTAATTAATTAATCTCAAATTAAATTAAAAATCATTAATTATTTAATTAAACTTCCACATTTTTATTTAATTAGATAATTAATATTCATCTTAATTACCTTAATAATTGATGAATCCAATCATTAATTTTTATTTATCTTAAGATAAAACATTCTTATTAAATCATGCATTTAAAAACAAAATGTTTTTAAATTTACATCAAATTCCATTTAACATTCTCTTTAAATTTAAGACTCAAACTTATTTAAAATAAGATTTTAAACAATACAACATAATCTTATATGTTTACAAGAAACATATACTTAATTAATAAATTGAAAAGGATTTAAATTTCAATTCAAATCAAATTCAAATCAATTTTAAAAACATCTTTAAATTTTAAAATTAAAATATAACTTCCATTTTCAATTAGTTTTAATTCTTTAAAACACTTTCTACAATTTACACCTTCAATTCAAATGAAAATCATTTGAAGCAATTTAAATTTAAATCTTTATTTTAAACTGAAGTTTTAAAAATAGATTTAAGAACTCAGATTTGAATTCATTTTAAATTCCTAGTTTACATACTTAACCTTCCAATTCAAATGCAAAACAACAATGCATTTACACTTGAAGGTTTAAAATCAAATTTGAATTTAAAAACATAAATGGTTTCAATTCTTTGACAATCAAAATATGAATTCATATTCAAACTTCAAACTTACACTCAGTTTAAACCTACACCTGCAAAATTTAAATTTACCTTTTCATTTAAAACAGAAACAGTTCTGTTTTATTTAAAAACTTAAACTTTGAAATTTTGCTAAATTTAAATAATTTCAAAAGAACAGAATTTAAACTTATTGAAATTCATATTCAAATTCAGGTTATTAAAGCCTAAGTCCAAATTAAGTTTACATTTTAAACTTTCACTTTCAAATTTAAAAACTGCAAATAGTTTTCCTGTTCCTACATTTTTATTTTAAACCAATTTAAAATTTCTGTATTTAAATAATTACAAAATAAGAATTCAAGCAATTTGAATTCATTTTTTTGATTCAAGTTTAATCCTAAGTTCAAATTTCCAGATTAAATTAAAACTTAACTTTCAAAACTCAAAAAAAAACAGAACAGTTTCTGTTTTTAAAACCTGAAACAAAAATACACAGAACTCTCTTATTGACTTCGAGTCAATTACCCAGCTACTCCGAGTTTTTCCCCAATTAACCCGAGACCTACCCGAGGCAGAAATCCCTGCAACCCAAACAACTACAAAACCTGGAACAAAACAACCCAGTTTTCCTCCTCAACCTGTCAACACCAGTATCAACCACCTCCGACCACTATCAACATCCAAACTCCGGCACGAGCTTCATCACTTCACCATCCATCAATACCCTAAACATCTTTGAACTCGATGCACAGAGGAGTTCAAAATCGACCCAAATCTGTAACCCACATAAACTGGGGTTCATCACCTAAAATCCCAAATTCCACTCTCAAGCTTGAATTGTAAATCAATTCAATAATTTTTCTATGATCATTGATAGCTTCATTCATTCCAGAACCAATTTCACTCCAATTCAATGCAAAGATCAATTTATCTTGATCAAAATGTATAATACAGTTCATTTGAAACTGCCCTTTTGCTTGACTCTATAAACTTTAATTTTTTTGATTTAAGATTCTAGCATTCACTTAATGATTCTATAAGTACATCTGAATATTAATTCATGATACCTATATTTCCCAAATTTTTCTTTTACAGAATTTAGTTTATGTTTTATGGTTTCAGACATCACAGAAAACAAATCAACTTATATAGCCTTAAAACTTATTTTACCATGTAATAAGCCCATTTACATTCAAATGCTAATCCATGGTAACAACCAGATTAATGCAAGAAAAACTATTTATCAAATTTTAACTTAAACTATAGCTATCAGATCCCTGAAATCAATACATGCATTGCATTCATATATGCACAGGCAGTAAAAATGAAAACATGTACAAACATTTAACTCAGTATAAAATCAAGCAAGTAATCCTACTTAATTTACTTTAAATTAAGTGTTACTCACCTGTTAAATTTGAAAACAGAGCCTCCATAGGTTTGAAAGTTTGGTTTTGCAGAAGTGCTTTTAAAACTGGAAACCCCTATTCTTTTTAAAACTTTTCATTCCAATGCTTGCTTTAAAACTTTGAGTTGCTTGTTACAGAGCTCTTGTATGCATGCTTTGTTTCTTTAATTTTGAAACTGCAGTTGCTAGGATTCCAGATGCTAAATGATGCAGATGCCTTTATATTTGAAAACTATGCAGAAGCTTTTATATTTGAACAACAATATGCAGTATTGCTTGCATATGAAATGCAGGCTTTGAGATTGCAGAATTGAATTGAAATTTGATTTTTCTTAAGAAGCTGACAGGTTTGCTTTGCATGCAGCTACTACAGGATTTCCATATTTTGAAAGGAGGAAATGCAAAGTTTTGATGTAGGTTTACTTGAATGCAGATTGCTTTTTGGCTTGCATGCAGGCTAATTCCAGAAGTGCAGGTGATTTTCTTCTTGATTTCAAAATGTGACAGATATGTTTTCTAAACATAAAAATGTGGAGGCTTTGAAAATGATTTTGTATTGATTTGTAAGAAGAATTTGCATGCAAGCTTTGTTTCAGATTTGTGGAGTGGATTGAAGATGTTTCAGATTTGGGTTTTTCCATTGTTTCTTAGTTTTTAGAAAAAAAAAGAAATAAAAATGGAAGAGAATTTGTTTATATGTAAAAACTGAAATAAAAATAAAAGAAAAACAAATAAATGACACTTGTCTTACAATTTACACACTTGTCACTTTATCATGTTTATGTATTACACTTGTCTTATAAAAGCAATTAGTATTTAATTAAAAGCTTACTTAGTATTTATTAAAAGTTAATTAGTATTAATTTAGTATGTTATTATAAGATGAATGTAAACTTATGTTTAAATGAATTAGTTAATCATGCTTGCATGTATATAAATTTTAAAATGAATAAATCAAATTTAGTTTATAAAATGAAGCTTATACAAATATTTCAAAATCAAAGCAAATTAAAAACATTTATACTTTTAGATTTCAAAGCTTTGAGTTCAAGTTCAAATTAAATTTTGAAACCCATTTTAATTACAAATATAACTACACAATTTAAGTTTTGAAAAACAATTATTTTTATATAAAAATCTTTCTGTCAAAAACAATGTATTATTATATTTTAAAAGTAACAACATTTGATAACTATAAATAACTTATAAAAGAAATTATATTTTTAAGAAATCAAAATAAACCTTATTCTTATTTATTTAAACTTGAGTTAAACATATTTTAAATCATTTCAATATTTATCTTATGCATTCAAAATCATATTTATTTATTAGTTTAAAGCAATATCTATTTCTAATGTATACATATTCTATATACATTTTAAATATAAAACAATTATTAACTTTTAAAAGATAAAATATATCAATTACATATTTATTTTTATTGGATTATTAAATTAATTCAAATCTTATTAACAAAGATTATCAAATCAATTTAATTTTTAATTCAGATTATTAAATTGATATTGCCAAAATTCCGGGTCATCACACGCTTATTCAAAAATAAGTGTAGCATTCACATTCAATCAAATCACATCAATTACCCATTCAAAGGGAAATATTGATAGTCGGTTATTGAACTATCACTGGATATGCACACATCACCAGATTCCAAATAATTTTCCAAATTATTTATTTTCCAAAAATATCTTCACTAGATATATAATTTCAATACTTCAAAAATAAATCAACATTTATTTTTAAACCCATTTTCCAATTTCATTTATAAATTCAATAGTGAATTTACAATCCAAAATATCTATGAATATTCGATTTCAATTATTCATTTCAATATTCCTTTTCAATTTATCTTCAAAAAGATAAATTCTCAAAATATTCACTTTATATTGGAAAACATTTCCATACTTATTTATTCATAAGTAATTCACAAATTTTATTTATTTTCAACACTTGGAAAATATTCAATATACTTAAATCGAGATTAAGTATATATTTCATTCTTTAAGGAAATCATTCTCATAAACATATTTATTTGGGCCAAAACGAATGTTGCGTAAAACATCGTTACGACAACCCAAAATCACTAGTATAGGGATTCGAAATTAAAATAGATATATAAATCCCAATACTATACAAAACATTTCCTTTCGGAAATCATTTACTATAACAACAGTGTTATAGTCCATTATTTCCTTCTATTTCTCGAAAACATCTATTTCAACAATAAATGTTGAAGTCTATGGTTTCGACCCTCAACATATTTTAAAACATCGTTAGATCGTTTTAATTCTATTTAAAACATCACATTCTAAATAATTTCTTTAACATATTATTCACTATTTAAAAACGTGAATATACTACGTTAACAAATTTCATCACTTCTATTCATTTTATTTTAAGGAATTATTCATTGTTTAAAACATGAATATAACTCCATTCAAAATTTCAACAATTTACTTATCAAGATAAGTCTTTGCGGATTTATAAACAATGTTTATAAATTCTATTTCTATTTATTTTATAACAACTTCCTTTTACAAATTCCGTTATTAACCTATCTCAATTTATATCTCAATGATATACTAAAAATCCATATTATAAGTCAAACACTTATAATTTATTTGTTTATAAAATCGTTCCTTTAAACTTCACAAATTTTATGAATCTTATAACGTATAAGAATGTTTATTTATCCAAAAGTCATTCTTTCAATAACTTTATAAATTTTATAAACCTACTGTTTATAAAATTTCATTTATAACTTCACTGTTTAAAATTCTATAAATTCCATTCAATTACGAAATTTATTTTCACTACATTCAAACACTTATAAAAACTCGTTTTATAATTCAAATGTTTTAATTTATAAATATCAATTTATAAATCCTTTATATAAATCAATTCATATTAATATTTTAAAAACGTCTTTAAACTCCTTTATAATTTCATCATTTTGATTTATAAAATAATCAAATTTTATAAATCCTATATTTAAACTTTTCACAATAAATTCTAAAATCCCGATTAAACTATTTTATAAAATCATTAGCATCATATTCTCAAAAATCAGTTTTTAACTATATTTCTCAAAACTCATAATTTTTATAACATTAAAAATTATAGCGTTTATTTATTTAAAATGGATCAATTCCAAAATTATTTTATAAACGTATACTTTCAAAAATCACTTTGAAATAATTTTAAAATTCCAAATTCGGTCCAATGATGCTACACACCAAATAGTCAATCACGACAACAACGATATCATATATCAATATGATAGTCAATCAAATATCAAAATATCTGAAATCAAATAAATACTGTTGAGGAATCCAGTTGGATCCCTCCAACCTGTTTTCCTGCATCCAAAAACATTAGCACAATACCAATTTCGCTCCAGTACGAAATTATCGCGGTATATGTTTTTAATAAATATTATTCGCTTAATAACGGCGCAATAGGGTCTCATCCGCTAAACAAAAAATGCGGGAAATCAATAACTCCAATATATACATATGCCAATATATATATATTGCTATTATTTATAATACCAATTTCACTGTTTATGAAATATTCGCGGTATATGTTTTTAATAAATAACATCCGCTTACTAACGGCGCATAATGTCTATTTTAACAATCAATAGATATCAATCATCATTCATACATGCATTCAAATATTTTAAATCTAACTATTTAAAATAAAATCGAAACCGATTCGATTGAGTGAGAAGTTCTCACCTTGGTTTTAAATTCCGTTTTAGCGATTTATTTCGAATAAAATTAAACGGACGTTTAATTTTACCCAAAATTCTCACTAACTCCAAACGACTCCAAACCAACTCCATCGCGTAGTGCTCGTCCATACGATTCCAACGCAACTGGTTTCGCGCGTTTTCGACCTCGTATGAAAAAGATATGTATTTTACAAGTTTTACACGTATTTATATAAACAAATACAACATAATTTAACTAATTTAAAACCCACAACAATTCCAGGCCGCATGATCTCTTCCCTTTGCATCATGACCGTTCGTGCCATCCCTCTCTTCTTCGTCCATCTTCAGGAAATTAGCCGACAACATGAACCCAAACATAGAAACTAGGGTTAAAATTTTCCACCGCCTCGACGAGCTTGAACGCGATCAGGGACCTTCATCTCGCAGCCCACTGCAAGAGCCACGCTCGGCCAGAGACCGGCGAAGTCCGGCCTTCCCCATGCTCTCGAATTGCGTGCCGAACGTGGGTCCTTCTCGGCCAAAAATATCACGATTTACAGCTCCGTTTAACATCACCACCGTTGATCTTATAGAACTCAAGACGAGCTTCAATGTTGTAGTTGAAGACATTTGCTAAAAGTGAATGGATGAAGAGAGATTGGTGGAGGAAGATAGCTAGTTTTCGGCCATTGATAATAAACTGGCGGCCACGAACGTTAAACCCTAGCTAAATTATTTTCTTTGTTTTTTTGTGAATTTCTTTGACTATTTATAGAAATTTGTGAACACTATTCATCCGGGTTTTGCAAACTCTGATTTACGCGCCGAAACTGACGTTCCTAGGGTTTATCCCGCGTTCCGGACACAATGGAATAGGTTTCGGAAGCTAATTCGGAAGTATGTGCGAGTTATGGCTGTAAACGCTCAATTTAAATTAAACCGATTTAAGCGATTTTCTAGGCATTTTAATTTGTACCGGACAAACGGTAAATCCAATTGACTTGAAATTTGAAACCTTGCAATAATATCACATTACGGATCTGATGAAACTAGTTTCGTCGAAATCCGAGACTTTTTGAAAAATGGCTATTTTAGCTCGCCAAATTTAAATTAAAAATAAATCGATGCGTTTCGAGCTGCCACGATCAAACGATAACTCCGATTGACACGAAATTTGAAATCCGGTAATAACTAACTATTACGGATCCTATGGAACTGGTTTCGTTCAATTCTGAGACTGTTCAAAAATTGACTATTTTCACTAGTCGATTTAATTATTAAAATATTCAATTTTCACAAATAAACTTTTAATTCAATTTTAAAAGTTCTAAAATATCATTCTAACTTCCATATGATAAAATAAAATTTTAAAAATCATTTTCAATCATATTTAACTCAATTTTCAATTATTTCCATAATTTAACATATTAAATTATTGATTTAATTATTCAGTTAAATCCAATAATTCAAATAAAAATTTATTTGACTTATAAATTCACTTATTAATATTTAAAATTAATTAAATATTCAAATTTTAATTAATAAAAATTCTGGGTCGTTACAATCTTCCCCACTTAAAAGAATTTCGTCCTCGAAATTATAAGTAAGAAAAGTTGCAGAATCTATTAACTTTCCAAAAATTCATAATTAAATTCCTTATAATACTTTACTAAGTTTTCAAATCATACTTAGTTATCTTTTCAAAAACAATTACTATTGTTTAACTTTCAATTCTAAATCAAAGTTAAAGTTTTCAAAACTTTCCAATTTTTCTCAAATTTTTTTTTCTAACGCCTTAAATTTCCGGAAAAATTCGTCATAGTCTCCTTTGCGCGGCTCGATCCGAAAAAAAATGACAGTATATATATCACAAATATACATCTCATCAAGTAATGAGGCATCCCGCAGGGAAAAAAGTGTAAAAGTACGATATGTAATCCGAGATATGTACCTTATATTTTATTAGCGAGCATATACGGCTAATATAGCGCAAAAGCGAGCTCCAAATGCGAAGCAAACGCGATCCGCACCTACTAATCACTCAACAAACAACATGAGAACATGCATATATGACAATAGTATCAATATAAAACATATAGCAACATAATAACTATATATGCCAACATAGCAAATGCATTCAATAGCAATATATATTCAACCATCAACCAACTAACATCCATAACCAATAAACATTCATTCATATTTTCATTAATATTAAATGAATTGGTTTTCAATTTAAATCACATTAGATTCATTAACATTGGATTTACTAGCATTCATTTTCAATTAGTTTATATTCACTAATTCATATTCAAGTTGGTTCACTTCCAATTTTATTAAATCAATTTCATTAACACTTAATGAATTATATACAATCAATCAACTAACAATCATATAACAACCAATGTATATTAATTACAACCAAATTCTTTTGCTTACAATTGGTTTAATTTAATTGATTTTCATTCAATTATTCAACTTTCTAATAACATTAGAATTTTAATGAATTAACACTTATATTCATTATTTCATTCCAATTTATTCACATTCAATTGATTAACATTCAATCCATTCATTCAATTCAATTACAACAGTTGAATTTCATTTATATAACTCAAGTTCATATCTATCACTTAATTTTATTAATTTACTTTGATACTAATATCAACTTCATTCCATATCACTTAAGTTATATTCATATAGTTTCACTTCTTATATATATAAGTTTATTTCACAATTGTAAATCACTTTAATTATAATTCAATTCTTATAATTCTTTTGCTTATACAATTATTCTTTTATTTAGATTATTCAAACAACTAAACAATCAACTTATATACTTTAATAATTCTGAAAAATTATTTCTTTATATATAAAATATACTCAAGTAAAATTATTTCATTTACCCAATTTTTTTTAAACAATATTGTGTCGAATTGTTCTATTCAAGTGTTTAGAAACCCCTTCGGCATAGTTTGACAGACCGCGCTGACGAAAGTTCATATGCCACTCAATAAACCAATCATCACAATATAAAACAATTTTATATTCACTAACAAATACGCTCTCATAGCTATTATTACACTCAAACTCAATCTAGAGCACTACTGACTCTATCTCTAATGAGAAATACCCAACAGAACCATGGTTGTCGCTTAACCATAAGCTCTGATACCACATTGTCAGGACACGATTCTTCGTCTTCCGAAAATTCGACATCGACACTCACTTTATCGACTGCCGAGGAATCGAACGACGGAAAACCGAACACTGAGGGTTTTTAAAAAGAAGAATTTAGGAAAAGAGAAGAGAAAGAGATAAAGATAAAAAATAGGGAGGAGAGAAAACAGAAGATAGAAAATTTTAAAATAGAAGAAAAAGAAAGAATAGAGAACATAGAACGGAACAGAAAACAACAGAACAACATCAGAATCTCACAATTCGCAGCGGAACAACATATAATAATAAATGAATAATCTTTAAACAAAGAACTATCAGTTATTACATTTTATACATTACATTACATCATATCATCAGAGTATACAACAACAACAACAACAAATAGTGCAGCGGAAAAAGAAATACTATATAAGTAGTAATATGCCATGCCATCCAGCTTGCCTCCAGCAACTCCAGAATATCCTGATAAATCTTAACTCTTAACTGCCCGTGTGAAAATTGGTGGGCACCCAGAGTTTAGGATGGAAAACAATAAACTCCGAGTCAGTCATGTGACTGGTGTGAGAACTCAAAACAGTTTATTTATCTTTAAAATCAAAAATAGAGGAATATTTTTATTTCAATTCGCAATGCTTTTAAAAATGAGACTACCATAAGGCCTCCCGCACACACACACATGCAAACGCAGAATCGGAGGAGATTTCTCCTTATGATAGTCAAAGATGCTTGATACGCATTTAAAATAACATTTGATATTATTACTAGTGTATAGTGTAGGAAAAATTCATTTCGAAAGTAGAATATAAATCTTAGCCAACATACGACCATTATCGTATGCCAACTATAGCTACCATCCAAACAGTGGTGACCACCATAAGTGAATGGCAGGTCCTACAACTAAAACCGTATAAGTTTCGTATTGGGAATTGGATTTCCAACAAATGGTCAGGCCAAGGAACTTCCCATTGCCACATGAGAATGCCTCTGGAAAGACATCCCCGAGAACCAAACCGGAACTCTGCCAACACAAGGCCGGGTTACCCCTAACTGGGTAACTACTGACACGAGCACGCCATTCCCCGATCGTAAACGACCTTTCTCACGGGATCCCGAAAGCCAACAACCACAAAGTAATAAATTCGTAGTAACCACATAGGTTAAATATCTGGGCTCCATACCATGATACCACCTCTATCCAGAAGGAAATGTACATACCCTAAAGGGTACTACCCCTCATAACCTTGCCGCATCTTTCCTGTTTTGACCATTTCCGGGGTGTGAGGTTCGACGAAGTCACGTCCACAAAAACATACTTTATACGAAAGCCATGCTTTGGGTCAACAAATGATCAACACAATGATCACTAAGATAGACGATCAAATAAACGATCCTATCACAATAATCAACACAATGATCATTTCAGCAACACTCAGCATGTCACATTACCAAATTGGGAATATATCGCTGATAACTTCAACTATATAACCTCTGAGCTCATACGTCTCAAAGAAGGGTGTTAAGCTAAAAGAATAAATTCTCCGCCACCAACAGAAATATATTTGAAAGAAATCGGCTTTATATCTCAACTTGTAATGTCAGACACACAATCCATACAAGTCTGTTCCGGGCTCGAACAAAACCGAAGGCACTTACAAAGAAGTCCTTGCAATCCGGATATTCACAATCCTGATCGGATTCACCATCACATATGGAGAACTCAATACCGTAGCTACTCGGTGCAGAGTAAATCGACGGGTCATCCTATCGCTCTCGCAAATACCGGGTCTTCAACACCGATCTTCAATGCAATTCATAACGACGTATCACATATTCGGAATGGGTTATACGACCCCATGGTCCTTTCCCGGTTAACCCGAATAGTGAGCGCTTATTCAAAAATAAGTGTAGCATTCACATTCAATCAAATCACATCAATTACCCATTCAAAGGGAAATATTGATAGTCGGTTATTGAACTATCACTGGATATGCACACATCACCAGATTCCAAATAATTTTCCAAATTATTTATTTTCCAAAAATATCTTCACTAGATATATAATTTCAATACTTCAAAAATAAATCAACATTTATTTTTAAACCCATTTTCCAATTTCATTTATAAATTCAATAGTGAATTTACAATCCAAAATATCTATGAATATTCGATTTCAATTATTCATTTCAATATTCCTTTTCAATTTATCTTCAAAAAGATAAATTCTCAAAATATTCACTTTATATTGGAAAACATTTCCATACTTATTTATTCATAAGTAATTCACAAATTTTATTTATTTTCAACACTTGGAAAATATTCAATATACTTAAATCGAGATTAAGTATATATTTCATTCTTTAAGGAAATCATTCTCATAAACATATTTATTTGGGCCAAAACGAATGTTGCGTAAAACATCGTTACGACAACCCAAAATCACTAGTATAGGGATTCGAAATTAAAATAGATATATAAATCCCAATACTATACAAAACATTTCCTTTCGGAAATCATTTACTATAACAACAGTGTTATAGTCCATTATTTCCTTCTATTTCTCGAAAACATCTATTTCAACAATAAATGTTGAAGTCTATGGTTTCGACCCTCAACATATTTTAAAACATCGTTAGATCGTTTTAATTCTATTTAAAACATCACATTCTAAATAATTTCTTTAACATATTATTCACTATTTAAAAACGTGAATATACTACGTTAACAAATTTCATCACTTCTATTCATTTTATTTTAAGGAATTATTCATTGTTTAAAACATGAATATAACTCCATTGAAAATTTCAACAATTTACTTATCAAGATAAGTCTTTGCGGATTTATAAACAATGTTTATAAATTCTATTTCTATTTATTTTATAACAACTTCCTTTTACAAATTCCGTTATTAACCTATCTCAATTTATATCTCAATGATATACTAAAAATCCATATTATAAGTCAAACACTTATAATTTATTTGTTTATAAAATCGTTCCTTTAAACTTCACAAATTTTATGAATCTTATAACTTATAAGAATGTTTATTTATCCAAAAGTCATTCTTTCAATAACTTTATAAATTTTATAAACCTACTGTTTATAAAATTTCATTTATAACTTCACTGTTTAAAATTCTATAAATTCCATTCAATTACGAAATTCATTTTCACTTCATTCAAACACTTATAAAAACTCGTCTTATAATTCAAATGTTTTAATTTATAAATATCAATTTATAAATCCTTTATATAAATCAATTCATATTAATATTTTAAAAACGTCTTTAAACTCCTTTATAATTTCATCATTTTGATTTATAAAATAATCAAATTTTATAAATCCTATATTTAAACTTTTCACAATAAATTCTAAAATCCCGATTAAACTATTTTATAAAATCATTAGCATCATATTCTCAAAAATCAGTTTTTAACTATATTTCTCAAAAATCATAATTTTTATAACATTAAAAATTATAACGTTTATTTATTTAAAATGGATAAATTCCAAAATTATTTTATACACGTATACTTTCAAAAATCACTTTGAAATCATTTTAAAATTCCAAATTCGGTCCAATGATGCTACACACCAAATAGTCAATCACGACAACAACGATATCATATATCAATATGATAGTCAATCAAATATCAAAATATCTGAAATCCAATAAATACTGTTGAGGAATCCAGTTGGATCCCTCCAACCTATTTTCCTGCATCCAAAAACATTAGCACAATACCAATTTCGCTCCAGTACGAAATTATCGCGGTATATGTTTTTAATAAATATTATCCGCTTAATAACGGCGCAATAGGGTCTCATCCGCTAAACAAAAAATGCGGGAAATCAATAACTCCAATATATACATATGCCAATATATATATATTGCTATTATTTATAATACCAATTTCACTGTTTATGAAATATTCGCGGTATATGTTTTTAATAAATAACATCCGCTTACTAACGGCGCATAATGTCTATTTTAACAATCAATAGATATCAATCATCATTCATACATGCATTCAAATATTTTAAATCTAACTATTTAAAATAAAATCGAAACCGATTCGATTGAGTGAGAAGTTCTCACCTTGGTTTTAAATTCCGTTTTAGCGATTTATTTCGAATAAAATTAAACGGACGTTTAATTTTACCCAAAATTCTCACTAACTCCAAACGACTCCAAACCAACTCCATCGCGTAGTGCTCGTCCATACGATTCCAACGCAACTGGTTTCGCGCGTTTTCGACCTCGTATGAAAAAGATATGTATTTTACAAGTTTTACACGTATTTATATAAACAAATACAACATAATTTAACTAATTTAAAACCCACAACAATTCCAGGCCGCATGATCTCTTCCCTTTGCATCATGACCGTTCGTTCCATCCCTCTCTTCTTCGTCCATCTTCAGGAAATTAGCCGACAACATGAACCCAAACATAGAAACTAGGGTTAAATTTTTCCACCGCCTCGACGAGCTTGAACGCGATCAGGGACCTTCATCTCGTAGCCCACTGCAAGAGCCACGCTCGGCCAGAGACCGGCGAAGTCCGGCCTTCCCCATGCTCTCGAATTGCGTGCCGAACGTGGGTCCTTCTCGGCCAAAAATATCACGATTTACAGCTCCGTTTAACATCACCACCGTTGATCTTATAGAACTCAAGACGAGCTTCAATGTTGTAGTTGAAGACATTTGCTAAAAGTGAATGGATGAAGAGAGATTGGTGGAGGAAGATAGCTAGTTTTCGGCCATTGATAATAAACTGGCGGCCACGAACGTTAAACCCTAGCTAAATTATTTTCTTTGTTTTTTTGTGAATTTCTTTGACTATTTATAGAAATTTGTGAACACTATTCATCCGGGTTTTGCAAACTCTGATTTACGCGCCGAAACTGACGTTCCTAGGGTTTATCCCGTGTTTCGGACACAATGGAACAGGTTTCGGAAGCTAATTCGGAAGTATGTGCGAGTTATGGCTGTAAACGCTCAATTTAAATTAAACCGATTTAAGCGATTTTCTAGGCGTTTTAATTTGTACCGGACAAACGGTAAATCCAATTGACATGAAATTTGAAACCTTGCAATAATATCACATTACGGATCCGATGAAACTGGTTTCGTCGAAATCCGAGACTTTTTGAAAAATGGCTATTTTAGCTCGCCAAATTTAAATTAAAAATAAATCGATGCGTTTCGAGCTGCCACGATCAAACGATAACTCCGATTGACACGAAATTTGAAATCCGGTAATAACTAACTATTACGGATCCAATGGAACTAGTTTCGTTCAATTCTGAGACTGTTCAAAAATTGACTATTTTCACTAGTCGATTTAATTATTAAAATATTCAATTTTCACAAATAAACTTTTAATTCGATTTTAAAAGTTCTAAAATATCATTCTAACTTCCATATGATAAAATAAAATTTTACAAATCATTTTCAATCATATTTAACTCAATTTTCAATTATTTCCATAATTTAACATATTAAATTATCGATTTAATTATTCAGTTAAATCCAATAATTCAAATAAAAATTTATTTGACTTATAAATTCACTTATTAATATTTAAAATTAATTAAATATTCAAATTTTAATTAATAAAAATTCTGGGTCGTTACAGTCCTAACTCATGGGATCGGAACTATGAGAAGAATGAAGGAGCTCAGAAACAATGGAGTCCATGGTCGAAACGTATTGAAGGAATCAACGATAATTCTAATGACGAACTTTCTCATCAGACTTATATATATGGTTATTATATCTTTATCTATCTCTTGTGTAATGACGGTTATATTTTGTATTACGTATAAAATATAATATATATAGGTTGATATATGATAAAAACTTGAAATATAAACTTAAACGTCACAACAGACCAAGACCGGTCGACCGCCCCTGTTATAGCCGGTCGACCGTTTGCTCTCTGGTTGAAAACAGTCGACCGGCCAAAAACAGTAGGTCGACCGGTTGTCGTATTTTCAGTTTTTATATAAACCTATACGTCATTTTTCCCTCTACCCTCATTCACTCTTTACTCAAACTGTTCTCTTACCCCAAATCACAAACCCTAGCTCCCATTCTTCAATTCCCAAATAACAAATCCTCCAACAATGGCTCCTCCTCAAAAGAAATCAAAGAAAGGAGCAACCTCTGAAACTTCATCTCTTACCATCTCCGTCAAAAAATGGCTTCAAACTCCAATTGCTGTAACAAGATGGAATCAGATGACAAATTACAAGTTTCATCCAGGCTCTTTCATCAAATTTGATGATTTCACGGCTTACGGAGTTCGGAGGTTAGCCAATAATGCCAACATTACTCCACTAATAGATTTTTCTGCAAATATTGTGGAGATCAATCATTTGATGATCAAATTATTTTACGCCAACATGAATCTTGATGAATATCAACCTGATAATCCAAATGGCGTCATCTGGTCTATGGTCTGTGGGAAGCAAATTTTTCTTACTCATGCTAGAATTGCCTCTATACTTGGTATACCAAATCGAGGCGAAGAGTTTTCATCTAACTTCTGCGAAGTCTTCACTCGAAATAATACTAGTCATCAGTTCATAGAAGACGATAGTGATGGCACTAAGTCTATTGGACTTCGCCCGACAGCCAGGTTACTCCATCGGGTCTTGATGCATTCTCTTTTTCCTAGACTTGGAAATTATGATGCAGTGTACAAAGAAAACTTCAAGGCACTCTATGCTATCTATGGTGAAATCCAAATCAATTGGGTTCACATGCTTTTTGATGAAATTCTCAAGGTAAATAACTCAACCCGGCCTCATTTCTTTTACAATGAATATATCATGAGACTTTTGTTAGCTTGTGGGGTCAATCCTCCTGAATCTGCAACCTCAAAACCAAAATGCATTGATTCCATCACCATCAAGCGAATGAAGCTTCCTCCACCTTATCTTGAGATTATGCCTTTCGAAGAATGGCAACAAAGAGGACCAAGGAAACAACGAGCAACTTCATCTCGTCCTCGTTCCGATGAAGTAAAACTTTTAAAATCAAAGTCATCAACAAAAGAATCACTTGAAACAATCGCTCGTAACCAATTTTTGCTTGAATCACGTCTCAAGCGCATGGACTCTAAAATTGATAAGCGCTTCAATAAGGTCAAGTCATTCTTTGGTATGCTATGGGATGCTATATCATGTTCCATATCCACCTCTGTTCAAGCACAAGACCCAGGAAAACGTCCTGCTGCTCCAGTTTTCACCTGGACATCATCTGACGAGTCTACAGGAATGAGTGGTCATGGACATGGTGAATCATCTAGAGGGCACAATGATGAGGAAGAAGAAGATGATGATGATGAAGATGATGATGATGATGAAGAGGAGATATGATCTGCCTCATCCTAGATTTTATTATGTTTTAGCTCTTTAAAAACATTCATCGACACTTGTACAAAATAGTGTCGTTATTTATGATTTTCATTTGACACTTGTTCTGTAGTAAACTCTGTTATGTTTTTGATGTGTTAATGATTTATTTTTTCTATGCATATTATATTCATTCTATGCATATCATATTCTAGTATCTGTTACTCCTTTTTGTCGATGACAAAGGGGGAGAAAAGGCTAACAATTACTTGCAGGAACATACATTTATAAGAATTCAACGAGAAAGAGATCACGTACTCAGGGGGAGATTCATATTTGCAGATATATATTGTCATCAATCAAAAAGGGGGAGAATGTTGAGTCACAAGTTTTATGAAAGTTTTGATTTCTGACAAATAAGGCAATCGACAAAACAAGGTCATTAGAGCTACATATGTTACTATAGATTATAGGTTGATTATTTGATATTGTAATAGTGATAAACTTGTTAAAATCTATCCTCAAATAATCATGCACCTCAATATAATCGATATATATACGTTTTAAAAGCATTGAACATTCATTGTACAAATTAACAGGAACCGGTCGACCGGTTAATAATCGTACGGTCGACCGTTTCTGTGTAAAATGCACAATGAACGTGCACACATGCACATAACGTATATATATTTTAAATTCCTGTCTACTGGTCACTTTTTAACCTGTCGACCGTTTTTGAACAGAAAGCAATTTTTCCAAAAGGCACTTCTCTTCTCCAAAGGTTGCATCTCTTAACCTTTCACCAAAGATCATATCTCTTAATAGCAAAGAGTTACAACCATTCTTATCTATATAAACTCATCCAATTCGTTGATTAAAAAATAACGATTTCATATATTATTTTAATCTAATCTCTGATCTTAATTCTGCATTATAAAAGCTCTAAATTATTTATTGAATCTTTGAAACTATTTCATATCCTTTGATTCAATAATATACTTTCCTTAATCTTTTCAAAACATCATATTGCATACTTTGAGGATAAGATTATAGGAAGGGTGTACTGCTAGTGACAAATCCGTGTTTTCAAGAGCACAAATTGTCAACAACAATTATATTTGTTCTTTTGTTGAAGTCCTCTGTGTTGCAAGAGGCAAGTGTTGAAGTCCTCAGTGTATTAGAGGCGTGAAATCCCGTTCGGCTGTTCGGGTGTTGTAAACCTGTTCCTCCGGGTGAAGCGAGGAAGTTAATAGTAAAAATCCAGATAGAAGTCTGGGACTGGACGTAGGACGGTGCTCCGAACCAGTATAAAAATCTCTGGTGTGATTTTTCCTTTTTTTTTACTATGCTATTATCATCTATTTCCGCATTTGTATTGTAATCCATATTACACGATCCGTGTATACTATATTAGCACATATAATTGTATACACACCGCACTTTCATTTACCGCTAGATTGCCAAATCCGTATCATCGACCATGCTCTGCTGGATGCATAACGGACTCAAAAATAACGTCCTCCTCATTGGTCGTCAGCTGATCTCGACCCGTATCAGCAAGGAGTTTCTACCGTTGCTCCATAAACATCTCCTGCATTAACAAATTAATAATATCATATCTTATTTCATCATAGTTTAACAATTAAAACAATTACTAATACTGAATAAAATGAAATATGCCTACATGGCTTTTGCTCGATTTATCGTCCTGCCATGTATACGAAACAGGCCTGTCTGGATTAACATGCTCGACAACATGCGTACGGGTGAACAAGTCCATATAGCTGACAGGACCATGTGCCTCGGCTTCTGAAGTTGATTGTTACATACAATTATTACACATTTAAAATCATATAGCATAAACTATTTACATTTATTATTCAGTAAATTTACCAACTCCTGCCGATACAGTTGAAACGACTTCGATCCTCCGCGATGAGTGACGAGATTCTTATTTCTATTTGCAGAGTTTCTATCCGACTCTGCCTGTACATTCAAAATTTGATACATTATTTTTCGATACGTCAAATTAATAATTCAAAAAAAATTAGTATACTTACCTTCGCCTCGTCTGTCTCCCAGTATCTCAACCAACCTTGCCACACGCTCTCTCCCATCCACCGTGGTTTCGTACCAAATTTCTTAATCTCAGATATCGTGTCCCTGTAGTTCTTGCGCATCTTCTTCATCCAGTATGCTCGTGCCAGCATCAAGTCGTCTATCTGGATGTCTACCTCAGCCTGTATTAAAAAAAAGATTACACTTCAAACGATAAATAGTAGAAAAACGACAAAAACGAATTAAAAATGGAAAACAGGAAATATACATACTAGGACATCCTGCCATATGCACTCTATGACGTGAGGAGGGATGTTATCCCACTTCGGCCAGCAAACACTCATCCTACTGCGATAAGAAGCTCTAGAGACGTCCATCACAACCTTAGAGGAAAGTAGGTCGAACCCCCTGTTTTTAGGTACGATATAGATAAGTACGTACGTATATCATAAAAAAAATAAGATGCCGAATAAAATTTAATTCTTACCCATCTGCTCCAGGGACGAACGATACAACTGTACGCTGTGGCTCTTGCGATGGGCCACTGCCATCACCTCCTCACGATCGGGAAGAGCTCCTACCTCTATATGACATAATGATAAACCTGTGATATATACACATCATTATATAAGAGAATAATAACATGATAATGAAATATATTTCATATGAAAATGACATCAACGGTATAAATTGCTTAATTAATGACTGAAATGGAAATAGAAATGGAAGTGTGTTATACCTGATTCATAATGGGTGTACTCTTCCAACGATAACCAGAGTTCATTGCATTTTTAATAAAAATTGCTAAATAAATGACAAATGGAAATAACATAAAACATGAAAACAATAGTAAACGGATTTTGTTTCATAGTTACATCAATCTCATAATACATCAAGAATTCAATATAGTTACATCAATTGCAAAAAAACAGATTCAGATTTATATCGGTCATCATTGTCTTCTGATTCAGATCCGGTCTCGTTTTCGACGATATTTTCCTTTGCACTGTCAAACGCTTCTACCAAAACATTTCATTCATCGATCAAAGGACCAAAATCTGTATGATTGTCTGTAATTATTATTTCGTTATTTTTCTCAAGATCTGCCTGATAAGCTTGTTCGTCCGGAATATTCTTCCCATCGAATTTGAATCTGGACTTTGTTTTAAAAACTGCAGACCAATCTGCTTTATCTCTTTTTAGAGAAAGATAAGGAGCGTAATAAACTTGCAATGCTTGTTTGGCTAGTATAAAAGGATCATACTTTTGATAGTGTGATGTATGCTTTGTTTCTATAAGATTATAATCCTTGTGCACATTAATTCCGGAACATGGAACATTGCTAAACCAATTGCATCTAAATAGAAACACCTCCTCCGCGGGTCGTGAGAAATATGTCAGTTGCAAAAGTTGTGTTAGAGTGCCATAAAAATCATTTAAATGATTTTCTGGATTGTCACTACCTTTAACAAATACACCGGTATTATTTGTTAATTTTTTTGTACCGTATTCTTTCGTGTTAAATTTATATTCATTGACGAAATATATTGGATATGTCTTGACCACTCTTTTTGGTCCCATCGCAAGATGTTTCAACCCTTCGTCAACAAAACAATTTCTCGGCTTATAAACATAATTTGAAAACCAACCGGAAAATTCTTTACTGAGATCTCCGTTCGGATGTTCACGTTCATAAACACTTTTTATATAAACAAATTATTGCATTAGGTTATACACGCGCATGCATTATAGAAATGAATAAAACACAAATTGTTATTTCAGATTACCTAACAAACGGTGCAACCTCAGCACAATTTAGAAGAATATAAGTGTGTGCTACATGAAGATCTCTATCGTCTAGCCATATTTCTACACATTTTCCAAATGGCCGACCATGTTGTCTAACAATAGATAACATTGCTTGGGAGGACTCTTGTTCGTCGCCTTCGTCATTACGAGGAACACTTTGAAATGAAATATTCACATGGTCACTGATTTGCCTTCAATTTCTGTTTGCTCGCCAGTTTCATATATCTTTGGATAGTCCTTAACAAGTTCATATATATCTTCGCTTGACCATATCGTCGGTGGTTGTCTGGTTTCTACTCTATTAGCTAAAAAGTTTTTCTTGTCTCCTTTGAAGGGATAATTTACATGGAGAAAATATCGATGACAGTCAAACCATGAAATTTTCTTACCATGAGGTAAAGAAAACACTCGTGTTTCATCCATCAATATGGACATGCTAGACGATCGACAGTACTCTATCCCGAAAGCATTGCATAGACAAGAAAATCACTTATAGTCCACAAGAAAGAAGCAAACATACGAAAAATTTTCTTCTTGAACACATCGTATGTTTCTACTCTTTCGTTCCACAGTATTTTTAACTCCTCAATCAACGGTTATAAATATACATCGATTCCTTGTGTCGGATCGTTAGGGCCAGGAATGACAACAGTAAGAAACATATATTGCGTTTTCATACACATCCATGGAGGTAAATTATACGGTGTGACGATAATGGGCCAGGATGAATATTTAGAACCAAATTGAGAAAATGGAGAAAAATCGTCCATACATAATCCTAATCTAACGTTTCGACTCTCCGCTGCAAAATTTGGATACGTTTTATCGAAATGCTTCCATGTTTCTCCATCGGCCGGATGTGTCAACGTAGCCTCATCCTCCGTTCTCACGCTATGCCATCTCATATTAGATGCAGTTGCAGAAGATGCATATAACCTTTGAAGTCTTGGAGTTATGGGTAAGTAGTGCATACGCTTGTACGGAACTTCCTTCCCCTTCTTTTATCTTGGTTTGTATCTCTTCTGGTTACAAACTTTACAATTTCTAAGGTTTTGTGTCTTCTTTTCAAAACAACATGCAGCCTTTTAAACATGTATCTATTTTCTGATACGGTTAACCAAAAGCCGACATAAGTTTTCTAACTTCACAGTGATTTTCACACATTAGATTATCGGACGACATATGTCTTTTTGCAGCTTGTACAACAGCCGTAAACCCAGCTTCAGTGATGTTGTATTTTGACTTCATCGCAATGTATTCTGCGATTACTGACAGCTGAATGCCGCTTTTACAACCATCCCAAATAGGTTTCTTAGCAGCATCTAGTAAATCATAAATTTTTTTTGCTTCAATATTTGGTTCTTCAACATTTCCATCATTGTCGTCAGCTTCAGCCATAGGAAACATTGATCGTGCTGCATCTTCGACCATATTTTCTATACGGATCGTTGAAACTATTTCGTTAACGACACTTTCAGACTCTACAGAAGTATTTTCTACAACTTCTCCATGCCGATCCCAAACATAATACTCGGGTGCGAAACCGTGTTGGCACAAATGAACTTTCACAATATCTGGTAACAAATACTTCAAATGTCTACACCTACTACACGGACAACGAATTTCTGGATCGTTTCCGCTATTACTTAAAGCGAATTCAACAAACACGTTTATACCATTATAAAAATCTGTTTTTTATTGAGCCCCTCGGTCCTTTTCTTTGATACATCCATCTACTCCGATCAACAAAATAATCAATCATTTTTCCTATTTGACAAAATGAGATGTTCAAAATTTAATATTTATTTTGAAGAATACAAACTCGAAAAAGATTATTTTCATGGTCGTATAATATTTTGAATTTAAAGAACAACGTCACAAATTTAAAAATATTTTCAAATAGGGCACATTTTATTTTTTAACGTATCAATTTAAAAATATATATAATTTTTTTCATTGGCCAGGCATTCTACTTCCCATTACAAACATAGTAAGCATTTACATTTCGTATATTACTTTGTCTTAAATGATTCAACAAAATTTCGGCAGCATTTCCCTTTTGTTCCCTGCATTGTACACAAATGCGTGTACGCAGGAAACAAAAAAGAAAAGTTAGGCCGAAATTTTATGAACCGTTTGAGACGAAATAGTATACAAAATGTAAGTGCATACTGTGTTCATAACTTGTCCAATACACGGACAAATCCGACAAACATTGTACCAAATGAATATAAATAGTCGTTTTTTTCGAAAAAAACGACTATTTATACAACGATCGTGTACAATACTCGTCAAACGGGGCCAAAAACTCTCTAAGGGACATTTGTCAGTTACATGCGCGAATTTTACGAAAAATACAGTTTTACTCACTGTTTACATTTACAAAAATATATATTAATTTAACACATTTATTCGATGTATTAAATCAACTTAAGGTTGGTTTAACATTTTTGACATTTTTCAATACACACAATTATAATTTAGAGTAATGCATTTTTTGTTGTTTCATAAGTAAATACATGCACAATATAATACTCCTAGTTCATTCAATCATTTTATCTTATTCCAAATAACGTATACAATCGTCGAATCAAGGCATACACAATAATTTACATGTACATGAACAATCACAAATTATACATGTTTTTCACAATTTCACGATAAAAGATGAAATAGGTATACCATGTGATGCTATAAACCATTATTATGTTATTGGAAACAATTACAATCACTAATTCGCCCTAATTTATCAATTTATACAAATCTACAATTAGAGTAAAAACTGAATTTTTCACAAAAATAAGAGTTTATACCTGAGATTAAGAGTAATGGAGTTTGATTAGGCAGCCGTGGAGGATCCGGAAGCTAGAAATTAGGTATAGGAAGCTTGGAGAAGGGATTTGGAGGGGGGTTTTGGGTATAATTTTCGTATGAAAGGAGGAGGAAGAAGAGCTCTCGGCTGCAGGTATAATCACAAATTTCCGACGGCTTCCGACGGCCGTCCACGGCCCGTCGAAAGCCGTCGGAAATTAGCCGTCGGTCCTACCTGTCGGTAATGAGGCCTTTTCTAGTAGTGTTATAATATTTTTACAATCTTAAATATAATATATATATATATATATATATATATATATATATATTTTATGAAAATAGTTTTTTTATTTTACTATCTGAAATTTTTCGATCAGTTATAATTTTTGAAAATTTTTAAGATGTTATCTTATAATAAAACATGCATATGTTAATTGTTTACATATATTCAATTAAATAGTTTTATGTAATAAAAAAGTTACATTCGGCCAAAAAATAAACTTATAAATTTTTTATATAACTTTACTATAATATTTTAACTATTATTTATTAAGATGTTGTTTTGAATTTTATAATATTTACCAAGTCTTTGTGATATATTTCAAATTAAGAATTTGAATTTTTAAATCTCATTAGTCAGATCAAAAAATAATTTTAGATATTTTATTTTTATTTTATATAAATAATTTTTGAAATTTATAAATTATGTATGCAATTATAAATATTTTATATAAATGTTAAACAATGTTTTAGGACAGTCTCTACATATACAAATTATGAATGTATATGTTGTATATGCAGATTCCAACACCTATATAAGTAGAAATTAACTATAAACACTTTGATATATGCTGCACACGCACATCATGCGCACATAAGTACATTATGATACACTCATAAAATATAGATTATTAATCAATTAAACTCACTAATTAACTCAAAAAATTAAATAAAATTTGATTTTATTTAAATAATCAAGATTGATTATAGTACAACCCATTAGACTTCATAGACCCACTATAATCCAAATAGTGAATTATTTTTGAAATCTATCCATGTCAAACATTGTAGGCCGACCTGGTTCCATCAACCTCTACCCCAAGCCTAAAACTTAAGGCCATAGAGGGAGTCATCGAACGCATTCAGATTCTTAAAAGCCACAAATTGATCCTAACAATAATAAAAATCATCATAATTCATCACTGGACTTTGTCGTACAAAATTCTACCCCTAATGAACCTTTTCCTCTTAATGATAATTGTTTTAATATATCATCCACAGATAAAAAACGTAGTGTAACTAATAATGTTATTTTGCATGTGAATAATAACCTACAACTAGAGAGCAAAGAGTGAAATGCCAAGGGAGGCAAAAATAAATTATATGATCATAAGGAAGAAGATGACCAACAATTGAACCTAGGAGCCCCACCGAGAAATCGAAAATATAAAGAAAGAATAACTTGCGAAGAGAAATCTTGAATGAGAGGAAGTGGAAAAAGAAAATAATGAAAAGAGTAAAGGTGCCAATCAACAAGCAGGGAACTAAAGATTCGAAATAAAACCAAATGACAATAATTTTTTGGGACATTAGTTGTTTTCATAAACTTGATAAAGTAGAGGAGGTTAAGAAGCTCATGAGTAGTTATGAAGTAGACTATATAAGAATACATGAAAATAAAATGAGAGCTGGTGAAATAACGAGTTCGAAGTTAAGGTATGATGAGAAGCATGTGATTGTTAGTAACATGTCATGCCACTATAACTATAGAATAATGGTACTAATAAATAGTGAAGTGTGGGATTTTGGTATTATGAGTATGAACGTTGAACTTATTACCCTGAACTTAGGAACCACGTAGGATCAATATGTAACTATTCTTTCATATATGCATAAAACTTTGAATATCTAAGAGGGGAATTATGGCGAGACTTAGAAGAGGATGTTACTGCAATATATAGACCACGAATTCTCATGAGAGATTTTAATTGCGTAAAAATGGAATATGAGAAAAAAGGCAAAACCATGTTTCGTTTTAGCAAGATAAACGAGTAGATAGAATTATGGCTACATGTAGGTAAATGGAAGTTTGGGTTCATGGATATCAATTTATGTAGTGTCAGTATTGGAGAAAAATATATTTACAAAAGTGGGATTGGGTTCTAATAAAGTGGAAATTAGGTTTCGGTGACAACTGGGGAGTGGAATTAGTTTCAAGTACGCTATCAACATTTTAATTATTTTCCAGACCAAACTCTAAAATTTGAAATTCCTTAACTACCCTTAATCATTTCTTCAGTAAACCCTTTTCTTTTATTTTTGCTCTATGTGGAGGCAATCAACAATCCTTAACAATCTTTCTTCGTTAAGTTATTGATTTCGTACATGAAGGAAATCGCTAAAATTCCTATGACGCTTCATCTACAAAATTTCTAATAGCATAATTTCTTAAATTTAACTTTTTAGAACTAACCCCATCATTTCTCCCAACATTTTGCGCAATTTCTTGAAAGCTAAGGATGGTCAACAATTCTTTTTCTTCCAAATTCTCTACAACCATAATTTTTATATACATAGATTCATTCTTTCCTTCAGTAATAGAAGTGGCGCTAGCTGCTATAAGGGTGGTGAGGTTATGGATATATCCCATCCTAGATTTTTGGCTATCCAATTTGAAATCTAGGGATTTTGGTAAATGATTGATCTGTACCATTTTAATTCTTTGGTATGTCAACATGTATTATCTAGAGGTGCTCTTTTTAATGATGCTCCTAGTTGGATTTAATTGTGGTAAAGGAGATGAGACTCCACTTATATATGATGATTCGTGTTTCATGTATCAAGGTTGATGTTTATCGATATCTATGGTTAAAGTTGAATCTACACAATGAAACTTTGTGAAATTTATTCATCATTTTGTGTTAGCTAAAGTTTAATTATGTATATTAATCATATAGGTTTCAATTTCTAAAGTTAATCAAGTGGATTAAAATTTGGATTCAAATTTATTAAGTGACTAGTCTACATAATGAGATTTTGTGATATTCTAGACTATGTTGATTTTAACACTCGTGACTATTCATCTTTTTAATTATGTATAACATTTTTACGAGTACAATTTACACTCCCTAAAAGATTTCAACATCGTCTTTTATTCATCATTTTTTCTATTTTTTATTCAACATTTAAATTCAAAAGATAAACTGATAAAAGTAATCATTGAAGTTATTTTCTGTAGAGTATAGGTTACATAAACGCATGCACAACACAACTTGTAGTTTAACATTTAAATACCAAGCATAAGTAATTGAAGTTGGGCATTGTTGTCATAATAATTTCTTCATCATTGATTCTTTATTTGGCGCTTTGAACATTGGAAAAGTTTATTGAGCATCTTTAGTAGTTCAAGGTTGCTTTATTTCTAGCTTTCAAGTGTACCTTTCTTATGTATTACTTGCCCTTCATGATTATAAATATTATGTTCCTACTTGAATCATATTGTATTTCATGCTAATATTGTTCCACTCAAAAGATAATGAAAGTGATTATTGTTTATGGCATCATAAATTTAACTAGTTTCTTTGCATCTTATTGGTTTATTGCTGCACTAGCAAGGGCATTCAGGATAAGTGCAACTAAAGCGGATGAAAAATGGCTTCAGTTGCAAGTTAGGCAAAACCATCCCTTACAACAATTTGCTTGGGTATATCTACTTCTCTTCTAGTTTATAAGCTTCCATGCATTTTGACAGCCAAGGATAAAAACAACACCGACCAACATATCAACAAAAAACAGACCAAGAGTGAAAAGGATAGTCTAACAATGACGTAATAAGTTGCATATCACGACCGATGACAAATTAAAATAAATATGAACAAACTCGGCAAGATAAAAGGTTGAATATAAAAAATAGGAACTCAGCATAAAAAAGAAGCGCTTAGCAGGATAGAGAACAATATATGAGCAGGATGGAAAATGTGCAGGTTGAATGGTTGATGAAATAGGAGGCTGAAGTAATCAGCCACTGAGAAAGTGTTGAGCATGGAAAAATATGAGCTAATAGTCGACCACACAAAGTTCTAGGTTGTGCTAATAAGAGGTAGTCAAAGACCTTGTAGCACAAGAGACGAGAAGCATGCAAAATGTTGAGCTCAAAGTGCCAAGCCGTAACCTGTATGGAACTGCAATAAAGGAGCATGTGGATAATTAAATCAAGATGGGAACAAACTCATGGAAGAAGCAATAGGAAAACTAATCTATTTGTGCACTAGAAAGTTGATGGAGAGGTAGGGGATACATGAGGCTAGTTTAGATTTTAAGTTGTATTTTATGCCAATTGTATGTTGTCCTTTTGAGTATTGTATTCAAAATTATGTTATATTGGATCATACTAGTATGAATTTTGATTTGTGTTTCTCCATGCACTTTTGTCCTATAGTTGTTAAACTCTTGATATGTTGAGTGCTTCTTGCAAGATTTTCTATCAAGGTAAATAATAATAATGATAATAATAATAATATTTCATATTCTATCACTGTAATTATGTAGTGTATTTTTTATACGTGTTCATCTTCTATGTAAAAATATAATTGTATCAATTTTTCGATTAAAGACAAATGTTTTTATTTACTTTTAAGTTTATCTTTTTGCTAAAATCCTAAAATGTTGTCCATTTGTATATATTTTTTATTAATGAATATCAACATGTTATTATTATATGAATCATAAAAGTGTAGAACTACATAATTCGTTATACATAAAAATGTAATAGCAATTTTATCATCTTGCAAAACAGTAGATACTTTCGTTTAAAAAAGAAAGATATATGCATTTATCATTTTGTTAAAGACATGAATTCATTTCAATTACTACGTAAAATGAGATTTTTCCTTTCTTTCAACAATGACGCACATTCGTAAGTTTTAAACTGAAAGATAACACACTAAGCATTTAAGCAAAAAGTTAAACGTTTTTAAAACAAAAAGCTAAATATGTTTATATTTTCGATGAGAAGTATTGAGAAAAAGACTGGCAATTTGTTCAAATTTGTTTTATGATGTTGTTAAATATGTTCACTTGTATTTTTCTACATAAATTATCACAAATTTTCTATATGTCAAGTAGTGTATTAAAACTTGTAAAAATAACTCATTACAAAAAATATCAATATATTTTGAAGGACTATTTTGATTACACTACATATTAGAAAAAGTTGATTTTATCATTATTTGGTGTGCAAGGTTAAACTGATTAGTCCTATAACAGAATATGTATTGTACTCATTAGCAATATGAATAATAAGTAGTGATAAAGTTTGTTTTTTTGTTTGCATCATCAGCTTATGCCATTTTAAACATTTGCAAAGGCCATGTACCGCTATATTCTAATTATGAAATTTAAGGTTCAGTTTTGTTTGTGTTTTCAAGTACATGTGAGTTGTTAGACCAAGTGCATCTATGGTAGTCGTGGAGTGCAATGAATTATTCCAGTAATTGAATTGTTTTGTTCTTTATTTTCTCCTTTGAGTACATTGGTTATAAGTAACCACATTGCTGTTAATAGTATCTAACTTTAATACTTTAGATCATCAATTCTATATCCAAAACTATGAACTTACATCTATTTTTATGCACAAACTGTATGCTCTTTTTTATAAGCAAAGTAACATAGAAATTTATATGCATGTGGTCTCATTTTGTAACCACTCAAGCAAAAGTATATGGTGAAATTCAAGAGTGTCACCCTTGTAGCATTTTAGGACCTATTTGATAAATATTTTCATAAACAGATAGTAAATTGTCCAATATGCATTAAAGATGGTAGAAATGAGGAAAAACAATATACAACATCAAAGGAATACCAGGTAAGTTATAACATATTGAGCAAAAGAGTTGTTTTGGCATTCATTTTATAGCACTAGCCGATTTTACTTCAAACAAAAAGAATATATGATTCACATTTCAAATTTGTAACTATAAAAATCTATCAACCTCATTGATTTATTCCTCGGTGAAAAAAAAAATTCAATGAAAAATCCAAACAAAGTCGCACACAAATGATCCCCATACAATTCTGTAGTTTATCAAGCAGCAGCAACTTCAGTCCCTAATGGCATCCAGACATACACCATTAAAATCATAAAAGAATGCATCAAATGTGAAGTTTGCATCATCGAGAAGATTCATCACTCTTGTGCTTAATTCTGCATGCTAATTCAGTCAGCCCATGTCCATTTCATCATATCAATAATTACTTGATAAGTTATGCACGTCGGTCTGTTGTAGCCCTTTTTATTTCAGTATACTAGCTTTTTCCATGGCTAAAAACATATTAGCATAGTATAAAATAAACATAGTTGTTGGGAAAAATCCCTTCAGATGATTAGTCTAAGGGAATATAAAACCCAACGCAATGGAATACAACTGGATCATGATTGTAGTGAAACGATACAAACAGAGATAAATACTAGAACAGACAGTCACAGATCTATACGATGCAAAAATAAATAACACCAGTATTTATAGTGATTCCACTACCGTAAGGTGGTGTACATCCACTTGGGAAGAGGAGATTTTATTAAAGATTAGAGTTACAAGATTGATTCACTTTTGGAGGCTATACATAATAAGAATTAAAAATACAGACAAAATTATTATAGAGTTTCAACTCTTTAGGATGGATGTCATTATTGTCCAGAAGCTCCACTATTTATATAGTGAAGATATGCGGAGGGGTAACCGCTATATAGCTGCCCTGAGGTTTGGTTCGGCAAATCTGGTTCGGCGCGTCTAGCTCGACATCGCTGTGGTTCGATAAAGAGCATGCATGGTTTGATCCGACATGCACCACTTGGCATTTTGTTCGGCAAAGCCCATATTTATCTGATCGGCATTTCCACTTCAAGTCTGGACCGACCTTCCCAAACACCGAACGAGATATCTCGTTCGTCGTCACTTCTCCTTCCCCAAATCGCCGAACCAAATTTATCATTCGGCAAAACCATTCCACCGAACGAGACAACTTTCTTCTCTTCACCGAAGTCACTCACCTCCATCGGACCAAATTTTGGTCTGGCATCTCCTCCATTGAACCAGACTTCCACTACCGCTCCAACCGACATCCAACTACCAAACTAACTACTTTGTTCGATCTCCATCCTACACCACTCCAGTTCCACTGAAAAAAATAGTGGTTTGGCAATTTTCTCTGGAGCTTGCTTCTAGGGTTAGGGCATCCTTCTTCCTCATTGACGCTTCTCTAATGGTTTCTTCTCAAATTCGGGTATCAATTTCTAACAATCTCTACCTTGATACTGAATTCCAAGCAAGCCTTCCAACTTCATCTACACCATCATGCTTCAAGCAATGGATTCTTGCCTAATGAGCTTCGACAATGCCATCACCCATTACACTTTGTCAACGAACTCCGGCAAGGCCATCGTCCGTCAAAAAAGTGTTCTAAGTACCCAGTCCGTGTAGAACCCATCAATCTCCACCATGAAACCAAACGTTTTCATGAACCATCTCAACTCTCCCCCCATGCCACCTAATGGCACTTAGCACTTCATTAAGTGAATCAAGTCCAAGCAATGCTCAAACTTAGCAATAGGCAACAACTTTGTAAACATGTCTTCTGCATTCTACTTTGTGCGAACTTTCTAAAGATGAACTAGCTTCTCTTCACTTATCGAGACAAGAAACGACTCTCTTACCTCAATATGATTCGTCCTCGAGCTGAATGCCAGATTTTCAGCTAAGTGAATTGCACTTTGACTATTATAGTACACATCCACAGCTTCATATACGAAGCCCAAATCACACAATAGTCGCCTCAAATAATGCACCTCCTTAGCTGTTTCAACTGCAGCTATGAGCTCTACCTCTGTAGTAGACAAAGCCACAATCATTTATAACCTCGCTCTCTAACTGATCGTTGTCCCACCAATGTTGAACACATATTTGAATGTTGACTTTCTTCGATCTCTATCATCGGCATAGTTAGAATCACAAAATCCGACCAAGCTGAAATCTCTTCCTCTGCCGCCAAAGACAAGTTCATGGTTTGGAGTTCGTCTAAGGTATCTGAAGATAAACTTCACTGCTTCCCAATGCATCTTTCCTAAATTTTCCATTAATCTACTCACCAATCCAACAGCATGTGCAATGTTAGGACTATTGCAGCCCATGGCATACATCAAGCTGCCAACTGCACTTACATATGAGACTTTCATCATATAAGCCTTGTCCTTTTCTGAGATCGAAGAGCCTTTACTAGAAAGCTGTATGTGCAAAGGCACGGGTGTGTTGATTGCCCTTGCCCCTTCCATGCTAAAGCGAACAAGCACTTTTCGAATGTACTCCTTTTGAATGTGGCTCAAAAGTCCTAGCTTTCTATCTCTTTGGATTTCCATACCCAAAATTTTATTTTCTTCTTTGACGTCTTTCATTTCGAATTCCGCCTTTAGCTTTTGCTTTAAACTATCGATTTCAGCCTTATCCTTGGAAGCAATCAACATATCATCCACGTACAAGAGTATGTACACCCATCTACCATTCTTTAAATGCTTGAAGTACACACAAGCATCTTTGATGATACGATCAAAACCAAATGCAAGCATAAAAGATTCAAACCTCTTGTACCATTATCTCGGTGACTACTTAAGTCCATATAAAGACTTCTTTAATTTGCAAACCCAATTTTCCTTTCCATCTACAAAAACTCCTTTTGGCTGCTTCATGTAGATGGTCTCATCCAAGTATCCGTGCAAGAAAGCGGTTTTCACGTCTAGTTGATCCAGCTCCAAATTATGAGCTGCGACGATAGCGAGAAAAATGCGGATGGACGTATGCCTCACTACTGGAGAGAATATCTCATTATATTCCAATTTCTTTCTTTGTGAAAACCCTTTAGTAACTAGTCTAGCCTTGTATCTCTCATCATCCATTACCTTGAACACCCACATACAACTTATGGCTCGGCTTTCTTAAGGAGGTGCTACCAGATCCCAAGTCTTTTTCTTCTTCAACAACTCTAACTCCTCTTCCATAGCGCACATCCACTTCGAACTACCAAATGACTTCAAAGCCTCATCAATGTCAAGTAACTCCTCATGAACCACATGTAGGGCATAGTTAAACCGATCACCAAGGCTAAGGTTCGCAAGCTTCCAATCGCCATACTTTTCGGACGACCTAATAGTCCTACGAATGATCGGAGTAGGTACTGCTTCGCATAAACTCCTTTCAGCTCCACCTTGTACTAAACTTCTTTTAGATTCATGCACATCACCAACACTACTAGAAGGTACCTGCAAACTATCTTATGATGTTTCATCAACTGTGTTTTTGTCGACAACATCAACAACAACTCTACTATTTGGCTGGAACACGGAAACTTCTTCCAACTCCTTACGCCTATCAAAATCTTCTGATGTGGTAGGTAGGTTCTCCTTTGAATTGAACACAGCAGACTCATCAAAAGTAACATGTCTGAAATGAATAATCTTCTGATCAACATGGTTCCAAATTCGATACCCTTTGATGCCATCGATGTATCCCATTAGTATGCCTTTGTATGCTCTAGCCTCCAACTTGTCATTGCCTGTATAGTGAATGTACGAGGGACAATAAAATTTTGTTGAAGTAACCTAGATACACAGCTTTACCTCTCCACTTCTCCTTTGGAATCTTACCATCTATGGATGAGCACAGAATTCGATTTATAATATGCACCGAAGTTGATAATGCCTCGGCCCAAAAGCCTCTAGACAAGCCCACCGTCAATCTCAAGCAACGAGCCTTTTTTAGTAAAGTTTTAAACCCATTGGATTGAGATCTTCGGGTGTAGTGAAATGTCTCTAAATGCCATGTTGTCTACCGAAATTGAGGAACTCCTAAGAGACAAATTCACTGCCATTATCAGATCTCAGCACCTTCAACCTAGAACTATATTGATTCTCAACAAGCACTTTCCTATCTTTGAACTTCTCAAAACTCTCTGATTTGGTCTTCATCACATAGACCCCTACTTTCTGAGAAAATTCATCAATGAAATAGATTAAATAATTTGCTCCTCCAAGTGAAGGAGTAGCAACCGGTCCCCAAACAACTATATGCATGTACTCAAGTACTCGCCTCGACTATGGAGTCCAACTCCAAAAGATTCCTTAGTTTGCTTGTCTAACCCACACTCCTGACAAAAGTCCATCTTGTCGAAGCTTTCTCCTTTGATCATCTTCCATCTTCGAAGCAACTCTGAGACCTTCTCTGAAATATGAACCAACCTGAGATGCCAAAGCCTTGTGGCATCCAATGCACGAAACTATCTATTTCCTTCACTTATCTCCTTCATCTGATCTCTCAAACCCTCGGATAGAAGACCTGACTTCACATCTTGCACTGTCAATTTGTCTTAAGCGAAGATAAGGCAGTTAGCGAAACATGTGTATCGCTTTGGAAGAGAACACAAAAAAATCATTGTCATTTTCTCCTCATCCATCTTCAAGTCAACAATCTTCATCTTCATCACGAGATCATCAAAGAAATTAAGATGTTCTTTCACTGACGTACCCTCTCTCATCCGCATGGTGAAAAATATTTCAGTAATATCAAATGGTTAGTCATAGATTTCTTCAAGTAGAGATTTTCTATCTTGATCCAAATGCCTATAGCAGTGGTCTCACTACTAATCTTTGAGATAACATTCTCTTCCGTAGCTAGTTGTAAAGTAGTAGACGCCATTTCTCCATCTCCTTCCTTTCCACGACTGAGATGTCATCCGCCAACTTCTTAAGGGAAAACACTATTGATGGACTTCATTCCTCATTAGAACAGCTTTTATCCTCTATTTTCACTTCTCGAAGTCTTTATCCCCATTTCATTCCTCAATTGCCAAGTGTGATCCTGACGCGATATACATCCCTCTAATATAGCGTCTCATAACAACTGGAGTTGCTTCATCTATTGCTATAGCGTCAAACACTCCTCAATCAACCTTGTAGCTGCAATAATAGACTGTTGGGGAAAATCCCTTCAGATGATCAGTCTAAGTGAATAAAATACCCAACGCAGCAGAAAACAACTGGATCGTGATTGTAGTGAGATGATGCAAATAAAGATAAACAAAAGCTGACAGTCACAGATCTATATAATGCAAAAAATAAATAACACCAGTATTTATAGTGGTTCCATTACTGCGAGGCAGTGTACGTCCAATTGGGGAGAGGAGATTTCACTAATCACTGAAAGATTAGAGTTACAAGTTTGATTCACTTTTGGAGGCTATACATAAGAAGAATTAACAATACAAAAAAATTCTGTAGAATATCAGCTCTCGAGGATGGCTGCCATTGTTTTCCATAAGCTCCACCACTTATATAGTGAAGATATGATGAGGGATAGCTGCTATATAACAGCCCTGAGGTTTGGTTCGACAAATCTGGTTCGGCACATCTAGCTCGACATCACTTTGGTTCGGCAAAGAGCACGCATGGTTTGGTCTCGCATACACCACTTGGCATTTGGTTCGGCAAAGCCCATATTAATCTGGTTCAGCATCTCCACTTCAAGTCTGGACCAGCCTTCTTAGATACTGAACGAGATATTTCGTTCGACATCACTTCTCCTTCACCAAATCACTGAACCAAATTTCTCATCCAGCAAAACCATTCCACCGAACGAAATACCATCGAACGTGACAACTTTCTTCTCTTCACCGAAGTCACTCACCTCCACCGAACCAGAATTTTGGTTTGGCATCGCCTCCATCGAACAAAACTTCCAATGCCGCTCCAATCATCAGCCAACTACCGAACGAACTACTTCGTTCGGTCTCTATCCTACACCGCTCCAGTTCCACAAACCAAAATAGTGGTTCGGCAATTCTCCCTGTAGCTTGCTTCTAGGGTTAGGGCTTCCTCATTTCTCGTCGACACTTCTCCAATGGCTTCTTCCCAAATTTAGGTATCAATTTCTAATAATAGTAATAATTAATCATTAATATATGGGTACAAAATGAAAAAATAATTTAACACATCAAGACTAGGGTGCCTAAGATGTTGAGTATGGATGCACCTGAGACAATACATGAGGAGACAATTAAATAACACTACTAGAAAGCAGACTGCTCTTTTTCCTTTTACTTGAGATAATATAGCTTATGCAACTCCTCAATTTTTTTCTACCCCTTCAATTTTTTGATTTAAAGAGATGCTATATAACAAACAAGTATTGTTTCTTTTACTATATGTCTTTCATTATTGTTTTATGTTTTTCACGTTTCCATTCCGAAAGCATTAACAAAAAAGTAATAAGTACCCGATCGAAATGATTGTGATCTTGAGCACGGTTATAAAAAAAGTGTACCTTTGTACTAGTACATTACATTTTATAACTATAATTTTATAAACTTACACATAATACAAAATCTATCAAGAACTGAGTTGTCACCAAAAAGATAGCTGTGTTTTCCCTTACTCAAACAAGCGCCATAATATTTTTACATATAGAGATATTCTGAAAAATACACTACCCCTTTTAGATAATCAATTTCTTGTTTTTATTAATTGAAATTTTACAAAAAGAGTAAAAAGATAAATATATTTCTCATTATATAGGTAAATTATACAATAAACAATAAATATTTTTAATTAAGTTAATGATAAAATAGTTATCTTTATATTCTAAACAATGAAAGATAAAATTTGCAACTTCAATTTCGTACCTCATTTGATACCAATTTTAAATGAAAAATAAAACATAAAAGTAAAATATATATGGGTAAAAAATAAAATATCAAAGATAAAGATAAAAGGTAAATTGTAAAGGATAAATGGTAAAAGATAAATGATTAATAATAATAATTGTTTTATATTAGAATAGGTAAAATATATCTTTTAAAATATAAAATTATTTAATTGAAAAAAATTAAAGATAATCTCCTTTTATACCATTCCCTTGTTCGTGATAATTTTATCTTTTCAACAAAAGTAAAATAATTTTTCTTTTCAAAAAAGTATACTACTATTATTCTAAATTTTTGATATGTTTATATTAAATGATTATTGCTTTTATCTTCATATTAAATTGGAAAGAAGATAAATGTTTTACCTTTTTTAACAAAAAGATAAATACTTTTATTTTTGGATAAAAGACAAAGAGTTTTATCTTTTTAAGAAATATAAAAATTCTTCATTTCAAAAATGAAATTTAATACAATTTTAGTTTCTTCATATGTAAATGTACTGAATTATTTTTTTCAAAACATCTTAATAAATATACATATAGAAACAATCATAAACCTAACATAGATCATTATTCACCATTCGTTTTAGACATTCATAATATATCTAAATTACTTGGTAAAAAGATAATTTTGTTTATTATCTTTCTACAGAAGAATATTTGCACATGCATTATCATATATAAACTGGTATATTAACATAGCATGATCTTTATTTGTTTGAAGTATGTGCTGATATGAAAAAGAATACTAATATAAAATATTAATAACCTCAATGTTAATTACTAAGAAGATCAATGTTAAATATGTAACAAAGAGAAGCGATCGATCATAAATATGTTTTACTTTTATTTATAAACATATAAATTCTTTTAAAAAATTATTCATATATTTAGATTGTGATATTAAATCCTCATATTATAATAATGACTTCCCAAATTCAAGAAGAGCTCATCGCCGCTCACCTAGAGCAATAAAAAATCAACTCGAAGAGCCAGTTGTTGAAAATGATGATGAGGAGGAGGAGATGATAACAAGGACATGGAAGAAGCTGAAGGAAAAGATGGTGATTCCACTATGAGATCAAAACATGATAGAAGCAAGAAGAAGAGCTGCAAAGCCATGCTCAAATTTGTGATGAAAGCACTTACTTGTTTAAGTCCTGTAACCATAAAGAAGGGCAAAAACAAACTACTCATGATATCAAAGATAATGAATTCAAGAGTCCGAATTTAGACACATACGTGATATTTGGAGAGGTGAAGATTAAAGGTTCGAGCTCCCAGCTACAAACCCAAGCAGTAGAGCAATTCAAAGCTCCTGATCAAAGCGGTGTGGTTTGAATGCGTGAAGCATCTTCCATGGTTTAAGATGATGAAAAAGTTAATAAAACAAGAGTTGGGACAAAAGGTCCGTTCTTTGTGAAACAAGTGTGGCACTTGAGCGGAGATATTGGATGAACAGAAAATGCATTTGTTTGTTACGAGCGAAGAATTAAAGCGAATTATTTGAAATGTTTATTTTAAATTGATTTGTATTTAATTTATTAATTATTTGTCAATGAATAATATGTATTGATAATTCGCAACAATAAATAAATTAGTTATATTCTAAAATTTTAAATCTCACGAATTCAGTTCAAACCAACTTTAAATGTAGAGTACTTCAATACGATCGCAATATAGAAAACTATGTCAACATTATTATTTAATTAAACACCACTAATGCAATATTTTCCATTGTTCCGGCAATGGAACAGTAGCCTGTTTTGGACGCATACGACGTACAGGGAACGGAAATGTGGAATTTTTTTATTGTCAAACAGTACCAAAGGACATTGAGTTGGTCATGGCTCAAACAAGGGTTTCAAGCCCAAAGGCTATCAACGCACTTAAGCCTACTGATGGTTACATTGTTGCTGCTTAAATAAAGTTGTCCATGTAATTTATAAGGATTTTCAGTAGATATTTATTATCCTATGCCTAAAAAAGAATTTGCATTTCATGTTGCTATTTGTGGATGGATGTTCTATTTGTGGATGAATGTTATTTATAAAGATCTTCGACAAAATATATATTCATTTATCTTTTTTCCTTCTAAAACATAAGCTAATTTTCCAAAATAAACCTAATTTATACTTTCAAAATCTTATTTGGCTTTTGCAATATCATTAATCTTCCCTGTGTTCTACACTAAATAATATTTACAACCTTTATGAAATTTTTTTGAAAATTTCGAAATACATAGGATAAGTTTATATGTCAATATGAAATATAACAAATTAACACTAATGAAATTACATGTTAACGAGCTAAACATAGTTAGACATCATAAATTCAAAAGATATTTACTTTGAATCGAACATGAACTCATAAATTGATGTGTGAGGTAAACTTTATTAAGTACCTCATAGAGCAACATGCATACACTTAGATCCATAAATTCAACAAACTCAAAATAGAAGTTGTAAACCCACGAGAAATAAGTTTAAATTAATTTAAAATAAATTCAAATTTTAAAATGACAACTACTTTAAAAAGATAAAACACTTTATCCACTTCAAGAAGATAAACCCTTTTACATCATTGAGTTTTAAGAAGATAAACGCTTTTCTCAAATTAAAAGCTATATACATCACATATGTATGTGTAAAATGACAATTCGGGATTAAACTGAACGCTGCATCTTATATCAAACATGTGACTTGACACTCTTAATGTTTGATTATCCTCCGCCGAAAAGCATAGCGTACACACTTTGTGCTTTTTCAAGACTTTCGCGCACTTCTTTGCAAACTGCTTATTATCTTTAGGAGTTTTGACTGAAGCAATACGAAAAGTATTTTTCATGTATTCAAATCCACTTGACTCAATAAAACTGTTTTCAGTTGTGAATTTTTGACTTACAACTTTAAGATCTTGCATACTTACGTCCCTCAACTAATCCATGAAATAATCAACAAAGTGATAAATGAAATACTGGTTATAACAAATTTTATTACTGAAAAACACAAACACCTAACACCTGTAGAAACCAAAGCAAATTTCACCTTTAATATTGCAGACTTCATTATCTTCATTATTCATAAAGCACCACATTACTCACAATCATTTATCAATACTCATCGATACTCTGGCATTTGAAGCATATGCTCGTTTTCTCAACTCATATCGAGACGTTTCGTTTCTGCTTTCCATTTCGCCTCCAATAACAACTCAGCTTGCCTTCTCAGCATCTCATCTTCATCTTCTTCTTCTTGCAACAACTGCACAATCAATTCAATTGTTATAATGTATGTACTATAGCTCTTATGAATATATACATATATAAATATACACATAGGTACATCCATAGCTTTGATATGTAGCTGCGTATGTATTTATATATGTATGAATTCATAAGAGCTACGGTACATATAATGTGTAATAATTGAATTGATTGTGCAGTTGTTGCAAAAATAAAAGGCGAACATGAGATGTTGAAATGACAAGTTAAGTTGTTATTGGAGGCAAAATGACAAGCAAAAAGAAATAACCTCGATCTAAGGCGAGAAAACGAGCATCTGCATCAAATGCCGAAGTACCAGCAAGCCTTAATAACGGTTAATGAATAATATGATTCTTTTATAAATAATGAAGATAATGTACATATATAAAAATATTGTGTATGAATTACCCAATAATATACCTATGAGTATAGTATCTTTCTAACCATTCATCTCTTTAAAACTTTCCACCAACCCTATCTCATCTACATTAACGAAAAATCTATTTCACATTTTTCTTTACATCGAACCATGTCCAATTTTCTATTTTATTGATTAATAGTATCATCGAAATTTGAAATGATAATAAAACTATATATGCAACTCTACAAAAATCTTAGAAAAACAAATGAATTATGCTATTCGACAAGTATATTTGCAAGGTCAAACAAAAATTGATAACTAAATTTATAATTTTAATAAAATGATTTTTTTCCTTTTTATACAAAAGTATAAAGAACATCTTATGAAAAGATAATTCTCGTGCCCCTTTTATGTAGAACGATAACTTCTATCGTCATAAAAAAAATGATAATTCTTTTGACTTTTTATATAATGATAAATCATATTACCTTTTATATAAAATTATAAACCATCCATATTTAATATACATTTTCTTTTGCTTTTGTAATTCGATGCAAGAATATGTTGCTTCAGGAAATGTCAAAACTGAATAATCAAATGAGATTAGTTTGTATCATACATAGCATAATTAGATGTCCGTAGGTGTGACGCAACGAAAAAGGGATGCCTAAGCCTGGTGACAGACCCAAATTCAAAATCTGTCTTACACACATTCTCATAAACTAATAACATGATGTTATATGTGCTATGAGCTGAACCGCATAGACACAACTTAATTCTCCTTAGAAGTTTACTGATCCATTGGATTCTTCAGAGTATATTCAAAAAATAAAAATTTAGATAGTCGCTTTTTGATTACAAACTAAATTTTGTTTCTAAGAGAATATAAAATAGACAATAGATGTTTTCGGAGTTGTATGGTCGACAACAAACTATTTCTAATCCATTTAACATTCACAATTCAATTTCATTGCATAATTTGCAAATAATAATCATTTCAATTGTATCATTAATACTTATCTTGCTTTATTTCACAATTCAACAATTAGGTTTTTATTTACACCAACTTCTTTTTGACCACGATGTTCATAATTTAATCAAAATCTAAACGAAACAAAAAAAATTAAGTTTAAAAGCAGTTCAATAAATTCTAATGATAATTGTCAGTATAATTTAATAGAAAAGTTATTTCATGTATTTATAAAAAAGGTAGAAGAAAATATCATTTACACAAAAACGATAAACTATTTTATCATTTTATATAAAGCGACAAACCATTTCACTACATCATAATTACTAAGGAATTACCTTAAAAGGACTAAAATGTAACAAAAAAAGTTTTATTAATGATGATAAAGCTGACCCATGGAGCATTCATGAATAATAACTTGAAAATTTTACCTACAAACACAAGCTTTGCTTTTTTGATAAGACAAAAACATTTAGCTTTTATCAAAAGGGTAAAATCATTTATCTTTTTGTCAAATACATAAAAGCGTTTAGCTTTTAACATAACGATAAAACCAATAAATTTTGTACCAAAAAGATAAAAGCATTTAACTTTTCATCAAAATGACAGTCAAATGTCTCTTATATGAACTAAAATATAAGTTTAACATAGATAATTGTGGTATTTTAAGAGAACAATTCAGTACACTTAGTGATAGAATTTTCTCAATCTTGATAAGTGCCATTGTCCTAGTGGTTAAGTGATTCGGCTTTGGTATGAAAGGTCACAATTTCTAAACTTACTTAGCGTAATATAGACGTTTATTTACATGTGATATGTTGTCTCAGTGACATGTTGTATATAAATTACCATTTCAAAAAAAAATCTCAAACTTCATTATATAGCTACCTACAGGACAGATGATCAAGCTATAATCTCAAAAGTTAAATAGATTAACAGATATTCCTCTAGCATGTACTTTGATTGGAAGAAAAGATAAACAAATTAGGCTTTGGACCAAAAGTCAATAAATCAGATTTGAAATACCGATAAATAAATTAGGCTTTGAAGCAAAACGATAAATGATTTTATCCTTTTTATTAAAACTATGTTTTTTCTTTGTTTTATCGTCAAAATACATGCATTTGATTATTTTGCATTTGATTAGCTTTTAAAATGGGATAACTGGATCAATAAAAGATGATAAACCAAACTTTTGAATGGTAATAAATATATTTGTATTAAAAAGGGTAGCTAGAAGGAATTTTGAAGTAAAAAACATCCAACCAAAGCATAACATCATACAAATCTCATCAAAATGAAAATGAAAATTATTTACTTTAAACTTTTTCATTAATTGTGCGATCATATGACAGTGAAATGCAAGACTTATTTTGAATGATAATAAAGAGGATTTGTAATCTATGAAAAAGAATCAATATTTACTGTTTATGCACCAAGAGTCTTAACTACACTTCCAAGTCGTCTTTAGTAATCCACCACAATAAGCAATAAGAAAGGCTCGCACAACCCACAACTAAACCATTCGAGTTCGTTGCAGTCGTAATCACTATAAATTTCAAAAATCTTACAACTCAGCATCACTCAGGCTTTTGATGCAGATCATGCAACATCTAATGCTTTTGCTGATTCTTAATCATGTAGAATTTTAACATTCTTCTACAATAAATATTATTAAATATATTGTATATTAAACAACTCTTGTGCGTGCATTCCAAATAATTCGACCGCGTTAACTAACAATAAAACGTACGAGCCCTTAAGCTTCTTCAAGAACATTTAAACAATACAAACCCCCGTCCAGATCTATATTTAAAGTTAAAGGACTTACATACCAATTTTGAATGGTTCCTGCACATATCAACTACTTTCATTTCTTAACTGTTAGCAAAATCATACAATGTCATGTAAAGGTTTAGATTAAATATAGCGGTCAATTAATATATTAAGAAATGCTTAGTGATGATAATTTTGGAAGGCTATTTATAGGTTCTGATATTTGTTTTATAGGCGATGGGAGGCAAGCTTACTTCCAATACTTGTAGTCTGAAAATGCAAAATGTTAAAATCTAAACATGTATTATTTTATGTGAAGATAATTTCTTTTATATTTTTACGTAAAGAAAAATTGAATTATCTTTTTGTACAAAATGATACATTCTTTTATCGTAAAAAGATACATTGAATTATTTTTTCATAAAAATGACACTCTTTTATCTTTCCCATAAAAAAGATATATTGATATGTCTTTCACATAAAAAGATATGTTGAGTTACCTTTTAATATAAGGTGACTTAGTTTGTGTATGTTAGTGATAAACCATTATATCACATAAGCCAAATACAATAACTTCAAGCTTGAGCATCAAATGAAAAACAAATTGGCACAAATACTAATTATAATAGAACATATCTCATATATGTTACATATTTCATAATGTGGAAGAGCGAGTATGCAAGCATTAAATATACTAGTTCAACCATTATATTCTAGTCTTTGTTTCATTAAAAATTACAAGATTAACCATGCATACAAACTAGGTATCAAGAATATTATCTAAGTATTCATTGAATATGAAAGGGCAAGCATGTAGGTATCATTTTCTACAAACTATTAGTTAGGATCCCATTAGTAATTTTCTTTTAAACTTTACCATTACTTTAATATAACAACAATCATATGTGTCTAGTATACTATTCCTTTTATACAACAATAATATAAGATAATGGTTATTTCCTATTGCTTGCTTCTTTTGTTCTACAAAAAATAGCGATCGTTCAAATCCAATTCATCAAGATTACTTTCTCCAATAATCACACTTTCAAAATGTGCAATAGGTTTAGTACGTAATAACATATTAATATACTTTGAAGGATGATCAACTATCCATCTTTCCTAATTTAATTTTTTTTCTTCAGAAAATGGAACATAAACTTATACATTTAGCATAAAGACATCAATTTCAATATAAATCAAAAAAGAAAAATAATGCGAGTAAAGGTTTGACAGGAAATGAATCATCTAAATGACCTGATAGAGAAAACTCGTCCATTTAAAGAACCGAAATACCTTGCGTTTTATAATTTTACATCAAACAAATAACTTATCTTTCATGTTTGGGTAAAAATATTATAAAATTATATTTTATTTAATACATAAGCAGATAAATTTGTCATTTAAGTTGAATAAGAAAAGCAGCATTTTTGTTGAAAGAATATATGACAAATTATATTATCATTACTCATAAAGATAATATCATTCCTCATTAATACAATATTTTTTCCTTCTTTTTATAAAGATAATTTATTTTATCCTTTTTAATAAATAGAATTTGCTTTCGCAAGGATTAATTTATTTTCTTCATGAAAAAATATCATAAAAACAAATTTATTTATCTTTTTGTGCAAAGATAAATTATGTTACCTTTCAATAAGAAGCCAAATATATGCAGCTTAAGAATTTAATATAAAATACATTTACCCTTTTTTTATAAAAAGAAAAATAAATTTACCTTCCTTTACAAATAAATAAATAAATTTATTACCCATCCCCAAAATGATAAATACGCATATCATTTTTAGTACATGTGTTTACGTAAGTGCATATATATGTGCTTTGAAAATTAAAAGAAATTGAATATTATATTGTAAAAAATATAAATAAACAATTTTTTCATAAAGAGATACATTTATGTCTTTTAAAGATCATTTATTTTATCAAATTTAAAAATTATTTTATGTTTGTGAGGATGTTATAACTTCATATCTAGAACGTTTATATTTAAAATGATAAAACATACACGATAATGATCAAAAGATCAAAAATAAAGTACTTTCATGTTTCAAAAACATTAAAAAATATATTTATATTTTCACAATATTGTTCATCTATGTTCCTACTGAAAATGATAAAAAAAATCACTTTACAATGTCTAATATGATAAAAGGTAAAATATAAAAGACAAGATTCAAGATAGAAACAGAACTAAAATATAAAAAATAATTATACCAATATTTTATAAGCATTAAAAGCATTTATCATTATAATTACGATAATAAAATTTTATACATAAAATGTTTATAAAATGTTAAGTAAGACTACCATTTTATGACCTTATACTTTACAACTAAAAGATAAATTATTTATATTGAATAACAAAACTGAAAGGTAAGAAACAAAAAGGATGTCGCTTAGCTCACCATACAAAACAAACAAAGAAAAAAAATCAAGAAATACGTAATCGGGACAATAACGAAACAAGGGCATGTGTGTGTGTGTGTATGCACGTGTGTATCTCTGTGTGTGTATGTTAGGGTAACTTATTAACTCAATCAACAAATTAATTAAGGTATTTTCACTTAATCGAGGAACATAATCGACGATATATTATAAAATAACAAACAGTTAGGGTTCATATCCTAACCAATCGAAATAGCCAAATCCAGTCCGAAATTGAGGGGAGAAGATTTGTGTGAATTTGAAGGGGAATTATGTCAATATGAGTAGATCTCTACGTGAACATTGAGCGGACATGCATGAAGAAAAGATCTAATATGAGAGTTTTGGATTGAGACTTAGCGTTTTCTAAATAAGTGGAAGGAAATACTTGTAGATATATAACCGAGAAACTTAAATATTTTGAACACCATCAAAGGCATTTTTTTTGAAAGAAAGTAAATCAGGGCCCAGCCCAAATACGTAAAAAGAAGTGGATCAATCGGGTAAAAACCCGATCTTACTATCACGACCCAAAATTCAACGTTCGAAAATTGACATCAAATACCTCACTTGTACTCGACTGTCAATGATTCAAACATCGAACTCCAGTCGGATGGAGCTTATAACAACATTAGATGAATATATAACAGCGGAAATAAAATTAATAACATGCATCATATCACAGATACAGCATCACAATAATATCTGTTACAACACCAGAGTACATAATACATGAATCACATCTCCAAATAGAATGTCATAATAGAACAACTACATATCATATGCCAAAGGTCTTCAAAAAAATAGAGAATGATAGTGAACGCCAAACTAAGCACCTCGAGATCCAAAAGCTTCCAAAATGTCTCTAAGGTATGAGTCTCCAAAAACCAAAATACTCCAAAATATAGCTGGAGCCAAAATATAGAAACCTGCTACTAGGCTGCCCGTGTAGAAATGGTGGGCACCCAAAGTTTAGAAAGGAAACAATAAACTCCGGGTCAGTCATGGGACTGGTATGCGTAAACAAAGATAATTGCTTTCAAATAAAACAGATTTTTTTTACAAGAAAATTGGTATGCTTTTGGAAAATGAAACTACCATAAGACATCCCGCCACACACACAATGCAATCGCAGAATTGGAGGAGATTTCTTCTTATGATAGTCAAATATGCTTGATACGGGAAAATTCTTTAATATTATTGCTAGTGCATAGTGTAGAAAGCCATTTCGAAAGTAGAATATCAATCCTAGCCGGCATAGACATTCCGAACTATGCCTACTATAGCTACCATCTAAACAGTGGTGACCACCATAAGTAAATGGCAGGTAATACAACTAAAACCGTACGAGATTCGTATTGGGAATTGGGTTTCCAACAAATGGTTAGGCTAAGGAACTTCCTATGCCACATGGGTACGCCTCTAGCGGGACGTCCCGAGAACTAACGTTACGGTTAGATCTCTGCCAACACAAGGCCGGGTTACCTCTGTAACTAGGTAACTACTACACGAATATGCCACTCCCCGGTCTTTTGGGACCTTTATCCCAGGGCCCTCCATCACAATGCAATAACCACACAGAATAATGAGATTGAAGCAACCACATAGGTAAGCATCTGGGCTCCATTCCATGACACTACCTTTTTCCAGAAGAAAATGACATACCCTAAAGGGCGCGACCCTCATAACCTTGCCGCATCCTTCCTGTTTCGACCATTTCCAGGGTGTGAGGTCCGATGAGGTCTCGTCCACAAAGCTACGCTTTACACGAAAGCCATGCTTTGATCACAAATGATCAACAAATGATCATCACTATACAGCAGCACTTAGTATGCCACACTACCAAATTGGGAGTATATTGCTGATAATCTTCAACTACATAACCTCTGAGCTCGTACGTCTCAGAGAAGGGTGTTAAGCTAAGAGAATAAATTCTCCGCCACCAATCAGATATGTATTTGAAAGAAATCGGCTTTATATCTCAAAGTGTAGTGTCGGACACACGACCATACGAGTCTGTTCCGGGTTCGAACAGAACCGAAGGCACTTCGTCCAATAAAGGAAGAAGCCCTTGCAAATCCGGGCGTCCACAATCCCGATCGGACTTCCCATCACTTAGGGAATCCCTATACCGGAGCAACTCGGTGCAGAGACAATCGATAGGTTATCCTATCATTTTCGAAGACACCCGGTCTTCACCATCGGTCTTCAAATGCAATCCATTCGTCGAATCACTATTCGGAATGGGTTATATGACACAAAGGTCCTCTCCCGGCTAATCCGAATAGTGAGCGCTCAAATTTAAAAACATGTGGGTGTATCAATCACAAAGGTTCACATTCAAGATTCGATATGGGTTTCGGATAACAAACTGAAAATCCGACTCCCTGTCGCATCGAAGTTAAAATGCCGTTTTACGAGCAAAAGGGTTTCACATACATATAGGAGCAAATCACAAATCATAGCTCATCAAAAAGCAATCACAGCACCACAACAAAAGTGTTAATCCAGTATGGGGTATTTGATGATGATCAATCATCGTTGATACAAGTAATTGTGATTAAAGCGAATTAGCCACATGATTGTCTTTGTTAATCATTTCAAATTAATGATGAATTTTACTTGCTTTTGAATTATTTTAATTGGCTAAGTTAATAAATTATTCTTTAGTTTATTATTCATTTATAAATTCTTAATCGTTAACTTATTAAGTTTAATTAATTTTATAAATTTCCTATTCTTTAATTTATTAAATTTATTTTCTTTTAAATTTTAGAAATCGTTACAAAACATCAATTGTTAATTACTACTTCATCATTGTACTTGGTTTGAAATTTGTACTTGTATAATTAGTTTATATCTAAACTTTTTTTATTAAGTTAAACATTTAAAACAACTTTTATTAATTTAAAATATTTTGAATTTCATCAATTTAAAAACTATTAGTTTCACATACCATTAACAACTATCATTATTAATTTATCCAGAAAATAAATAAAATTTTGTTTTCAATTTTATTGTTAAACCTGGGTTTGCTGTTCGTTTGCAAACCCCAGGCTTGCTTCGGGTCGTACCCGAGAGAAACGCTTGCCTACTTCGAGTTATCCCCGGATTTTGACCCGTGCCATATAATTTTTTCTTTCTGTTTTTAATTTTAACCCGTCACCACGCTAAACCCCCCGAGTCTCTCTTCGAGTTTTCACTCGACCTACCCGCGTTGTGCTCCGAGTCACCATTCGTCTTCCCCAACGTCTCATGCTGACACACACCCCATCCACGTACACGTGCACAGCTAGAGCCGCCGCCGATGGTCAGAGCCAAGGCCACGAGCGAGTCGCCTATCGTCCCCTAAAATGATACGAACACCATGATCTTGATTTTTGTTTCGAAGTCGCGAATCGAGCATCACACCCAAAAATCACCATCAGGAACTTCATCGAAAACTGCCACGCGCCGCCTCCCCAGGCCATTATCGGCCACCAAACTCAGTCCCCAGACTCGTCATCGTGTCACACTTCGATCCCCCCCCCGGTGCGGTAAGGTCCGGTCATCGGTGGAAGGCGCAGTGCCACCGTTTCTGACGTGAACGAAATTGGGTTCTTAAACCCTACTTTAATTTCAAAACAAAAATTTAAGGTTTTATAAATTATTCCAGTATTTTTCTGGAAATCACGAACATTAAATCTAGCTTCGATCACGAATTCGAGGCTTATAACTACATAGCTCATCAGAATTGCTCAAAGATTCACTTTTAGTTCAAATCCTATTTCCCAGAGAAAAATCAAATGTAAAATTCGAATTCATGTTTCTAAAATCATTAATATTGAAGTGGATTCAAATGACATCCTTGCAGTTGAAATCTGTGAAATTCAAAGTTTAGCAAAATCAAATGGTAACAGTAATCAACAATATTTCCAGAGAGGTCTACATATCATTTGTTTGAATTTATTTCATGGCACATATTATGTTTTAATTCTTTTCTTTAATAAATCTAGGTTTTAACAAAGACCTTAACTTGTTTACATTCTCTTTTTTTTTTCTGAAGTAAAAGAAAGAGATTTTTAAAATTTCTTTGATATTGATTTCCCTGTAAACCAAAATTCAGATGTGCTGTTTTTTTTTCTTTTCTTTTATTTTTTCCTTTCCTTTTAATCCCAGTGAGACTACACCCCTATTTTGATTTTTTTTTCCCTGAAGCATGGTGTAAGCTCAACACAACTTCAATTTGTCACAAATTTGTTTCAGAAGGAATAAGGAAGAGAAAGATTGGGATGGATGTGATATGCTTTAATCTTGTAAACAAAAACTACATGAAAATTTTATTCACAGTTTCCAGGAAGAAAATCTTTTTAAAATTTTCTTTAGTTCTTACCTGGGATAAAATACAAGTTTAAATCAAAACTTTAACTTGTTTACAATTTTTCCAAAGGCATAGAGAGATTTAAAATTCTTAATGTGCCAGTAAAAAGAAAAAGAAAATCACCAGCTTTTGGTTTGTTACTGGAACCTAGTGCAAGTGCAAGTACAAGACCTCAACTTATTTTTCCAATTCATTTACAGGAGATGGGAAAGAGAAAGATTTGGGTTGGTCTTGGGCAGGATTACTGTAAATCAGAGGGTTAACAAAAACAAGAAAGAGCAATGTCTTTTCCAACATGCATTCTTGGGTTTGATTCATACATCTGAACCATCTACTTTTCAACATTCTTAATCTATTCAAACTAGCACAAATCAAACTTGAGTTTTCCTATGATTTTTTTTTCTTTTTCTTTTTTGCTTCCCTGAAGTTTGACAGGGACTAGTATTTTGAAAACATCAACATGCACAGTCAATTACCATCATATACAAACATCCTTCCATGCAAACAAGTTAAATTTCCTATGTAACCCAAGCATACACACAACAATCAAAAGGTTGAGAAAACAAAGTTTACTCACTTGATTCAAGAAGTTGTTGACAATCCTACCAAACAGATAGATGAAGCTCGGCAATATTCCCTTTTCCTACTTTAATTCTCTTGGGGTTTCAGATCTGAAATTGATGGATACAATTCTCTGATTAATTGTGGTTGTATTCATGCATTTAAATTATCAAAAACAGGGATTTCTATTTTACTTACTTTTGAAATTTATAGCAGAGAAGACACTTCTTACTTCTGAAACTTGAAACCAAAATAGATTAAGGCTTTTAACTCTTGATTCTTCCCGCAATAAAAAAATTAGATATTGTTGTGTTGAATTCCTTGTTGTATTCCTTTATTAGAAAAATAACAAATTTCCCAGATTACTTACAGTTTTGAAACAAAATCAGAGGAGCTTCTTTTCTCTGCACTTCTTTAAAAAAAACAGAACTTGAAAACCAAAACCCAAAAAAAAGTAGCTTTTAATTCTAAATCCTCCCTGCAAAAAGAATTTGATTGAGAATTACTGGAATGAATTCTTTCTTTATAAGAAATTGTAACTTCAGGTTCACATTTTACAAAGAAAGGTTACTTGCCTTTTTTAATTTATTTCCAGAAAGAAAAACTATGCACTGCCTTTGAAACCAGAAACCCCCTTTTCTTCATAAATCTGTAATTTTCATTTTGAATTTGATTGTCAACATTTGATTCAAAAATCAAAATTTCATAAACTATAAATTTTTAAAACAAAGCTTACCTGAAAGTATCACCCTACTGTTATGAAGCATGAGAAAATATTTTCAGATATTTTTTTTTAGCTTGAAGGGAAGAAGACAGTTTGGTTTTCTTTTGAACTTTTTTTTTCTCTTTGAATGTTTGAAGTAACACTTGCCAATATATTTTTTTGTTACTGAACAACAGCTTGATAAGGGATTTAAAACTTCGAATGTTGGAAGGTGAAAAGGTTTTCTGAAATTTTTTATTGATTATTTTATTAAGGAATTGATATCTTGTGCCATTTGTAAGAAAAGATCTTAAAACATAGATTTTGTTAATTATTAAGTTTTATTGTGAATGTAAGTTTTCAGCTTTTGATGTAACAAAGCAAAAGATATTTTATAGATTTTATTTCCTATATTATATACATACTTTTATAAACCATTATATATATATATATTTATATATATATTTATTTATTTGTATGTATATATGCATATGTACAATGTTTAAAAGAAAAATTGTCTTGACCATTGTGTACTTTACTTCTCAATGATTTTCAATGCTACTTCATTTTAAAACATTTATTCCAAATTTAAATTCAAACTTAAATCTTAAACTTGAAATATAAACATTCTAAATACAAATGACTTTTGAAAACATTTATCATCTCAATATTTTAAACCCAAAATAAATTAGGAATTTATTTCATATATTTTCACTTATTTTATTTGTTTTAGATTTTTTTTTCAAATTTATTCTCAAATCAAACCCCAAGAGCTCAAATATATTATTTATTTTGATTGATAATTTTGGGGATGTTACAAATACCCCCTCCTTAAGAAAATTTCGTCCTCGAAATTGAAAGTGAGAGAAAAATAGACAAAGAATATACGAATTCATAAAGAATAAGGAAATGGCTTACCGGCTAAGCCGAGATATCCACTCTGCATTTGGGATAAGATTTCTGCATATTATCTTCAGTTTCCCAAGTGCAGTCCTCTGGATCGCCACTCCACTGAACTTTAACAAGCTTTACAACTTTGTTCCTTAATTGCTTCTCCTCACGATCCACAATCTTTATCGGTTCTCTTTTGACTGTCAAGTTGGGGGTGATGTCGAGATCCTGTTGGGCAGCTTCTTCAATAAAACTGTCCGGATCGTACACGTACTTCCGAAGGTTAGAAATGTGGAAGACATCATGCACACCCGATAACCAACTAGGCAACTGCACACGGTAGGCTAGAGAACCAATCCTCTCCAGAATAGGAAAAGGACCAATATATCATGGTGCTAGCTTACCGGTCTTCCCAAAACTCAATACACCTCTCATAGGAGATACTTTAAGAAAAACAGAGTCCCCAACCTGGAATTCCAAATCCCGTCTTCTATGATCGTAATAGCTCTTTTGACGACTCTGAGCTGTCTTCAATTTCTTTCGAATAAAATCAACTTTCTCGGTGGCTTCTTTAATCATATCTGGACCAAGAATGAGTCTATCACCTGCCTCGATCCAGCATGCCGGTGATCGACACGGTCGGCCATATAAAGCCTCAAAAGGAGCCATCTCAATACTGGCCTGATAGCTGTTGTTATAAGAGAATTCGACCAGGTGCAAATGGTCCTCCCAAGAACCACCAAAATCGAGTATACAAGCTCGCAATAGATCCTCCAAGATTCGATTGATCCTCTCTGTCTGCCCATCGGACTGCGGGTGATAGGCAGTACTGAAATGCAGCTTGGTTCCTAATGCGTCTTGAAACGCCTCCCAAAATCTACTAGTGAATATCGGGTCACGATCACTCACTATGCTACTAGGAATGCCATGGAGACGGACAATCTCTTTCACATACAAATTAGCTAGACTTGCAGCCGTGCGGGTAGCTTTTACTGGCAAGAAGTGGGATGACTTAGTCAAACGATCTACAATGACCCAAATCGCTTGATTGCCCTTCCGAGAGCGAGGCAAACCGTCGACGAAATCCATCGACACTTGGTCCCATTTCCACTTGGGCACCTCTAAAGGCTGAAGTAGACCCGTTATCTTCCTTTGGTCGCTCTTGACTTGTTGGCAAGTAGCACAGCGACTCACATAAATAGATATATCTCTCTTCATCGTCTTCCACCAGAAAGTTCTCTTGATATCTCTATACATCTTGTTAACTCCTGGATGGATGCAAAGCTTAGATTTGTGACATTCATCTAGAACTTCATGTTTCAGATCAGGGAAGTCTAGAACACATATTCTTCCTTTCAGCCTCATAACTCCTCTACTATCCATCTCAAAACTAGTGTCTTCTCCTTGGCATATTCTTTTATAAATTCCCCGAAGAAACTCATCTTCATATTGCTTGCTCGCAATCCTCTTAAGAAGAGTAGGAGCGATAACAAGGTGAGCAAGAATAGCATGCTTTCTACTCAAGGCGTCCGCAACCACATTGGCCTTTCCGGGTGTATATAGAATATCCAGGTCATAGGATGCCAGAAATTCCAGCCAACACTGTTGTCGCAAATTCAGATCTTTTTGGGTGAAGAGATATTTCAAAGATTTGTGATCGGTGAATAATTCGAATTTTTCACCTAGAAATAAGGAGAGTTCGATAAGTATTGTGACGACCCGGAATTTTCAAGCAATTAAAATTGGAATATTTAATTGATTTTGGATATTCAATAGAGTAATTTGAACTTGAATTACGAATATCACAATTTATTTGATAATTGAATTATTAAATTAAATAAGTAAAGTTGGGTGAATTGTTGAATCTGGAATTTTAAGCCTTTTAAAAATAATTTGAAGGCTTATAAAATTTATATTGATAACACTGAAGATAATAGAAGTTTTATAATTGAATTTAACAGTGGTTTGTTCAGTTTTCAAATTTTATATCGTTTCAATTGAATTTAAAAATAGCCTTTTGAGGCGCAGTCTCGGAATTTAACGAGACTAGTTCCATTGAGTCCGTAATATTGAATTATTATCGGATTTCAAATTTCGTGTCAATTGGATCTAGTGTGTGAGTGTACGATATTTATAAACGCGTGGAAAATTTAAATTTTTAATAATTTAATGAAATTTAAATTTAATTGATAAAGCTTCTTGCATACGCCAATGTTTACCCTTATCTTCTCGTACGCCTCTGTCCTTCTATCTGAATCCAACCCTCATTCTTTTCAACGAGATCCTCTTCTCTAAAAAAATAAAAAAAAATATAAAACAAAATTATATACCTCAGCTCAGAATAAAATGGCAGAACCCTTTCGAATTGAAATCACGATTCTTCACTTACGTTTCGTCCCTCTCTCCCATTCTTTTTTTTTCATTCGAGAATAAATTTAAAATCAAAGGGGCCAAACCCTCCTCAATCTTCGAATTCGAAGTCGAATTCGCTTCAATTGAATCACGATTTGGGTTTTTCCTCAGCATCTAGGGTTGTGCGTATGGAGGGGGGGAGTTCGATTCTGGTAGAGGCGTGCGCTGGAAGGCGCAGCCGACCTCGTGTTAGGGTTTGCGTAGCAACAATGGAGGCTCGCGGTCGATTTTGAAGACGAGTGGATGGCAGTGGAGATGACGTTGGGTCACGTGGCACAGGGACTTGGAGCGAGGCTGGGAATAGGGCGGTTCGAGTTGGCCAGTGCTCGGTTTATTGGGGTTCGAGCAGAGGAGCAGTGAGGTATTCTCGATCTTCTTCAGTAAAACTTAATTTAGTATATAGAAATCATTCAACTTTTAAGTAATCGGTGTATTTATTTGAGAAATTAGTATATATATATATATATATGTTTACAGTAAAAAAAAATGGTTGCCGTCCAGTTTTAAAGTTGCAGAGTCTAAATTTATATTATTAGTTTAAAATGAATGAGTGAAAATATAATTATTCATTTAAAAATAAATATCGTTAGTTAAAATAAAAATAAAATAAGTTTAATGAAAGTAAATTTATAAGATGGAAATAAATTGTTCGGTTCGTTTCAAATATTAATAAATCGAAAATTGTTATACAAGGTTTAGATATAGAGTTTTCAAAAATAAATAAATTAATAAAAGGGGATTTATGTAAAAGCTAGATCTTTGAAAATCTATAATTTTGTTTTTATAAAATATATAGGTGGTCTCAAAATGAAAAAGAAAATTTTAAATTAGTTTAATTTAATTATCGGTTAATTAAAAATTTATTTAAAACGGTAAATAATTGTTCGATTAGTTCGAATATTAATAAAATAATCTGATGTTTGTTCAAGGTCATGAAAACAAGTCGAGATGGATAGGATGACAAATCTTTGGTCAAAGGTGAGTTAATCTCACTCAGTTAATTTAAATTTAAATGTTTAAATTTAAATAATTGTTTGGATGGATGAATTGAGTGATGTGATTTAGTATGATATTTTAGAATTGGCATATTATATTGTACTAACATTTGTGGATGCAGGGAAACCGGTTGGAGGGATCCAACTGGACCCCTCACATTTATTTAAATTATTCCATATACTCTGTTGTGATTATTTGATATCTTATGATGAGTTATATTGGTATATTGAATGTTATGGTTGATTGGATATTTGGGTATAATGTATTACCGAAATTATAAATTTGATTTTTAAAATGAACATAAAAGAAGTGAAATTGCAAGTAAAATAATTATAGAATAAATTTAAGAATAACTTGGAGAAGAAATAAAGTGACTTAAAATTCTAGTAAATGAATCTTGAGAATGGAAAGGAAAATTTGAATAGACAGAAAGTTAATGAATTTTAAAATGCAGTATTATTAATTTAAAAGAACAAACATTTATTTAGAATTTAAGATTTGGATTATTGAAAGAGTAAATAAGAAATAAAATAATAATAATAATAATAATAATAATAATAATAATAAAGTCCATAACTACTGACTTTGGAAATGAACTGATAAGTAAAAGAATTTATTTCAAATAAAATAAACTGGAAATCAATTTGGAAAATTGATTTAAGAGATTGAGATTTGAAATTCTCCCTGGATAACCAAGTACGTTTCAAAGTAAATTTTTAAATATAAGTTAAAAGATTTTGAAGTTGTTTCAAAAAGTATGTTTTGTAAAATTTATTATTTCTAATATTTAAAGTCTAGAGCAAGTATCTTCTTTTAATCTATTATAACAGTACTTATTTAAAGAATGATTTGGAATTTTGATTAAAGAAGAAACCCAATGTTTAGTTATAAGGTAACCTTGTCTAAATTATTTCTAGTACTATTTAAAATTAAGTATTAAAGTATTTTTTTTAAATGTATTTTTCAATAAAGTGTTTTAAATTATTATGTGACGCCCCACCTCTATACCCACGCTAGCCAAGAACACTCCGGAGTAGTGCTGTCAACTAGCACGGAGAATAAGGCTGTTGAGGAGCGACCATCCATGTAATTGCTTATCACACGGTGGCTATAAATAATCTTCGGAAACAAACATAGAAATAATCATATCACAAATCAGTCACAGATATCCATATCACAAAGGCGGAAGAAGATATGAATATATAACTAACACATGAAAGTGTACATCAGAGTAGTGGTCAGTAAGATCCACGATAATACAAAAGAATAGCAACACGTGCTATACAAAAGAATACAACTATGAGTCTATATCTCAAGTGTATACAACAAAAACTGCTAATCTAAACAGTTAGCCAAAAGTCAGAGTGATGAATCCCTGGGAAAAAGTCAAGCAGAAGCACCTGTAACATCTCGGTCCGACCCAAGTATTATTTAAGAAAATAATAAACGGGTCAGTCTAGCTATAAATATCAGATGACATGATATAACATAAAAGATATGGCATAAACATAAACATCCATAACGACATACCACTATAAGTATGTAAATAATGATCAACAGAAGATCAATCAATAAGAGATAATCAATATCACAAGAATCTTCTCAAAGATTTGGAAAGGGCATCATACCCCAAACTTGTACTCATAACAAGTCAATGACATAAATTCTAGAAATCAATGCAAGAAGTCCAGAAATCATAGAAAAGAGAAAGGGGCCTATCACATGATGGTCCGAAGACCAAGGGGAGCTACCCCACATGTGTGAATGGAATCACACAGATTAAGGTCCAGACTAACCAAAAAGCAAAAAGGTATGTGTGAGTGGAATCACACAAGTGGTGTCTAGTCTAACCTCGCAATAAGAGACATCGCACAATTGCTAGTCTAAATCATCAGAATGATCGTCATGATCAACGAGAAGTGTCAATTACACTAAGCTAGTAAATATAGAAGTTTAGCTTCATGTCCCATAACCACTTGCTTAACTTAAATATTTACGAACAAACTGTAAATCTTCACTAAATAAATTGTCACAAGTGGTTCAATCGAACAAGTCCAAGAATTAACCGACGAAGTGAACGCAAGCGTTTCATACCACTTGTTTTACTAAGTCGTTTAATTAGATTTCTCATCCGAGTGAGGTAAAGGTTTGTATATACTAATAGATTGGAAAACGGTTTAAGAAAAGAGCTTTGTTATTAAAAATAGAGTTGAAATTGTTTGTTAAAAGAGTTTTGATATTTACTACTAGTATTAAAACCTTTATATTATAAAGTGACAAAACACAGAAGCAATTGTAGAAACAATCAGTCATAAAAATCGCATACGGAGATGTGAATAAAATCTAAGGAAATCAGCTCAATGTTTTTCAGATAAGATCCCCTACGGAGGGGGGATCCAGGGGGGGTGGCAACCCCCCAAGGTAGGGGTGCGGGGGCAACGCCACCGCTTACGGTTAGTGAAGACAAAATGAGGTCTAACGACCTAAGAGGGATAGGGTCGAGCGACCTAATGGTTGCGACCTAGGGGTCTAAGGGGCACGACCTAGTGGTCCAGCGACCTAAAGGGTAAAGGTCATGCGACCTAAAATGGGTTCGCGACCTAACACTCAAACGACCTAAAGAAATTAAGGAGCCGAGCGACCTATAAGAAGCAGCGACCTAAGTAGAAACGAGGCCCAACGACCTAGGGGTTAGGTCATGCGAGTTAAGAAGGTCAGCGACCTAACAAAGACACGCGACCTAAGAAAGAAACGCGACCTAAAGGCACGCGACCTAGCGACTTAAGAGGAGAGCGACCTAAGTGTTACGACCTAAGAGTCGAACGACCCAGCGTGGAAGCGGCCTAAAAGCCAAGCGACCTAACGACCTAAGGTCATACGACCTAGCGTCGTAAAGCCATACGACCTAACAAACTAAGGTCATACGACCTAGCGACCTAAAGCCATACGACCTAACGACCTAAGGTCATACGACCTAGCGACCTAAAGCCGTACGACCTAGCGACCTAAGGTCCATACGACCTATGACCTAAGGTCCATACGACCTAACTCCGAAAACATTAGAAATGGCCAGGACGACCTACGACCTAAGGTCCATACGACCTACGACCTAAGGCTCAACTACCTAATTCCGAGGCTAACGACCTAACGCTGCAGGGGGAATTTAAGGCCAGAAACGACCTACGACCTAAGGGTTAGGTCGCGAGCGACCTAACTCCGAACACACGAAAATGGCCAGAACGACCTAAGTGCAGAAAATTCACCAAAACGCTAAAAATTGGAGTTTTTCGCCAATCCAATCCAAACCAAATGCAAATGTTGTAACGTTTCGGATTTTGCCCGCTCGAAAATCGACATCCATACTTCAAATCATATTGGAATGCCATAGATTTGACCGTTCAAATCCGATTCGCCGGGGCTTATAACAATCATTAAGTAAACAACACAGAGGAATAAAAGAATAATACATTGATATACAGCTTTGATACAATATCTGATACAACAGATAATCCAATAGATATCAATATACATCAGAGATATGATACAATAAAATAACAGCGGAAAAGAAAACGATAGATGATAACATCTAGCATACGGAACCATATAACTCTGAGATAGTCTTCAAAAGAGAACTCCGAGAACTGCAACTCCATTTCCAAGAATCAGTCCAGCAAAAGCTCGAACTCCCAATAACGATGCATCAAGCTAAACAAGACTGGTGCGAACCAAAGACTGAACTAACTCCAGATAATCTACTACAACTGACTATCTGAAAAACCAAACTCTAGACTGCTCGTGTAGAAATATAATGAGCACCCAGAGTTTAGGAAAGAAACAATAAACCCCGGATCAGTCGTGGGACTGGTGTGAGCAACAAAAACAGTTTATCTTTTAAAATATTCAGCAAAAGATTTTCAAAGTCAATTCGCAATGCTTTTTAAAAAAATGAGACTACCATAAGGCCTCCCGCACACACACACAATGCAAACGCAGAATCGGAGGAGATTTCTCCTTATGATAGTCAAAGATGCTTGATACGCATTAAAAAGAACATTTGATATTATTACTAGTGCATATTGTAGAAGAATCATTTCAAAAGTAAAGATACAAATCTTAGCCAGCATAGACATTTCGAACTATGCCTACTATAGCTACCATCCAAACAGTGGGGCGCCACCATAAGTGAATGATAGGTTCTACAACTAAATCCGTACAAGATCGTATTGTTTCTTTGGATTTCCAACAAATGGTCAGGCCAAGGAACTTCCCATTGCCACATGAGAATGCCTCTGGAAGGACATTCCCGAGAACCAAACCGGAACTCTGCCAACACAAGGCCGGGTTACCCCTAACTGGGTAACTACTGACACGAGCACGCCATTCCCCGATCGTAAACGACCTTTCTCACGGGATCCCGATAACCAACAACCACAAGTAATAAATTCGCAGTAACCACATAGGTTAAATATCTGGGCTCCATACCATGATACCACCTCTATCCAGAAGGAAATGCACATACCCTAAAGGGAGCTACCCCTCATAACCTTGCCGCATCTTTCCTGTTTTGACCATTTCCGGGGTGTGAGGCTCGACGAAGTCACGTCCACAAAAACATACTTTATACAAAAGCCATGCTTTGGGTCAACAAATGATCATAGAAATGATCACCAAGATAGACGATCACACAAATGATCCTATCATAAATAATCAACACAATGATCATTTCACAGCAACACTCAGTATGTCACATTACCAAATTGGGAACATATCGCTGATAACCTTCAGCTATATAACCTCTGAGCTCGTACGTCTCAGAGAAGGGTGTTAAGCTAAAAGAATAAATTCTCCGCCACCAACAGAAATATATTTGAAAGAAATCGGCTTAATATCTCAATTTGTAATGTCAGACATACAATCCATACAAGTCTGTTCTGGGTTCGAACAGAACCGAAGGCACTTACAAAGAAGTCCTTGCAACCCGGATATTCACAATCCCGATCGGATTTTCCCATCACTTAGGGAGTTTCTATACCGACGCGACTCGGTGCAGAAACAATCGATAGGTCATCCTATCGCTTTCACAAATACCCGGTCTTCATCACCGGTCTTCAAATGTTATCCATAACGACGTATCACATATTCGGAATGGGTTATACGACACAAAGGTCCTTTCCCGGCTAAACCGAATAGTGAGCGAAATAGTTCAAAAACATATGGATATTGGGATTTCAATTAAGTCACAACTTATTACCCAAAACTTTTCTTCAAATGGCTTAACAAATTACCATTTTCAATCTTTAAACAAAAAGATTCATTTTCCCAACCTTTAACGGTTTAAACAATTTTCACATTTTAATCTATTAAACAAAAGATTCATTCACAGATTTTCCAAATCAATTTTCATTTTAATTTGATTAACTCGTTAAATCTTTAAATCAAAGATTTAACTTATAGCTTTCAAAACAATCTCATTTCTATTTGATTTAAACAAATCATCAATTTAAATCTGTTAAAAATAAACAGATTTAATTCATAGCTTTAAAAAAGAATTCATTCATAACTTAGGAAAATCATTTCTCTATTCAATCTTGAAATTCCCCTAATTAATTGGAATCTCAGTTCTTATCTAAAAGTGTTTATCATTTGAAAACAACAGTTTTCATTTTGGAAATCTGATTCATTTATACGAGATGAAATCCTTGGGTTAAGTTCAAATTCCCAAAAATAATACTTTAAAAATGATTTACCTCATAATGACTAGTATAATATCATTAATCCCTAGTTTCAAATTACAGAATTCAATTTCAAGTATTGAATTTAAATTTAAATCAAATTATTTAAATTCCAAAACTTAATCAAGTAATTTAAAAGTAATAAATTTTATTTTGAAATTTCATTCTAAAAGCTTTTCACATTTATTCCGATTCCATTTCCAAAACATTTGAATTTAAAAATTCAAATTTTAAACTATTTCAAAAATCTGCGACTTAATCGATTTCCTCGTGAAATCCATATTTGTGTGTGTATGGTGTAGTCCAGGGGTTATACACAGTAGTGCAACATCATTCAATTATCATAGATCAGAATACAGAAATATAATTGATAAGCGATATAAACTATAACGCTTATCTGTTATATACAGATCACAAATATATATGCCACGGCTAGTAAATTACATCACAGATCACAAAATAAATCAGGATATATACAAAGCATCATAAATCAGGGATATCAAACAGTTTACCATCCAATATAATCCAAGCATCCATAGATAGGATTAATTTAATTATCTGATTAATTTAAATCAGATCAAATTTCTATGAATGATTCTTTTCACATTTATTATCAAATAAATTTCAAGTAAATGATTCTCGTTAACTATTCATAATTATTTAATTACTATTCTTAAGTAATTAAACTCAATTTTAATTATTGTTAATTATCATTAAATTAACCTTTAAAATCATATATTTAATCACTGATTATTTAATTAATTAAGTTCTAAACTGTAACTTAAAAATCTTAATTACTTGATTAAATAACTTTTATCATTTTTTTATAAGACAACTCTTTATTAAATTAATGAGTCTTATTTACAAATTAATTTACCTTAATTAATTTAACTCAAATCTTAATTTCTTGATTAAATAAATTAATCAATTATTCACTTGAACTAATTAAATGAGTGCATATCATTTTATCTTTACTAATTCAATTTTAAAACATTTTCTAGCTAATGTTTTAATTATCATCACAAATCAAATTTAAATAATATAAATATTAAACTTCTTTGATTTCAGACTAGGATTCAAATTATCTTTAATTCAGATTTAAATTTAAATTTAAACTTTTAATTTCAACTTGCTTAAATTTTTCATTTAAAATTTCAACTCCATTTCAAATTTCTTTAATATATTTTGAATTGCTTTTAAGTTAAAAAAAAAAATTTAATTTAAAACTTATTTATGTTTAAACTAAATTCTACCTTCAACTTGAATTTATATTAACATTTTAATTTGAACTCAGCTTTTAAAAATCTTGGTTTAAAATTTAAATTTGGTTTTAAAATTTGCAAACCAAAACAGTTTCAGGTTTAAAAAAGAAAAAAACCTGCAACAACTTTTACTCGAGCCCAGACTCGATTTGCTTCGAGTCACTTACTCGATTTACTCGAGTATCCCTTCGCGTCATTTACCATCTTCCCCGAGACTTCCTGTACGCAACGCAACCCATCCCCTTCTTCTCCCTAAACTCCTCACTGATACACAAAAATAATGGTGCATATGCACCAACGACCGGAGCTTCTCCTATCAATCCCAACCACCTTGCCACATCATCGGCAACACGTATGGCTAACTCGACCATCCATCATCGTTAATTTCGTCAGAAATCAAAATCGAGCATATCATAAAACCTGGAACACGAAAAAAAAAACTGGAACGCCCTCACCTGTCAACGCCGTTCGCTCGACACTCCGGCCACCATTCACCACCAAACTTCGGCCATAGCGTCATAAATCTTCCCTCTACCTCCCCACGAAACCGCGTGACACTCGCACCTTCGTCGACGTCGTGCGAGTAGAAAATATCGGCCACCCCAAAACTAGGTCACCGAAGTTTGATCACTTCCCGCCGCCACCACAAAGCTTCGTTCAACCTCCAAGTATTTTTCCTACCACCCCAGTAAGCTTCCCCATCTCCCCTAGCAACACCGGCATCTCTAGTTCATTGCGTTGCCGGGGATTGGTCAAAAATCAATTCCCGATCATCTACCGATTTCTCCTTGCATTCTCATTTAAAAATTACCATCTTCATTTTAAAAATCCTATCTTCTGTTAGAGATTCGAGATGTGTAATTAAATTTAAGTTTCATGGTACCTGAATATATCACAAATTTACATTTTCCTGTAAATAGTTTGTTTTTGAGATGTTTTGAAACTTCATTGTACTGGAAAACTTCTCCAGATCTTTAAATTAAGTACAACAAACTTGTTTTGTTAAAACATCACAGTCTAATGAGGATCAGTCGAAGAGATTATTGGATACCCTGTTGATTTTCTACTCTGAAATCCAAACAGAGAACAAGTGACACACAGGCACATATATGACAGAGTTAAAAACTTGGAAGATACTCTACTAAACATTTTTGAATCCAAATCATACATACACACATGTAATTTAACTTAAACTTGAAAACAGGTTGTTTACTCACAGATAAAAGAATCAAAGAAGTCAAATTTAAAAAGAAGATTTGCTCACTGTGTTTATGATGATGAACAGAGGACCAGATTTTTTTCTGTTTTCATGAACTCTGAAGTTTGATCTTTGCTTGCTTGTAATTTGATTTGAAACTTTACTTGAGGTTTGATGTATATAAAGAGAAGTATGCAGTTTTGAAGTCCTTTGCAAGTACAGGATGTAACTGTATGGCTGAGGTGCATTAGTTATGGGCTAGAGATGAAAGCATTTATTACTCTTCTTTGTACTTCTTTATTTCAGCCTTACTTACTTTATTTATATTTGTTTTATAAACTTGTACAGTTTGTTTATGTTTTTTTTTTTACACTTACTTTCTATTTGCCTTGCCTTACCCAGGTTGATGCTGCATTACTTACTTTAACATGCTTGTCTATACTTTGCATACTTTTGGTGGCTGAAACATCATATGTATCTTAGCTTTGTTTATTTATATTTTTATTCCCAGGCTCTTGTATTGCTTCTTCATTTTATTTGCTCACACTTATTTTACTTTGTTTATATATCTTACTTTGTTTTGTTTCTTATTTATGCATTTGTTTATTTATGTAAAATATATACTTTTATTTGCATTGCCTTAGTTACAGTTATTTGTTTATAAAATTTTAACTCAAGTATAAACACACTTTTATACTTAGACAAAGTTTTAAAATCTTACCTTTCCTTTATTTTTAAACTTATATTATTAAATACTTAATTTACTTAAAATTATTTCAAACTTATGTACATTTTTATAAGATTTATTTTATATTTACAATCATAGTTTCCCAAAGTACATACATATATTATTTTATTTTTATACTAATTTGTTTCATGTGTATATTTTACATTTTATAGTTTACATAACCAATTTTATCTTCTGAAATGACTTTTTAACTTGCCTAATTTATCTCTATTTATAACTTAAATATTTATCATAAATTTTACTTTAAAAATTATTGTTTTACATTTCTCTATATATGTACATATATTTTATATAACTCAAATTATCATCATTTATAAATTTTTAAATCAATTTATTTATTTATTTTTATACTTGTGTCCAAAGTATATTATTTATTATTTAAAAATCATTTATTTAAGAATTTATTTAAAATCCAATATATACGTATATATTCTCATATATACAAAATTTCAAACCCATATGACTTAATATATTTTATATTTGATTCGGGGAAACTCGCATCATTTATAATTAATTTTATAAATTTTTATTCAAAATTTCGTTTAATTATCAATTTAAATTAAATTAAAATCTAGGGTTACAGACTTCCCCCCTTAAAAGAATTTCGTCCTCGAAATTCGCAGGCACGAAAACAACACAGAGATAGCTAGATAGAGAAATATCTCAAAATATATACCAATTTGTCTCTCTTCGGACTTCGACCAACCCAACAAATTACAACAGAATTTCAAAGTTTGGTTTTAAACAAAATCATTTTATCGATACAATTCTAATCATTCTTCATATTCTATTAATCAATTTTAACTCAATTTTAAAATTTCCAATTCATTTAAAATTTTCAATTTCAAATTCATTAAGGTTTAAATCAAAAATTGATAAGAAATCAGATGAAGATACGAATTGAAAATTCCCTACAACGATTCGTAGAGCATCACCACACCAAAACTTCTTCTTGTAGCTGGTACGAAGCAATCAAAAGAATTTGGAAACGAATCAAAGAAAATTGATAGAGAAAGTTATTTCCACTGTTGTTACAGAGTATCGACCATTTATAGCCGTATTTCCCTGTCCCCTATCTCGTTCTCTTCTTGCACTCATACTCACTATCAGTGGATAGTAAGAGAATTTACTGAGGCGTTAAAACGGATATCTTAAGGATTACTCATTCTAGGATTTACTTCACCTATCTCTAATGAGCTACTTAATTTGTTATACTCCTGAGCTAAAGTTTAACCCTTAGCTCTGATACCAAATGTAACGTTTCGGATTTTGCCCGCTCGAAAATCGACATCCATACTTCAAATCGTATTGGAATGCCATAGATTTGACCGTTCAAATCCGATTCGCCGGAGCTTATAACAATCATTAAGTAAACAACACAGCGGAATAAAAGAATAATACATTGATATACAGCTTTGATACAATATCTGATACAACAGATAATCCAATAGATATCAATATACATCAGAGATATGATACAATAAAATAACAGCGGAAAAGAAAACGATAGATGATAACATCTAGCATACGGAACCATATAACTCTGAGATAGTCTTCAAAAGAGAACTCCGAGAACTGCAACTCCATTTCCAAGAATCAGTCCAGCAATAGCTCGAACTCCCAATAACGATGCATCAAGCTAAACAAGACTGGTGCGAACCAAAGACTGAACTAACTCCAGATAATCTACTACAACTGACTATCTGAAAAACCCAACTCTAGACTGCTCGTGTAGAAATATAATGAGCACCCAGAGTTTAGGAAAGAAACAATAAACTCCGGATCAGTCGTGGGACTGGTGTGAGCAACAAAAACAGTTTATCTTTTAAAATATTCAGCAAAAGATTTTCAAAGTCAATTCGCAATGCTTTTTAAAAAAATGAGAATACCATAAGGCCTCCCGCACACACACACAATGCAAACGCAGAATCGGAGGAGATTTCTCCTTATGATAGTCAAAGATGCTTGATAGGCATTAAAAAGAACATTTGATATTATTACTAGTGCATATTGTAGAAGAATCATTTCAAAAGCAAAGATATAAATCTTAGCCAGCATAGACATTTCGAACTATGCCTACTATAGCTACCATCCAAACAGTGGGGCGCCACCATAAGTGAATGATAGGTTCTACAACTAAATCCGTACAAGATCGTATTGTTTCTTTGGATTTCCAACAAATGGTCAGGCCAAGGAACTTCCCATTGCCACATGAGAATGCCTCTGGAAGGACATTCCCGAGAACCAAACCGGAACTCTGCCAACACAAGGCCGGGTTACCCCTAACTGGGTAACTACTGACACGAGCACGCCATTCCCCGATCGTAAACGACCTTTCTCACGGGATCCCGACAACCAACAACCACAAAGTAATAAATTCGCAGTAACCACATAGGTTAAATATCTGGGCTCCATACCATGATACCACCTCTATCCAGAAGGAGATGCACATACCCTAAAGGGAGCTACTCCTCATAACCTTGCCGCATCTTTCCTGTTTTGACCATTTCCGGGGTGTGAGGCTCGACGAAGTCACGTCCACAAAAACATACTTTATACAAAAGCCATGCTTTGGGTCAACAAATGATCATAGAAATGATCACCAAGATAGACGATCACACAAATGATCCTATCATAAATAATCAACACAATGATCATTTCACAGCAACACTCAGTATGTCACATTACCAAATTGGGAACATATCGCTGATAACCTTCAACTATATAACCTCTGAGCTCGTACGTCTCAGAGAAGGGTGTTAAGCTAAAAGAATAAATTCTCCGCCACCAACAGAAATATATTTGAAAGAAATCGGCTTAATATCTCAATTTGTAATGTCAGACATACAATCCATACAAGTCTGTTCTGGGTTCGAACAGAACCGAAGGCACTTACAAAGAAGTCCTTGCAACCCGGATATTCACAATCCCGATCGGATTTTCCCATCACTTAAGGAGTTTCTATACCGGCGCGACTCGGTGCAGAAACAATCGATAGGTCATCCTATCGCTTTCACAAATACCCGGTCTTCATCACCGGTCTTCAAATGCTATCCATAACGACGTATCACATATTCGGAATGGGTTATACGACACAAAGGTCCTTTCCCGGCTAAACCGAATAGTGAGCGAAATAGTTCAAAAACATATGTATATTGGGATTTCAATTAAGTCACAACTTATTACCCAAAACTTTTCTTCAAATGGCTTAACAAATTACCATTTTCAATCTTTAAACAAAAAGATTCATTTTCACAACCTTTAACGGTTTAAACAATTTTCACATTTTAATCTTTTAAACAAAAGATTCATTCACAGATTTTCCAAATCAATTTTCATTACAATTTGATTAACTCGTTAAATCTTTAAATCAAAGATTTAACTTATAGCTTTCAAAACAATCTCATTTCTATTTGATTTAAATAAATCATCAATTTAAATCTGTTAAAAATAAACAGATTTAATTCATAGCTTTCAAAAAGAATTCATTCATAACTTAGGAAAATCATTTCTCTATTCAATCTTGAAATTCCCCTAATTAACTGGAATCTCAGTTCTTATCTAAAAGTGTCTATCATTTGAAAACAACAGTTTTCATTTTGGAAATCTGATTCATTTATACGAGTTGAAATCCTTGGGTTAAGTTCAAATTCCCAAAAATAATACTTTAAAAATGATTTAACTCATAATGACTAGTATAATATCATTAATCCCTAGTTTCAAATTACAGAATTCAATTTCAAGTATTGAATTTAAATTTAAATCAAATTATTTAAATTCCAAAACTTAATCAAGTAATTTAAAAGTAATAAATTTTATTTTGAAATTTCATTCTAAAAGCTTTTCACATTTATTCCGATTCCATTTCCAAAACATTTGAATTTAAAAATTCAAATTTTAAACTATTTCAAAAATCTGCGACTTAATCGATTTCCTCGTGAAATCCATATTTGTGTGTGTATGGTGTAGTCCAGGGGTTATACACAGTAGTGCAACATCATTCAATTATCACAGATCAGAATACAGAAATATAATTGATAAGCGATATAAACTATAACGCTTATCTGTTATATACAGATCACAAATATATATGCCACGGCTAGTAAATTACATCACAGATCACAACATAAATCAGGATATATACAAAGCATCATAAATCAGGGATATCAAACAGTTTACCATCCAATATAATCCAAGCATCCATAGATAGGATTAATGTAATTATCTGATTAATTTAAATCAGATTAAATTTCTATGAATGATTCTTTTCACATTTATTATCAAATAAATTTCAAGTAAATGATTCTCATTAACTATTCATAATTATTTAATTACTATTCTTAAGTAATTAAACTCAATTTTAATTATTGTTAATTATCATTAAATTAACCTTTAAAATCATATATATTTAATCACTGATTATTTAATTAATTAAGTTCTAAACTGTAACTTAAAAATCTTAATTACTTGATTAAATAACTTTTATCATTTGTTTATAAGACAACTCTTTATTAAATTAATGAGTCTTATTTACAAATTAATTTACCTTAATTAATTTAACTCAAATCTTAATTTCTTGATTGAATAAATTAATCAATTATTCACTTGAACTAATTAAATGAGTGCATATCATTTTATCTTTACTAATTCAATTTTAAAACATTTTCTAGCTAATGTTTTAATTATCATCACAAATCAAATTTAAATAATTTAAATATTAAACTTCTTTGATTTCAGAATAGGATTCAAATTATCTTTAATTCAGATTTAAATTTAAATTTAAACTTTTAATTTCAACTTTCTTAAAATTTTCATTTAAAATTTCAACTCCATTTCAAATTTCTTTAATATATTTTGAATTGCTTTTAAGTTAAAAGAAAAATTTTAATTTAAAACTTATTTATGTTTAAACTAAATTCTACCTTCAACTTGAATTTATATTAACATTTTAATTTGAACTCAGCTTTTAAAAATCTTGGTTTAAAATTTAAATTTGGTTTTAAAATTTGCAAACCAAAACAGTTTCAGGTTAAAAAAAGAAAAAAACCTGCAACAACTTTTACTCGAGCCCAGACTCGATTTGCTTCGAGTCACTTACTCGATTTACTCGAGTATCCCTTCGCGTCATTTACCATCTTCCCCGAGACTTCCTGTACGCAACGCAACCCATCCCCTTCTTCTCCCTAAACTCCTCACTGATACACAAAAATAATGGTGCATATGCACCAACGACCGGAGCTTCTCCTATCAATCCCAACCACCTTGCCACATCATCGGCAACACGTATGGCTAACTCGACCATCCATCATCGTTAATTTCGTCAGAAATCAAAATCGAGCATATCACAAAACCTGGAACGCGAAAAAAAAACTGGAACGCCCTCACCTGTCAACGCCGTTCGCTCGACACTCCGACCACCATTCACCACCAAACTTCGGCCATAGCGTCATAAATCTTCCCTCTACCTCCCCACGAAACCGCGTGACACTCGCACCTTCGTCGACGTCGCGCAAGTAGAAAATATCGGCCACCCCAAAACTAGGTCACCGAAGTTTGATCACTTCCCGCCGCCGCCACAAAGCTTCGTTCAACCTCCAAGTATTTTTCCTACCACCCCAGTAAGCTTCCCCATCTCCCCTAGCAACACCGGCATCTCCAGTTCATTGCGTTGCCGGGGATTGGTCAAAAATCAATTCCCGATCATCTACCGATTTCTCCTTGCATTCTCATTTAAAAATTACCATCTTCATTTTAAAAATCCTATCTTCTGTTAGAGATTCGAGATGTGTAATTAAATTTAAGTTTCATGGTACCTGAATATATCACAAATTTACATTTTCCTATAAATAGTTTGTTTTTGAGATGTTTTGAAACTTCATTGTACTGGAAAACTTCTCCAGATCTTTAAATTAAGTACAACAAACTTGTTTTGTTAAAACATCACAGTCTAATGAGGATCAGTCGAAGAGATTATTGGATACCCTGTTGATTTTCTACTCTGAAATCCAAACAGAGAACAAGTGACACACAGGCACATATATGACAGAGTTAAAAACTTGAAAGATACTCTACTAAACATTTTTGAATCCAAATCATACATACACACATGTAATTTAACTTAAACTTGAAAACAGGTTGTTTACTCACAGAAAAAAGAATCAAAGAAGTCAAATTTAAAAAGAAGATTTGCTCACTGTGTTTATGATGATGAACAGAGGACCAGATTTTTTTCTGTTTTCATGAACTCTGAAGTTTGATCTTTGCTTGCTTGTAATTTGAGTTGAAACTTTACTTGAGGTTTGATGTATATAAAGAGAAGTATGCAGTTTTGAAGTCCTTTGCAAGTACAGGATGTAACTGTATGGCTGAGGTGCATTAGTTATGGGCTAGAGATGAAAGCATTTATTACTCTTCTTTGTACTTCTTTATTTCAGCCTTACTTACTTTATTTATATTTGTTTTATAAACTTGTACAGTTTGTTTATGTTTTTTTTTTTTACACTTACTTTCTATTTGCCTTGCCTTACCCAGGTTGATGCTGCATTACTTACTTTAACATGCTTGTATATACTTTGCATACTTTTGGTGGCTGAAACATTATATGTATCTTAGGTTTGTTTATTTATATTTTTATTCCCAGGCTCTTGTATTGCTTCTTCATTTTATTTGCTCACACTTATTTTACTTTGTTTATATATCTTACTTTGTTTTGTTTCTTATTTATGCATTTGTTTATTTATGTAAAAATATATACTTTTATTTGCATTGCCTTAGTTACAGTTATTTGTTTATAAAATTTTAACTCAAGTATAAACACACTTTTATACTTAGACAAAGTTTTAAAATCTTACCTTTCCTTTATTTTTAAACTTATATTGTTAAATACTTAATTTACTTAAAATTATTTCAAACTTATGTACATTTTTATAAGATTTATTTTATATTTACAATCATAGTTTCCCAAAGTACATACATATATTATTTTATTTTTATACTATTTTGTTTCATGTGTATATTTTACATTTTATAGTTTACATAACCAATTTTATCTTCTGAAATGACTTTTTAACTTGCCTAATTTATCTCTATTTATAACTTAAATATTTATCATAAATTTTACTTTAAAAATTATTGTTTTACATTTCTCTATATATGTACATATATTTTATATAACTCAAATTATCATCATTTATAAATTTTTAAATCAATTTATTTATTTATTTTTATACTTGTGTCCAAAGTATATTATTTATTATTTAAAAATCATTTATTTAAGAATTTATTTAAAATCCAATATATACGTATATATTCTCATATATACAAAATTTCAAACCCATATGACTTAATATATTTTATATTTGATTCGGGGAAACTCGCATCATTTATAATTAATTTTATAAATTTTTATTCAAAATTTCATTTAATTATCAATTTAAATTAAATTAAAATCTAGGGTCGTTACAAATGTGCATGCAAAAGGGATAGGGAATCATTCCAACAGTCCAATATAGTTATAGACTAGATTTGTGAGATAAAAATCTCATCTTTGCACCAAATATCAATGAAAATGAAGTTTTAAGCAAGCAAGAATCAATCCTTCTTCTATCTAAGCACAAGAAGCTTGAATCCAATGTCTTCTTCTTGAATTTGGAGTAGAAAGATGGATTGCAATTGAATTTGAGTTTTGGAATTTTAATTTCCCATTCCCTCCACCATTAATGCCAAAGCTTGATTAGTTAGGAAATTTATGAAGAGTGAGGAGAAGAGGGTTGGAACTTGGGCTTAATAGGCTAAACTAACCCAAAGTCCAAAGCGGGAAAAGTTAGTGAAATTTCACTAACTCCAAACATATCGATGTTTATACTTAAAAAAGTTGTAAACGACATTTCGAACTCAATGGAAGTGGTCTCGAGTCCTAATTTGATCGTTTGCAAAAAGTAGCTTTTCGGACCAAAATCCGATTAACGAGTTAATATTTAAATAAAATATTTAAATACAAACTCGATAAATATGCGGGTTGTTACATATTATTATTTTTTTTTAAAAATCTAGTTTTGTGCTTGGTGATTTCAGTGGAGATAGAAAATATTTGAGAAAGTTTATCCTGGAAGGAAAGATGGTTTGAAACTGTTTTCAAATGATTGAAAATAGAAATATATCTTGTGAAGATATTTTTGAGATTAATAAATAATTTGGAAAATTATTTATTGGTTGATGGTTGTTTTGTGAATATAATTGATAGTTAAATCACCGACTATCAATATTGGACAAATGCGTTGATCGTTTCGAAGAGACCGGGATCGAGATTTATTTCTCGAAAACCACTTCGATCCGGTTTATACGTTTCGTGAAAAACGATTTTGGATTCGAAGATGGAGCAATGAAGTGCAAGGGCTAGTCGCTACTAATCCTGAGGATATTTCCAAAATGGATGTAGTAGGAGTAGTGCCTTCGGTTCCGTTCGAACCCGGGACGGACTTGTATGGATGAATGCTTGCGAAACATCGTCAGGTGGACGATGGGCATTCTAAGGGATACGTTCTAAAGGTAACGCTTAGCCTCAAGCCTCATCAACCGGGAATGACTGAAAATCAGGGGATATGCAGCAAGGTTAGGTGGGTCATGCCCAAGCAGGACAAGATAATTCCCCTATCTAGATGTCCCTTATATATTTCGGCTTAGTGGGTGGTTGGTCGCGCCAGCCACGGGGTTTATCTTGTTCGGGACTGTTCAGTAAGGAATGGTTCCGGCCTTGTGTTGCAGGGGATGAAGGGAGTAATCCTCGGTACGGTGATCTAGGCCCCGTACTGTGACAGGTGGTACCCCAGTGCCTAGTCATTGTTGGAAATCCATTCTCCCTACGAGCCTTGTACGAGTTTTGTTTGTATTACCCACTCTGTGGCTAGTAGCTGGAATTTAATCACGTAACAATTTCGGCTATTTTATAAGTATTTGTATATAGACCCTATTATAATATCGGAGGATTTCTATAAAAATTGTTTTAGCTATCATAAGGTAAAAACCCGACATGTTTATTTGTGGCGTGGTCTTACGAGATGCTTTTGTTTTCAAAGAATTTTTGAAACTTTAAAAATCAATTGGATGTGATTTTCTCGCGCTGGTATTCCAGACTGACTCGGGTGTTATTTAACTGTAATGCTCGGGTCAGACCGAGTACTATAGAATACAGGATATGATGCTGTGGAGCTCAGGAGACGAGCTGGATGACGATACGTATTCTTGTACTTGTATATATATATATTTCCGCTGTGTTGAGTTGTTGTGTACCCATTGTATGTTATTGATGTGAGCTGTGACTGATGTACTCTGATGATGTAATATATGTAAACTGATATATTTGATTTTGAGTAAAGATTATTTACTATTTATTATATTTTATTCCGCTGGGATGGTTAGATTCTGATGTTGATTTTGTTTTCTCTTCTTCTACCTCTTCTTCTTTAACCCAAATGGTTCGTATTTTTGTACAACTTGAGTTGATTGTTGTAGAATAGTATTGACTCAAGGGGTACGGATTTGCGGGCTGTTACAGTTGGTATCAAAGAAGGTTGGTGATAACCTTGGCTGTGGTGGGAATTACTCATTTAAAATAGAGTCTGTAGTACTCTATAATGAGTTTGAGCGTATTAATAGATATGAGCGCGTATTTGTTAGTGAATATAAATTGTTTTAATATTGTGTTGATTGGTTTGTTGAGTGGCATATGAACCTTCGTCGACACAGTCTGCGCAGCTGTATTGAAGGGGTTTCTAAACACTTGAATAGAACAATTGACACGGTATTGTTTTAAATGTGGGTAAATGAAATAATTTTACCCAAAATATATTTTGATATAAATAAAAGTTTTGTAAACTATCTTAGCTAATATATGGTTGCTTGGATGTTAGAAATGATAATATTAAAGTATTATCATTGTTAAATGAAAATTTAACTAGAAATTGGAAAAAATAACCAAAGTTTGAGAAGATAAATTCAATCATAAAATGAAATTTGTAAATATGAATTATAAATGTAAAATCATAAATTGAAATATAATCAAATGAGAATTTGTATGAACATAAGCTACGCAAATGAATTATAGAAAAAAAAAATTTGATTTAAGCAGGATTTGGGAATGTAAATCCCGAAAATTTGGAAGTGTTTTGAAAATAAATGATAGCATTGTTTTGGAGATATTTCCGTAAGGAAAATTGTTTTAAAATGGATTTTGAAAGTGATATAGCATTGAAATCACTTGGATTATTGGAAAATAATTCTGATGATGACGGCCGCATCATCAGTATTCCTTTTCGAATTCCTAAGTGATGGATTGCTGCCAAAAATTGATTTGCTCTGAAAAGCTAGTTGTTTTTAAAAATTTCAAAGGAAATTTGTTGGGAATAAAACAGGATTAGTTTAATCTTTGAGAAATGTGGTTTGTGATATTGGAGATTTCAAAATGATTTGGAACAAAAGCCGGGAGTTTAAAAATCCTGATAGGATGGGTTGTAAGCTTATAAAATTAAGATGAGTTTTAAATCAGGAAGGAAAATATAAGCTTTGAATGTTGGAATTAAATAAAGTGAGAAGTTGTAAAATTGAAATTAACTTGGATTGGGAGAACAAAATTTAACTGGATTAAAATAAATTGAATAAGCTGAAATTAATATCCAGTTATATTCGAAGTAAGTTGAAATCGAATTTAGTTAAATAAATTGGAGTAAAATTAATTGAATTGGAATAAGAATTCAATTGAACTATGAATGGAATTATATTCTCACTGAAATAATTGAAACAAATAAATTGAATAAGGGGTGGAATTGAAATAAATAAATTAGAATAACTTGTAAGAGGAATAAAAATCCATAGAAATAAAATATGCTTGGGTTATAAATAAATAGCAGGCTTAAGTTAAAAATAAAAGAAGAATATATTCAAGCTTATGATGAATGGAATTAAGTAAATAATAAGTTGTGACTTATTAAATTTGAAAGTGAGACACAAAACTCCAAAATAAATATTATTGATGAATTGGAGAATAAAATGAAAATCAAAGCTTAAATTATAAACTAAATTGAACTTAAGAAAATTTAATGGAGTGATATTTGGAATAAAAATTCAAGTGTTGGATTATGAATAAGGGGAGAACTAATTGGATAATAAATTAGTTAATGGAATTGAATTATAAGTTTATGATAAAGTTTGGAAATAACTCAAGTTATAAATTAAAATGGATTCAAATTGTTGATGAAAAAAAAAATCGAGAATGAAGCTGAATTGTGAGTTAATAAATTAGAAATGGCCATGTAATAAATTGGATGAACTGAATCTGAAAGGTAAATTTGATAATAACAAATCAAATGAAATTGTAAATTTTAAAATGAGATTTAACTGAAATAGAATCAAGTTAAATTGAATGGAAGAGAAAGGTTTACTTGAAACGAAATGAGCTTAAGTATAAAATTGGAGTGACTAAACTTAAGCTAAAAAGTGGAAAAGAGTTGAATTGAATTCAACTAAAAATTAAGTTTAATAATTGTGGATTGGATTTAAATCAAGTGAAAATAAATTCAAATCGAAATAAAATACGGTGAGTTGCCGATAATATTTAATGAAATGAAATTCTTAAATAAATAATAGTAAACCATTTAAATTGTTACGGAATTGAAATAATTAGGGACAATAAGGAAATGTAATGTTTAAGTTAATAGAATGGGTTTAAATGAAGGCGGATAAAGAATGAAACCCTATTGAATACATCTAACATTGAAATAGTTAGTGGATGAAATAGCTTGGATTATCTTCGAGCTAAATAAAACAGTTTGGAATAAACAAATATGGAATGAAATGTTAATAAATGAGTTGTAAGTGAAATTTAAAAAGGGAGTGTGTTGAGCTAAGTAAATGGTTGTAAATGGATTAAATAAAAGGAGAAATTTAAATGGCAATTAAGATGAACCTAGGTTATAAATGGTTTTGAATAAACTAATTTGATTAATAAGATGAAATGCAAGTAAATGAATTAAAATTTGAAATGCAATGAAACTGAGAATATATGGATTGTGAATAAATCCGAAATGGAATAGAATTAAGCATAAATTGAGTTGGAGTAAATTTAAATCGGTTATAAACATAAATACTTATTTATTCACATAAATCTTGTCAAATTGCATAGAATAAATTGTCATTGGATGTAAATGGAAGTAATTAAAATTCTATGAGTTGATAGAAGGGTAATAAAATTGATTTGAAATCAATTGAGTCGAATATGAGATTGATTTGTTTAAAAATAAATAGAATTTAAGCAACAGAATCATAAACCATGTAGATTTGAATGAAATGGCGTGAGCACTAGTTGAAAACAAGTGCGTAAGTGTTAAAAACCATATAAGTTACTTATAAACATTGTTAGTTACATTGTTGGTAATATTTATGTGTTGTAGTTGTTTAAAAAGAGTGGAATGTTAATAAACTGCATATATTTGGCACTTACATGTTTAAATTGAGTAAGTACAGGTACTGGGAAGCCGTGTGGCTGGATTTGGTAGTGCTACTTGCTAAAAATAATAAGCCGCTTGCTTAAAATGCTAAATAAGGTACGCCTACGCAATTAAAATAGGAAATATGAACTGTTTTTGGTTTTTCCGACCGTGTGGGTCGATGTATATATATTTATCTCTTTTGTCAAATTGCAAAAGCTCCTCCGTACAAAGGGGACTCTGCCAAAATTTTTCAGAAATTTTGGGAGTTAGAAAATTTTTGAAAATTTTGAAAATTTTTGTTATCGACAAACAAATTCAAATTGGAAACTAAAATAAATTAGTAAAGGAAACCAACTTAAAGTAATCATATGAATTAGTTATTAATAGGAAATAAAGTTTTAAAATTTAGAGTTTAAGATGAATTGAACTCATATGTAAATGAGGAATCAACTTGAATAGAATTAGAGAATTAGATATAAACTAAGATGGTAAGATGAAAAGAAATATAAGAAACATATAACATGCTTATGTTATTAATTGGAAGTTGATAATATAAATATATTCCAAGTTTATATTTGGATAAATAGATATTGGCATTTTGTGAAAAGTCGATGAATTGTTTTGGGATATTGTGATTAGATAGTAGTATTAAGCAGGATATGCAGGTAATCTAAAGGAGAAAAAAAACATAGAATTGGATGGATTTCAAGAGATAAATTTGAAATGCTCGACAAAAAGGTATGTATGTAAATTTGGTATGAAATTTGATTGGGATTTGGATTTGGATTGAGCCACTTGGCCTTTTGTTTTCTTTTTGGATTAGGGAGGCCGTAGAGCCATTTTGTAGTTGTACCGAGTCAGCCGCGCAAAGGGTACGCTGGCGAAATTTTTCGAAAATTTAGGGAGTTAGAAAAATTTTGATAATTCAAAATTTAGTTTTGAATTATAATTTAAATAGTGGTACAAGTAATTATTTGAAAAGTATAGAAGGTTTTGGAAAGGTTTGGAAAGTTAATAAGAATAATAATGAGTCTTTATACGAAGATAGTTGGAGAGATGTTGAATTGTTGGTTTTGAGGAAAAGTAAACGGGTATTGGATCATTCTTCCTAACTATTAATTTCGGGAAGAAATTCTTTTAAGGGGGAAGGAATGTGACGACCCGGAATTTTCAAGCAATTAAAATTGGAATATTTAATTGATTTTGGATATCCAATAGAGTAATTTGAACTTGAATTACGAATATCACAATTTATTTGATAATTGAATTATTAAATTAAATAAGTAAAGTTGGGTGAATTGTTGAATCTGGAATTTCAAGCCTGTTAAAAATAATTTGAAGGCTTATAAAATTTATATTGATAACACTGAAGATAATAGAAGTTTTATAATTGAATTTAACAGTGGTTTGTTCAGTTTTAAAATTTTATATCGTTTCAATTGAATTTAGAAATAGCCTTCTGAGGCGCAGTCTCGGAATTTAACGAGACTAGTTCCATTGAGTCCGTAATATTGAATTATTATTGGATTTAAAATTTCGTGTCAATTGGATCTAGTGTGTGAGTGTACGATATTTATAAACGCGTGGAAAAATTAAATTTTTAATAATTTAATGAAATTTAAATTTAATTGATAAAGCTTCTTGCATATGCCAACGTTTACCCTTATCTTCTCGTACGCCTCTGTCCTTCTATCTGAATCCAACCCACATTCTTTTCAACGAGATCCTCTTCTCTAAAAAAATAAAAAAAAATATAAAACAAAATTATATACCTCAGCTCAGAATAAAATGGCAGAACCCTTTCGAATTGAAATCACGATTCTTCACTTACGTTTCGTCCCCCTCTCCCATTCTTTTTTTTTCATTCGAGAATAAATTTAAAATCAAAGGGGCCGAACCCTCCTCAATCTTCGAATTCGAAGTCGAATTCGCTTCAATTGAATCACGATTTGGGTTTTTCCTCAGCATCTAGGGTTGTGCGTGTGGAGGGGGGAGTTCGATTCTAGTTGAGGCATGCGCTGGAAGGCGCAGCCGACCTCGTGTTGGGGTTTGCGTCGCAACAATGGAGGCTCGCGGTCGATTTTGAAGACGAGTGGATGGCAATGGAGATGACGTTGGGTCACGTGGCACAGGGACTTGGAGCGAGGCCGGGAATAGGGCGGTTCGAGTTGGCCAGTGCTCGGTTTATTGGGGTTCGAGCAGAGGAGCAATGAGGTATTCTCGATCTTCTTCAGTAAAACTTAATTTAGTATATAAAAATCATTCAACTTTTAAGTAATCGGTGTATTTATTTGAGAAATTAGTATATATATATATATATATATATATGTTTACAGTAAAAAAAAATGGTTGCTGTCCAGTTTTAAAGTTGCAGAGTCTAAATTTATATTATTAGTTTAAATGAATGAGTGAAAATATAATTATTCGTTTAAAAAAAATATCGTTAGTTAAAATAAAAATAAAATAAGTTTAATGAAAGTGAATTTATAAGATGGAAATAAATTGTTCGGTTCGTTTCAAATATTAATAAATCGAAAATTGTTATACAAGGTTTAGATATAGAGTTTTCAAAAATAAATAAATTAATAAAAGGGGATTTATGTAAAAGCTAGATCTTTGAAAATCTATAATTTTGTTTTTATAAAATATATAGGTGGTCTCAAAATGAAAAAGAAAATTTTAAATTAGTTTAATTTAATTATCGGTTAATTAAAAATTTATTTAAAACGGTAAATAATTGTTCGATTAGTTTGAATATTAATAAAATAATCTTATGTTTGTTCAAGGTCATGAAAACAAGTCGAGATGGATAGGATGACAAATCTTTGGTCAAAGGTGAGTTAATCTCACTCAGTTAATTTAAATTTAAATGTTTAAATTTAAATAATTGTTTGGATGGATGAATTGAGTGATGTGTAAAAAAAAAATCTAACAACCATGTTTTCTGATTCCTTTTTGAAATTTTAATGGCGCCCGATCTTTCTTCCTCCTCTTTCTCTCTTGATTCCGCCTCGTTTCCACCTCTTGTTTCTTCTCACCCTTCCGCTTCGACTTCCTCGTCTTCTGCTCTTTCTTCTTCTTCTGCTCTCAATTTTGCTTCAGAGTTTCCTGTTGCTTTGAATTCTTCTGATCCTGTTGAACCTACTTGTTTAAATCCGAATTGGTCTTCGCTCTTCAAATCTTTGCCTAGGAATGCTGGTTCTTATAAACCGATTCATTTTGATATCTCTCGTGACAAGCCTACCACTGATTTACCAGCTGTAGTCAAGGAAGAAGGTATTAAGTATTGGAATGATCACCTGGTTGGATTCTTTCTGGATGGTACTCTCTCTTTTTTATCTGTGGTTAATTTCTTGAAGAGATTCTGGAAACTCAAAGGTGATGTTGATTTTAAATCAGATGGTTATAATTTTTACTTTAAGTTTTCTTGTCAAGAAGATAGAGATCTTGTTCTTGAGTCAGATCCAATTTTCATTAGAGGTCGAATGTTCATTATAACAAAATGGGATCCATCCATAGGTTTAACGCAAGCCCAGATTAAGAAGGTACCTATTTGGATACATTTTCACAAGATACCCATCATTCTTTGGACTTTAGTTGGTATTAATTGGCTTGCATGTCATGTTGGTAGATTGATTTGTTTTGATAGTACCACTGAAAAATTGCAAAGATTTAAGTATGCTAAGGCACTTGTGGAGATTTCTCCTGATTGTGATTTACCAAGTTCTATTCATATTCCGCAATTAGGAAGTAATTGCCCTGATGTACAACTGTCTTATGACTGGAAACCTAGCATATGCACTCATTGTAAAGTCTTTGGGCACAACACTTTATCATGTGAATTTGTGAACAAGCAGAGTGTTGGGAGTGTTGATGGTGTAACTGCTGGAAATAATAATCATGTGGTGAGCATGAAGGAAGATTATAATCAAGGTCGCAATAAGGATGGTAGTACAGTTGATCTTAATTGGAGAATTGTTAATAAAAAGAATAAAGGAGCTTGGAAACAGAAGAAAGTGGATTCAATAGATAAAGATAAAATTCCTAATGATACTTCAGTCAATCAGTTGGAAAAAGGCAAAGCAGTTGAAACTGTAGTACTTGATAATAATAATTCATGTCCTTCTGCAAATATTAATTCCTTTGCAGTTTTGAATGATACTTCACTCAATAATAGTGTCAGTGAAGTTCTCTCATCTAAATCTACTCTAATTCATTCCATTAGCTCATCTGCTTCTGTTCTTAATAATCACTCAGCTATTAATGATGTGTCTTTTGTCTCTGAACCATCTAGTTCATTCATGGTAGATGGAAAATCATCCCCATCTGCTAGTTTATCAGCTTCTTCTGATCTTCCAATTTCATCAATCTCTACAACAGCTTCTTGTTCCTCTCAGTTTAGCACAAAATCTCCCATCCATAATCCTAATTCACCTTATCTTCATTTGTCCCCTCCAAATAATATTGTGTTACCACCACCCTCTGTTTCTTTTGAGACTTCTGAATCACAGTCTGTTAAAAACATTGTAGTTAATTCTGATGATCTCAATAAAGGCAAAAACTTTAAGCCACATGAAGTCATACCTTTGTCCTCTTCCAAAAATAACTCTCATCATAGACATACTAGGAAAAATCCTTCCACTATATTTCCTCCTCTTCCTACTAAATGAATAATATTGCCTTTTGGAATATAAGAGGGGCTAATTTATCTTCAAAGCAAGTTGACATTAAAAATCTTATTCTTGGTAACAATATTCAAATAATGTGTATTTCTGAAACAAAGCTTGATACACATGCCTCTTTGAAGGCTAGGAATTCGATTGCTCCATCCTGGTCTTATGATCATAATTTCCTTGAAGCCAAACATGGAAGATTGCTTACCTTATGGAATCCAATTTTTTTCAAACTGTCCAGATTAAATGCTTCTGATCAATTCATTCACTACCTATGTTTGCACTTGCCTTCAAATTTTTCTTTTCATCTTACTTCTGTCTATGCTCATAACTCATTATCTTTAAGACAAGATTTTCTTAATTTCCTTCCTTCTTTAAGATCAGATTCTACTCCATGGCTAATTGGTGGTGACTTCAATTCCATGTATGCTAGTAATCAAAAATTTGGTGGCTGCCCTTTATCTCTTAAAGACATTTCTCCATTAAACAGTGCACTTATTCAATCTAATCTTTTCTCTGCATTTAGCATTGGTCCTGACTTCACTTGGTTTAATAATAATAGGAATGGTAATCCTACTTTATGTAAGCTTGATCATATCTTCTTAAATATTTCTTTTCTTCAACACTGGCCAAAATCTTTTTATAAAATCTTAAATCCCTCTTTGTCAGATCACTGCCCATTATTATTTCATTGTGGAATGGATGATATACATGGTACAAAACACTCTTTTAAATTTTTTAATTTCTGGACTAAGCAAGATGAATATTTTGTTATTTTGAAGCAGGTGTGGAACTTACAATTTGGAAGGGATCCTATGTCAAATATCACTTTCAAAATGAAGGCCCTAAAATTTCATCTTAGGAAGTGGTCTGCTACCATTTTTGGTAAGGATTTTAATCTTTCCACACAAATTAGAAATGAGCTTCATAGAATTCAGACTATGTTGACTGAGAGACCATTTGATATTTCCTTAATTCATTTGGAATCACAATTAAAAAATTCTCTGGACAATGCTATTCAAAAGGAAGTCTCTTCACTTAGGCAAAAGATTCACTTGAGAATGGTGAAGGAGGCTGATAGGAATACGAGGTACTATCATAATTTTCTTAAAGTTAAAAGGAATCATGAATGTATTCATCAGATCAACAATATGTTTGGTGACATGGTTAATACTTTTGATGGAATTAATGAGGCTTTTGTTCAGTACTTCAAATCCATTCTGGCTCCATCCAATTTATTCAAACCAGATATTAATCCTCTTTTTCAAATTAATCTCCCTACAATTACTACCTCTCAATCAAATGATTTGATTACTGCAATTTCTGAAAATGAAATTCAATCCGCTGTTTTTAGCCTGGATACCAATAGCTGTGGAGGACCAGATGGATTTAATGCTCATTTTGTTCAAAAAAGTTGGAATATAATAGGATCTGATATTATTAAAGCCATTCAATATTTTTTCCTCCATGATAAACTCCCTGATTGTCTTGCTGCAACAGCAATTACCCTGATTCCCAAAAATAATAATCCATCTTCTGTTTCAGATTTCAGGCCTATATCTTGTTGCAATATTATCTACAAAATAATTTCAAAAATTTTGTCAAATAGATTGCAAACTGTTTTACCTTCTATCATCTCAAATAATCAAGCTGCTTATATTTCTGATAGATCAATAAGTGATAATATTCTTTTGACTCAAGAATTGTTGTATGGATATGAGAGAGCAAATATTTCTCCAAGATGCATGCTTAACTTGATATTAAAAAAGCATTTGATTCCATTACTTGGCCTTCTATTTTGGCTATTATGTCCAGAATGAATTTCCCCAAACCTTTTTTAGCATGGATCTACACATGTATTTCATCACCTAGGTATTCTATTTCTAGAGAGGGTGGTTTGTATGGTTATTTCAAAGGAAAGCAAGGTGTAAGACAAGGTGATCCAATATCAGCTTACTTGTTCATAATAGTCATGGAGCTTTTAAATTCCATATTGAAAGATCTGGTAGTTAAAAACAAGTTACAGCTTCATCCTAAATGTAATAATCCATTGATCACTCATTTGCTTTTTGCTGATGACCTTATTATCTTCACAAAACCCACTTTCCATAATATTCAATCTATTACTTCATCTCTGGATCTTTTCCACTCTATTACTGGTTTACAAATAAATCTTCAGAAATCAAATATCTACATAGCTGGATTAAATTCTTCTAAGAAGAAAGAAATTATAGAATTTTCAGGCTTGCTTGAATTACCAAAGAATTCCTTTTATTTGGGTTTGCCTATCTTGAGTTCAAGAATTACAATGCACAACTGCTTACCTTTTTTTGAGAAGATCATTCAAAAGCTTACTGTTTGGCCCATTGACAAGCTTTCTCAAGCAGGTAGATTAACAATTATTCAATCCATTGCTGTTGCTATGACCAATTAGTGGACAAGGCATTACATTCTTCCTGTAAAGCTGATTCAAATGATATCTAGTGCTCTTAATAAATTTTTATGGCATGGAGACCCTTTTTCCAGAAAATTAATCCCAATTTCATTTTACAAACTGTTTGAAACTAAGAAGAATGGTGGTCTTGTATAACCAATATTTTTCTTTGGAATAAGGCTGCAATATCAGTATACTTCAATAAAATTTTTGAATCTGATAAAAGCTTATGGTCTCAATGGGTTAATCATTACTTGATTGGTCATAAGAATTTTTGGACTATGGAAATTCCACAGAATTGCAGTTGGAGCTAGAGAAGTATTCTTAAGCTAAGGCAAACATTTATTCCTTTTTTACAATGTAACTATACACAAATTAAAGGCCTCTCATTCTGGCATTCTCCTTGGGCTAGGAAAGGTTTAATTTTAAGTAATGTAGTGGATTATAATCTCAGAAGTAACTCTGGCATCTCTGATTCAGCTTTAGTTGATGAGTTTATTCATGATGAGAATATTGTTTTACCATACTCTAGTTCTTGTCTACTCAGGAAGCTCTGGAATGTTATTACTAACAATCAAATTACCAATAATGATAATTTTCTTATTTGGTCTGATAAGGGAAAGCCTCATTCTATTAAACTTGTATACAAATCTCTCTGTGGAGTTGGTTATAATTTTCCTTGGTATTCAAGAATTTGGAAATGTGGTGGAAGTGCTAAGGAAAATTTACTTTTATGGAAGGTGATGGCAAATGCAATGAATACTAAAGATAAGCTATGTAGATTGGGTTTATTATCAGAGGATACCTGTGTTTTATGCAGAGCTGAACTGGAAACTAATACTCATCTGTTTTTTGAATGTACATATGTATATCAAATTTGGTTTAAGCTTTTGGCCAATGGTGGATACTACAAACCATCAACTGTTAGTGCTATTGAGTGGTTTAATGTGTTTAAAGCTACTAGATGGAAAACTAGAAGGACTTTTATGCTCCTAAAGTTGCTCAAGAAGTTGATACATGCAGTTTGGACTGAAAGAAACAATAGAGTTTTTGGCTTTGATGTTAAGAATGCTTCTCAACTCTATAACATGATACATCGCAGTTTTCTTTCTGATATGAAATCAGGTTGTATTTGATGATTTGCTCTTTGTTTCCTCCCTGAATCCCAAATTAAAGTGCTCTGTTTGATTTTGAAGTTTGATGGATTGCTCTTTTCCTAGCATGTGATAATATTGAAGTCTGTCTTCAGTCAGAGGTTGTAATTCATTGTTGGTTCAGATGTAGTTGTTACTGTAAACTTTAAGTATCATGCTGATTGAGTATATGTGGTTGTGATATAGGTAGTCAGTTGTAAAGTGACTAGTAGTAATTGAGTGTTGTAATGTGTGTGTTTTTCTTTTTGTTTAAGGTGGATGCAGGTTGTGTTGTATTGGTGTTTGTACCTTGGGTTTTGTCAGTGTGAGTTGTAATTTGGTTTAAGTCAATAAAATGAGCTTATAGCTCTTTGCTTTTCAAAAAAGAAAAAAAGAATTGAGTGATCTGATTTAGTATGATATTTTAGAATTGGCATATTATATTGTACTAACATTTGTGGATGCAGGGAAACAGGTTGGAGGGATCCAACTGGACCCCTCACATTTATTTAAAGTATTCCATATTCTCTGTTGTGATTATTTGATATCTTATGATGAGTTATATTGGTATATTGAATGTTATGGTTGATTAGATATTTGGGTATAATGAGTTACCGAAATTATAAATTTGATTTTTAAAATGAAAATAAAAGAAGTGAAATTGCAAGTAAAATAATTATAGAATAAATTTAAGAATAACTTGGAGAAGAAATAAAGTGACTTAAAATTCTAGTAAATGAATCTTGAGAAAGGAAAGGAAAATTTGAATAGACAGAAAGTTAATGAATTTTAAAATGCAGTATTATTAATTTAAAAGAACAAACATTTATTTAGAATTTAAGATTTGGATTATTGAAAGAGTAAATAAGAAATAAAATAATAATAATAATAATAATAATAAAGTCCATAACTACTGACTTTGGAAATGAACTGATAAGTAAAAGAATTTATTTCAAATAAAATAAATTGGAAATCAATTTGGAAAATTGATTTAAGAGATTGAGATTTGAAATTCTCCCTGGATAACCAAGTACGTTTCAAAGTAAATTTTTAAATATAAGTTAAAAGATTTTGAAGTTGTTTCAAAAAGTATGTTTTGTAAAATTTATTATTTCTAATATTTAAAGTCTAGAGCAAGTATCTTCTTTTAATCTATTATAACAGTACTTATTTAAAGAATGATTTGGAATTTTGATTAAAGAAGAAATCCAATGTTTAGTTATAAGGTAACCTTGTCTAAATTATTTCTAGTATTATTTAAAATTAAGTATTAAAGTATTTTTTTTAAATGTATTTTTCAATAAAGTGTTTTAAATTATTATTATTTTTAAAAAAAATCTAGTTTTGTGCTTGGTGATTTCAGTGGAGATAGAAAAAATTTGAGAAAGTTTATCCTGGAAGGAATGATGGTTTGAAACTGTTTTCAAAGGATTGAAAATAGAAATATATCTTGTGAAGATATTTTTGAGATTAATAAATAATTTGGAAAATTATTTATTGGTTGATGGTTGTTTTGTGAATATAATTGATAGTTAAATCACCGACTATCAATATTGGACAAATGCATTGATCGTTTCGAAGAGACCGAGATCGAGATTTATTTCTCGAAAACCACTTCGATCCGGTTTGTACGTTTCGTGAAAAACGATTTTGGATTCGAAGATGGAGCAATGAAGTGCAAGGGCTAGTCGCTACTAATCCTGAGGATATTTCCAAAATGGATGTAGTAGGAGTAGTGCCTTCGGTTCCGTTCGAACCCGGGACGGACTTGTATGGATGAATGCTTGCGAAACATCGTCAGGTGGACGATGGGCATTCTAAGGGATACGTTCTAAAGGTAACGCTTAGCCTCAAGCCTCATCAACCGGGAATGACTGAAAATCAGGGGATATGCAGCAAGGTTAGGTGGGTCATGCCCAAGCAGGACAAGATAATTCTCCTGTCTAGATGTCCCTTATATATTTCGGCTTAGTGGGTGGTTGGTCGCGCCAACCACGGGGTTTATCTTGTTCGGGACTGTTCAGTAAGGAATGGTTCCGGCCTTGTGTTGCAGGGGATGAAGGGAGTAATCCTCGGTACGGTGATCTAGGCCCCGTACTGTGACAGGTGGTACCCCAATGCCTAGTCATTGTTGGAAATCCATTCTCCCTACGAGCCTTGTACGAGTTTTGTTTGTATTACCCACTCTGTGGCTAGTAGCTGGAATTTAATCATGTAACAATTTCGGCTATTTTATAAGTATTTGTATACAGACCCTATTATAATATCAGAGGATTTCTATAAAAATTGTTTTAGCTATCATAAGGTAAAAACCCGACATGTTTATTTGTGGCGTGGTCTTACGAGATGCTTTTGTTTTCAAAGAATTTTGAAACTTTAAAAATCAATTGGATGTGATTTTCTCACGCTGGTATTCCAGACTGACTCGGGTGTTATTTAACTGTAATGCTCGGGTCAGACCGAGTATTATAGAATACAGGATATGATGCTGTGGAGCTCAGGAGACGAGCTGGATGACGATACGTATTCTCGTACTTGTGTATATATATATATATATATATTTCCGCTGTGTTGAGTTGTTGCGTACCCATTGTATGTTATTGATGTGGGCTGTGACTGATGTACTCTGATGATGTAATATATGTAAACTGATATATTTGATTTTGAGTAAAGATTATTTACTATTTATTATATTTTATTCCGCTGCGATGGTTAGATTCTGATGTTGATTTTGTTTTCTCTTCTTCTATCTCTTCTTCTTTAACCCAAATGGTTCGTATTTCTGTACAACTTGAGTTGATTGTTGTAGAATAGTATTGACTCAAGGGGTACAGATTTGCGGGATGTTACAAGTATATTGAATTAAATTAAATTCACAAGTTGATAAGAAAGCTGAAAAGATTCTTACCCAAAAGATAATGTCGCCATATTTTTAAAGCGAAGATAACAGCTAGAAGCTCCAAATCATGGGTCGGATAATTTCTTTCATGAGGACGTAATTGTCTACTCGCGTAGGCAATCACCTTCCCATTTTGCATCAATACTGCACCCAAGCCTTCACCGCAAGCATCGGTATAAACAGATAATCCCTGGTTCCCGTTGATAATAGCGAGAACAGGAGCGGTGGTTAATCTCTTCTTCAATTCCTCAAAAGCTTCTTCACGTTTTGGAGTCCAAATAAACTTTGCATTCTTCATTGTTAGCTTGGTCAAAGGACTAGCTAACTTCGAGAAGTCCTGAACAAACTTCCGATAATAACCTGCTAGGCCCAAAAAGCTTCGAACTTCCTTTGGGGTAGTAGGTCTCCTCCAATCAAGAATGGCGGAAATTTTGCTAGGGTCGACAGAAATCCCCTCTTCATTAACAATATGGCCAAGAAATTTCACTTCTTTGACCCAAAAGTGGCATTTGGAAAATTTAGCATATAGAATATTACTCCTCAATATTTCCAAGACAATTCTAAGGTGTTCGGCATGCTCCTCTTCGGTCTTGGAATAGACCAAAATATCGTCAATGAATACGAGCACAAATTTATTCAATACATCCCGAAACACACGAGTCATAAGGTCCACAAAGTATGCTGGGGCATTGGTTAGCCCAAAAGGCATGACTAACCATTCATAGAACATATTGGGACCCCTAAAAGCTGTCAAATGAATACAGTCTTCGGCGATTCGTAATTGATGGAATCCTTGGGCTAGATCCATCTTCGAAAAGAAACAAGCGCCGTGCAACTGATCAAATAAATCATCAATTCTGGGCAGTGGGAATTTATTCTTGAGAGCCTGCTTATTGAGATCGCGGTAATCCACGCACAACCTCAAAGATCCGTCAGACTTAGCAACAAATACGACGGCTGAGCCCCATTCACAAACACTGGGTCGAATCAACCCTTTTTCTAGTAAATCTCTAGTTTGCTCGACTAATTCAACCCTTTCTCTAGGTGCCATCCTGCGATTTGGATGAACGACAGGACGAGCATTAGGCACAAGGTCGATTCTGAATTCTATTTCTCGGTGAGGAGGTAGAGATTTCACTTCATCAAACACATCTAGAAAATCTCTAACAATAAGAATGGACTCCAAGCTGGGTTCAGGATAACCCAAATTATACATCAACCCTTCCCTTTTAGGACTAGGGTCCTGACAAGAAATTTCGATAAAATCCCCAAATTCGGTTTTGATTGAAATTAATCGATTATTGCAATCCAATTTGGCTTCATATTTTGCTAGCCAATCCATCCCGAGTAAGACTTCAAATCGTTGAAGTCTAGAACAAAAGGACTAATAGGGAATTGATGGCAAGAATATGAGATAGGATCATCTCTACATCGAAGGCAGAGGTTTGTAGGACCTCCAACTGGATTCCTTACACATATAGGCTCATCGACAAAATCCGGTTCAATATTCAACTCATTAATAGCTTGCTGAGAGATAAAACTGTGTGTAGCGCCAGTATCAAAAAGAACTCTAACAATGCTATCATAAATGGTAAGATTACCTTCCAGAACTCCCTTTCCCTTTTCTGATTTGGAAGATGTAGGCTTGTCTTTGACTGAGTATACTTTAGCTGTCTGGGCTTGCTTCATAACTGGGCAGTCCTTCACTTCATGTCCCACCTTCTGACAATAATAGCACTTTCTGGGCTTTGCTTGAGTGGATTGATCTCTCTTGGGCTTTTTGCAGCTGGTAGAATAGTGGCCTTTCTCCAAGCAATTATAGCAAGTGACATTCTCCATAGTGCTCCCTTGATTGCTTTTCTTCTTCTCCTTGCCGTGCCAAGGTTTCTTGCCTCCAAATTTTCTCTTCTTCCAATTCTGATTGCTTGAGTTACCTTTCTCCCTCGGTGCCTCTTGCATGTCTAGTGTAGCATAACGATATCCCATATCAACCAAATCTGAGAAAGATTCTTTCACGTGGCCTGTCATCCTTTCGTGGAACTTTTTATTCATCCCACGAATGAATCTCTCATTCTTCTTCAACGGTGTGTTCACTAATTCTGGACCAAAACGTGACAATTCATTGAACTTATTGAGATACTCCTCGAACGACAGACTTCCTTGCTTTAAATCCATGAATTCTTGGTACATACGAGAAATCCCGGATGATGGCAAGTAGCGCTTCTCAAATGCTTCTTTGAATCTGCTCCATGTGAACTCATCCTCAGGCTCATCAATAGTGACGGTCTCCCAACAAGCTAAGGCTTCACCCTGAAGTTGCCAAGTAGCTATGAGACGCATCTGATCATCTTGTAGCTTGAGCCCCTTAAAGATTTTCTCACAAGACCTAATCCATGCCCGGGCCTCAATAATCGTCTCTTTGCCGGTGAATGGCTTACCCCCAAGCCTTGAGAAGTTCTTATATAAGTCAGCCAGATTCGGCTGATTCTGAATAGGTAAAGCTGCCTCGGTGGTAGGGGAACTTGGCTAGGTGCTGTGGCATTTCCTCGCCCCCTAACTCTGCCTCTTCTTCCGCTCATCCCAAGTATCTGTAATTAGTAAGAAAAGGTGGCTTAGATATTTGGACGAGATATCTTAAGAAATATCGGCAATTAAAGGAAATAGACTAAGAAAATTTTGAGGTGTCAATTGATTATTCTCATTCTAGGGTATACTTCACCCTATCTCTAATGAGCCATCTAATGTGTTATACTCCGTAGCTAAAGTTCTTACTCAACCTTCAGCTCTGATACCACAATGTCACGACCCGAAATTCAACGTTCGAAAATTGACATCAAATACCTCACTTGTACTCGACTGTCAATGATTCAAACATCGAACTCCAGTCGGATGGAGCTTATAACAACATTAGATGAATATATAACAGCGGAAATAAAATTAATAACATGCATCATATCATAGATACAGCATCACAATAATATCTGTTACAACACCAGAGTACATAATACATGAATCACATCTCCAAATAGAATGTCATAATAGAACAACTACATATCATATGCCAAAGGTCTTCAAAAAAATAGAGAATGATAGTGAACGCCAAACTAAGCACCTCGAGATCCAAAAGCTTCCAAAATGTCTCTAAGGTATGAGTCTCCAAAAACCAAAATACTCCAAAATATAGCTGGAGCCAAAATATAGAAACCTGCTACTAGGCTGCCCGTGTAGAAATGGTGGGCACCCAGAGTTTAGAAAGGAAACAATAAACTCCGGGTCAGTCATGGGACTGGTATGAGTAAACAAAGATAATTGCTTTCAAATAAAACAGATTTTTTTTACAAGAAAATCGGTATGCTTTTGGAAAATGAAACTACCATAAGACCTCCCGCCACACACACAATGCAATCGCAAAATTGGAGGAGATTTCTTCTTATGATAGTCAAATATGCTTGATACGGGAAAATTCTTTGATATTATTACTAGTGCATAGTGTAGAAAGCCATTTCGAAAGTAGAATATCAATCCTAGCCGGCATAGACATTCCGAACTATGCCTACTATAGCTACCATCTAAACAGTGCTGACCACCATAAGTAAATGGCAGGTAATACAACTAAAACCGTACGGGATTCGTATTGGGAATTGGGTTTCCAACAAATGGTCAGGCTAAGGAACTTCCTATGCCACATGGGTACGCCTCTAGCGGGACGTCCCGAGAACTAACGTTACGGTTAGATCTCTGCCAACACAAGGCCGGGTTACCTCTATAACTAGGTAACTACTACACGAATATGCCACTCCCCGGTCCTTTGGGACCTTTATCCCAGGGCCCTCCATCACAAAGCAACAACCACACAGAATAATGAGATTGAAGCAACCACATAGGTAAGCATCTGGGCTCCATACCATGACACTACCTTTTTCCAGAAGAAAATGACATACCCTAAAGGGCGCGACCCTCATAACCTTGCCGCATCCTTCCTGTTTCGACCATTTCCGGGGTGTGAGGTCCGATGAGGTCTCGTCCACAAAGCTATGCTTTACACGAAATCCATGCTTTGATCACAAATGATCAACAAATGATCATCACTATACAACAGCACTTAGTATGCCACACTACCAAATTGGGAGTATATTGCTGATAATCTTCAACTACATAACCTCTGAGCTCGTACGTCTCAGAGAAGGGTGTTAAGCTAAGAGAATAAATTCTCCGCCACCAATCAGATATGTATTTGAAAGAAATCGGCTTTATATCTCAAAGTGTAGTGTCGGACACACGACCATACGAGTCTGTTCTGGGTTCGAACAGAACCGAAGGCACTTCGTCCAATAAAGGAAGAAGCCCTTGCAAATCCGGGCGTCCACAATCCCGATCGGACTTCCCATCACTTAGGGAATCCCTATACCGGAGCAACTCGGTGCAGAGACAATCGATAGGTTATCCTATCGTTTTCGAAGACACCCAGTCTTCACCATCGGCCTTCAAATGCAATCCATTCGTCGAATCGCTATTCGGAATGAGTTATATGACACAAAGGTCCTCTCCCGGCTAATCCGAATAGTGAGCGCTCAAATTTAAAAACATGTGGGTGTATCAATCACAAAGGTTCACATTCAAGATTCGATGTGGGTTTCGGATAACAAACTGAAAATCCGACTCCCTGTCGCATCGAAGTTAAAATGCCGTTTTACGAGCAAAAGGGTTTCACATACATATAGGAGCAAATCACAAATCATAGCTCATCAAAAAGCAATCACAGCACCACAACAAAAGTGTTAATCCAGTCTGGGGTATTTGATGATGATCAATCATCGTTGATACAAGTAATTGTGATTAAAGCGAATTAGCCACATGATTGTCTTTGTTAATCATTTCAAATTAATGTTGAATTTTACTTGCTTTTGAATTATTTTAATTGGCTAAGTTAATAAATTATTCTTTAGTTTATTATTTCATTTATAAATTCTTAATCGTTAACTTATTAAGTTTAATTAATTTTATAAATTTCCTATTCTTTAATTTATTAAATTTATTTTCTTTTAAATTTTAGAAATCGTTACAAAACATCAATTGTTAATTACTACTTCATCATTGTACTTGGTTTGAAATTTGTACTTGTATAATTAGTTTATATCTAAACTTTTTTTATTAAGTTAAACATTTAAAACAACTTTTATTAATTTAAAATATTTTGAATTTCATCAATTTAAAAACTATTAGTTTCACATACCATTAACAACTATCATTATTAATTTATCCAGAAAATAAATAAAATTTTGTTTTCAATTTTATTGTTAAACCTGGGTTTGCTGTTCGTTTGCAAACCCCAGGCTTGCTTCGGGTCGTACCCGAGAGAAACGCTTGCCTACTTCGAGTTATCCCCGGATTTTGACCCGTGCCTTATAATTTTTTCTTTCTGTTTTTAATTTTAACCCGTCACCACGCTAAACCCCCCCGAGTCTCTCTTCGAGTTTTCACTCGACCTACCCGCGTTGTGCTCCGAGTCACCATTTGTCTTCCCCAACGTCTCATGCTGACACACACCCCATCCACGTACACGTACACAGCTAGAGCCGCCGTCGATGGTCAGAGCCAAGGCCACGAGCGAGTCGCCTATCGTCCCCTAAAACGATACGAACACCCTGATCTCGATTTTTGTTTCGAAGTCGCTAATCGAGCATCACACCCAAAAATCACCATCAGGAACTTCATCGAAAACTGCCACGCGCCGCCTCCCCAGGCCATTATCGGCCACCAAACTCAGTCCCCAGACTCGTCATCGTGTCACGCTTCGATCCCCCCCGGTGCGGTAAGGTCCGGTCATCGGTGGAAGGCGCAGTGCCACCGTTTCTGACGTGAACGAAATTGGGTTCTTAAACCCTACTTTAATTTCAAAACAAAAATTTAAGGTTTTATAAATTATTCCAGTATTTTTCTGGAAATCACGAACATTAAATCTAGCTTCGATCACGAATTCGAGGCTTATAACTACATAGCTCATCAGAATTGCTCAAAGATTCACTTTTAGTTCAAATCCTATTTCCCAGAGAAAAATCAAATGTAAAATTCGAATTCATGTTTCTAAAATCATTAATATTGAAGTGGATTCAAATGACATCCTTGCAGTTGAAATCTGTGAAATTCAAAGTTTAGCAAAATCAAATGGTAACAGTAATCAACAATATTTCCAGAGAGGTCTACATATCATTTGTTTGAATTTATTGCATGGCACATATTATGTTTTAATTCTTTTCTGTAATAAATCTAGGTTTTAACAAAGACCTTAACTTGTTTACATTCTCTTCTTCTTCTTTTTTTCTGAAGTAAAAGAAAGAGATTTTTAAAATTTCTTTGATATTGATTTCCCTGTAAACCAAAATTCAGATGTGCTGTTTTTTTTTCTCTTCTTTTATTTTTTCCTTTCCTTTTAATCCCAGTGAGACTACACCTCTATTTTGATCTTTTTTCCCTGAAGCATGGTGTAAGCTCAACACAACTTCAATTTGTCACAAATTTGTTTCAGAAGGAATAAGGAAGAGAAAGATTGGGATGGATGTGATATGCTTTAATCTTGTAAACAAAAACTACATGAAAATTTTGTTCACAGTTTCCAGAAAGAAAATCTTTATAAAATTTTCTTTAGTTCTTACCTGGGATAAAATACAAGTTTAAATCAAAATTTTAACTTGTTTACAATTTTTCCAAAGGCATAGAGAGATTTAAAATTCTTAATGTGCCAGTAAAAAGAAAAAGAAAATCACCAGCTTTTGGTTTGTTACTGGAACCTAGTGCAAGTGCAAGTACAAGACCTCAACTTATTTTTCCAATTCATTTACAGGAGATGGGAAAGAGAAAGATTTGGGTTGGTCTTGGGTAGGATTACTGTAAATCAGAGGGTTAACAAAAACAAGAAAGAGCAATGTCTTTTCCAACATGCATTCTTGGGTTTGATTCATACATCTGAACCATCTACTTTTCAACATTCTTAATCTATTCAAACTAGCACAAATCAAACTTGAGTTTGCCTATGATTTTTTTTTTCTTTTTCTTTTTTGCTTCCCTGAAGTTTGACAGGGACTAGTATTTTAAAAACATCAACATGCACAGTCAATTACCATCATATACAAACATCCTTCCATGCAAACAAGTTAAATTTCCTATGTAACCCAAGCATACACACAACAATCAAAAGGTTGAGAAAACAAAGTTTACTCACTTGATTAAAGAAGTTGTTGACAGTCCTACCAAACAGAGAGATGAAGCTCGGCAATATTACCTTTTCCTACTTTAATTCTCTTGGGGTTTCAGATCTGAAATTGATGGATACAATTCTCTGATTAATTGTGGTTGCATTCATGCATTTAAATTATCAAAAACAGGGATTTCTATTTTACTTACTTTTGAAATTTATAGCAGAGAAGACACTTCTTATTTCTGAAACTTGAAACCAAAATAGATTAAGGCTTTTAACTCTTGATTCTTCCTGCAATAAAAAAATTAGATATTGTTGTGTTGAATTCCTTGTTGTATTCCTTTATATATAAAAAATAACAAATTTCCCAGATTACTTACAGTTTTGAAACAAAATCAGAGGAGCTTCTTTTCTCTGCACTTTTTTAAAAAAAAAACAGAACTTGAAAACCAAAACCAAAAAAAAAGTAGCTTTTAATTCTAAATCCTCCCTGCAAAAAGAATTTGATTGAGAATTACTGGATTGAATGCTTTCTTTATAAGAAATTGTAACTTCAGGTTCACATTTTACAAAGAAAGGTTACTTGCCTTTTTTAATTTATTTCCAGAAAGAAAAACTATGCACTGCCTTTGAAACCAGAAACCCCCTTTTCTTCATAAATCTGTAATTTTCATTTTGAATTTGATTGTCAACATTTGATTCAAAAATCAAAATTTCATAAACTATAAATTTTTAAAACAAAGCTTACCTGAAAGTATCACCCTACTGTTATGAAGCATGAGAAAATATTTTCAGATATTTTTTTTTTTTAGCTTGAAGGAAGAAGACAGTTTGGTTTTCTTTTGAACTTTCTTTTTTTTTCTCTTTGAATGTTTGAAGTAACACTTGCCAATATTTTTTTTTGTTACTGAACAACAGCTTGATAGGGGATTTAAAATTTCGAATGTTGGAAGGTGAAAAGGTTTTCTGAAATTTTTTATTGATTATTTTATTAAGGAATTGATATCTTGTGCCATTTGTAAGAAAAGATCTTAAAACATAGATTTTGTTAATTATTAAGTTTTATTGTGAATGTAAGTTTTCAGCTTTTGATGTAACAAAGCAAAAGATATTTTATAGATTTTATTTCCTATATTATATACATGCTTTTATAAACCAATATATATATATATATATATATATATATATATTTATTCATTTGTATGTATATATGCATATGTACAATGTTTAAAAGAAAAATTGTCTTGACCATTGTGTACTTTACTTCTCAATGATTTTCAATGCTACTTCATTTTAAAACATTTATTCTAAATTTAAATTCAAACTTAAATCTTAAACTTGAAATATAAACATTCTAAATCCAAATGACTTTTGAAAACATTTATCATCTCAATATTTTAAACCCAAAATAAATTAGGAATTTATTTCATATATTTTCACTTATTTTATTTGTTTTAGATTTTTTTTTCAAATTTATTCTCAAATCAAACCCCAAGAGCTCAAATATATTATTTATTTTGATTGATAATTTTGGGGATGTTACACTTACTCACACTAAAACACACACAAACCCTAGCCGACAACATATTCTCACAGCAGAAAAGCAAAAGAAAAATGGCGACCGATAATTATCCTTCGCCTCCTCCATTCTTTGCTTCACTGCTACCACCACCACCATTCTTCACGCCACTACTTTCACCTCTCTCCCAGTACGAGAGGCCTTCATTAAACTTACCTCTCATACCAATAATCTCCTCGTTAGTGAACCGATGAAGTTGATTTCTGGTGAAATCAACAAAACCATAGTCATAGCGACTCAGATCTATTGGTCTTACCTTCTGACTGGCCTGGCGCACTTGATTAATATTCTTCTGAGCCCTGTAAGAAGTATTATCATGCTTGGAGATAGGGTTGACACTGCTGTCGGCTCTAGTTGGAAGAAGCTCTTCAGAAAACAGATTTTCCGTCCAAATATACTTTGGATGAGAAAGAATTTGTTCCAGATGCTTACTGCCCGCTTCGGTACTCCAACCATCAGCTAAAATAGCGAATTTGGTTTGATCTTTCACTTTATTTTTAGATTTATGAAGCGGGATCTGACAATCGGTATCAATTCTAATCCAAAGCTGCTCTTTACTGCTGCTAGCTTTATTATGAACACGAGTATTTCTTTCTCTCCATATGTGATAAACAGCAGTAGTGATATATATGTGAGCATGATCTCTATCAAATGATTTCCTTTTTATGCTTGAGCTCCACAGTATTGTTGTTATGAATGTCCAGCTTAACTTTAATATGATTCCATATAAACTGAGCATAACTGTAACAAAAAAATAAGTGATTAGAACTTTCATCATCTAGACTGCATAAGGAACAGAGTGAACTTGAAGAATTACTCCATTTATTAATTTGTCCCAAGTTGGCAGTTTATTTTGTAAAGCAAAGAAAGTACAATAAGCCATTTTGGGGTTGTTCACTCTATTCCAAATACAGTCATACCAATCAACTTTGGTAAATTTGTTTCTAATGGCATTCCATGTATTTTTGAAAGAGAATTTCCCTTTATTATCTTGCTTTCCATGTCCAGTAATCACAGTCTGCATTATTATCAATGGTAATCTTACAGATTTCAGTACTGTGAGGATAAGTAATTTGATGAATTTGAGGTTGCCATTGCTTGTCAATAATAATAGAAGATACAGTAGCATTAGGGTTCCCAAAAATCATTAAATTACTCCAGCCTATTTTGTTGACAAGTGATTCATTTTGAAACCAGGGATCAAACCATAAACTAGTTTCATTACCTGATTTAAAATTTCTATCCAAAAGAGACTTACCAATATCTCTGCAGTTTAATATATGTTTCCAAGTATTGGACTGCTTACTATTTGGAGTAATATTCCAGAAATTACCTTTTCTGAGATATTTGGCCTTCATCCAATTGGCCCATAGAGAATCAGCACTTAGAAATCTCCAAAAAAAAATTAAATGACAAGTAATACTAAGATCCTTCATATTTCTAATGCCAAACCCACCTTCATCCTTGTGTTTACATACAGTATCCCAACTAATTTTGTGGTATTTACCTTTCCACAAAAAATTTGCACATCTGCTTTCAAGTTTTTTAATTGAGGTAGCAGGAATATGAAAGGTTTGCATCCATATAAAATGATAGCATAAACAACAGTTTTGATAAGTTCTATTCTGCCTGCAATAGATAAAAGTTTACTAGACCAAGTTTCCATTCTATCTTGAATTTTGTCCAGTAATATAGCACAGTTAGAGTCCTTTAATTGATTAACAGATAATGGTAGGCCCAGATATTTAATAGGAAGATTACCTTCAGCAATTTTTAGAACATCTAAAAAATCATTTTTATAGCTGCTGAATTTACTGAAATAAGCTTTACTTTTTTCTATATTTATTTGCAGACCTGCATATTTATTCAAATTATCAAAAACAGTTTTAATGGAAAGTTCATTTTTCTTATTGGCTTAGATAAAAACCATAAGATCATCAGCATATATAAGGTGATTAATATAAGGTTGGACCCTGTTTATGGGATTAATATTCCCTTTAATAGTTTCTATTTCAATTAGAACAGAGAAATATTCCATCACCATTGTAAATAAGTAAGGAGACAAGGGGTCCCCTTGTCTATTACCCCTATTACTTTTGATAAAACCTACAGGTTTACCTTGAATAAGAATAGAAAAAGTAGGAGTATCAATACATTCCATAATAAGATCACAGAATTTGCTTGGAAAACCCATACACTTCATGATGTGAAAAATGAACTTCCTATTAACGTTATCATAAGCTTTCTGTAAATCAATCTTTAAACACACATTGTCACCTTTTTTAATATTGAAATTTCTAACCATCTCGTGGGCTAACATAGAATTTTCAGATATTAGCCTACCAGGTACAAAAGCACTCTGATTTTCAGAGATGATGAAAGGCAGAAAATTCTTAATTCTGTTGCTTAATATAGTAGAGATAATTTTGTATATGAAGTTGCAACATGAAATTGGTCTATAATCTCCCATATTAGCTGGATTTTTCTTTTTAGGAATAAGAGTAATGAAAGTGTGATTAATGCTTTTAAGTAATTTACCTTTATCCATAAATTCATTAATGACTTCAAAATTTTGGTTTTTAATATTAACCCATTGATTTTTATAAAACTTTGCATTAAACCCATCTGGACCAGGACTTTTGTTATCACCTGCTTTAAAAATGATATGTTTTATTTCCTCTATAGAAACAGGAGCAAGCAGAATATTTGAGGCATTATTATTCAAAATATTTTTACAAATAATATGAGGAAATTCTTTAGCACCAGACTCATTAAAATAAAGGTTTTCAAAGTACTCAATAGCTTCATTAGCAATTTTGGAATAAGCATTTGTAATATTACCGGAAAAATCAATGACATTGCCAATACTGTTTATATGCTTTCTATTACTCATTTTAGCATAAAAAAAAATTGTACAATCATCCCCAAGAGTTAGCCAATCTACTTTAGCTTTTTGTTTGGCAATAACAGTATTTTTATATATTTCATTAGAAAGATTTTTCTGATTATTAAAAACCTGCTAACAATAAACAAATTACCAGGATTTTCATCCACTTGATTTTGTAAAGTTTTACCCTCCTTTCTCAAAGAGTTTAGACTGTTATTATTATCACTATTATTTTTATTCCAACTTTTGATATTAGATTTAATATTTTTCAGAAGCATACTAAACTGAAATTGTTTAGTACCATTACATGAGAAGTTTAAACCGTTTTCCATCAAGTTATTAAAATTCTCTTCCAACACCCAACTATTTTTAAATCTAAAAGGACCAGCCTTCTTATTTACAATAACATTATCAGAGAAATTTATCATAAGAGGGGTATGATCACTAGAATTTTGTTCAAGGGTTGAGCATATAAAGTTAGAAAAATTATTTGAAAAATCCTTATTAATTAAGATTCTTTCCAGCTTACAATGAATGTTCTTAGCCAAACCAGATTTCCAAGTAAACTTATTTCCACTTATATTTGGATCCATGAGACCAGTGTTTAGAAGAATATTATTAACCTTATCAAATTTGCTGTAAGGGATTTTATTACCTCCAAATTTCTCAGACACATGAAAAACAGTATTGAAATCTCCCAAAATAATCCAAGGAAGATTATATTTTGAATTCATACTAGTCAATTTATGCCAAAGATCATTTCTCTCAATTTCAAAGTTACTCCCATAAACACTAGTAATTTGGATCAAAAAACCTCCTATATTTTTGAATTGACAATCTTTAAACTGTTTGTCTTTATTTATATTTAAATTAATCCAAATATTTGAATCCCAAATAACAATGATTCTAGCTTTATAGTTACAGTCATTGTTATTTGTAGATTTCCAATTACTGGATAACTTTAAACAGAATTTCTCATAGCTTTCATCATTCATTTTATTTTCAAGAAGAGCAATAATGGTAGGTTTGTAAACATTTATCATATATAAAATATCAGACTGCTTAGCAGGGGAATTCATACCCCTGACATTCCAGACAAACACAGACATAAAAATAAAAATAATAATAATAGAAGATCAAATGGTACCTGATACAGAGGAACTCTTACCTCTTCTCTTATTTTCAGCACTCTTGGTTTTTAACCTGGTTGACATCTCTTCCCATTCTGGATTAATGGAGATGTACTTTTGTTTAAAAACTTTCTTCTCTTTGTTTCCCTTTAATTTACCAGTAGCCTTTGGTTTTGGGATGTGTAAATTAGAAATGTCAAACTGGTCTGCAGCTTCTATCATATCTAACTCATTATCTTCCTTATGCTCTGTAACAGGAACCTTTATCTGAAAAATATCGAATTCTGCGCGAGGCAATGAAGAGTCAGCAAGCTCTTCTATTACAGCCTGCTTCGGAGGAGAGACCTTCTTGCGAGGCAATGTTGAGTTGACCTCTAACCTGTCCTCAATATCTGCAGCAAATTCCGAAGGAGACTCCTCTAATAATGAGTTATTGCTAATTTGTCTGTTGTCTTTATGCAAGACTTTATGTATATTTGTATTGTCAATCTCTGTAACTAAGCATGGCTCTGAAATAGGAGGGGTTTCAGAGCTAAAGACCTTTACATTAACATTCCCCTCCATAGCAATTGCATTATTACTGGGTTCTTTATACTGACGAACTTCCATTGCTGTGATCTGATCCCCTTGATCAGTGAGCACCACGGTATTATTTTCTTGATCGGAAATGATACATTCTTGATTGATCCGATCATTTTCTTTCTGAATTCTTGATTGATTTATAAAATCTTTATGAAAATTTGGCTCTTGAAAAACACCTGATCTATCTTCTTGAAGGTTGTCTCCTTTTGAATTACTAGTTTTGGGTATCCACTTTTGAATTGGATTACACTCTTCTCTGGTGTAACCAAAGCATTTACAAACATTACATTTCGGTGGAACCCATTCGTATTCCACTTTTTGTTGAATGTTTTCGCCATTATATAGGGTGATATTGATTTCCTTTGGAAGTTCGTCAGTCGCAGAAACTTCCACAAGAAGGCGAGCGTAATTCAATCTCGTCTTTAAGGTAGTAGCTGCGTCCATTTTAATGGGTTTTCCAATAATACTGGTCATGACGCTAAAAGCTTCTCTGTCCCACAGTTTTAGATTAACGCAGGGTAATCTAACCCAAATGGGCATAGATGTTAACAAATCTCTGTCCATTTTGAGAGAATCAGACCACTTTCTCACTATGATGAGTTTGCCATTATAGAAATATGGTCCATTCTTCAAAACTTAGGTGCAATCTAGTGATTCTTTGAATTTTACAAGAAAGAAACTGTTCTCTCTTGTAAAAACTTCAAAGTCACCGATCGGCTTCCATACTCTTTCGACATAAGATTTAAAAAATAAATAGTATGGTTTGGTACCTACTACATATACAAGAATAGAGTTGTTCCATGATTCGGTAGCCCTTTTACATATCTCTTCCTTTACTAGACCATACTTTATGTTGTTAATCTTGATCGGTGCAATATGTTCTAGATTGCAGTCTTCATCATTTGGTTCTTGAGGCTGATCAGCAACAATATCAGCCCAGGATTTGCGGCCTTGATCTCTATTCAGTGGGATGACTATCGGCTTTTTTATTGGTGGCAGGATTTGAACGTTCTTTGTAGAAACCTGATTATCTCTGCCTTTCCTGCTGCCTCTATTAACACCAGATAGCAACTCCTGCGATTTCTTGGCCTCTTTTCTCTTCTGCTGTTTAGATTGGACCAAAATAAAACCATCATTATCAATATTTGTAACTCCTGATGGCTTTCTGATGTGAGAATCCTCAGGTGGTCTGATTAGAGAAGATTGGGAGAGATCAGATGTAGAAAGATGAGGGAGATGATTTTCCCCCATGGCTGAAAGGAAACCCTAGATTTCAAAAAAAGTAAAATCCCACACTTTGTTGTTTACTAAATTTTAGCTTCACTCACCATCAAAGGCATTTATTACTGAGGAGAGACCCTTAAATTGAAAATCCCCTCCAACTAAATATAGAACGGCTAAGAAAATTCAAAAACACCACATCTAATTATCCTCCATTGTCCATCAATGATCCTACCCCCATTTTATTTGCATTGATGGAACAACTACAGAAGGACAGGAAACCATAAAAATATATAAACCACTTTAGCATATTTCAAGTTTTCTTCAGTAAAATTGAAGGATGAGAGGTTCAAGTAACAAACAGGCCAAGCAACTGTTACACTGGATAAAGAAGTAGAAGGAGGTAGAAGAAAAGTTGAGACAGTGGAGCAATAAGAAAACCACCAAAGCAGAAGTGGAACATTACAGAAGAATATGCATCGAATCACAACATTGATTAAAAACAAATCGCTATGAGTAGAATCGCAAAGAATTCCGAAAAATGATACAAAAATTCAAAAGAGCAATATGAAAGAGTACGTAAACATTAGGTAGAAGGCTAAGTGCGACAGGTTTCTCTTACGCGAGAATGAAACAAAAATTTGAAAGAGCAATATAAAATGAAGTCACTTCTTTTTTATGCGAAAATCTCAAATAAGAAATGTTTGAACAATTGATCTCAGAGTATTTTGGTTGAAGACAACATAAGTAATGACCCGATGGAATCTACTAACAAAGCAATCAAATATTAGTCAACTCTTTTACCAAGGACAATAGAAAAGACAGGATATGCCAAATAAAATGTGTAAAAATATTATAACATGTTATGGCCGTAGTTTATTAAATGATCAAGCTGATTTGTATGAGATATTTTTAAAAAAATAAGAAGAAGCAATTTTCATCGTGAGTGACAGGACAACACCAGATTCGGACGATTTCAATGCAAAATTATATAAGCTTTGCTGGGAGAAAATGAAGGATATAATATCAAATACAGTAAATAACACATTTCAAAATGGAAAAATGTCAGGAATGCAATCATATATTTTTTTATCTCATACCAAAAGGCAAAAAAGCAAAAAATATACAGCACTTCACACCCGTCTCATTTTGTAACATGATCTATAAGCTCATGGCGAAAGTTCGCTACAACAAGTAATAAATGTTCATGGATTCATTAACTTCTAAGAACCAATGAGCATTCATAGAAAATAGATTATCGAGCAACATGTTTCCCTTCAAATTGCTCTTTGAAGATGAGGCAAGAACATGGCAAAGTCACAAGTATGATTCTATTTAAGATTTGACACTCTTAAATGCTACCCATTACGAGGACCCAAGAATCTTCAAAATTGTTAATTCCCTCTAATGATCATCTATATGCACACGAGGTCGTTAAAAGTTTCGGATGAACAACAAAAATATATGCTTAAAGGTAGATTTGAGAAAAACATTTAACCAAGTAATAGAAAGTTCAGACCACATAAACTTTAGGAGATGAAATTCATTAAGTAGACTACAATTATAAAGGAGATAATTTGCAAAGTTTCTCAATCATGAACCAAGGAAGCCCATACAAAATATATGAAAGCGCTACTCTCTTAGATAGGGTGACACATCGTCACCTTTTCTCAATCATAATCACTGTAATTATCATGGAGTACTTCACATTATCAATGGAGGAGAAAGTGCAAGCAGGAACAAATAAACCAGAACGAAGCCTAGTTTTAAATTGACACATAATTTACACACGGAAGATATCCTTGTATTTGCAAAAGCAGTAGCATGCACAAAGGCAATCAATGATGTATTCAAAATAACATATGGAACAACATGATTGAAGCAAAATTATGAAAAATAAGTGCATTATTCAATGGAGGAGGATCCAAATAACTGCAACATTAGAGATTAGGCAAGAACTTCCAATACATAGGCATTTCATTATCATGTGTGAACATAAGGGATAGAGAATGTGAGATATTGCATGAAAAGATAATAAGTTTAGCTGGAAGATTAGATCACACCACGTCCACCATCAATCTGATTGGATGCACAACTTCAAACTGCCAGCGTCAACAATGAATAAAGTGAAGCATTTTTGTCTCCGCTTTTATGGAAGTGGAAAACAATCAAAATTTCATGAACGTGGTTCGTAAAGAAAAACAAAGGATGAAATGTGGTAGAGATAAATTGAATAGATAAATCAGGCTATGGGGATTAAATTGATTAGAAAAAAGGGTAACGAAGAAGATATATGAAATTGCTGATGAAGGAGAAACAAATCAAGGAACAATCCTTTTGGAAAATGAGGATAAAGAATGACAACTCTAGCATTTTGAAATTCTATTAAGCAGCAGAGGAGAAGCATTGAAACGCTTGGAAAAGCACATGATAGATGGGAAAGCATCTCTCTATCATGATCCATCGCTTCAAGGTGGTAGGCTTATCAATGAATTAGGGGCATGATTAAGGAAAGAACCATGATGGACAAGATAATGGCCAAATACATGGTTGAGAACAAAGATGGGCCGGAGAGTGGAAAGAGTCAGCCTTTTAGGGAAAATCAGATAAGAAATATTCAAAATCAAAATACACAAGGATAGAGAGGATTACTGATACTCGGCCTGCAGCAAACATGGTACGTACAATTTTAAACCGGTGTGGAATTCAATTCGTAAAACATAGTCAAATATACGCAGGCTATGTTTATTTGGCATAAAATACATACACCCAAAGAATCAACAATCATTTACCAACAAAATAAAGACTCATGCAGCATCATATCAACATTGATCGCATCACACAGAAGTACTAAACTTAGGCACTGAGGTCAAAAATATGATTCAAAAGTTTGGACAGAAATGTAAAAGTAGTGATATTGTATGAATCATGTCTCCGACCTGGGCCAGGGCCATTTGAAAAGAAAAGAAATAGAATTTTCGGCAACAAATAATACACAGAGTTACAAGCAAATGCAACGAAGACTAAGCCTTTGCAAACGAGTCTGAGTCCGATCTGACGTGAGAGAGCACAAACATAAACTTTATGTAAGAGAAGACACGAAAATCATTCTGGACGTGTGTGGTGAGAAAAAGTGGTTGCAGAAGAAATGGGGCTGATCCCCACTGTTGTTCCTCCTGGCAATTTGATTCTAGCGTGGAGACGAATGGGAAGTGGGGATTGCCCCCCCTTCTTTTTTATGTAGTGGCAATTCTAAACGGTTTAGTGAAAATGAAAATTAGACCGACATCCCTGATATCAATTTTAATAGTCCAAAACTCCTTCCGTTTAAACTTTAAATATAGTCCTTCATTTTTTACAATATTTTTTCTCTGATTATCCTCGTTTATTTAATGTCGACTATCTCGTGTGATTGTACGGACGATTAAGGTTTGAAATCTTCGTAGAGAAATCAGATTTGATTTGATCTACTGTTCAATTTTTTTTACGATTCATTATGGCTTTATCGTCTTGCAGGTAAACGCTTGATTTAATTTTCAATCGACTTTGTATTATTATTCTTTACAATTTTTTGATAATTTAGCAATGTTTTTTGTATAATTATGCATAGCTAGTAAACTTATATTAAGTAATTCGAATAATATGATGATTTTGTTCAAAGAAATTTTATTTTTAATATTGTATGTAAATGCAGAGTTGTATGCATTAAGTAAAATAACTGCAGACTCTGCTGCAATTATTGAAAGTAATTGCGTTCATAGCTGTAATTATCAAAATATTTAGTTATCTAAATAAATGTGCATTTTCAGCAGTTATCGAGAATTATTATAGAATTTTATGTGTGTTGATAATAAGAAGTATAATCCTATCCATTGCCGTGTGACTGTATATGTTGTATTTTGATTTGTTAATAATGGCAGGTTTTCCTGTAATTACTGTAACTGAATTAAAGTGTTTTAATTGATTAAGAGGTTCAATTTTTGTATTATTATCTAAGAAATTGCAGACTTCTCTGTAGTTATATTAAATAAATGCAGAAATGGCTGCAAGTATTACACTACTAGAAAAACAGTATATTCCAACGCCCCTTTTCCAACGGCCGCCAACGGCCCGTTAATTTTTTACGTAGCCGTTGGAAGCCGTTCAAAGCCGTCTGAAAATTAGCTGTTTGCGGCCGTTGGAAGCCGTTGGAAAATTTCCTGCATATTTTCCAGAGACCGATCTCAGCTCATTATTCTTCTTCCCCACCAAATCTGATGAAGTACATACCTCGACTCGCGACTCAAATCCTCCCACGACCCATGACTCATCCCCACCGCGACCTACGACTCATCACCAATTCTCCCACGACCCGCGACTCATCCTCCTCCACGACTCACGACTCATCCACCCATCACCGACTCATGACTCATCCACCCATCACCACGACTCACGACTCATTCCCAAATCCCCTCACGCGGCTTCGTCACTCGCGAAACACTACATCAATTCCAAAACCATAGGTCGCGACACCGCCATAAGTCGCGAACGACTTATCCTCCCCTGCCTCCTCCATATACCGCGCGCGAGCTACCCAGAGTTCGAGCGACCTATTCATGAGTCGCGAGTTAATCCTAAGTCGCGAACGACTTATATTTTGAGTCGCGAGAATTTGTGTCGTGTTTAAGTCGCGAGCGACATAGTTAAGTCGCCGATGATTTCTAAGTCGCGAACGACTTACTGTCTGCTTCATAAGTCGCGAACGACTTATTACTTGAGTCGCAAAGTTGTGCCGTTTGCTATTTTAAGTCGTTGTACATTCTTTTAAGTCGTGAACTTTTCTTTAGGTCAGTGTTGAGTCGTTGTACTGTATAGTCTTAAGTCGTGTACATATTGTGTTGTAATGTTTTAAGTCGTTTGTTGAGTTGTAAGCCTATAAATGGCAAGTCGTGTCATTTGTAAAGGTGGTTGAAAATTGAATAAAATTTTGCTTGTGAAGCTTTGTGCCTCGTAGTCGAGTGTTAACTCCTATATCCACTTACGTAATTCGAGTGCGCTCGAATTATCGTTTGTTGAAGCCGATTCACGGTATCTTGTGCGCAAGATCAACATTGAAGAATCGTAGATCTCTTTTCGCGGAATCGTGCGCGATCAACGTGATAGAGATAGCTAGAATTCGGTATCTTCGGATCAACGAATTCGGGAATTACAGGATTATCAATTCACCGCTTGCTACTTTCATCCATTTCATTTGTTTTCCGAATATCCGCTGCGTCAGTTTGGTATCGGAGCTAGATTGCAAAGAGTTTGCATCATTTGGAGATCGTATTTGTAATTGTTGAGAAGTTTAGTGTTCATCGTGTTCATCGTGAAGTTGCAACAAGTTGGGAGTTTCGATCCATCTCACTTAGGATCAAAGTTCGGAAAGTGTTGGAAAATTATTTTTTTGAAGTCTGTTTGAAGTTCAATCATGCCTCCGAGACGAGCTCAACGCCACCGAAATATCAATGCTTTGTATGGAAGAGAAGAAGCTGATGAAATGGAGCAACGAATCAACGAGAGTTTCACTGACAAGTTGAATGAAGGAATTGGTCGATTAGAGAGAATGATGCTTGAAATGAATCAAAGTAGAAGAAGAGTTTCACCTGAATCGAACCATGGGGGAAGTAGAGCTTCGATACATTCAGATCGAGAGAGAAGAGAAGATCAAGATCATAGAAGTGTTGACAATCGTGATAGAAATGTTGATCGAAGGATGGTAGTAGAGATGTTGGAGGTCGTGATCGACATCGATATACTTCAGATTTTGATGAGGAGTTTGATGGTGATAGGGGAAGTGTTCATTACCGAGATAGAGAACCAACACGACGTCAGTATCGAGATATAGTGGATGATCGTCGATGGGAATCGGGAATGAAGATGGAAATTCCAGTGTTCAAGGGTGGAATGGTTGCTGAAGAATTTTTAGATTGGTTGTCTAATGTTGAATAAATTTTTGATTTCAAGGAGATTTCGGAGAATCGACGAGTGAAGTTAGTCGCTACAAGGCTGAGGAGGAGAGCTTTGGCGTGGTGGCAGCAAACTAAACTTACACGAGAACGGATGGGAAAGTCGAAGATTGTAGATTGGGAGAAAATAAAGAAATTAATGAGAGCTACATTTTTACCATACAACTATCAATCACTTATGTACCAGAGATTGCAGAATCTAAGGCAGGGGACGAAATCAGTCAATGATTACGCCGATGAATTTTACCAACTCATTGCCAAGAATGATATAATGGAGACGGAAGAACAACTGACTGCTAGATTTGTTGGAGGGTTACGAATGCAGATCCAGGATATGGTTAATATGTTTGATCCGAGATCTGTGGCAGAGGCACACCAGAAAGCGATAGCTTGGGAGAAGCAGAGAAGGCGTGGAGGTGGTGTGTTCAAAAATTCCAACAATCAAGTGAAGGGAGCTAGTGGCAATACAACTGTTTCGAAGGTTGTTACTAAACCGGCTATGAATGAGGCTGCGAAGGCAAAGGGAAACAGCAGTTTCAAATGTTACAATTGCCAGGAAGTTGGTCATAAAAGCAATAAGTGTCCAAAACCAAAGAAACGAACTATGATAGCTGAGGCTGAAGTTGAGAATGTTGGTGAAGGTGATTCTAGTCCGGTGGAGGAAGATGAACATGATATCGCATCGGGGGACGAAGACTGTAATCTAATAATGAGGAGATCTTGTTTAACACCGAAACAAGAGGATGAGGTTAGTTGGTAGAGGAGTAACATCTTTCAGTCGACATGCACTATATTAGGGAAAGTTTGTAAATTTGTGATTGATGCAGGAAGTTGTGACAATATTATTTCTACAGAAGCGGTGAGAAAATTGAAATTGAAAACGGAAAAACATCCAAATCTTTATAAGTTAGCGTGGCTGAGAAAAGGAGGAGAGGTGAAGGTGGATAAGCGAGTTCGAGTTCCATTTTCTATTAGGAAGAAATATAAAGACGAGATTTGGTGTGATGTAGTTGAGATGGATGTTTGTCATTTGCTTTTGGGAAGATCGTGGCAGTATGATCGAGCAGTGCAGCATGACGGTCGAACCAATAGCTATAGTTTTATGTTTGAAGGCGTTAAGATTATTTTAGTTCCAAAGAAGAGACAGCAGGGAGAGAGTAAATCTGAGGAGATTGAAGAGCTGAAAACTTTGTTAACTTTGAAGGAGTTTGTTAAGGAAGTTAAAGAGGAGCCTGAAGTCTTTGTGTTAATTGGACGAGATTGTAGTGAAGAGGTTGAAATCCCAGAAGAAGCGAAGCCAGTTTTGAAAGAATTTGAGGTTGTATTTCCAGAAGAGTTGCCCAAGGAGTTACCGCCACTGAGAGACATTCAACATCAAATCGATCTTGTTCCGGGGGCAGTATTACCGCATAGATCACATTATCGAATGAGTCCGAAGGAACATGAAGAGTTGAGGAGGCGGGTGGAAGAGTTACTTGAGCAGGGACGTGTGCAGGAAAGTCCCGGTCCGTGTGCTGTACCAGCTTTGTTAGTACCGAAGAAGGACGGGACATGGAGGATGTGCACTGATAGTAGAGCATTGAATAAGATTACGGTGAGATATAGATTTCCAATGGCAAGGTTGGATGACTTGCTAGATCAGTTGAGTGGGGCAACTATCTTTTCGAAGATTGATTTGAAGAGTGGTTATCATCAAATTCGAATTAGACCAGGTGACGAATGGAAGACAGCCTTCAAGACGATAGAGGGGTTGTATGAATGGCTTGTGATGCCGTTTGGTCTTTCGAATGCACCGAGTACGTTCATGCGGGTGATGAATTAAATCTTTAGACCTTTTATCGGGAAATTTGTGGTGGTGTATTTCAATGATATTCTGATATACAGTGGGAGTTCGGAGGAACATTTGCATCATTTGAAGGAAGTATTGATGGCAGGAACAGTTTTATGCCACAACAAAGAAATGTGTGTTTATGGCGAGGAGTGTTTTATTTCTGGGGTATGTTGTGTCAGGAGAAGGTATACAGGTGGACCAGAATAAAGTCGAAGCAGTCAGGAATTGGCCACAGCCGAGGACAATTACGGAAGTGAGGAGTTTTCATGGGCTAGCGTCATTCTACCGAAGATTCATTCCACATTTCAGTAGCGTGATGGCGCCGGTTACTGATTGCATGAAAGGAAATAAGTTTGTATGGTCAAAGGAAGCAGGAGTTGCCTTTGAGAAGATTAAGACACTCTTGACGACAGCACCAATTCTGGTACTGCCGAATTTTCAGTTGTTATTTGAATTGCATACTGACGCTTCGAAAGTGGGAATTGGTGGAGTATTGAGCCAGAATGGAAGACCAGTTGCTTATTTCAGTGAAAAATTATCTGCAGCCAAGTTGGGATATAGCACTTATGATGTAGAGTTTTACGCGATTGTTCAAGCGGTGAAGCACTGGCGACATTACTTGTTTTAGAATGAGTTTGTTCTTTACACTGATCATGAGGCATTGAAACATCTACAAGGACAGGATAAGATTTCAGCGAGACATGCTTCGTGGATAGCATATCTACAACAGTTTACTTTCGTTGTGAAACACAAATCAGGGGTGACAAATCGTATAGCGGATGCTTTGAGCAGGAGGAATCACTTGTTGACAACGCTGAAGGTTGAAGTGTTAGGATTCGAATTATTGCCAGAGTTGTTTGAGGAGGATCCTTACTTTTCAAAGTTTGTTGAGAAAGTTAAGGATGGGAGTACTGATGAGTTTGTGTTGGTGGATGGTTTTCTGTTTAAAGGGAATCGTTTATGCGTACCGGATTGCAGTTTGAGAATGAAGATTATCAAAGAGTTACATGAAGAAGGCCATGTAGGCAGAGATCGTACATTGCAGTTGATTTCTCAGTCTTATTTTTGGCCATCAATGAGGAAAGAGGTAGAGAGATTTGTGGAGAGATGTCATATTTGCCTGGTTTCGAAAGGAACTGCGACCAATGCTGGGTTGTATATGCCATTGCCTGTACCAGCTAAACCATGGGTTGATGTGAGTATGGACTTTGTGTTGGGATTGCCGAGAACGCAGCATGGTAATGATTCTATATATGTGGTGGTTGATAGATTTTCAAAAATGGCACATTTTATTGCTTGTAAGAAGACGGCGGATGTTGTTCGTGTTGCTCAATTGTTCTTTAAAGAAATCTATCATTTACATGGGTTGCCGGAGTCTATTGTTTCAGACAAGGATACCAGATTTTTAAGTCATTTTTGTCTTAGTTTGTGGAAGATGGTGGGAACGAAGTTGAAGTTTAGCAGTGCTTATCATCCGCAAACAGATGGTCAAACCGAAGTTGTTAACAGATCGTTGGGAAATTTACTGAGATGTCATGTGAAAGACAATTTGAAAAACTGGGATTTGAAGTTATGTCAAGCTGAATTTGCTCACAATCATGCAAATAACCGAAGTACAGGTTTCAGTCCATTTCAGATTGTATATTCAAGCTTACCGAAGGGGCCGTTGGATTTGACAATAGTACCACCACCAAAGGGTACAGTTAAGCGGGCTGTTGATTTTGTTGATGGGTTGACAGAATGCCATAGAATCGTTCAGGAACGATTGAGAAAGGCAAATGAGAAGTATAAACAAATGGCGGATAAGAAACGAAGAAGTGTTGTCTTCAAAGAGGGTGATCTTGTTTACGCCATTTTGACGAAAGATCGTTTTCTAGTTGGAACTTACAACAAGTTGAAAGCACGAAAAATTGGTCCAGTAGAAATCTTGAAAAAGATCAATGATAATGCGTATCGATTAAGATTGCCGGAAAATATTCATACTTCGGATGTTTTCAATATCAAACACTTAGTTCCGTATTATGGGGAGGAACTCGATGAAGATGACGAGAGTGTGAATTCGAGGACGAATTCTTTCCAACAAGGGGAGGATGATGAAGTACATACCTCGACTTGCGACTCAAATCCTCCCACGACCCACGACTCATCCCCACCGCAACCTACGACTCATCACCAATTCTCCCACGACCCGCGACTCATCCTCCTCCACGACTCACGACTCATCCACCCATCATCGACTCACAACTCATCCACCCATCACCACGACTCATGACTCATTCCCAAATCCCCTCACACGGCTTCGTCACTCACGAAACCCTACATCAATTCCAAAACCCTAGGTCACGACACCGCCATAAGTCGCGAACGACTTATCCTCCCCCGCCTCCTCCATATACCGCGCGCGAGCTACCCAGAGTTCGAGCGACCTATCATGAGTCGCGAGTTAATCCTAAGTCGCGAACGACTTATATTTTGAGTCACGAGAATTTGTGTCATGTTTAAGTCGCGAGCGACATAGTTAAGTCGCCGATGATTTCTAAGTCGCGAACGACTTACTGTCTGCTTCATAAGTCGCGAACGACTTATTACTTGAGTCGCAAAGTTGTGCCGTTTGCTATTTTAAGTCGCTGCACATTCTTTTAAGTCGTGAACTTTTCTTTGGGTCAGTGTTGAGTCGTTGTACTGTGTAGTCTTAAGTCGTGTACATATTGTGTTGTAATGTTTTAAGTCGTTTGTTGAGTTGTAAGCCTATAAATAGGCAAGTCGTGTCATTTGTAAAGGTGGTTGAAAATTGAATAAAATTTTGCTTGTGAAGCTTTGTGCCTCCATTAAATTGGTAGTCGAGTGTTAACTCCTATCTCCACTTACGTAATTCGAGTGCGCTCGAATTATCGTTTGTTGAAGCCGATTCACAGTATCTTGTGCGCAAGATCAACATTGAAGAATCGTAGATCTCTTTTCGCAGAATCGTGCGCGATCAACGTGATAGAGATAGCTAGAATTCGGTATCTTCGGATCAACGAATTTGGACATTACAGGATTATCAATTCACCGCTTGCTACTTTCATCCATTTCATTTGTTTTCCGAATATCCGCTGCGTCAAAATCTTACCCCCAATTTCACCATTCCACCATCTCCAATCTTAAGCTGCCGACCCAAACACCAACCCAACAACCTCCGACGCCATCTGGAAGCTACTCCGGCCCATCTCCACCCTTCTAGCTCTCCAAATCGGTAATTTTCCTAAAGCTAATATTTAGGTTTTTTTTGATTTAGGGTTTAATTCGAATGTTGATTGATTCCTACTTGTTAGTGTATGCATATAACATTTAATTATCCCCTAATTTTAGTTATTATCCCATAATAAACAAGTTATTACCAATTGGAAATTTTGTAATTTAGGACATTTTAATAGTTTATATTTGTTGATTTGGTTAGTATTGAACTTATATGTGTGTGATAGAGTTTATTGCATTTGGAATCCGTTAGAACGGATATTGAATTTGTGCGAATACGATTTTTGTATTTGCAGGAATACGTGAATTTGTAAAAAAATGAATTTTGTGTACCAATTTAGTGTATAAAATGAATTTAGTACTTATGTAATAAAACGGTAAAATATAAACCAATATTAATTAAAAGAATTATATATTCATATTTAATATAAACAAATATTTAAATCCTTAGATATTATTCGGCCCCGTCTGACAAGTGTTGTATATGATCGTTTTAGGGATATTCGTTTTTTCCACAAAACGGAAAACTCTATTCATCTAATACATCATTTGTCGGATTTGTCCCAGTATTGGACAAGTTATCAACACTATAAAGTAATTATATTCCGTCAATCATATCACTTTAAACAGTTCACAAAATTTCGACGGCATTTCCTTTACGTTCCTTGTGTACACGCATTTGTGTACGATACAAGGAACACGGGGGAAATGCTGCCGAAATTTTGTGAATCATTTAAAATGATATGATTTACGGAATATAATTACTATCGTGTTTGTAATGGAAAGTAGGATGACCGACCATCAAAGAAAGACACATAAGTGGCAATGAAACAATAGTTGCTTATTTAAAATAAAGTTTGTGAAATTATCAGTTTGCGGCCATTGGAAGCCGTTGGAAAATTTCCTGCAAAATATAAAATGAATGATTTATAACATTTTTACTCTATCATAGGTTTTCTAATAGGGAAACATGGTCAATTACTTTAATGATCAGAGCTGGATGTATCAAAGAAGGGAAACTAGTGACGCAATAAGCGAACATTTTCTAAAAGGGGTACAAGTGTTCATCGAATTTGCTATAAGTAATATTGCAAACGATGAAGAAATTCATTGTCCGTGTAGTAGATGCAAATTGTTGAACTTTTTAGAACCGAATATGGCTAAGGTTCATTGCTCCAATTCGGTTTCGTACCCAATTATTTGCCGTGGAATCGTCATGGAGAAATTGTAGCCCCTAATAATCAAGAACAGTTGGTGGAGGTCATCAGCGAAGAAGGTAGTACGAATCTCATAGAACATATGGTCGAAGATGCAGCACGATCAATGTTTCCTACCGTTGTAATTGATAACGACGATGTTAACATCGAAGAGGAACCAAATGTTGGAGCTATAAAAATATATGGTTTATTGGATCATGCTAAAAAACCCCTTTGGAATGGATGTTTAAGCGACTCTCAATTATCGGTAACTGCAGAATACATTGCAATGAAATCAAAATACAACCTTACAGAAGCTGGATTTACGGCTGTTGTGCAAGCTGCTAAACGCCATATGCCATCCGATAATTTAATGTGCGAAAATTATTATGAAATGAAAAAACTTATGTCATCTTTCGGTTTGCCATATCAAAAAATAGATACATGTTTAAAGGGTTGCATGCTGTATTGGAAAGAAGACATCAATCTTAGAAATTATAAAATATGTAATCAGGAAAGATACAAATCGAGGAAAAAGAAGGGAAAAGAAGTTTCGTACAAGCGTATGCATTATTTGCCCCTCATCCCTAGACTTCAACGATTATATGCATCATCTGTAACAACGCATCATATGAGATGGCATAGTGTGAGAACACCTCAAGAAGGTATGTTGACACACCCAGCCGATGGAGAAGCATGGAAACATTTTGACAAGAAATATCCCGATTTCGTAGCGGAGAGCCGAAATGTTAGACTAGGTTTATGTACAGACGGCTTCTTACCGTTTTCTCAGTTTGGTTCTAAATATTCATCTTGGCCTATAATAATCACACCTTACAATCTACCTCCATGGATGTGTATGAAAACTCCATATATGTTTCTTACGATTGTCGTCCCTGGTCCTGATGATCCGACACAGGGCATTGATGTTTACTTACAACCGTTAATCGAAGAGTTGAAAATATTATGGTATGAAGGAGTTGAAACATACGACATATCAAAAAAGAAAAATTTCGGATGTTCGCTTCTTTGTTATGGACTATTAGCGATTTTCCTGCATATGCAATGCTTTCGGCTTGGAGTACGGCCGGTCGTTTTGCTTGTCCTTATTGCATGGAAGAAACACGATCATTTTCTTTGCCAAATGGAAAGAAAATTTCATGGTTTGATTGTCATCGATGTTTTTTTCATATTAATCACCCTTTTAGAAGAGACAAAAAAAACTTCATAGCTAATAGACATGAGACTCTACGACCACCAGCGGTTTGGTCAAGCGAGGATACATATGAACTTGTAAAAGATTATCTAAAGATACACGAGACCGGACAACAAGAAGAAATTCAAGGTAAATCGACGTTTCATAATTGGTGCAAACAAAGTATATTCTGGGAATTGCCTTATTGGAAAAATCTATTAATCCGTCATAACATTGACGTGATGCATAACGAAAAAAACATATTTGATAATATGTTTTATACAGTTTTGAATGTGAAGGGCAAGACTAAGGACGATTTGAAATATAGACGTGATATAGAGCAAATATGCATTCGTCCTGAGCTTCATATGACTCCCGACAATAAAAAAACCCAAAGCATGCTATGAACTAGACAACAACCAAGTTAAAGTACTGTAACAATGGGTGGAAGGATTACGATTTTCCGATGGAATTTCCTCTAATCTTCGTAGATGTGTCGACTATAAAAATGGGAGACTGAGTGGAATGAAAAGCCACGATTGTCATGTAATGATGGAAAATTTGTTACCCATTGCTTTCAAAGAATTGTTACCGGTAAAAGTTTGAACGGTAATAACAGAACTTAGTTTATTTTACAAGGAGCTTTGTTCAACTACGTTAAAAGTTGACCGTCTACTTAAACTTGAAGAAGAAATTCATATACCGCTCTGCAAATTGGAGAAAATATTTCCTCTGGGTTTCTTTAATATAATGGAGCATTTACCTGTTCATCTTCCATATGAAGCACATTTTCGAGGTCCTGTGCAATATGGATGGATGTATCCATTCGAAAGGTATGTTACTATATTGAGTATGTAAATGTTGATTTAAGTATAAATATAGTAGTTAATACTTAACCCAAATATTTTTTATTAGGTACTTAAATCATTTGAAGAAAAAAGTGAGACAAAAAGCTCGAGTTGAAGGTTCTATTTGCAAATCATAAATCGAAGAAGAAGCTTCTTTCTTTTTCTCTCATTATTTTAAAGACCATGTGAACGTATCATTTGTAAGTGTTTCGCGTAATGACGATCAGGCCATTGAACAAGATTCTTCTTCTGAATCAGTATTATCTATTTTTAAACAACATGGCCGACATGCTGGAAAATGTGAGGAAGTATGGCTAGATGATAAAGAATACCATGTAGCACACACATATATTCTTCTTAATTGTCCTGAAGTTGCACCATTTGTTAGGTAATTAGCACATTCCAAGTTTTGTTAAATTTAATACTACACGTGTGAATAAATAATAATGTAATATATCATGTTTGTGTTTGCAGTATTTATGAATCACAAAATCCAGGCGGCGATTTAAGCAAAGATTTCAGTACTTGGTTTTCGAAATACGTTTCTGATCCCACAAATAATGTGCTCGATAAAGGACTGAAACATTTGGCATTTGGACCGAAAAGAAAAGTTAACACGTATCCAATATATTTTGTTAATGGATATAAATTCAACACCAAAGAATACGGTGCTGAAAAATTAACAAACAATACTGGTTTATTTGTTAAAGGCAGTGATGACCCTAATAATCATATAAATGATTTTTATGGCGTGTTAACTCAGATATTGCAGTTGACATATTTTACAAGACCCGTGGAGGATGTTTATTTGTTTAGATGCAACTGGTTCAGCAATGTTCCAGGTTCTGGTATTAACGTGCATCCAAAATATAATCTTATAGAAATTAAACATACCTCGCGTTATCAAAAGTACAACCCATTTATACTAGCCAAACAAGCCCTACAAGCTTATTATGCCCCTTATACATCTCTAAAAAGGGATAAAGCAGATTGGTCTACGGTTTTTAAAACCAAAGCAAGATTTACGTTCGATGGACAAAATATTCCAAACGAACAAGCCTATCAAACAGATCTGGAGGAAAATGCTGAAATAGCAATTACAGACGATCAAACCGATTTTGGACCTTTAAATAATGAGACAAATGTATTGGTCGAAGCATTTGAGAGTGTAGAGGAAAACGACATAGAGCACGAAACCGAGTCTAAATCAGAAAACGATGAGGACGACTGAGTAATATCCAGTAATTTTTAAAAGTATTCACATTACATTGATCTCTGATTAATAATGCGTTTATCCAATTTATACAATTTTAATGACAATAAGTGTATACTCACACACTCAACACATACACAACATGACACATTTGTAGCATATTGTATTACATTTTTTAATGGTTCATCATATCATGATTATTATAATGTGTATATGTATGTATATATGGCAGGTATATATATTATGTCCGGCTCCGGTTCTGGTTCTGGGACTCGGCGACGTGGCTCTTCACGTCATATTGGAGAGAGTAGTGGTGAGCCATCAGCTCGGCCACTTGTTTACTTGCAGCCTAAGGCTGATGAGAAGTAAGTATCATAATTAGCGAGCATAGCATTTTAATTTTTTAATTGTACATGATATATCTACAATTGTCTAAAGTTCAATTTTATATTTAACGCAGTGGATTTGAATTGGAGCAATCCAAAGTGGTTTTGAGCATTTCGAAGCAGGCGTACATGGCTAGGATGACGGATTGCCGGCCGAAGTGGGGCAAGATCCCCGACGACGTGAGAGAGACGATTTGGCAAGATTTTTTGGTAAGTTCATACTGCTTTACAAGATGATTAATTAAATACAAATAAATAATTAGTAATATTTTCTCAATGTACAGGGCGCCGTAGATTTGCAAGAGCCTGATGTCAATTTAGTTCAGCGACACTGGAACTCCAAGATCGCGAAGAACTATAGGGAGACTATGTCGGAGATTAAAAAAGTAGAAAAGAAGCCCAAGTGGATGAGCGCGACTGTATGGGAGAAATGTGTTGATTGGTGGAACTCTGAGGAGTTCAAGGTAAATCTACAATAAATTTCAGCAATTTTTTACCGTTTAATAAATAATTAATCATTGTAAATTTGCAGGAGGAGTCAGCTAAGAACTCGGCAAACAGGAGCAGGAATCCTGTATCACACCGTGGAGGCTCCAAATCTTTCCAGCATCACCGCGAAGATTTGGTAAATTTATCTATTATCGCATTTGTATATTGATCAGTTCAGTAATTAGTTATGTATAGTTAAAATATCCAAATTATCAATTGCAGGAACGAGCTCGTGGAGGCTCTGTTGGCTTAGTGGACGTGTTTGCTCACACCCACGCGTCTAGGCAAGTTGATGAGGCTGGCAATATCATATATCAGTGGGGTGATCAAGATAGGGCGACCGAGGCATATGTATGCATTTTTTAATTTTTAATACTTACACCGATAAGTTTATTAATTTCTAGCTATGCAAAATAATTACATGCTACTATTTTTCAACTGATTTTTTTTTTTTTCATTATAGTCGAGGTTGCAGGAGGCACAGGCTTATGCGCTTGAGCATTCTGGTCGTGATGCGCTGACATAGAAGGAGCAGGATAACATTTTTACCGCTGTTATGGATCCGGCGCAACGGAGTAGACGTTTTCGCTTCGGGAACCTAATGGTAATTATTCCATTTACATATGTATAAAAAATCAGCGTTTAGATATATAATGTTATAATATTTTATATGCTGAGACAACCCTTTTGCTATTAATTTTATTTGCAGGCTCGACAGGCTCGACAAGCTCAAAAAGACCGAGACAAAGAAGAAATCAAGGAGCTTAGAGCTATGGTTGAGCAGCTACGGAAGGAGAATCGTCTACAAGCCATCCAGGTGGAGCAGTTGGATCAAAAGCTTGCGCGGTATTTGCAGAATCATGGTACCCTTCTTTCATCGTCTGGTGCTTCTGGAGGCGACGAGGATCCTTGAGGAGGTATGTTTTTGAGTATTTGTGTTTGAACAATGTATATATTGACTTGGAGATGTTTTGATGTTGATGGTGATGTTGTATAAATTGGTACGGAGTGGGTGAGAAATATTTTGATGGTATGTACATGGTTTATGGACATTTATTGATGGTATGTACGTTGATGATATATTTTGTGATGTTTGATCGGTTTGGTTTGTTTATATTGGTGTTTTATTGATTTATTTGTGTTGTTTGTATTGATATTGATATATATATATATATATATATATGTAGAATTGATTGGAAATGGAATGGAAATTGAATAGATTGGAAATGGTGGGGTGGAAGGTAAAAAGACTTGCTGTTATACAGCAAAATAAACCCAGTATTTCCAACGGCTTCCAACGGCTTGTTGGCCATTTTATTGTAACGGTTTCTAACGGATTCCAACGGCTACAAGCCATTAGCGGCCGTTGGAAATGCCGTTGGAAATGGTCCGTTGGATCCGTTGGAAAGCGTTGGAAGACGTGGGATCCAACGGCTTCCAACGGCCGCCAACGGCTAGGAGCCGTTGGAATAGCCATATTATCTTGTAGTGTTATAAATAAATTGCAGATTACAAATTAGTGCAAAATTGGATGAGTGTTCACTGATGTGGTTAAATGTATCATATATGCTCTTTTATCAGTAAATATTTTCAATTGAAATGTAAGAATTTTATGAGTAAATATTAGTTTATTTTTATGTAGAGATTTTGAATGTTTGCAGATAACGCTGCAATGATTCTTAAAAATTGCAGAAATATTTGAAAATATTAATGTTTTTTGTGAAAAATCTTTAAATATTATCAATGTTTTTCAGTAAGAACTGTAACAATGTATGTTGGAGTTTCAAGTGTTTTTTGAATTGAAATAAATGTAAATTGTTTTAAGTGAATAATTGCTAATAAGTAAGCAATTATTCAAAATAATTGCAGCATTTAATTACATTTCTTAACTACATATTTTCTTTACGGATGATAATAAATTACACAACAGGTTAACACAATGTTTGCCTAGTTTGTCCACCACCCAATACACCTAGATTTGCTAAAAACTTGGAAAAGTTGCACAACATAATTAATGGCCACCGTGTGACTGTTTGGCACCTAAAATTTTGCACGATAAATGTAACGACCTGGATTTTTCAGCATTTTAAATATGAATTTAACGAAGATTTTGAAATAAAATTATTTTTAAAAAATAAAATAAAATTTGACAACGAAAACTAGATATTTGAAATGTGTCCATTTAAAAAAATCAATAAAATTTGTTTCGTGTCAAAATTCGTCCGAAATCCGACCATCGCAATTTTTCTGGAAGAATTATCAAATTTTGAAATATGAATATTTTTACAAATGAATGATCTAAAAAATTCCTAATTAAAACATCAAAGTTCGTTCCGTCCAATTCCAACCTATGTAGTCCCATTTGTCTAGAATTGTTGTTGTCGTTCAATTTCGAAGTAGTAGCAGTGGCGACGGATGAGATTTTGCTATGAACGTCATGGCATAAATTTGATTACATCATTGGATTCGTCTTGTCGCACTAGTCTCTGCGGTATATTTGTTTTTTGTATTTTGTCTTTCATGGCAAAACGCTATATAGTGGAAATATTGGTCCATGGCCATGCTCGCGAGTCATAATTGCTAACATCTCTTTCATTCTTTCGGCCAACGTTCTTTTCTTTTCAGCCAGCCTGTGTTGCATGCACAGACTAATTAAATAATGCTGCATTTTAATTCCTACCGTGAATCTACCTTATATATATGCACAAGTCTTCCATCCAATGTTTTCATAACCGGACCGTGAATCAAACCGTGAGGACTCAAGGTTCGAGCTTTTGAAGGTTCGACCTTTCGAACCGTCAAGAACCGAATATACTTTTTCTTTAAATTAATACATTTAGATGCAACGTATCAACCATAAGTGCACAATAAATCAACATCTTCAATAAATATATACGATATTAATTCATAATCCACACATTAATTCAAATATGAAAAATTAAACAAAATTTATTACACTAGCTGCACTAATTACGAGCATAAAACGGACGGAGACTTGAAAATATATTTTGAAACGAAAAAATTGTGCATATGAGAGGTTTCAACCGCGTTTTAAATTAAGGGTTAAACCGTCAATTTAAAGGTCGAATCAACATTCTTGCATGAACGAGGTTTGATTGAGTTTCCGGCATTTGACACCAGGGCTCGGGATTATTCGTGGTTCAACCGTGGGGCACGGTCTTGGTAGCCATTGTTGAAGTGAATATATTTACAAACTTTCATGCATTGACCTCCACGTAAAACATTCCAAACTCCTCCTTTTATGTCTCATCCCTCCCCTCTCCATCCACTGCTGCCACCAAAGTCAGACTCCGCCTTCACCTTGGTCCTCCACCCACTTCCCTACCCACAATGACCGCCGCCTGACCCAGCCCAGACATCCGCCCTGTCCCCACCAACACCGGCCTGCCATCAGCAACCCTTCCCTTACCTGCCTTAGCTCCTCCTAACGGCATACCCCTGCCACCCTCCGAGCACCGGAACCCAGCGCCCGTGCATATCCGAGCACCACAATCACCCGGTCACCCCACCTCCGCACCCTGCTCCAACCTCCACCAGCCCACCTCAGCCGAAAACCCACGACCTGCATTCCAAATCCAACCCTCCACCCGACCTCTTACCTTGCTGAAGCCACACCCAGACCCACATTCCACTGCCTCAGCCAACCTGCGCCTAGAACCCTGCTCCCTGTCCGAACCACCTCCTCTCTTAGTTTTAGTGTGTGCATATATGTTTAAAGAAGAAAAGGCAAAGTGAAAAAAAAGAAACATTGTGCGTTGCATTGAGGATAAGAGAGGTGAGTAGCCGTTTAGCTTAGTTTCCAGCTCGGCGCCTGTCAAGTAGCAGCGGCAAATTCCGACGGTGTTCGTGTGCCTGTGTCCATGTCACCGTGTCCGTTCCTGCTTTTCTATGAGTGTTATAACTCAAGACGTTTATATTTTTACGCAAGTAATGTAGTGGATTGATGTTTGAAAATTGGAATTGACATTGGCATTCACGTTTTCACATAATTCATGCATGGACAAAGAAAAATATCCTTAGCATGTTTCATTTTCATCTTTGCCAAATAAACAAAGCAAAATATATATTTTTTACTTTCACAATTCATTTACGCATTTGTTTTGGTTCCATCTCTCACTACAAATGAGTATAAATTTGTGTACAAGAGTGCGTGCACATGCTGAGTATGTGTGTGTGTTTTTATATGGATGGAAGTCTCGTGCATGCATGGGAAGTAGGAAATGTCATACTGTCTGTTGGATACATGCGGTGAGAATAGGTGTACATGCGAAAGCATGCACGAAGGGGGAAAAGAATAAAGATAAAGTCTGTAGCATGGAAGAGGAGAAGAGGATGCATTTTCGGTAGCAAGTGGAGCTTGCATGCATGTCTGTTTTTGTATCGTGAGAGGGAAGATGATACAGGCTCGGGCAGTTGGAAGTGGGGTTTTGGGAAAGGGGTGTAGGCATATAAAAAAATAGAATATGTGTAGGCAAACTTGAATGGAGCGAAGGAAGAACATTTGTGTGCATGGACATGAGAGAGAGGGTCGGTGGCAGGCTTGTTTTAAAAGCGGGAAAGGTAAATATTAGGAAGATGATGCATGTTGTGAAGTGTGCTTAGGTTATTCAAAGTGGGCCGTGAATCTTTGGGCCAAGCGCGGTAAGATTTAGTTGGGTGAGAAGTTTTATGCTAATTGATTTATTTTACTTATTAATTTTGTTAAATAAGTATGTTAACTTAGAAAATGCTTTAAGAAGAGTTTTCGGTATAGGATAAGTGAGAAATTAGGCCTTGGCCCCATAAGTATTGGCAAGAATTTAGATAAAGTAATTTAGATGTAAGTAAGTTATAGATGTAAGTAAGTTAATTAAATATGTTAGCTTTAAAAAGGTTTATCATCCCCATAAGGAGTACTTTAACCCGCGGTCTTCGACGTTAGATTCGTATTGACGAATAGAACACAATAATGTAAAGTATCGAGACATTTAACAAAGTATAATTCAGTGGTAAATAAAAAGGCAATGAATTTAATTACGGTTAACATAATTAAATAATTATAACTCATTAGTAACATTTATTCAACAGAACAAATCCCCATTTCGCTATTATATTTATTTATTGGTTATAATGATGTATTCATATTTAATTGTGTTGATGATTAATTGTTTGGTTGTTTGGATTGTACTTGACCAGTTTATGAGCAATTACCCTTTTATTTAGCATGAATCGGGTAGAAGATAGGTTTTAAGTTAACATCTTGTTTTTTTTTTTACTATAAGGTGTTTAGTAATATTCATCACGATTTAGACATTGTACAGACACTAGACGATTTTACTAATATTCGAACTAATAAAACAATTAATTATCGTTTAATAATTTATTTTAATTTTAACTAATAATTTAATTTAAACAAATAATTAATTTTAAACTAATTTCCCCTTTAAAACCCTTTGGTAACTAAAATAAGTCAAATAAGTTAATTTAACTAATCAATCACCAAATCCATTGTTTAAAATAAACTAGTAAATTAAAAATGTGTATAATTATTTTCTTTATTATTTTCCCTAGAAACTGCATATACTAAAAATAACTATATACATTTAAAAATCTAACTTTTATATAAACTCTATAAAAAAAATTAAATTCCTATTTCTTTCAAAATTTTCAATATAAACTAATTTCTGTTTTCATATATGATTTAAAATAAGTGTGTACACAAATTTTAAAACATATGTCTTCACTTTACTATAAATACATTTTCGGTTTCCTTTATATTATCCATTTATTTATATTTTATTACTTTTTTTTATCCTAATGAAAATATAAATCTCTCCCTAGCCTATTTACATATAAATTAAATTTAGATTTAAATTTGAAAATAAGAAGCTAAGATATACCTTACAGCCTCGACTAGCGTCCTGCTTCACACGCGACTGCCCCCCTTCCAGGTTCGACACCCACATTCGATTGAAGACTCAAATCTGCTGCCGACATGGTGAACCATCGAATTGACACCCGTGTGCTCCCTGCAGTCGTACGTCGTGACCACCCACCCTCAGCGCCGCGCCAAGCTTCCATCCAACTTGCTCCTGACCAATCGCGCCACGTGATTCAACTACGTGAGCAACCCACCCTCGCAAACCCTGGAGTCGTGGATGTCGTCGAAGTTGCTGGAGTAGCGTCGCCGATTGAAGTCGCTGCTCGAAACCGTCGTGTCCTGTACACGAGCTTCACGGCATCGCGTAGTTAGCTTGGGGATCAAGGCCGATTAGGTTTTTGATTTGAAGATGATTTCGTCTTGGTCATTAATTTTTCCCAAAGAAAAAATCCTTTTCTATTTTTTATCTTCGACATGTTTAAATTTGGAACGAGAAAGGGGACCGGGGCCATTAATTTTCGATTCTTTTTTTTGATTTGGGTTTTAAAATACGCGGTTGTTAATAAAAAAAGAAGAAGACATCTGTACGCAATTTGGAAAGGAAAGGGAACACGTGTTATTAAGGGGACACATGCTAAATCTGTCTATTGTATGTGAATATATATATATATATATATATATTCAATTTAAATTCAAATTCAGATCATCTCGACAAATGCAACTCAAAATCTTGATCTTCAATCGAGACGTGCCGCTAGGCATTTATAATGTTAAACCCCTATTCTAAACGCAATGAAAAAGGTTCCGAGTCCTGATTCGATCGTATGGAAAAGATAGCGTTTTGGACTCAGTTATTATATTAAATTTCGATATAGATATTAGCGCGTTTATCTATCATACGATTATACAACAACTCCGAATGCTACGAAAATTGAAATTCAATAATAACATACTATCGTGGATCCAATGGAACTGGTTTCATCGAATTCCAAGACTGTGCCTTGAAAGGCTATTTTTAAATATCGTTTTAAAAATATAATTTTAAAACTTAACGAAACACTTCCAAATTCAAGTTTAGCACTTTTACTATCTACAGTACTATCAATATAAATTTTACGAGCCTTTAAATTATTTTTAACAAGCTTAGAATTTCAGATTCAACCATTTACCCAATTTCCAATTTTTTAATTAAACAATTAAATCACTCAATAAATAGTGGTATTTGAAATTCAAGTTAGAATTTAACTTTTAAATATTTAAAATCAACTAAATATTTCAATTTCAAATCTTCAAAATCTCGGGTTGTCACATTCTGAATCTCAACTTTCTTCAGTTCTGGTTCGGACATCGATTTTTGAAGCAGCAACTAATTTTGATTTATAATTCAGGCGATTAGGGTTTTCTTTTTCTATGATGTTAACCGATGAAAACAATTTTAAGGGTTTTGGGTTTTGTTCGGTGAAGACGTAAGGGTATTTAGGGAATCTTTTTGTCGCGTTTAAAAATAAGGATGGAAAACTTATAATTAAAACGAAGGGATGTTTTGTGTATTTTCAAACCTATTAAGGATGTATGCCAAATGTTCCCTTTTTGAAAACCGTTTAAGCCCTAAACAGTTTTTAGTAAACTGTTTAAGGCTTAAAAGGTTTTTAGAAAACCGTTTATCAAAAAACCCCGTTTAAGTTTTTAAGTTTGTTTTTTAAAGTTTGTTACTTTGTTTTGCTTAAGTTTGTTTCTGGTTTCTTTTAGTTTTGGCTACTTTTTAATTTTATTTTTCATATTTGTTTATTTATTAATTTCTGTATATATGTGTGTATTTAAATTTGTTAATTTTAATTTTGAATATTTTTTAATTTGTTTATTTATTTACGTGTTTTTTTGTAAATTTTTAACGTGTATTTATTGAAGTCGATAAAATAATAATAACCGTGAGAAATATTCTTTCAATAATCCACAAAAAAACACACAAACTAATAGTCAAATTCGGTTTGAGTCATAATCCCAAAACCACACTACAAACACAAACATTAAAATCAAAGTCAACGGTTGAAATTATAATAATAAAACAACACTCTTGAAACAACGCCGTAGAATTCATCTACATCCCAGAACTACCCTCTTCTTCCTGATACCAAAGTTGTTGAGCTCTCAAAATGCTATATTTTTTGGCCAAGATGTACTCTAAATTCTCACCAGTTAAATGAGAAACATCTTTTGCTAGATCCTGTTCCTCTTCCTTTTTGTCTTTCACGTGCCTTTTTCAATTCAATTCTTTCACGTAGAGCTCCAGTTCTATCTGCATCTTGTTTAACCTGCAATTCCATGAGCCTTAACTTCTGCTCTTTCAACTTTAGATGTTCTTCTTTTTTCGAGGTAGTTGCAATTGAAATATCACTTAGTAGCGATGTTAGCCTATCACTAGCCATTGCTAAGTCACTTTCCCCCTTGCTTCTCAATAAGGATTTCTTGCTTGATTTTATTCCTTCAGGCCGAATATCAACTCCACCATAAAGCCTTCCCAAAGTCGAAGTCAATGGATTGCTACTGTTCCCCTCTCCATCTACTATCATGGGAGAATCGTTTGAATTGCCAAGGGATGAATCCATTGAGAGTCTTAAAGCTACCTTTTTTAATTTGATGCTTCAGCATCCCCTAGGTTCACATCATCTGGTTCAGTTAGAGTGGCCCAACGTGACTTCATTGAAAGAATTTCAAGTGCTTCATGAGCAATGAAATCGCAACTATAAGTATCATGATATATCTTGTCATAATCGTCTTTCAAGTCGCTAAAAGATTGTCCACTTCTCATTGCCTGCGTGCACAGAATCTTTACCCTGAGAATCCTTAGGCTTTCATTTATTGTAAGCTTGTTTTACCTTGCCTTTCCCTTTGTCGCTTATAGTTGCTGCTGAAGAGGTCTCTTGGGTTGTAATTGAAGGAGGAATCGTGGGTTGTGAACCAAAGATATTGTGGTTTAGAGGAATTCGATTGTACATGGTACCATACTACTATGCGAAGTTAAATTGGTTAACAAACTGACTTTTTGTGGAGTTAGAAATTGAGATGGAATCATTGGTGGAACTTTGGATTGTGATAGTAAACTTGTAAAATTTGTGACATTATCATCATACAAGTCAGAGACATTGTTGCTGTTTGAGTTGGCCATTACTGTTTTTGTTAGGTTTAGGATTTTTGGGTTAAGGAAGCTGCCATTAAACCCGAGTGAGTTTTTATAGTACCGACTGTCACTGTAAAAACAATCTCAGGTTAATATTTTTTATACTCCTGCCATAAAAAGTTTTCTAAAAATCATTTAATGAAAATTGTTTTAATAAAAAAAATGGCTCCCCACTCGCTACTGTCCGAGTGGAAATTTCCATCATTTTGATTAAAGCAACCACCTCTGAATTTTCGCCTCCTACTGGGAACGCTCTTAATAATGAGTAGAAGTGGCGGGAGGGTAAAGAATTTTGGCCAGTAAGTTTTCCGCCATTAAAGAGCTAAGTTACAAAATAGAAAAAATGAGTTAAACAGGATAAGCGGTTAGTGAATGATATGTTGCCGATCTCTCTATGTACAAGTAAAAAGAAGCGGGTCGGGTATGGGTTATTGGTCGGGAATTGAAAACCGGTGAAAATAGTTTGTACATATCTCGCATATATTATGAACACTTTATTTCATTAATAAAGAAATTTGAACCGTGTTTAAAATAGGTCATTGCATTAGCTTCCATGTTTGTAAGCTTGGTTGCAACACATAATACAAGAAAACAATGAGCTAATGTAATAGTAATTCTTCCATGTTTGTTGAAAAAACAAGAAAAATGAAAAGTTGCACAAGCAAAAAATTATATATCTATTGAATGACCAAAAAATTATATAAAAAATAGCTAGCATTTTATACATGGATACTTGCCATACTTGTCATAGGTTCAACTTCATCAGGACATAAACAGATCCTTGCCAACAACACATATGCTTACCATGTTGGATACACCAAAAATTCAAAATACATCTACATCGGTATCCGGAAAGCAGATAAGTTTTTGATTTCAAAAAAGGGATATGGATGTGGGTACGAAGGCATCTGCATCTGAAAATTATCCATCCAGTTTTTATTAATATTATAGTTCATATTATGTGTATTTTAGCACAATTGAATATATGTATTTACTTTTTAATTAAGTTAGTAATTATATTATATCCATTTAATACATATTAAATGATCAAAAATATATATTATCATTATATAGGTTTATTTTTACACTTTTATAATCAATGAGGTTGAAAAAATTATATATTAAACCAAACATTACAATCCATGTTTCTTGAATTATCATGATTATCCGATATTAGCCTGTATCCACGGATGCAAATATCCAAAATCTAAAAACGGTTTCAGATGCTGATGCAGATATGACACTATTTACATCCGAAAGTACCCGTTGATAGATCTAACATGCATACAAGATGTGTACAGACCACAAATATAAGAAATGTTTTCTTTCATATGTTCAATTATCATTCAATTTTTTGTTTCTGTTTGAGAAATCATTCTTCGTGACCATAATATAAATAATTGTGAGATGCAATAAAAATCTCTTCACCTTTTTCCCTATTAAGATTTTATGCTCCTAACTTTATTTTCTTTCCTAAGATTTCATTTTTCCATGTGTATACATAGGTATACATGTGCTTATGTGTTTGAATATGTGTAACACCCCAAATTTTTAATAACATTATTCAAGAGATTCAATTAGATAAATTAAATAGAATAATGTAAATATTAAGTGACAAGGGGATTGAGATATAAATACAATTAAGGTCGTGCTCAATTAAAAAATTAAATAGGCTAAAGAATGGGTTATAAGTTAATTGATGTACATAAGAGCATTATGGGAAATAACACTTACCCTTATATATATTCTCGTTCCTTATCATTTCATTTCCCATTTATGTCATTTTGAAAAAAAAAACACAAACATAAATCAAAGAGGAGCCGGCCATAGCTTGGAAGAAAAGGGAAGAGAATTCAAATCATGCTAAGAAATTAAAGAAGGGGAATAAATCTTAATCTCAATCCAATCTCCTTATCTTAATCAAGATGAATAATAATTTATACCATCTCTATTTTTTTTATAATCATATGTTTTTGGATTTAAGACTAAATTCATTCTTATGATGAATTGGATGATAATATGCTTGGATTATAAATTGTTTAATTTAAACAAGATTGTTTAAATGAGGTTTTAGGCGATTTTAGGGGAAAACTAAATGAAATTGATTCTTGAAAGCTATGGAAAAAATTTATGTTATGTAAAATATGATTTTGGAGTTGGGTTTTAATTTTGATAATTTTTCAAAATATGGAAAGATCACTATGAATTTTCAAAGGAAAATATGGTTAATTCGGTATATAAATTTATTTCAGAAATTATATTGAGAATTTGGGTCTGAAATTTTGATATGTTAGATAACATGATTAAAGTGAATTTTTGAAATTTTTCTCTAAGTGATTTGCTATGCAAATTAAATTATTTTATAAGGACTTATTTGCAATATTAGTTTTGTTTAATGGAAGGGCTTATTTGCTAACTTAACCATGGTTTATATCCAAAATTAAGCAGCAGTTATTTTGGTGAAGAATTTGAAAAGTTAAGGCAAATATCACATGTTTACACATATTAGGTTAGTTAGATAAAAATTTCTTTAATTGGCATTAATCGACTTTTAGTCAGAAAAGCACGTTCTGCCTCTAATAGAAGTACCTTTCGACTCAGTGCTTCCACCTTCAATCAAGTCGAAACCCCTCTAAGCTGAAACCAATACACAAGGTATCACATAGATGGTACGTAGTGCATTGGAGAAGGCATGGTGTCGAAAGCACTGCTTTCGATGGGGTCGATACCTATTGTTTGTTTCTAAAAGATAAGCCCCCACTTTGATTTATTAAAGTTTTCGAAGGATTCGAAGCATATGTCTTCGAAAGAGGTTTTCTAAAGGCTTTCGAAAGGGTTGTCATCTTATGTTTTAAAGACTAAGCTTTCTAATTGGTTTCTGTACTAATAAAAATAATGCTTTCGAAAGAAGGGGCTCCGATCTAGTCGAATCCCTACTGCCATTCTTTTGCGAGTGTATTGAAGTCATCAATGCCTTCGAAGGGTGGTTTTATTTTAAAGATGTTTTAAGCCACTTCCTAAACACTTTCGAAAGGGTCTGAAGGTTCCGAATGTGATGGCTTTGAAAGGGGGTTTCGACGTTATCCTTCAGTATTTTGGTTAAATGGTTTGAAGCTTTCAAAAAGACGGTGGATGCCACCAAGTTTTCCTTAATACTTTTATATGATAAAAATGGTTTACAGAGAGATACTTTCTTTTGTATTCAGTTTGACCCAAATGATATCTTAAATATAGACCCAACGGTTTCGAAATGGGGACTTTCAATAGTTTCGAAAGTGATACTTCCAAACATTTCAAAAGGGGTACTTTCAATGGTTTCGAAGCTACCCTTCCAAGAGATAATAGGTATACTGTATCACATTAGAAAGGTTCAGAAAGAGAGGTTTTAAAGTGTTTCGAAAGGCAGGGGCCTAATGTTTTGAAAAGAGATTTTTATGCATTCGAAGGAGGTTATCTAGGGAGGTCGAAAGCAAGATTTTGACGGTTTTAATAGCCTTAGTTTTCAAAACAAACAACACAATCTCATTTTAAAAGAAAACCATGGCAAAAATAAATAAAGTGTTTTGAAAAGATGTTTTTAAAGAAGTTTTCTTTTGTTAAAGGGTTAAATGGACTAACCAAGTTACTATATTTGCTTCTTCATATATGTGTATATTCACATTGCAATGGACCCATAACTGTATTTTGGAGAAGGGCAGAATAACTAGCTAGGTTGTCCCAGTAGTGAATATAAATTAAGTTAACTCCTGAATGAGTGGAATTTCATCTAGAAGATCAGGAAGACCAAATTATAGGATGCTAAAATGTTAAAGGAAGATGTTAATAAGGGCTAATACGTTCTCAGTAAGCCTATGAAAACTATGTATTGGAAAAGATATTGGAAGGGGCAAATAGTTTCTCAGTAAGCCTATGAAAACTGTGTATTGAAAAAGATATTGGTAGGGGCCAATATGTTCATAGTAAGCCCATGAAAACTCTGTATAAATGAAGATGTTAGGAAAACGGATTCCTACCTAGCCCATGAAAACTATGATTTGATATTGGTAGGGGCCAATATGTTTATAGTGAACCCATGAAACTATACCCGGATTATGATATTGACAGATGTCAATAGGTTTCTAGTCAACCCATGAAAATTAGGATAGGAAGAAAAGATATTGGAGTTACCAATAGGTTCCTAGTCAACCCATGGAAACTAGGATAAGAGTAAAGATATTGGAGTTACCAATAGGTTCATAGTGATCCCATGAGAACTATGTAATTGGACAGGGAGTCCTTAAACATTTTACCGGTTATTAATTAGCCCATGTAAACTATTAGGTTAATATTAATCCTAGAAACTATAATTGAGATAGATAGTCACAATGAATGGTGATAGGTAATCCAGAATTGATTCTCTGGTTTTTCATATCATCGTAGCATATATTTTTGAATTGTTTTAAACATCGTGGATGCAGGAGAACAGTATATGGTTTTATAAATGTTATATGATACTAATGAGGGGAAAACCCATTCCGCTAAGCGGCATGTCTCACTAGATATCTAAATGGTTTGAGATGATAGATTATTATTCATACCAGGCTTTATGTCTAACTCAAAGTTTATGTTTTTCCCTTAAACTCTCGGGTACTCAATTATTTTGAGTAGTTTGAGAGTTGAGGTTTTCAGGTACAACATTAGACAGATAAGCTTCCAGAGGGGCCAGGAGGCATGATAGCTACTTAGAGTTCTCTTTTATTTTGGTTCCACTGTGTTGTTTGTAATGGCAACGTTGTTAAGTAGCCTGTATATACTCTTATCATCCAAGAGGGCATCTTCATATGTTGCTCTTGGTATATGTTGTAATAAATATATTTTCTCAGAATATGGTTAACGATTGTGGGATCATGTAATAAAGTGGAAATGTTTTGAAATGGAATTTGATCTTGTTTGATGTTTTAAATTGTTTCTATATTCATGTGTTTATGTGAATCAATGTATCTGACACCGCTGTATCTGGTCATCGAGGATTAATAGCTATAGATGGCTATAACATCCGTAATTGTTAGTTTTGGGCCTCCAAGTGGGGTATGTTATAAGTTGGTATCATAGCATAGGTTTATGTAAATTTAAAGAAAAGTTAAACCTAAAAGACTTTTGAAACATAATCCAATGAATCAGAAATATGATCAGGGTTTGAGATAAGGCTATAGTAATGTATTTGTATTTGATATATATATATATATATATATATATATATATATATATATTCCTCTCTCTTTTAGAATGTTCTTCTGTATCTTACTAAGGCTCGTACGTATTTACGAGAAAGAAGATTTGGAAGCAGGAAATGGAAGTGGAAATCTCATTGGAGGAAATACCACAACCAACGAAAACGCTCTACCTAATACCAGGAGGAACCAAGGTCGACAGGCTAATGCTAACCAAAATGATGATGCCAATGTGGGTGCTAGATATCCACCAGTAGATATGGAGGCAATGTATCTGTTTTTTGCCAATATAATGCAAGCAGGAGTTGCTGCTGGTGTTGCTGGAAATGTTGGAGGAGCTAATCCCAAATGGCTCCAATTGGGAATAATTATGCTAAGCTAAGAGAGATTACACCAAACTGGATGGAAAGCCGTTTATGGGAATGATGGATGCATTGAGGTTGAGAATTGGCTGTTGCATTGTGAGTGTATCTTCGCCAATTTGGGTTTAGATGATGAGCATAAAAGAAGGCTGGCCTCTAGACAGTTGCAAGGGTCAGCACTTCATTGTTGGAATAAGGTAACTACTGGAGTTCCAGAGGAAGAGTTGATATGGGCTGAATTTAGAAGGAGGTTTAAAAAGAGCTTTTTATCTGAGGTTGCTAAGTTAGCATTGATGAGCAAGTTTATGGATCTAGTTTAGGGAGAGATGTCGGTTATCGAGTATGCCACTAGGTTTGATGAGCTAACTCGATATGGGTATGCTACTATGGACGCAAACATCAAAAGGAATGAGAGGTTCACTCGGGGATCGAGGCCTAATCTTGCTAGGGCAACCCTGACACATATCACTGATCCTTGTAATGTGTTTGTGGAGATGGCAATCTGCCATGAGCGAATGCTTGTTGTTTGTTCTAGAGAGAAGTCAATTGAATCCTAGGGTTGTTAGGGAAATAAAAAAAGTTCTTTAAGAAGAAGGGAGCCTAGAAGGGAGATGCTGTTAATAAGGCAAAGGCTGATTTAGTTTGCTACAAGTGTGACAAGAAGGGTCATTATGCTAATGCGTGTCAATTAGGCAAGGGGAAGAAGGCTGCAGATAAGGAGACTGTGCAGTGCTTCAACTTTGACTAGGTTGGGCATTATAAGAACCAGTGTCCAGAACCAGTTAGGGTAGACAAGGTAAAGGTTTATGCTATTGGATCATCTGTTAAGCCAACTGCAGCTGAAAAAGGAAAGACTTTGATGACAGTATGTTTTTGATTCAAAGTATACCAATTAGGATACTATTTGATATCGGTGCATCACATTCGTTTATATCTCAGTGCTCGGTTGATAGGTTATGCTTAGAACCCACATATCTTATTACTTCCTTAAGGGTGCGAATCCAACAAGAGTGTACGGAATTCTACGAATGAGACGTGACTAGTTAGAACTTGATTTGTTGGGTCATGAGTTTGCATGCATTCTGTATGTTTTCGATTTCGTAGATTTTGGAATCATTTTGGGTATGGATTGGTTGAGAAAGTATGAGGCTATGATATTTTTCCAGGATGGGAGATATCACTAAGAAACCCAAATAGTCATAACCGAGTCATATTCTCGGTGGATAATTCAGAGTAGTTATGCTTTGTTTAGTGCAATGGAAATAAGAGAATAGCTAAGTCAGGTTAGAGTAGAAAAAGAGTTTGCTGATGTCTTTGAGCTAGTCATAGTCGAAACATATTGTTGAGTTTCAGATAGATCTTGTGCCAAAAGCTAAACATATGAGTAGACCACCTAACAGGATGACACAGACCAAGATGATGAATTGTAGATGCAGCTAGTAGACTTATAAGGAAGGAATTTTATCAGGCCAAGCAGTTCACCTCGGGGAGCAGCCGCAGTATTTGTGAAGAAACTAGATGGGTCGTTAAGGATGTGTATGACTATCGTAAGCTAAACGAAAGAACAATAAAGAATAATTATCCTTTGAAGAGAATTGATGATCTATTTGATCAGTTGTATGAAGCCAGAGTGTTTTCCCTGTTGGATGAGCCGACGGGTTTCCATCAGTTAAGAGTGGTAGAGGACAATTTTCCTTTGACAACATTTTGGACTAGGTATGGTTCGTATAAGTGGTTAATAATGCCATTCGAGTTTGGATTTGATGAACCGAGTCTTCCAAAAGTATTTGGATAGATCTGTGTTGGTGTTCATAGATGATATTTTGATGTACTCTAAAGATGAAAGAGTGCATGAAGATCATCTTAGAGTTGTGCTTGAGACAATGAGGCAAAATCAGCTAAAGGCGAAGTTTTTCAAGTGTAATTTTTGGAAGAAAGAATTTAAGTTTCTTGGTCACGTGGTTTCAAAGAAGGGGCTGTCTGCCAATCCAGATAAGATTGAAGCTCTTAATAATTGGAATAGACCAGAGACAGTGATTGAGATTAGAAGTTTTCCTAGACGTGCTAGCTATTACGGAGATTCATTAAGGATTTCTCATGGATAGCAGTGCCTTTGAGTAAGCTAACTAGGAAGGATGCGATGTTTTTTTGTTCGATAAATAGAGGATTTCATGAGTTAAAGAATTTGTTGACTAATGCATCAATATTAGTAGTTCTAGATGGAAACCAGGGTTGGTGATACCAGTGCATGTGGAATTGGAATGGAAGCTGTGTTGATGCAAAAGGGTAAAGTGATTGCCTACGCTTCATGATAGCTTAGACCGCATGAAGCGAGATATTCTACTCATGATTTGGAGTTGGCCACAGTGATCTTCACATTGAATATTTAAAGGCATAATCTCTTAGGTGAGAGATTTGAGCTATTCACAGACAATAAGTCTTTAAGATACTTATTCTCTCAGAAGGAGTTGAATATGAGATAACAGAGATAGCTAGATTTTTTGGCAGCTTATGACTTTGGTATAGAGTATACAAAAGGGAAATGTAATAAAGTAGCAGATGCTCTTAGCAAAAGACATCAGAATGTGGTGTTAGCTACGTTGGCAGAGTGGAAGGATTTCGAAGCTTTGACTACTTGTAGTGTGTAGTTAAGATCGAATACTAGTACTTGTCAGAATGCTGCCATGTTGTCCTGTTTAGAACTTCGACCAGTGTTGATCGAGGGAATTGCTTCTAAGAAGAAGGAGGATACATTATTGGCTGAGAAGAAAAGAAGGCTTGAGGTCAGATCAGGGATCGATAATGTAAAAGATTTTTGTACTGACCAAAGGGGATGGTTAAGAAAGAAGGGACAATTGTGTGTTCTAAATATTTTAAACTTGAGGAAAGAAGTTCTTGGAGAATGCCACCGATCCAAGTTTAAGATTCTTTTTAGAGCGACCAAGATGTATCAGGATATGAAGAGGAGCTTCTATTGGGAAGGTTTGAAAAGGGATGTTGGCTTGTGTGTTAGGCAATGTGCAAGTTGTCAACAAGTGAAAGCTGAACATCAGAAGCCAAGTGGATTGCTTCAGCCTTTAGAGATTCCAGTATGGAAATGAGATTCGATATCCATGTATTTTATAGATGGGTTGCCAAGGTAAAATAGAGGAAATGAAAGTATATGGGTCATAGTGGATAGGTTGACCATGAGTTCCCATTTCATTCCAGTAAAGTCAACCAGGATGGCACCTGTTTCAGTTAAATTATTTATGAAGAACATAATCAGACTTAATGGAGTTCCTTTTAGCATAGTCAGTGACAGAGATGCTTTATTCATTAGTGAATTCTAGAAGAGTCTGCAGGATGTATTAGGCACTAAGCTCAAGACGAGTACTACATATCATCCTCAGATGGATGGCCAGATAGAGAGAGTCAATAAGGTGCTCGAGGATTTGTTAAGAGCTTGTGTGTTGGACTTTGGTGGATCTTGGGAAGATCGCCTACATTTGGTTGAGTTTTCCTATAATAATATTTATCAGACCAGTATAGGAATAGCACCTACTGAAGCTTAGTATAGAAGGCCATGCAAATCACCAGCATGGTGGTTTGAGACTGAAGATAGATTAGTGTTAGGTCCAGATATGGTTAGAGAGGCATTAGAGAAGATTGAGTTGATCCGAGAAAGGATGAAGGAAGCTCAATCTAGACAAAAGAGTTATGCAGATAAGAGTTGTAAATACCTAGAGTTCTCAATTTGAGATAGGGTTGTCATTATTATATCAGCAATGAAGGGTGTGGTACGATTCGGGAAGTCGGGGAAACTGGCACCGAGATATGTTGGCCCATTCCAGATTGTAGAGAGTATTGGAAAGCTCGCATATGGGATCGAGTCGTCGAGCAGTATGGTAGGTGTCCATAATATATTTCATGTGTCTCATCTTCGCAAGTATGTGCATGATTCAGAGACTACTATTCCTCGGACATGGTTGGAAGATTTGGTTTTAGAGACTATTTGTTAGACAACCAGTTTGGGTTATGGTGAGAAATGAGAAAAGATTGAGGAACAAGACAGTTAAGTTAGTGAAAGTTCAGTGGAGCGACAACAAGAAGGACTTTACTTGGAAGACAGAAGACAGGATTCGAGATACTTATCATGATCTAATTTGAGGGAATGTCTATATTAGATTATATAGATAAATCCTAGTTAGGTAGATTAGTATGGTTGTTAAGAGTCATCATAGATGATTGCTATGATTAGGATTTAGTACTTACTGAATTTCGAGGATGAAATTCTTTAAGGAGGAAAGTGTGTAACACCCCTAAGTGTTGATAATATTATTCAAAGATTTAATTAGATAAATGAAATAAAATAATGTAAATGTTAAGCTGTAAGGGGATTGAGATAAAAATATAATTAAGGCCGTGCTCAATTAAATAATGAAATGGGCTTAAGAATTGGTTATAAGTTAATTAATGTACAAACGGGAATAATGGGAAATAATCCTTACCCTTATATATATTCTTGTTCCTTACCATTTCCTTTCCCATTCATCTCATTTTGAAAACAAAAACACATACGTAAATCAAAGAGGAGCCGACCATAGCTAAGAAGAAAAGAGAAGAGAATTCAAATCAACCTAAGGAATTAAAGAAGGGGAATAAATCTTAATCTCAATCCAATCCTTATCTTAATCAAGGTGAATAATAGTTTATACCATCTCTATTTTGTTTATAATCATATTTTATCGGATCTAAGATTAAATTCATTTTTACGATGAAGTGAATGATGATATGCTTGGATTATAATTTTTTTAATTTAAACAAGATTGTTTAAATGAGGTTTTATATGGTTTTAGGGGAAAATCAAATGAATTTGATTCTCGAATGTCATGGAAAAACTTTATGTTATGTAAAACATGATTTCAGAGTTGGGTTTTAATTTTGATAATTTTCCAAGCTATGGAAAGATCACTATGAATTTTCAAGGAAAATATGGTTAATTGGGTTTATAAATTTATTCCAGAAATTATATTGAGAATTTGAGTCTGAAATTTTGATGTGTTTGATAACATGATTAAAGTGAATTTCTGGAATTTTTTCTAAGTGATTTTCTATGAAAATTAAATTATTTTTTAAGAATCACTTATTTGCAATATTGGTTTTGTTTAATGGAAGGGCTTTTTGCTAACTTAACCATGGTTTAGATCTAAAATTAAGCTGCGGATATTTTGGTAAAGAATTTAAAAAGTTAAGGCGACCAAGCATATGTTTACACGTGGTGGATTAGTTAGATAAAATTTGCTTTAATTGGCATTAATCAACTTTTACTCAGAAAAGCAGGTTCCGCCTCTAATAGAAGTACCTTTCGACTCAGAGCTTCCACCTTCAATCAAGTCGAAACCCCACTAAGTTGAAACCAATAAACAAGGTATCACTTAGATGGTATGTGGTGGATTAAAGAAAGGTGGAAGGCGTGGTGTCGAAAGCACTACTTCCGATGGATTCGATACCTTTTGTTTGTTTAAAAAAGATAAGTGTCTGCCTTTGTTTTATTAAAGCCTTCGAAGGAATCGAAGCATATGTTTTCAAAAGAGGTTATCTAAAGGCTTTCAAAGGGGTTTCCATCTTATGTTTTAAAGAATAAGCTTTCGAATGGGTTTCTTTACTTGTAAAAATAATGCTTTCAAAAGAAGGGGTTCCGACCTAGTCGAAGCCCTACTAATGTTCTTTTGCCTTTCGAGTGTATTGTAGTCATCAGTGACTTCAAAGGGTAGTTTTGTTTTAAAGCTATTTTAAGCCACTTCCTAAATACTTTCGGAAGGGTCCAAGGGTTCTGAAGGCAATGGCTTCAAATGAAGGTTTCCATGCTATCCTTTAGTATGTTGGTTAAATGGTTTGAAGCTTCCAAAAGGATGGTACTGATGCCATCAAGTTTTCCCCAGTACTTTTATACGATAAAGAATGGTTTTGAAAGAGATACTTTCATTTATATTCACTTTGACCCAAATGATGCTTTAAAAATAAGCCCAATGGTTTCATAAGGGGGACTTTCAATGGTTTCGGAAGGGATACTTCCAAAGATTTCTAAACGGGTACTTTCAATGGTTTCAAGGCTATGCTTCTAAGTGTTAATATGTAATACTTTATTACATTCTAAAGGTTTCGAAAGAGAGGTCTTAAAGTATTTCAAAAGGCAGGGGCCTAATGTTTTGAAAAGAGATTTTTATGCTTTCAAAGGAGGCCATCCATTGAGGTCAAAAGCATGGGTTTAAAGGTTTGGAAAGCCTTGGTTTTCAAAACAAATAACCCAACCTCATTTTAAAAGAAAACCATGGCATAAATAAATAAAGTATTTTGAAAAGGAGTTTTTGAAGAAGTTTTCTTTGACTAAAGGGTTAAAGGGATTAACCAAGTTATTGTGTTTGCTTCTTCATATATGTGTATATTGACCTTGTAATGGACCCATAACTATATTTTGGAGAAGGACAGAATAACCAACTAAGTTGACCCAGTAGTGAATATAAATTAAGTTAACTCCTAAATGAGCAGAATTTCATCCAGGAGATCATGAAGACCAGATTACAGGATGCTAAAATGTTAAAGAAAGATATTGGCAGGGGCCAATGGGTTCTCAGTAAGCCCATAAAAACTATATATTGGAAAAGATATTGGTAGGGGCCAATAGTTTCTTAGTAAGCCCATGAAAACTATGTATTGGAAAAGATATTGGCAGGGGCCAATAGTTTCATAATAATCCCATGAAAACTATGTATAAATGAAGATGTTAGAAAGATAGGTTCATAGCTAGCATATGAAAACTATTATTTGATATTGGACGCGGCCAATAGGTTTATAGTGAATACATGAAAACTATATTTGGAATATGATATTGACACATGTCAATAGGTTCCTAGTTAACCCATGAAAACTAGGATAAGAAGAAAAGATATTGCAGTTACCAATAAGTTCCTAGTCAACCCATGAAAACTAGGATGAGAGTAAAGATATTGGAGTTACCAATAGGTTAGTGATCCCATGAAAACTATGTACTTGGACAGGGAGTCAGCCCAACATTTTACCTATTATTAGTCAGCCCATGAAAACTATTAGGTTAATAGTAATCCTAGAAACTATAATTGAGACAGATAGTCAAAATGAATGGGGATGAGTAATCCAGAATTGATTCGCTTGTTTTGCATATCGTAATATCGTATTGTTTTAACCATTGTGGATGCAAGAGCGCAATATATGGTACACAAAAGTTTTAAGATACTAATGATGGGAAAACCCGTTCCGTTAAGCGACGTGGTCTCACTATATATCTAAATTATTTAAGATGGCAAATTATTGTCCATACCAGGCTTTATGCCTGACTTAAATTTTATGTTTTTCCCTTAAACTCCACTCAATTGATTTTGAGTGGTTCAAGAATTGAGGTTTTTAGATACCTCAATAGACGAATAATCTTTTGGAGGCATGCAGGGGGCAATATAGCGACTTAGAGTTCTCTATTATTTTGATTCCGCCGTGTTATTTGCAATGGCAAAGTTGTTAAAATGCCTGTATATACTCTGATCATCGTAGGGGCATCATCATATGTCATTCTTGGCGTATGTTGTAATAAATATATTTTCTCTCAACGTGGTCAACGATTATGGGATTATGTAACAAATTGGAATTGTTTTGAAATAGAATGTGATCTTGTTTGATGTTTTAATTTTTTTCCTTATTTAATGTGTTTCTATGTATCAATGTATCTAACATCGCAAGATTTGGTCGTCGAAGATTAATAACAACGGATGATTGCAGCATCCGCAACCATTATTTTTTGGCCTCCAAGTAAGGGATGTTACAAGTTGTTATCAGAGCATAGATTTATGAAAACTTAAAAGAAAAGTTAATCCTAAAAGATTTTTGAAACATAATCCAATGAATCAGAATTATGATCGGGGTTTGGTATAATGCTATAGTAACGTACTTGTATTTGATATATATATATATATATATATATATATATATATATATATATGTTCCCCTCTCTCTTAGAGTGTTCTTCCATTTCTTACTAAGGCTCGTATGTAGATTTACGAGAAAGAAGATATGAAAGCAGGAAACAGAAAAGGAAATCTTGGTGGAGGAAGCACCACAACCGATGGAAATGCTCAACCTAATACCATGAGGAACCAAGGTCGACGGGCTAATGCCAACCATAATGTTGATGTCAATGTGGGTGTTGGAAATCCACCAGTAAATATGGGGCAATATATCTGTTTTTTTACCAATATGATGCAAGTAGGAGTTGCTACTAGTATTGCTGGAAATGTTGGAGGAGCTAATCGCGTGGCTCCAGTTGGGAAAAATTATGCTAAGGTGAACAGAGATTGCACCAGTCTAGATTGAAAGCCATTTATGGGAACGAAGGATGCTATTGAGGTTGAGAATTCGCTATTGCATTGTGAGTGTATCTTCGCTGATTTGGGTTTAGATGATGAGCAGGAAAGAAGTTGGCCTCTAGACAGTTGCAAGGATCGACACTTCAATGGTGGAATAGTGTTTCTGCCGGAGTTTCGGAGGAAGAGTTGACATGGGCTGAATTCAAAAGAAGATTCAAATAAAGGTTTTTATCTGTGGTTGCTAAGTCAGTATTGATGGAAAGTTTATGGATCTAGTTTAGGGAGAGATGTCGATTATCGAGCATGCCACTAGGTTTGATGAGCTGCCTCGATATGGATATGCTACCATAGACACTGGAATCAGAAGGAACGAGAGGTTCATTTGGGGATTGAGGCCTATGCTTGCTAGGGTGACCCTGACACATATATGTGATCCGTGTAATGTGGTTGTGGAGATGGCAGTCTGCAATAAGGAAATGCTTACTTTTTGTGCTAGAGAGAAGTCAGTTGAATCCCAAGGTTCTCAGGGAAAGAAAAGAAAGTTCTTTAAGAAGAAGGGAGCCCAGAAGGGAGATACTGCCAAGAAGGCAAAGGCTGATTTAGTTTGCTACAAGTATGACAAGAAAGATCATTATGCTAATGAGTGTTGGTCAAGCAAGGGGAAGAAGGCTGCATATAAGAAGAATGTGACGTGCTTCAACTGTGACCAGGTTGGCATTATAAGAATCAGTGTCCAAAATCAGTTAAGGCGGACAGGGAAAAGTTTTTACTGTTGGATCATCTATTAAGAAAACTGCAGCTGCAAAAGGGAAGACTGTGACAGAAGGTACGTTTTTGATTCAGACTATACCAATTAGGATACTATTTGATACTAGTGCATCACATTCATTTATATCCAGTGTTTGGTTGATAGGTTATGCTTAGAACCCACATATCTTATTACTTCCTTAAGGGTTATGAATCCAATAGGACGGTATACAACTCTGGGGATATGATGTGACCAGTTAGAACTTGATTTGTTAGGTCATAAGTTTGCAAGCCGTTTATATGTTTTCGATTTCTGAATCATTTTGGGTGCAAGTATGAGGCTATTGTTGGACGAAGTCCCACCGGACCGAGACCACCGAACCAACCCCTTCGGCACCAATCCTCATGCCACCGGACCAACTCCACTCACCACCGAATCAATCCCAACTCCACTCACCACTGAATCAATCCACACCCCTCTCATCACCGAACCACACTACTGAATCAAAGCTAAGAAGGCACTACTGAATCAGCCACCTCCAACCATCACCGAACCAATCAACGCCTCCATCCACTGCCGAACCAAAGCACCACCGGACCAGAACTCAATGCTCCACCCACCACCGGACCAATCCATGCTCCACTCACTACCGAGCCAGGGCGTTACCGAATCAACAATGCCAGGCCAGATCACATCAGCCCAGGCCCACCAGCAGCTATATACATCCAAGACCCCTACTCCTAACCTCACTCTATAAATAGAGTGGCAGGGGTACAACAATGGCAGACAAGTTTGAGAGCTCAAGCACCGACAGAACTTTCAAACAACTTTCATACACTTGTAATCAAAGCTTTGTACTTGTAATCCGAACAATAGAGGAGAATAACATATAAAGTGGACGTAGGCACATTCTGGCTGAACCACTATAAATCTGTGTGTCCTTTACAGTTTAGTCCCTTCTTTTTACGTATTTGCACAAATCACCCAAATCACTAAGAACAACATAAAATCAACTAAAACATATGACTTGGAGGTGTTTGCCCATTTTTTGTGCAAACATTTTTGGTGCTTTCACTGAGAACTCGAGCTAGAAGCTTCAACTTCTCCCACTTAACCTTCTTCCTGACAGCATCGCTCCTTGCTTGGAAGACATGACTCCCAGGCAGAAGAAAGATGTTAGCAGAGGAAAGAACATCGCAACTAGCAGCGTTCCAGATCTAGTGATCACAGATCAAGAGAACCGTCCCGTTTCAACAGCAGTACGAAATGGAAGTCAGGCAAATCCGACAGCCCCTGCCACGGAACAACCGACAGCAATTAATAGGGCAGATCTAGACAGGGTTTGTGGCTGAAGTGACTAACCGCTTCACATCCCAACAAGAAGCCTTGGTGGACTGACTCATGTCACGCTTAAGGGATGCTGAAGAATCCAACCGCAACACTGAATCATGGGATGAGTCCCAGTCTGGAGGATTTGGGAGGCGACAAAGATCTTTCTTATTCGAAAAAGCTAACAACAGAAACAGCAATGATAGGAGTCGAGCCCAAACTCAGCCCGAACTCCGACCCGAGGAAACATTTGGAACCAAACCCAACGGGGGAGGTACCAGGCGAGGGTCGGCTATGGCTGAGCCGGTCATGCTACCTATCCATGGAAACACCAATGAACGGGGCCGATCTAGAGTCCAGCCCGAAGTTGGACCCGAGGAAGTGCCCAGAACAGAACCCAGCAGGGGAATATCAAGGCAAGGGCCAACTGTAGCTGACCCTAGCATGCTCCCATAAGACCAGAGACAGCCACTGGAAAATATTAGGAGTGATAGACGATACCATCCCTACAGATCATCTGGATTGAATCAATCCCACAGAGAAGAACCAAACTCATTTCTATCTGCTCCAAATTCTGATGAAAGGATGGCGCAATTGTTCAAAGAGTGCGTCCAACGGGATCAAAGAGATCGAGGGATAGGCGCTAGGGTAACCAGCCCTTTCACCCGCAATCTCGAAATTGCCATCACCCCACGAGAATGGAAAATGCCAACGATGGAACCTTATAAGGGAATCTCTGACCCCGTTGTACACTTGCAGAGATACACGCATCATATGCTCATGAGCGGAGCCACAGAAGGAGTATTGTGCAAATGCTTTCCACTATTCTTGGCAGATCTAGCTACCTCCTGGTTCTGGCACCTACCCCAAGGATCCATCAGCTCATGGGAAACGTTGAAAGAAAAGTTCATTAGCCAGTTCCGCATTCATGTGGAACAACCCAAGGACGCTTATTACCTATCTAATATCAAACAGAAGCCTGGAGAGACAGTGCAGCAATATCTAACCCGATTCAATGCTGCAGCGGCCGCAGTCCAAGATGCCGATGAGAAACTTATCCTAATGGCCCTCTGTAGTGGTGTGCATCCGGATACTAAGTTTGCTAGAAGATTAACGAAAGAAAAACCAGCTACCTTACCCGATTTATTCCATGAAGCCGGAAGATATATGAGACTTGAAGACGCTGCCACTGAAAGACAGACAGGGCAACAAACCAAGGTAGCTCATGGCGACACACCCGCTGTAGCAAAGGACGTCCGAAGAAATGACTCTAGAGACAATGTTGAGGGCAAGAAGGGAGAAAAACGTCTATATCGGCCAGGATCGAGATTTGACACTTACACTCTTTGAACGAGACAATCGAAAACATCTTCCTGGCCACCCAAGAAGAAGTTAAATACAGACGCCCCCCCATACAAGAAGGAATCAGATAACGCAATTAAGTCTGGATAGTTCTGCGCTTCCACGAATCTCATGGGCATGATACCAATGAATGCCATCATCTCCGGGACTTAATTGAAGAACACATCAGACGGAAGAGATGGAACGCTATGTAAAAGGTCAGAGCAGAACCCCAACTCCGGCCAATGAAAACCCAAGGCCACCCCTCCCAGAAACAGGAGGGGGAAATCGCAACACCAGCGGCTCCAGTCAAGAGAAGATAGTGGTCCATACCATATCGGGAGGACCACACATCGCCGACGAAGCTGGGCAGAGATGGAAAGATACGGAAAGTCACTTAGAAACAATGAAGGCTACGTTAATTCTGTTACGGAAGAACGCCACCCAAAGAGAAAAGAGAACGATGACATTACATTCAATAGGAGTGACCTAGAAGGAAGGCAGTACCCTCACATGGATCCTATGGTCATCTCTGCCTGGTTCGGCCCAGCCGAAGTTTTCCGAATTCTAGTAGACACTGGAAGCTCAGTAAATATCCTATTCAAGCATGCTTTCGACAGAATGAAGCTGTTAATGAAGGATGTGTCCCCGCAACAAACCACTACACGGTTTCACTGGAGACGCGAAGATGCCCCTCGGGAATTGGACCTTTTTGTTGGAATAGGAAGTCACCCCCGCTCCGTTGTGCGGAAACAAACATTTGTGCTGATAGATAACCACTCGGCCTTCAACGCCTTTTTAGGAAGACCAGCCTTGTTTGACTTCCAAATTGTCTTGGCCCCTTGGTGCCTGAAGATGAAATTTCCAACAGACAATGGAATAGGGGAAGTAGAGGGAGATCAAGACGCCACTCGAGATTGCTATGTAACTGAACTTCGCAATAATCGCAGGGAGGATAGAGGGAAGAATGCGGAGACTACTCTCTGCATGAAAAACTTGAAAGCATAGCAACTAAAGAAAGCCCCTCCTCTTCAATATACCAGTAATCCTTTCAATGAGTTAGACCCCAGAGACAAAGAGGAGGAGGCCACCGCCGAGCCTGCAAAGGCTATGGAGTTTGTACTTGTAGATAAACACGACTCAAGTAGACTGTTGAAAATCGGATCTCAGCTAAGAGCAGAATTGAGGGATCAACTCATTGATTTTCTCCGCCACATTTTGGATGTATTTACATGGACGCACGCTGACATGACTGGAATCTCCCCAGACGTGGCATGCCATGTACTAAACATCGATCCTGCCAAGGTGCCAGTAAAGCAGAAAAAGAGAAGTATGGGGGCAGAACGATCAGCAGCCTTCGATGAAGAAGTAAAGAACCTACTTGCCAATAACTTCATACAAGAAGCCATCTACCCAGAGTGGATCGCTAACCCGATACTAGTAAAGAAGGCTAATGGGAAGTGGCGAACATGCATTGACTTCTCCAACTTAAATGACGCTTGCCTGAAGGATTGCTTCCCACTCCCCCGAATCGATCAGCTGGTGGACAGCACAGCCGGGCACGAACTCTTATCTTTTATGGACGCATACTCAGGATATAACCAAATTCCTATGCACTCCCCCGATCAAGACCACACTAGTTCATCACTGACCAGGGATTGTACTACTATAGAGTAATGCCTTTTGGACTTAAGAACGCCGGAGCTACCTATCAGCGCCTCGTCAACAAGATGTTTGCAGAACTGATAGGACGAACTATGGTGGTTTATGTGGATGACATGCTAGTAAAATCGAGGAAAGCCAAAGATCACGTAAGCCACCTGGGCGAGATGTTTCAAGTACTTCGCCAATATGGAATGAAGCTGAATCCTCTAAAGTGCTCATTCGGAGTATCGTCGGGAAAGTTCTTGGGATTCATCGTCCATGCCAGAGGAATTGAAGCAAACCCCGAACAAGTCCGAGCCCTTATTAAGGTGTGTTGCTGGAAAGGAAGCCAAGGAAATCTTATCCAACATCCATCAAGGAAGCTATGGAGATCACACTGGAGGGCAGACTCTGGCAAAGAAGATACTCCGATATGGATATTTTTGGCCCACCTTAAACAAAGACGCCTTAGACTTCGTCAAAAGATGTGAAAGATGTCCGAAATTTGCTAAGATTCCTCGGCTACCAACAAATGAGATTACTCAAATGACCAGCCCTTGGCCCTTTGCAGTATGGGGAATTGACTTGATTGGCGAACTGCCAATGGGCCGGGGCGGAGCCAAATATGCTATAGTGGCAGTCGACTATTTCACCAAATGGGTGGAAGCGGAACCTCTAAATAAAATATCTTCGGCAAAAGTTATCAACTTCTTGATCAAAAATGTTCTATGCATGTACGGAGTCCCACTCAAAATCATATCGGATAATGGACTTCAGTTTGACAGCGAGGAATTCGCCGACTGGTGCCAAGAGCATGGAATTCACAAAAGCTTCTCATTTGTAGCTTATCCCCAGGAAAACGGACAAGTCGAAGCTGTCAACAAAATTCTCAAAACTCTAATCAAGAAGAAACTTAAAAACTCGAAAGGCGCTTGGGTGGATGAACTTCCTACGGCACTTTGGGCCTACCGCACATCTTTCAGAACATCAGCGGGGCATACTCCCTTCTCTTTGGCATACGGATCGGAGGCCATGCTCCCAATCAAAACTATAGTGCCTTCCCACCATAGGATCCGCTATAATCCAGAAGAGAATGAAGAACTCCTTTACATGTCTTTGGATCTAATTGAGGAAAGAAGAAACGATGCAGCACTCAAAGCAGCAGCTCACAAGCAGAAAGTGGCAGCACAATACAACTCCAAAGTCAAGCACCGTACCTTACAAGAAGGAGATCTTGTCCTCAAGCAAATTTTCCCGCACCCCGGTGCACTAGGTCCAATCTGGGACGGACCATATGTAATTCATAAAGATCTCCACAACGGAGCTTATATTTTGTCAACAGTGGATGGAGAGGTGTTCCAGAGGGCACGGAACATCCAACACCTTCGTCGATACTTTTCTTAACTTGTACCGCCCATATGAAGTGAATTAACCAAGAGAATCAGTGGACGTAGGCATTTTCGTGCCGAACCACTTTAAAAACTTGTCTCTTTTTTAACTTGTTCCTTTATATCTTGGCTGCTTGTTAACTTTATCCTTTTCTGTTGAACAAAATCCAGTGTAATGGCATTTCCATTCAAGACACATCACAACGCGACTTCACCTGGACAAGACCTAACAGGTACTATACGAATCTATGCCCTCGCCAATGAGACACTTTTGCTCCAGCATCCCTCTGCTGCGGGTTAACTCATTGCTCGCGATCGGCCCTTAAAGCCAACTGTAATGAGCCGATTATATGCCACTGAGAAGGCCGACTATAGCCGAGGCAGCTCATTACGGCGTTCGGCTCGCCGGCAACCGTGAACCTACTTTAAGCCCCAACATAAGGTGTGGCCAGCCAGGGGTAGTTCACGGTTGACGATCGGCACCCACGCTAGCCGGCCACAGTAAATCGAATAATACCCACGATTACGGGCCATAATGGCCCGGGTAGTTACTGTGCGCGATCTCGGCTCCGAGTGTCTTAAGTACGGCCGTGGTAAAAAAGAGCAACTCCCCGCGGAGGCGTAAGATGGGTGACAAATGTCTCCAAGACCACAGCTAGGGAAAGTAACTACAAAACCCGTTACATGGTGAGCGAATACATAGGCTTTAAATTGTACGGAAAAGTGGGTCGTTACATGGTGATATCAGAGCTTAGGTTGAGCGAATACCTAGGCTTTAGTGGGATCGAAATCAATATAGAAGGGTTAGTGATGCCCTATAATGTGTAACTCAATAGAGAGAGGGTCAGTAGCACTCTAGAATGAGTTTGATTGTATTATATATAAGAGTGCGTATTTGTTAGTGATATAAAAATGTTTTGTATTGTGTTATTTGTTCGATCGAGTGGCTTAAGAATTCTAGTTGGTGCGTTTGGCCAATTTTATCGATAAGGATTTCCTAAACTCTCAAACAAGACCACTTAACATAATATTGTTTTAAAATGGGTAAATGAAATAGTTTACTTGGAAATATATTATATATATAAAATTATAATTCTTCATAGTTATTTTGGATATGCTTGGTTGTTAGGAAGGATAGTATTCCATCATTATTATCTAGGATTTGATTGGTCATGCTTGCTATCTTTGAGCATTGACAATTATCAATTGATCTATCTTGAATTTTTTTAAAATCTGGATTGGATAGATAGGAATTTTAGGAACATTGAAACGAGCACCTTGTGAAATAAGTTTCACAATTTGAATGTAAGGCATTCATTAATAATTTTGAGTTGAAATTTGATTTCTGCGGGCATTTATTTAAAAGGAGAATTTGAATATTTTGGAATGAATATTGTAGAAATGTAAAGATTGATTTGATTAAATTTAAACAAATGTTGTTTAATCAAATTTGGAATATTTGGAGCAAATATTCTGGAAATGGTTGAATATTAAAGTTAGTTATATTTGATTGAGGTTTTATTAAATAAGTTTGTTAAAAGGAAACCTAAATATGTATGTAATCCTTTTAAATGATTTTGGAGAAAGGAAATAATAATTTTATTTGAGATAGCTTTGGGTCTCAAAGGGGTTTATGGTGTACCAATATTTTTGAAAAGTTGCTTAGAAATATATTTGAGTATAAATATCTCTAAAAAAGGAATTTGGTGGAAAAATGGGCATTTCTTTAGATTAGTTTGGGTATGAGGCCCGATTTGTCTTATGGTGATCAGAATAATCTTCTTAGTGACGATCAGATGTTTGCATAGGCGAACAGTATTGTACACTTAGTAAATTATTCTCTTTGTCATTGTATGGTTGGGACGAGTTTGAATCTGGACAAATCCGAATTACGTTGAAATGGATAGTTTGTCAAAATCATTTATTTGAAAATATATTTGGTATGGTTTTAAAAAGAGTATATTGAAAATTAGAAAATTTGTTTTTAAGTTAACTAGTTCGAGTGGCTTGAAAATAACTAAAATGGTAAGAGAAACTTTCGGATGGTAAACGTTCTCTTGAGTATTATTCTTCTAGTAAGGGAATATATGATATTGTTTGGTAGTACCCAGTTCCTTGGTATAATGTTGGGGTTACTCAAGCTAACTATATATTTTTGTTTCTATGGATATAAATATATAGTATCGTTTCGCAGAGGTGTTTCGAATAAAAACCGGGTATTTAAAATTCTTAAGTGAACTCAGAATAAGGATTTAAATCTAATGGTTGGGTATACCTTAGGGTATGTTGAATAATTTTATAAGTTTTAAAACTTAAGCATTGCTTTATGAAAATGTTTTTCATAGATAATTTACAAATAATATAACTGATATTAGGGATAACTAATTAAATAAGCGTGTGAGATGGATATAGATCGTTTCTTCTTCCCATATAGTTTTGATCTAACATTCGAGTTCAAGGCTTTGAGGTGTTTCACACTATTCCAAATAAGGATCTATTACGCGATTTTCAACGACGAGCGCTTGATGAGGGTTCTTGATATGGAACCAAGGTTTTCTATCATAACTATAGCTATGCAAGAAGAATAGAGGTTCCTAACCAGGGAGCCTATCAAAGTCCACACTAGAGAATCGGGTGAACAATAATAGTTTAGAAGTGGAGTCATGAATTCGAGTAGTGACCAAATCAGATTCTGCATATGTAGGATCTATGGACATCATGCATGCTTATGAATAATATTGAGTGTTATTATACTGGAAATTTAGAGGACAAAATTCTTCTAAAGAGAGAGGAATGCAATGGCTTGAATTTTTAGCCATCTATCTTTAGAATAATTGATGCAGCTAAGGCCAGCGAAGAAGTTGTGCAAACTTTAATTCCTGAAAACACGAGTTTGTGGTGTAGTGTGATGACTCGTCCACGACTCAATGAAGGTTTGAGTCGTTTCCGAGCTAGGGAAGGAGGTCCACGACCTAACAAACCACGGGAGAAATCAGGCCGAGATAACAAGGCATCGGAGTTGGGTCGTCCACGACTCAATGGTCTATCCATAAGTCGTTTGCGACTTAACCAAGCTCAGGAGAAGATGTACCGACCTAATGATATCTACATGAGTCGTCTACGACTTAGCATGAAGCAAGGGAAAGCCCCAGCTAGTGAAGGCCTTGAGTCGGAGGGAGTTAGGACGGCAAGGAGTTGAGTCGGCTGAGTCGCTTGGCTTGTTGAGTCGTGTACCTTGTGTGTTTGATGAGTCGTGAGTCGTTAACGACATAAGTTGGGTCATGTATGTACTATATGAGTCGGTCGTGTTTGAGTCGTTTGTATTGTCTGTGAGTCGTAACGTGTTGAGTCGGGTGAGTTGTGGTTGAGGTAGTAAGTCGTGAGTCGTGCCCTGCTTGAGTCGGTTGCGTATGAAGTGTTGTAATGGCAGTATGTAGCGTCTGTTGAGTCGGCAGCAACTTAGATGAGTCGGCAACGACTTAGATGAGTCGTGAGATATGAGTCGGTCACGACCTAAGGGCCAGTTGTAAACTCTATAAATAGGGGCGTGAGTTGTAATTTTTGGTGGTTGATTTTTGAATAAAATTCTCTTTTGTTAGCTTTGTGCTTTCATACCAATTGGTAGTTGAGTGTAATCTCCTATCTCCTCTTTCGGTTAATCGAGTGCGCTCGATTCAACGATCGTAGAAGCCGATTCACGGAATCTAGTGCGCTAGATCAACGTGCGAAGAATCGTAGATCTTTGAACACGGTATAGTGCGCTATCAACGTGTTTGAGATAGCTAGAGTTCGGTATCTTTGGATCAACGAACTTGGGCATTTTGGTATCTTCAACTCACCGATTGCTACATTTCATTGATTGAAGTTTTGTTTCGAATAACCCGCTGCGTCATTTATTGGTATCAGAGCCATACTTAGCCAATCATAGCTAAGTTGATTCTTGGAGCCAAGTTTTGAAGTTTTTGAGGTTGAAGTTGTTCATTGTGTTCATATTGAAGTTGCATCAAGTTTGGAGTGTTTGATCTATTCCATGTTGGATCGAAGTGTTGGACATTGTTTGAATTTGGTCTTGGGTTTTGCGCGCCAAGGTTTGAAGTGTTGGACCGAGTTACTTTGAGTCGTACAAAGCAAACCGAGACAAGGGAAGCCGTGCACTGTTGAGCCGTGCCTTGTTGTTTGTGAAAGCTTTTGAAGTTTTGTGTTCAAATTGTTGAAGTGTTTGTGAAGTTTTCAACCATGCCACCAAGGAGAGCTAATCGACATCAAAACGTTGAAACTTTGTATCGTAGAGAAGAAGCCGAGCTTATGGAACAACGTATTAATGAGAAGTTTGATGAAGGCATTGGTAAATTGGAGAAATTGATGAATGATTTGAATCAAAGGAGGAGATCACCAAACTCGAACCATGGAGGAAACCGAGTTTCGCCATCGGTTACGGAAGCGAGGAGGGTATCACCACATTCTTGTAAAGATAGAAGAGAAACATCAATTTCATCGCGAAGAGATCATTATGACTATGCACATGAAGAGAGAAGAAGTCAACGTGAATTTGAACATGAAGCATATAGAGATGAAGAGAGACATAGTCAAAGAAGTATGCATGAACGAAGGGATGATAATGGTCGAGATCGATGTAGGCGTACTTTTGATTTTGTTGAAGAAGGTGATAGAGCTAGTATTCATTATCGAGATCGAGACCAAGTTCGAAATTCTTATCGGGATGTTGAAGATGATCGTCGATGGGAATCGGGTATGAAGATGGAAATTCCGGAATTTAAAGGCGGGATGGTTGCTGAAGAGTTCTTAGATTGGATTTCTAATGTTGAAGAGATCTTTGATTTCAAGGAGGTTCCTGAGCATAGAAGGGTGAAGTTGGTTGCTACTAGGTTGAGGGGGAGAGCTTTGGCGTGGTGGCAACAAACTAAACTAACCAGGGAGAGAATGGGGAAGTCAAAGATAGAATCGTGGGATAAGATGAAGAAGTTGATGAGATCTACTTTCTTACCTTACAACTACCAATCACTTATGTACCAGAGGTTGCAGAATCTGAGGCAAGGGACGAAGTCTGTTAGTGATTATGCTGATGAATTTTACCAACTCATTGCCAGAAATGATATTATGGAAACGGAAGAACAGCTAACTGCTAGATTCATTGGGGGATTGAGAATGCAGATCCAGGATATGGTTAATTTGTTTGATCCTAGATCAGTTGCAGAGGCACATCAGAAAGCGTTGGCTTGGGAGAAACAAGGAAGGCGTGGAGGTGGTGTGTTTACTAATTCCAATAATCAAGCAAGGGGTGTTGGTGGAAGTTCTAATGTTCCTAAACCTGTTTCAAAGCCAGTGATGAAGGAGGCTGAGAAGGCGAAGGTTAGCAGTGTTTTCAAATGTTATAATTGTCAGGAGTTGGGTCACAAGAGCAATGAATGTCCGAAGCCGAAGAAGAGAACCATGGTTGCAGAAGTTGAGGAGGATAATGGTGAGGAGGCAGAATGTTCAAATACACCTTATGTTGAGGAGGAAGAAGAATTGTTTGGAGATGAAGGATGTAATCTTATGATGAGGAGGAGTTGTTTGACACCAAAGCAAGAGGAGGATTGTAGTTGGTTGAGGAGTAACATATTTCAGTCGACATGCACTATTCTGGGAAAAGTTTGCAAGTTTGTTATTGATGCTGGAAGTTGCGATAATATTATTTCTACAGAGGCTGTGAGGAAATTGAACTTGAAGACTGAGAAGCATCCTAAACCGTACAAGCTAGCATGGTTAAGGAAGGGTGGTGAAGTGAAGGTGTGTCGAAGGGCTTGTGTTAATTTTTCTATTGGGAAGAAATACAAAGATGAAATTTGGTGTGATGTTGTGGATATGGATGTTTGTCATTTGTTGTTGGGCAGACCGTGGCAATTTGATAGAGCAGTTCAACATGACGGTCGTGCCAATAGTTACAGTTTCATGTTCGAGGGTACGAAAATCACTTTGGTTCCTAAGAAGCAACAGCAGAAGGAGAGCAAGCTAGAAGAGATTGAGGAATTGAAAACTCTGTTGACTTTGAAGGAGTTTGTCAAGGAAGTCGAAGAAGAACCTGAAGTGTTTTTGTTGATTGGGAGAGAGAGTAGTGAAGAAGTTAAGATTCTAGATGAAGCAAAGCCAATTTTGAAAGAATTTGAAGATGTCTTTCCAGAGGAGTTGCCTAAGAAGTTACCGCCACTTAGAGACATTCAACATCAGATTGATCTTGTGCCGGGAGCAGTGTTACCACATCGATCACACTACCGAATGAGTCCGAAGGAACATGAGGAGTTACGAAGGCAGGTGGAAGAGTTGTTGGAACAGGGACGTGTTCAGGAAAGCTTGAGTCCTTGTGCCGTGCCAGCATTATTAGTACCAAAGAAGGACGGAACATGGAGGATGTGCACAGATAGTAGAGCTTTGAATAAGATCACTGTCCGATATAGATTTCCTATGCCAAGGTTGGATGATTTGTTAGATCAATTGAGTGGGGCAACTATATTTTCGAAGATTGATCTGAAGAGTGGTTATCATCAAATTCGAATCAGACCTGGAGACGAATGGAAGACAGCTTTCAAGACGAGAGAGGGGTTGTAAGAATGGTTGGTTATGCCATTTGGTTTGTCAAATGCACCTAGTACATTCATGCGGGTGATGAATCAAATCTTTAGACCATTCATTGGGAAGTTCGTCGTGGTTTATTTCGATGATATTCTGATATACAGCAGGAGTACGGAGGAGCATGTTCAACATTTGAGGGAAGTATTGATTATTCTTCGTGAGGAACAATTTTATGCTGCTACGAAGAAATGTGTGTTTATGACGCACAGAGTTCTATTTCTGGGTTATGTTGTTTCAAGAGAAGGTATTCAAGTGGACCAGAGTAAAGTTGAAGCTATTAGAAATTGGCCACAGCCGAGAACTATCACTGAAGTTAGAAGTTTTCATGGATTGGCATCATTCTACCGAAGGTTCATTCCACATTTCAGTAGTGTGATGGCACCAGTTACCGATTGCATGAAAGGGAAACAATTTGTATGGTCAGAAGAAGCGGGGGTTGCTTTTGAGAAGATCAAGGAATTGTTGACGTCTGCACCAATTCTTGTTTTACCGAATTTTCAGTTATTGTTTGAATTGCATACTGATGCTTCGAAGGTTGGTATTGGAGGAGTTCTGAGTCAGAAAGGGAAGCCAGTTGCTTATTTCAGTGAAAAGTTATCAGGGGCGAAGATGAGATACAACACATATGACGTTGAATTCTATGCTGTGGTGCAAACGATTAAACATTGGAGACATTATCTATTTCAGAAAGAATTTGTTCTGTACACTGATCATGAGGCATTGAAGCACTTACAGGGGCAGGATAAAATTTCAGCGAGACATGCATCATGGATTGCATATTTACAGCAGTTTACTTTTGTCGTTAAGCACAAATCAGGGGTGACAAATCAAATAGCTGATGCTTTGAGTAGGAGGAGTCATTTATTAACGACAATGAAGGTTGAAGTGACGGGGTTTGAAATGTTGCCAGAGATGATTAATGAAGATCCTTACTTTGTGAAATATGTTGAGAAAGTGAAGGATGGGAGTACCGATGAATTTATGTTGGTTGATGGATTTCTGTTTAAGGGAAATCAGTTATGTATTCCAGACTGTAGCTTGAGGTTGAAAATTGTCAAAGAGTTACACGAGGAAGGGCATGTGGGCCGTGATCGCACTTTACAATTGATTTCACAATCTTACTTTTGGCCGTCGATGAGAAAATAGGTTGAAAGATTCGTGGAAAGATGCCATATTTGCCAGGTTTCAAAAGGAACAGCGACGAATGCAGGGTTGTATATGCCATTACCAGTACCATCTAAGCCATGGGTTGATATTAGCATGGATTTCGTTTTGGGTTTGCCGAGAACTCAAAGGGGAAATGATTCGATATTTGTTGTAGTGGACAGGTTTTCGAAGATGGCACATTTTGTTGCTTGCAAGAAGACAGCAGATGCAGTTCGAGTGGCACAGTTATTTTTCAAGGAGATTTATCGACTTCATGGTTTACCAGAATCTATTGTTTCTGATCGAGATACTCGTTTTCTGAGTCACTTTTGGCTGAGTTTGTGGAAGATGATGGGAACGAAACTGAAATTTAGTAGTGCCTATCATCCGCAAACTGATGGGCAGACAGAAGTTGTTAACAGGTCATTGGGAAATTTGTTGCGTTGTCTTGTACAGGATAATTTGAGAAGTTGGGACATGAAGCTATGCCAGGCAGAATTTGCTCATAATCATGCAGTGAATCGTAGCACAGGATTCAGCCCGTTTCAGATTGTTTATTCAAACTTACCAAGGGGACCGTTGGATTTAGCAGTAGTACCACAGTCGAAGGGAACAGTTAAACGAGCTGTTGCTTTTGTTGATGAGTTGACTGAATGTCATAAAGTCGTTCAGAAACGATTGGAGAAATCGAATGAGAAGTATAAGAAGTTTGCAGATTTGAAACGACGAAATGTTGAATTTAAGGAAGGTGATTTGGTTTATGCTGTATTGACAAAGGATCGTTTTCCAGTGGGTGCTTATAACAAGTTGAAGGCGCGAAAAATTGGTCCAGTTGAAGTTTTGAAGAAAATTAATGAGAATGCTTATCGATTAAAGTTACCGGATGATGTTTATACTTCTGATGTTTTTAACATCAAACATTTAATTCCATATCATGGAGGTGGGATTGTTGAGGAAGAATTTACAAATTCGAGGTCGAATTTTTCTCAACCAGGGGAGGATGATGCAGCTAAGGCCAGCGAAGAAGTTGTGCAAACTTTAATTCCTGAAAACACGAGTTTGTGGTGTAGTGTGATGACTCGTCCACGACTCAATGAAGGTTTGAGTCGTTTCCGAGCTAGGGAAGGAGGTCCACGACCTAACAAACCACGGGAGAAATCAGGCCGAGATAACAAGGCATCGGAGTTGGGTCGTCCACGACTCAACGGTCTATCCATAAGTCGTTTGCGACTTAACCAAGCTCAGGAGAAGATGTACCGACCTAATGATATCTACATGATTCGTCTACGACTTAGCATGAAGCAAGGGAAAGCCCCAGCTAGTGAAGGCCTTGAGTCGGAGGGAGTTAGGACGGCAAGGAGTTGAGTCGGCTGAGTCGCTTGGCTTGTTGAGTCGTGTACCTTGTGTGTTTGATGAGTCGTGAGTCGTTTACGACATAAGTTGGGTCATGTATGTACTATATGAGTCGGTCGTGTTTGAGTCGTTTGTATTGTCTGTGAGTCGTAACGTGTTGAGTCGGGTGAGTTGTGGTTGAGGTAGTAAGTCGTGAGTCGTGCCCTGCTTGAGTCGGTTGCGTATGAAGTGTTGTAATGGCAGTATGTAGCGTCTGTTGAGTCGGCAGCAACTTAGATGAGTCGGCAACGACTTAGATGAGTCGTGAGATATGAGTCGGTCACGACCTAAGGGCCAGTTGTAAACTCTATAAATAGGGGCGTGAGTTGTAATTTTTGGTGGTTGATTTTTGAATAAAATTCTCTTTTGTTAGCTTTGTGCTTTCATACCAATTGGTAGTTGAGTGTAATCTCCTATCTCCTCTTTCGGTTAATCGAGTGCGCTCGATTCAACGATCGTAGAAGCCGATTCACGGAATCTAGTGCGCTAGATCAACGTGCGAAGAATCGTAGATCTTTGAACACGGTATAGTGCGCTATCAACGTGTTTGAGATAGCTAGAGTTCGATATCTTTGGATCAACGAACTTGGGCATTTTGGTATCTTCAACTCACCGATTGCTACATTTCATTGATTGAAGTTTTGTTTCGAATAATCCGCTGCGTCAATAATTAACTAATTTTAAATATGGAAATATTGATTTTCATAAGTCGAATATCTGAATTTTCTGATATTGAAAATATTTGAATCTATAGATTTTGAAGGCTATATATATTTTAAAACGTTAGTTGCTGAATATTATAATATATGTGTGTGTGTATAAACTCCACCATTTCAAACTTATGATGACAAAAATATATATAAGTGTGTATATATATGTATATATGTTCATAAAAATAGTATATTTTCAAATATGTATAAATGTATATTTAAATATGTAAGTATGTAAATATGGATATGGTAAAGATATGTATCTGTAAAGATATATATATATATATATATATACATATATATATACACATATATATATATATACATACATATATATATATGTATGTATGTATAGGTATACACACACATAAACTTCATGACGGCAATTTCAAATCAAGCACATAATATATCCAATCAAGCACACAAAATATGAAATCAACATATGAAATAAAATCAATCCCATATAAAATCAAATCAGCCACATTAAATAAAAAAGAGAAAATATATATATGAAAGATGGAAGCCTGTATAATCTCAGCTCCTTTTTGTTTAAATATTCACCTGCCATTCTCTATATATAGAGCCATGCCTTATTCACTTGTTCCTTCATGTATCTTATAAAAAAAACAAAACAAAACCAAGATCATCCATCAAAGGAAAAGGGATTGGGTCATTTAAAAGCTTGAGGAAGGAAAATTAATAAAGCAGTGTTCACCTATTTTATAAACAGTGAGTATAACATTTATTTTTGTTTACTGGTTATTTAAATACATATAACTGTTGTTTTTAGATGAATCGTTGAGCTATGTTAACCGTATATGTACCTGATATGTATATATGTGTATATATTAGCGTGTTCAACATGGAAAGTTCAACCTACTCTCATAACACCGTACTTCTAGTTCAAAAAGGCTTCACTGTTAATGGTTTTTAGTTAAAATCAGTTAAACTTCTCACTTTGAAAATCAATATCTCAATTTCCTGCTAGTATTAAACCTTGATTCCAAAATGAAATTTGTTTGTTTTTTAGTATAGATTATTTTAAAATTTATTTCATCAATTTTCATCAAGTATAGAGGAAGAATACAACATTTTACAATGAGTAGGTTTGTTATGACAAAAATTCAAGTATCATAATTTAATCAATGTATTTTACGGTTGTGTTCAGTGTTGAGAAACTCGATTTTTAAAGGTCGTTTGAGGATTTTTAAGGTTGTGTGGAAGGAGAAATTAAAAGATGAGCAGGTTAGGGGGTTTTGGCATTGTAATTGATTTCGAGGAAGGGGTTGGACGTGGAGGATGCTTGGACGATGGGGCATCCAAGAAAAATGGTGCGATGATCTCTAGTGAAGTGTGGAGGTGAGACGAGGTCGTTTTAGAGTTTATGGTGGTTTGGGTTTGGTTGCAGGTTCGTGGCAATGAACGATGAAGAGAGGACGAGACAGGCATGTGCACCAGGGGAAATAGGTGGCGGAGGTTCTGGTGGAGCTCTAGACGAATTCTGGTAGGGGAGGTGGACCGTGGTGATGAGGTGAGGTGATTTAGTAAGCTTGGAGGTTGTTTTGGTTTGGATTCAAAGTTCGACTTTCGAACTGAAGGTTGGTCGTGGGTTATAAGTGGATGGATATGATGCGGTTTGCGTGGGTAATCTACAAGAAAGGTTGGCGGCAAGAATGGATGATCGAAGGTTGTGTGTACGTGCATAGTTTTGCGTACGTTTTCGTCCACGTTTATTTAGGTTCGAATGGAAAAGAGAAGAGTAAGAATTGGGAAGTGGAAGAAGGAAAGGGAAGTTGGGCTGGTCGGGTTTGCGTTTGTATAGGCCGTGTTTGATTGGTATGGGCTGGGTTAGGTTTAAAAAGAAAATTTAATTAATTAGTTTATGTGATTTCTATAAATTTTGAACAACTGTCTCTTTGTTTTAAATCCAATTGACCACGGGTTTTTGCATCGAAGTCCTATTGCCTAGTATTTTCATCTGAAATAATATTGTCAAGTTTTCTGCAATGTAAAATCTAATGGTTTATAACAATTGAAGTAAACAAATAAGCAATTTCTTATTTAATTAATTATATGTTAATTAATCAATTAAATTTTTAATGGACTATTTAATTCTAATTGATTAAGAATAAATCAATTATTAAATTTATTTGATTGATAAGTAATCTAGATCAAAAATATAACTTGACTCGGTTAATTAAAACCATTCCAATTCTGATTTGTAAATGGATTTAGTATTAATTATAATCATTTATTGTAGTTATTGGTCTATCTTTTAATTTTGTTTAGATATTTATTTCAATTATCCTTCGTCTATGCCACTAAGTAGCCAAATAATACTATTGAGTTAAACTGATTTGAATGTGGTTAATTGGACATTTGTTTAGCTGAAGCAAATCACTATTCTGCTAATGAAATTTAGTGGATCCTGTTTAGCAGAATAAATCACCATTTTTCTATTATTAATTAGATAAGTTAGTTTAGATATTTATTTAGCAGAAATAAACCCCGTTCTTCTATTACATTAGTGTTGACACTTAATCATGTTCCAATTGGTTAGTATTGGATAAGTGTGCTATTAACAATTAATTATTAATGGTGATTTTAATTTACCTATTTGATGTTATGTGAATACTTGGATTATAACCTAGATAGTTTTTGGAATCAATGATGACTCGATTAAGTACCATTAGAGTTAAGCCTCTTTCCAGATTTGGAAGTTAAATTTTGAGTTAAAATTATTGTGAGGATAATTATTATTTATAAATGAGGTTTAAAGATAATTATTATTTATTAATAACATTTTAAAGATAATTAACAATTATTTAATGACGATTTAGAGTTAAGTATTTTATGATTCTTAAAAGTTATTAATATTGTTTAATTATTGTCCAAAGTTGCTTAATTATTTAAAATGTTTAAATTATGTATTAATTATTTATTTAAGGTTATTTTGTAGTAATTGGATTTAAAAGTTATTTTTTATTATTTTAAGAGTTAATCAGTATTAAGAAAATTATTATTTCAAAGATAATTTGTTCAAATATTAATATTGTTTTAAAATTAATATATTATATAGTAAACTGTTATAAAAGATTATTTTCCTAAATAAAACCTAGAAATTTATATAGAAACTTTATAATCATTATTTTGAGCTACTTATTAAAATAAAAGATTTTGGGAAGTAATGGTATATTTTCATGGCATAAATCGAGAGGCGGAGATTGCCTAAAGTTAAGTTTGGATTTATCTAGGATAAAGACGCAATCATTGAGCTGCGATCCATGGTTAATATTGCATGGTGCTTTCCATAATTATTTTAAAAAGTTTTCAAATATTTTTAAAAGAAATGGTTTGTGAATACACTTATTCCGATGAGATAAATATATGTATGATATTATAAAGAGATTAAATTTATTGAAATTAAATTAAATGAGGCTTAGTGATTTCAATGAGGAATGAAATCTTTGGTTGAATGATTGTTATTTCAATTTAATAACCAACGATCAAAACTTGACCAAAATATGTAATCCTTCTTAATTTTGGTGGTACAGAAATATTCCCTACTTAACACCGAAGGATTTTAAGTCTAGAAATATCTAGTAGAAATGCGAGAATTATATGCTACGGTTACCATCGAGTTAGTATATTGTACGTATAAACTTGTGGATCTTCTAGAACAAATTATAAGGAGATCCGTCCACTTAAACGGTTAGGGGGTGGTCTTCGATGTTATGTATTGTTTGATTATTTCCTAAAGAACCAGTACTGAGCATTTCGAAAAGATGACGAATGGTTTTTGGAGCACCTAGGAAATGAAGAATATACTCGTAAGAGATGACTCGGAACCCATGACCTACTCCGAAACCATATATGGTTAAATGGAGGAGATTGTTATATTTTGGGACGTTGAAATCCATAAGTGGTTCCTTGACTCATTGGAGTATGAGAATCTGTGTGAGATTCCAAGATCTATTAAGATGTAGAATTTAGTTGTGATTCCGGGACCTGTTAAGGTGTGGGAGTCCATGTAGGATTCCATAATTTATTTTGGAGATGGTGCATGAGATGGAACGCCAGGCATAGCCTCATCAACGGAAATGACTAAAAGAAGAGATATGATGCATAGCGCTAGGGCCTAGCTAACTCATAAGGGTGTAGTCATCTCTCTTCCTAGAAAGTCCCTATCATTTATTTTATGCATGTTGGGAGCGATACACTCGGCCTAGGTGGCCATCTATGTATTTCCTATGCACCTCGATTGGACAGGTACTGACCCTCAGAAGGAAAATTCTGATCCTTGTGGAAGAGGACCGTTCTTGAAGTACTAAGGCACCTCCATGGAAATGCTACACAATTAGCGAACGAGCCTTATCGGATTTTGATTTTTACGACTAGTATCGCTGTGATGTACACAACACATGTATCGCAGCTACTTGTTATTATTATTATTATGGCGAATTATACACTATTACAATATCAGATGATTTTCTATAAAAGTGTTTTGGTTATCGTAAGGTAAAACCCCATCTGTATTTATTTGCAGTAAGGTCTTATGAGACACTTTTGTTTTGGTAAGGTTATTAGACTTTAAGAATCAAGTTGATTGTGTTTTCTCATGCTGGTTTAACCAGACTAACCTGGGCATGGTTTTTTTTCTAAATGCTTAGCTCGGATTGAGCATATTTCCAGGTTTAGATGGATCTATTTTGGAGCTTCAAAAGAGGAGCTGGTGGCACAGAGGTGTATTCGTGTAGATGATCACATTTCCGTTGCTTACATTGTTGTATATTATTCAGTAATTGTGAGGACATGTTGTTATAACTATTCATGCTGAATAGGTTACTATACTCTAATTGATGTTTGTATATATATATATTTCAGTTTTTTTTGTGTAAATATTTGTTATATAATATAGATTATTCGTTCCGTTGTGAGATTCTATGTTGTTTAGTTTCTTCTTGTCATCTTTCTTCATTCTTTTCCCTAAACATCCGCCTTTCCGTTCAATTTGGGCTAGACATATGTGATTTATTGTCAGTTTAAATTATATGGAAAAGTGGGTCGTTACATATCCTTTCTTTATTTTCACATTATGCCATACGGTAAATCCAATACACTTAATGCCTTATTAACAGGTGAGGAAATTATTTTCTCATCATCGATAAGGAAATCGAAGTTTTTTTTCAATGTATGAGGGTTCTTATTAGACGTTCTAATTTTTCATGTTTATTTAGGCTTGGTCAATTTCACATCATCTTTTGTAATCAATTTTATTTTTGGATCGTATTAAAATCCATTTTACTACCAATAATTTTAAAAAGAAATTCCTTCTCTATGAAGTGGTATTTTTGAAAACAACAATTGTTTCTAAGTGCGGCGGAATAGGTATTCATAAACTTTTTTCGACTTCCTATAAATACCTATAAAACTGGTTTGGTTTTGAGTTTACGAAACTTATGTTCATAACATTAATTAATCAATCAATATTGATCGTTCCCAAACTCATTTGGGGTTATCCACATAAGATCTCTTGCGAATAAGTATTACATATAGTCTCTCAACTCACACGTCTTATCAACTCCTTAACCCAGGATGCGCAGGGTTGGTGCCAACCCTTATCTTGTATGATCTAATGTATAATATGTTAGATGAAACTAATTTTAACTTTATGTACTTACTCTAAGTGCACGACCTTATGGAAAGAAGTTAACTCAACTTCACTCATCATTAGCTGCGCTTTATCCAACAAAGTTCGGTTACTTCTTACATCTTTATGTATCACAAGGAGAAATAATTTCTAAAACTGAATCTTATTTATTTTTAGATACATTTGTAACTCTTTCCAATACGCTGCCCTGTTTGATCAAATCGAATCATTTTATTTTCTTTTGCATATCATGTTATTTACTTCCAGTTTATGTTCTACAAATTTATCATAGATATACTTCATGTATATCAATATATATGGTCATGTTTGTGATAATTTATTGGTGAATTTTACAAAGTTAGTGGATACATTTTGGCATTATTGGACCTTAGACTGCAAACATCTATATGCATTGATCTGAATAGTTGACCAACTATTTTGTCTCTTCCACTGTGGGAGGTGCTTTGCCTTTAGTCATTTGAGATACAATTCACTAGTATCATATGATTCATAATTATATGACTCAATAATTATTTCTTAAAACTGTGGCTTAGTCCATAGCTCCAAAATAATTGTAATTTTTTTAGATACTTTTGTGTTATGCAGTTAATGCAACAAATACCGTTATTCTAATAAATTTATTTCATAATGAATATTCAAAATATTCATAACAAAATAAAACTATTTATATATATATATATACATATATTGAGTCGCTGAAAATAACTATTAGTTCATAAATAATATTTAGTATATTTAGAAAAAAATTATCGTATCTTGATGCATTCATTGATAAGTATTATATGACACGCTCCCACTATTTCCATTATTACTACAATAGCATATGAAATATGAAGCTTCATTTAACTACTTATTATGAGCTATTTATTTCTTTTACTATAACTAGTCTATGGCCTTAAGTTCAAGATCTATTATCTTGAACTTGAATAAATGATTTTCACGTAGAACAATTTTCGATTCAAAGATACATTTGGAATAAAATCACATTTCGCATTTTACGTTAAGTATCTTTCAGTGTTTCATACAATTCTCATTTTCAATATCTCTTCATGAAGTAAAGGTGATTATTCACTCTTTTCATCCCAACCATGCATGAGTTGCATCTACTCTTGTACATTCTCTTTCTCTTTAAAATGGTTAAACCGTATAAAAGGAAACCCTTATTGTAATCAAATGTATTGAATACATGACTTGGTATTTGTAATGACCCGTATTTTTGGGTCTCCAAATTTAAATATTTAATTTATTTAAATATTTGGGTTTGAATTATATTATAACAAAATATATATTTCAAATTTAGACCCGATTTTTGTTGACTTGTTCTATATTTAATTTGTCGGAATTTTCCACAATTTTTAATTTGAAAAATATTTTAATTTTCGTTCGCGCTTTTTGCGGCAACCGTCGGTACTTTTGAAACTTTACAGAATAAGTTAACTTTTCATTTTTATAGTTATTTAATGATCATCTTACATTGTTGGGCGCGATCATATTTCTATTTTTGTCGTTCACGGCTCGTACACGAACAAAATTTTGTTGGCGTTGTACCGCAAAATTCTAATAACAAAACACTTATATCTTCACACACGCATGCATCTTTGCTACCATAATTAGTGGCATGTTAGGTGGCATGTTTTGTGGAAAATGGTTCCAAACACAAGCATTTGTTTGTTAAAAAATTCATCATATAAAGGCATGAACACAACATAAAAGTAGGAACCAATTTCCATATTAGAAGGATATAATTCATGCATGCACGTAGACTACTTTTTGCCCATATCCTTTTCCATTCCACACACGTTCTTTATTTTCACTTGTCCTTGGCCCATGTTGTTGCTTACTTTTGTTTACATGGCATTGAGGTCAGGGGCGGCTCTGAAATTTGGGTTGCCCTAGGCGGAAGGGGCAGAAATGGGAAAAAAATTGCTTTGCCCACAAGAATTGAAGACTTAACCTCATGAATGTCAGCCAAATCCACAACCACTTGAGCTAATAGATATTTGTTAAATAATGTACACAAATACGTAGAAGTTAAAAATGTATTATTCATAATTAGTATAATTTTTTCCGTATGGTTGCCCCGTCGAGAGGGGTTGCCCTAGACGGCTGCCTGGTCGCCTGCCCCCGGAGCCGGCCCTGATTGAGGTACACATGCATGGACAGTTCACATTTTTGGACATTCATTTTTTGTTTTTTTTACGGCAAATGAAAAAGGAGATATACACTTTAATGTTTCTTTTTTCCCTTTTCCACCTCTGCAATTGAAAACTAGTATGCATTTTCCTTCTCCTCTTCATTTATTTTTCTCTGCAAAACGAAAATATTTATACACGAACATTTGAAACTTCATTTTTATGTGTATTTATGAGTGTATATGTGCATACATGACCGAGAGTAGAGTGCTTGGAAACATGAGCAGGTGATGGATGGTTGGATGCATCCATGGTGAAGAGTAGTGCAGCGTTGCAAATATAAATAGTGACAAGAGAAGACCAGGGGGAGAAGGAAAGTTGCATGGCTATACACGCATGCAAACACGATGGTGAAAAAAGAAATGAAGTTGCTGCATTTGAAGGAGGAGGAAGCATGAAGTAGGTCGTATGTGCTTTAGGTGAGATTGGTTGTTAGGTTAAGTTAAATTAGTTATTAATGAGTTTAATTGAAATAGTTTAAATAATATTGGTTGATAGTTTATTTAGTTAATTAACATGTTTAACTTTGATGGGAATAGGGTGTGGGCTTGTGTTTTGCAAGTGGGTAAGAATTAATTGGTTTAGTTATTTTTACAATTAAGCTTAGTTTATATAGCTTAGTTCATTATTTGGTTTAATTTAGTTTATATGTTTAGTTAGAGAACATGTAGCTTTCAGGTTTGAGATGTGGTCAGTTAGTGGGTTATTGGGCTTTGCTAATATTTGAGTAAGAGTAGTGTTTCAACTTGTTTGGTTATAATAAATTAGTTTAGTAAGTTTAAAATGTTTTAAACTTTTTAAAAAATTAATAATTATCCTATATGGAATCCGTTTAACCCACTGATTTCATCATTAGATTCGTAGAACGAATAGAACATATTAGAAAAATTATTTAGCACTTTTATAGAAGTTAAATATTAGTTATAAAATATCTAATTTGTTTTAGGTTACGATCCTATCAGCGAATGCTATGATATCGAATTGGTTTGGTAGAGATTAGGGCTAGTAGGAATTTGGGTTAAAATTGAATGCGTGTTAGATTTTAGTTCCAACCCGGAACACATCGGCGACAACATAAAATTTCGGTGAGTTAAACTCACCTTTTTGCTTAACTAGTATGATATTTATATTTATATATATATATATATATATACATGATAAAAATTATTGAATGATTATTTAGATGATTTACTGATTCATATCGTTGGTTTGGATATATCCCAGCTCTTGAAGTAGATAAGACCCTATTACGTTCCCGTGTAAGAGCAGATGACCCTTCGTATACGAATCATGCCTCAAAGCAGTTGATTTATATTTTATGATTATATACTGTCTGTATTGTAGGGGGATGGGTTGGAGGGATCCAATACGATTCCGCACCAATGTTTATTTTATATATATATATATATATATATATATATATATATATATATATATGAGTTGTAATGACGGGTTGAAGAGATGTGATGGGATTTCTCGCTATTGTTGAATTGGTTTCAATAATATTCTAGTTATATGAATTATTGGATAATAAACCCGATTTGTTGGAAATATGGGTTATGATATCATTATGTTAAAAACTAAAAATCTAAAGTGATTGAAAATCAATAATAATATTGGTAGAGCGTTTGGTGGCTGTTGGCCTCAAATTTGTATTTTTAAAATGTTGTAATTGCCACTGAATTGGAATTGGATTTGAGATAAGAAATGACTTTAAATTCAGAATTGCATTTCGAAAATATTCTATTTTAAAGAGTATCTATTTGTATTAATATGGGTTTAAACTTATTTATGTATAGTTAATATTATTTTAAAGAAATTATCAAAATGTTGATATTTTGGAAGGTTAATTATTTCAAGAATAATTATGGTTTGAAATTAATAATAATGATTATTAATAAGCTTTTGAAAATAAATTATTATAGTTTTTAAAAATTGCAAAGATTAATTATTATTGTTTTATTTAACAATATTTTGAAATTATTAATTATTATTTTTAAGATGTTTTAAAGTTAATAATCTTCATTTATTTATACTGTTTATTGTTAATATTTATTATTATATAATGGTGTTTTGAAGTAATTTTTCTTTATATAATTGCTTTCGAGACCCATGAATAGGGTTAGAAGACTTGGATTTTATAAAGGAGTTTATAAAATGGTTTGAAGGCTTAAGAGAAGATATTTTTAACGTGAAAGACTTTGTAAATAGTTAGACATTTATAAACGAATTTTAGAAATGGGTTTATAGATTTATAAAAGGAATTTTGTAAATGGTTTTACGGATTTATAAATGGTTTATAAATGATTTTTGAAATGTAAAAAGAGTTTATAAGTGATTGAATTTTTACAAAGAGATTATAAATGGTTTTTTTGAAGATTTATAAAGTGGTTTATACATGGCTTTGAGGCATTGTAAGGAATTTATAAATGATTTAAGAATCGAATAAAAAGAAAATCGCTTCCAATTTCGTAAATATACTTATACAATAGAGATAAGTGTATGATTGCATTTTCTAAGATGAGAGGTGTAATGTGTATGAATATACTGATACCCTGTTGAGGTAAGTATATGAATATTTTATAAATATTGAAAATATAGAGATTTATGGATATACCTTTGCAAAAGTGTTTTTATACAAGTAATTTACAAAGTGGTTTTTATTACTGAAAGATTTATTAAAGAGGCTAGTGGTTGCTTATGTGCTTAACCGATGTTTTTTTCCTGTGGAATAAACCTTTGTTTGAATGTGTGTTGTTTGATAGTAAATGATCGACTATCAAATCTTGGCCTAAATATGTAGTCCTTTTTAATTTTGGTGGTACAAAAATATTCCCTACTTAACACTGCAGGATTTTAACTTGGGAAATATCTAGATAAAACATGGGAATTATATGGTACGTTACCGTCGGTGGTTTCATACTGTATGTATAAACTCTTTTTTTTCTTCTAGGACAAATGATAAGGAGATCCGTTCACTTAAATGGTTAGGGGGTGATCCCCGTTCTTGTGTATTGTCTGGTTATTTCCTAAAGAACCGATATTGAGCATTTCGAAAAATCGACAATTGGATTTTGGAGCGCCGGTGAAATGAAAGAGTGCACTCGTAAGAGATGACTTGAAAACCATAACCACTATGAAACCATATACAATTCTATGGAAGTGTTTCATGATATATGTTGAAACGTTGGAATTACTGTGTGTTCTGAGACCCATTGGGGTATGGGAATCAAGGTGGGATTCGGTAATCTATTTGGTGGCGGTGCATGAGCTGAAGCATCGGACGTAGCCTCGTCAGCGGTAATGGATAAAACTAGAGATAAAAGGCATGACCAGTAGGATTGGCAAACCTATAGGGTGTAACCTGCTCCACCTAGACATTACTTATAGTTGTTATGCATTCATGGGGCGATGCATTCTGTCTTAGCGAGACCAGTTATGTTTCGTATGGTACATCACTTTGGATATATGCTGCTTCGGAAGGATATATCTGATCCTTATGCAGGAGGACCATTCTCGAAGTACTTTAGGAACCTCCATGTAATCCTACACAATTAGCGAACATGCCTTATTGGTTTTTAATTATATACCTAACACTATGGTGATGTACACTCACGAGCATTATAGCTACTTGATTATTACTATCTTCAACCTTAGACATTATTTCAATGGATTTTCTGTAGAAAAGTTTTGGTTACCGTGAGGTAAAAACCCGTCAGTGTTTATGTGCAGCATGGTCTTACGAAATACTTCTAATTTTAAATATTTTTATAACTGAAAAATCCAGCTGGGTATATTTTCTCATGCTGGTTTTCAAGACTGACTTGAGTGTTATTTTATTATAATGCTCGGGTCAGACCAAGCATCTATATAGATTTTAATTGGATGCTTTAGAGCTTCAAAAGATGAGTTGGAGGCCCAAAGATGTGTGCACGTACATGGTTATTTTTCATCGCTATTCATTGTGGTATTTATTAGCAATTATAAGGATAGGTTATTATAACTGTCCAAGCTGAAATTGGTTAGTATACTCTGATTGATGTCTATACACACACACACACACACACACACACACACACATTACAGTTTCTTCTTGCGTAAATATTTTCTTTATATTATAGATTATTCATTCCGCTGTGACGGGTTCGGATGGCTATGGAATTAGCTCATGGTTTGGCCATTGGATTAAGAATCGTATATCGACTCAGAGCAGTCGTAGATTTGGATAAGAATATGGTGATGGCACTTGGATAGGATGGCTTGAATCATGGATATAATAGTATGGTTATGAACAAAACATGGACTTTAGATAATTTGACTTGAAGTTATTCAAAACACGCCTTCCTATCGCTAGGCACGTTTTGGGGGGCAAACGTTAACCCGCCTTTTGGCAAGGCCATGGACAGGAGGATTCAACTAAATCAACTACTCGCCTGTCGAGACTGGAATATAACAGGTTTAAATCGACTGGACAGATAGAAGATGTAGCGCACTTGGAAAATGGATATTGGATTGGATGAAGTGGATCGACATGGGCTTGTGGCTCGGTGCAGTGGTATGGCTCAGTCAAGGTAGTGTAGCTCAGTGCGGTGGTATGGGCCGATCAGGATGACATGGCTCGATGTAGCGGTATGGCTCGGTGGGAACGGAAGAAACTGGCTCGGTATGGAATGTGACTCAGTTGCCTCGAGTCTTAAGGTCCTTCGCTGCGGGTTGTCGTTCGGTAACTCAGTCGGATATAAGGTAGGTCGGCCTTGGTGGTTTGGCTGGGGGTCATGTGTCGGTCGGCATTGGTCGCTCAGTATGGAGTCGTGAGTCGGTCAGCATTATTCGCTCGGTCTAGAGTCTTGGGTCGGTCGGCATTGGTGGCACGGGCTGGAGTCTTGGGTCTGTTGGCATTGGTGTTTCGACTAGGAGTCATGTGTCGGTCGCCACTGACGAAGAGCGGGTCGGATCGACATAGGAAGTTGGCTCGGCCATGGTCTTGGTGGGCCCATATCACTCAAGAAGTCCCGGTAACTCAAGTTTTGCCTATAAATACAGCATGGGGGCCTTCAGAAAAAGGACTCTCTTAGGACTTCCCTTCTCTTTCTCCACTAAGGCTGCTCCGCCATTATTGTTCTGAAAACTCTGGATTGTAACTATAATTAATTCTAACATCAATAAAAAGGAGATTTCTAGAGTGGACGTAGGCCGGAGTCAGCCGAACCACTATAAATCCTATGTTATTACTGCTCTCATTTTAATTTTTACTGTTCTTCATTTTATCACTACATTTTATCTGTGATCTGTGACTGTGATTTGGGGCTTTCATATGCATTTGGGTGTTAGTGACCAATTTTGGTACCAACATTTTGGTGCTTTCAATAAGAGTGCAATAACTCGAGGATTTTGGAGCTAGGAGCTTGGATTCTAGGAAACAATGGCTAGGCCACCAACAAGGAAGTAAGTGACAGAAAGAAGCAATCAAGAGGGAAGTCAAGAGGCCTTCTCTGGAGCTGGAGCAAGTCAAGCATCCACCTACATCACCAAAGAGGAGATGGAAGCGACGTAGAAAATATAAGAGGAGATTATGCAAACTCTTCTTAGACAATTTGGACAAGTAGGAATTGTAGTAGCTCTGATCCACGGAGCTGGGTCTGAAGCACTCAATCAGCAAGCATATGGAGCGGTTCAATAGGGAACAGCCTCTGGACCGCGAACAACTATTAACCCGGATGGACCAAGACTTGGGGGTATACCAACAGGTAATGTTGGACGAATCCATGGAGGGATACCTGACGTTGTTGTGCAACCTAGCATCAACAGTAATACATGAGTATATAATGAGGAGTATGTGCTAGGATTCCCTCGTGAAGTCGAGGGACAAATTCGAAGGTAGCAGACCAGGTTTATAGCTTGGCGACAATGACAAATTAGTGGAGATGGTCAGACGAGCTGCAAGAGGTGGATTGGTAATAAAGACTTGGAGGATGTGAATAGGAGTGCCTTTACTCCTACTACCTGGCAAGCTAGGAACCATCCGAATTTTAAGCTGCCAATGTTGGAATTGTATGATGGGAGAACGGGTCTCGCCGTTCACCAGACAAGGTACATGAGGCGTATGGAGGTGCTGAGGGCATCGGATGAGGTTATCGCTCGATGCTTCTCTTCGTATTTAACGGATATCGCAGCTATGTGGTTGAGACAGCTGGAGTGTGGTTCTATTGAAACTTGGACTGAGCTGATTGAAAGGTTTATGAGGCAGTTTCGGGTCCATGTAGTCATACCCAAGAATGTAATGACATTGAAATTAATGAAACAATGGAAGGGAGAGTCGCCGAGGGATTTCTTAACCAAATTCAAAGCAGCGATAGCTCCAATGCATCGACCGATCCGTCGATGGTTTTGATGGCAGCGGTTTCAGGAATTGCGGATAATTCGGATTTTAAGATATCGTTGGAACGGAACCCCCAATGGATCTTGGGGAGTTCAATCACGAAGCGGAGAGATTCCTAAGGCAGGAAGACGCGTAGAGCGAAAGAGAAAGAAGTGAGGTCGAAGCTTATGCTGTTAGAGGTGGGGGTCCACCCAGGGAGTAACCAGGCATGGACGATAAGGGCAAAAGGAAAATGAGTGACAATGGTAAACCCTCGAAAAGGAAACAGAGAGAATCAAAATTTTCCTCTTATTCCGATTTGACAGAAACTCAGGAAAGGATTTACTTAGATACTCGGGGGTACCTCAGTATCGAAGACCGACTTGGAGGGAACTATCAGAATACAAGCGGGTGTCAACAAAGCATTTCCTATTCCATAAGCTAGATGAGCACAACATAAACGATTGTAGGCATTTGAAAGATATCGTTGAGGAGCATGTAAGGAATGGTCATTTGCAATAGTACATAAGGAATCAAGCTGTAGTGGTGGAACGGGAGAGGCTACCACCTACCTTGAACGAAGGTGGCGTTGGATCTAGTCACCGCCGGCTTGTTATCAACTGAATGTGTTTATGGTTCTGAATAAGTAATAGAACTCATAAGTAATACGGCTAGGTCACTTACACACGTACGGGGTCAAGGATGGTCCCAAGGCATGCTCTAAGATGACGAAAAACCATACTGCTTAGGTCTATGAAATCCTGTTTTCTTTCCTTTTTTTGCAAACTCTGGTTTCTTCTTTGGTACTTTGGACATTTAATTCCCTTTGTTGTATGAAATTTCGCTTTGATAACTGAATTTTGTATTGATTGGATTTGGATCAATGGAATAAATAATGAAGGTCTCGCGATCACGGTCCCTACCGGAGAGACGGGGCCGTGATCGCAAGTTACGAGTCCCTTCGCCCAAGAGCGATGGAATTGACTCGAACACAATATAAAAAGTCCTCGGCTGGAGAGCCGAGAATATAAAAGTCCTCGATCGGAGAGCCAAGGCCGAAGAATATAAAATTCCTTGACCGGAGAGTCGAGGCTGGAGAATATAAAAAGTCCTTGACCGAAGAGTCGAGGCCCGAGAATATAAGAAATCCTTGATCAAAGAGTCGAGGCCGGAGAATATAGGAAGTTCTTGACCGGAGAGTCGAGGCTGGAGAATATAATAATTCCTTTACTGGAGAGTCGAGGCCGGAGAATATAAGAAGTCCTTGACCGGAGAGTCAAGGTCGGAGAATATAAGAAGTCCTTGACCGGAGAGTCGAGGCCAGAGAATATAAGAGGTCCTTGGCCGGAAGGCCGAGGCCGGAAAATATGAAGGTCCTTAGTCGGAAAGCCGAGGCCGGAGAACATACAAGCCCTTGGTCGGAGAGTCAAGGCTGGAACAAGATAACGCGACCCGGTGAGGTCAGGGATTCGAATTTCGACTTAGGATAGATGGACCCGTGAGGTCCTGAATTTGGAAAAGGGTCCGTAGCGGTCTCGAATTTGGATATCAACCGAAAGGTCATAGATTTGGCTATTGGTTATGGATGGAGTAAAACTAGTATGACGGGTTCGGATGGCTATGGAATTAGCTCAGGGTTTGGCCGTTGGATTCAGAATCAGGTATCGACTTAGAGCGGTCATAGATTTGGATAAAAATACAGCGATGGCACTTGGATAGGATGGCTTGAATCATGGATATAATAGTATGGTTATGAATGAAACATGGACTTCAGATAACTGAACTTGAATCTATTCAAAACACGCCTTCCTACCACAATGCACGTTTTGAGGGGCAAATGTTAACCCGCTTTTTGGCAAGGCCATGGACAGGCGGATTCAACTAAATCAACAACTAGCCTGTCGAGATTGGAATACAACAGGTTTAACTCGACTGGATGGATAGAAGATGTAGCGCGCTTGTAAAACGGATATTGGATTAGACAAAGTCGATCGGCATGGGATTGTGGCTCGGTGTGGTGGTATGGCTTGGTCAAGATGGTGTGGCTCGGTGCGGTGTATGGGCCGATCAGGATGACATGGCTCGGTGTAGCGGTATGGCTCGGTGGGAATGGAAGAAACTGGCTCGGTATGGAATGGGGCTAAGTTGCCTCGAATCCTAAGGTCCTTCGCTTCGGGTTGTCGCTCGGTAACTCAATGGGATGTAAAGTCATTCGGTATTGGTAGTTTGGCTGGGAGTCATGTGTCGATCGGAATTGGTGGCTCCGTCTGGAGTCGTGAGTCGGTCGGCACTGTTTGCTCGGTCTGGAGTCTTGGGTCGGTAGGCATTGGTGGCTCGGTTTGGAGTCTTGAGTCGGTCAGCATTGGTGGTTCGGTTGGGAGTCGTGTGTCGGTCGGCATTGATGGTTCGGCTGGGAGTCATGTGTCCGCCGGCACTATGGAAGAGGGGATCGGATTGGCATAGGAAGTTGGCTCGGCCATGGTCTTGGTGGGCCCTTATCACTCAGGATGCCCGGTAACTCAGGTTTTGCCTATAAATACAGCATATGGGGTTTCAGAAAAAGGGACTCTCTCGGGACTTCCTTCTCTTCCCCTACTAAGGCTGCTATGCCATTTTTGTTCTGAAAACTTTGGATTGTAACTATAATTGATTCTGACATCAACAAAAAGAAAATTTCTAGAGTGGACTTAGGCCAGAGTCAGCCGAAAATCTCGTGTCATTACTGCTCTCATTTTAATTTTACTATTCTTCATATTATCACTGTCTACGTACATTCTATCTGTGATCTGTGACTGTGATTGGTGCTTTCATATGCATTTGGGTGTTAGTGACTAATTATGGCGCTAAGAGTCCATATTCTTACTTTGCCAATAGAGTTTGACACTCATAGAAGATAGTACACGGCCTTGTATAAATGAACCATTAAGTAACTGAGGCATGAATGTCTTAGTGTTGTGCAAATTGCCCCTTACATTGGTCTTGAAATGACAACACACAAAAAGATTTATTGGTGAGTATATTTTATTTTACCATGTTAATCTTAAGTCAGTTCATTTGTATACTTTAACCGATAAACATAGTTTTATAAATTTATTAAAGTAGAATATTTCAACTTGTATAGCATATATTCTTACATTATTTGAAAAGTTAAATATTACCAATTCATTTTCCTAATACGGCCCCCATTCGAGTTTTATGTTTCTCAAAACCCTAAGGATAACATAGAAATCTTCTTATGATTTTTATAATAGGTGTTAGGACTCCCATGCCTTGTGATTCTAACCTTGGGTGTAACGACCCAATTTTTCGACTTTCGAAAGTCGTCATCGATACGTCCACTGTATTTGATGCCGCACAGTCGAATGCCGGAAAACCAAACCGTTAGGGTTTAAGAAGAAGAAGATAGGAGAAGAAAACATAAATCAGTAATAGAATCTCACATTTCACAGTGGAACAAATATAATAGATAAATGAATAATCTTTAAAACAAAAAATCATCTCTGTTAATACAATACAACATCAGAGTTTACAACGACATCATTCAACACTAGGCATTTACAACAACTAATCCATATTAAAACTAAACTTACAGTAATCCCATTGCAAAGGGTAATACATAGTAAAGAGATACGTCTCGCCATCCAGCTTGAACTCCAGATCTCCACAGCAACTTCATTTTCGACTTCGCTCCAGAATAACGATAACTTGACTCGAGGCTGCACGTGTGGAAAATTATAGGCACCTAGAGTTTAGAAAGGGAACAGTAAGCTCTAAGTCAGTCATGGGACTGGTGTGAGATCTTAGAAACAGTCATTCTTTAACAGAAGAATTTAAAAGAAATCCGCGATGCTTTTTGGAAAATGAAACTACCATAAGGCCTCCCAGCACACACATAATGCAGTCGCACTCTTGGGGGAGATTTCTCTTTATGATAGTCAAACATGATTGATATGCAAAATTCTTTTTAAAATTATCATTAGTGCATAGTGCAGAAAACTTTTCGAAAGTATAATATTAATGTTAGCCAGCATAGGTACCATTATATTATGCCTGCTATAGCAACCGTTTAAGAATGGCAGGTTATACAATTGCAATCGTAAAGGGCGCGCATTGGTGATTGGATTTCCAACAAATGGTCAGGCTAAGGAACTTCTTGGGCTACATGGGTACGTCTCTGGAGGGATGCCCCGAGAACCTAACCGGATCTCTGCCAACACAAGGCCAGGTTACCTCTGTAACTAGGTAACTACTGACGCGAGTATGCCATCCCCCGTTCGTAACCGACCTTTATATAAGGATCCTAAACACCAACAACCACAAAGTAATAAATTTGCAGCATTCACATAGGTTAAATATATAGGCTCCATACCATGATACCACCTCTTTCCAGAAGGAAATGACATAACCTCAATGGGCGCTACCCCCAAATAACCTTGCCGCATCTTTCCTGTTTTGACCATTCCGGGTTGTGAGGTCCGACGAAGCCTCGTCCACAAATCTACGCTTTTCACAAAAGCCATGCTTCGATCAATAAAAGATCAGCAGCACTTCGTATGCCACATTAACAAATTAGGAGTATATCACTAATAACCATCAACTGCATAACCTATGAGCTCATATGTCTCAGAGAAGGGTATTAAGCTAAGAGAATAATTTATCCGCCACCAACAGAAATGTATTTGATAGAAACTAGCTTTACATCTCAAAGTGTAACGTCAGACACACACCCATACAAGTCCGCTCCAGGATCGAACGGAGCCGAAGGCAATTCCAAAGAAGTGCTTGCAAATCCGGATATCCACTACTCACATCCGAAATCACCATCACAACGGGTGATAAAATCTCTATACCGGAGCAACCCGGTGTAGAGACATTCGACAGGTAATCCTTTCACTTTCGATAATACCCAGTCTTCAACACCATCTTCAAATGCAATCCCATTTCATCGTCTCATTATTCGGAATGGGTTTTATGACAAAAGGTCCTCTCTCGGCTAATCCGAATAATGAGCGCTTATTTTTAAAAAAATAAGTGTTCATTCAGATTTCAAATAAATCACAACTAATTTCCACTTTGATCGTTTAAATAAAAGATCCATCACAGTCACAAAGGTTCGATGTGGTTTTTGAATATCCATTTGGAATCCGACCCCCCGTCGCATCGAAATTCAAATGCCATCAAAAAGGCCAATATTGATAGTCGGTTATTTTACTATCAATCAACATTCACAACAATCACCAAGATTTCAAATAATTTTCCCAAATTATTTATTTTCAAAATATCTTTGCAAGATATAATTTTAGTACTTCAACCATTTGAAAACAAATTTCAAATCACTTTTCACCTTTCAATCTTTTGAAAATAAATTTCAAATCACTTTCTTCTCACGGAATGCATTTCCAAACATTTATTCATTTCCACTGAAATCTTCCGAGTTCAAATACTTTAAAATGATTTAAATTACTTATCCAAACACATATACTTGGAAATATTTAATGTAAAATCTATTTTAAAAATACTTTATTTTAGTATATTAATTATGAAAATATTATATCAGTATCTTATATAAAACTTCAAGTCCAAACTAATTTTAAAATAAAATTAGTTGATAGAGTATAAATATTCAAATAACTATTTCTAAATCATATATCAATTTAATCTTTAAAATAATCCCCTCTATGCTTAATTAAATAAATCTTTACTTTAAAGATTTAAAATAATTCCCAAAAATAATTTCTTCAACAATATTCTTTTAAAACCAAACCTAGAACTTTTAATTTTATTTCAAAAGCTATTTTTAAAAATATACTTCGCTTTCTAGGGAAAAATTCTCTTTCCATTTCAAAATTGTCCATTTAAATCAATTAATATATCTTTTCGATTTATTTTAATTTACACTTCAAATATGTAAATTTCTTTCCACACCTATAAAAATAAACCAACATTTATTTTTAAAACAAAATTCCCTTTCCTTTGTAAAATTCTCATTGTGAATTTTAAATTTTCAAATATCCACTGTATACGGTTCTCAAATCGTTTTCTAAATATGCACTTTCAACACCAAATCAATTTTCAAATTGATTTCCAAATTTATTTCAAATACCAAATCAAATCCTAAATTGAGTTTTCTAAACATTTATTTCAAAACACCAAATCGATTTTCAGAATTGATTTCTCAAAATTTATTTTTTAAACACCAAATCAATTTTAGATCGATTTCCCAAAAATTTATTATTTTTATTAAATCAATATCAAATTGATTTTCCAATTTATTTTCAAAGCACCAAATCAAATTTAAAATTGATTCTCAAATTTATTTCAAACACCAAATTTATTATCTTTTGAAACAAATTCCTTCTTTTTAATTTATTTAATTTTCTAAAATTAATTTACTATAAATTTTCTACTTAAATTTAAAAAATCTAATTTTTATTTATTTCTTGTATCCTATGATACCAACAGTATATTCGGCTAAACCATAACCTTCAATGATTTCAGTCACAGTTATGATCACACACAGATTATAAATAATCAACACACAACATTGAAACAATTTCGATATTTGAGGAATCCAGTTGGATCCCTCCAACCTGTTTCCCTACATCCACAGACGTTAGCACAACAATTAAATACCAATTCCACTTAGAGGTGGAATATGGAGGTATATGTGATTTATACAATACCATCCGCTATTACGCGGTGCATAGGGTCTCATCCGCTATATAATGTGGGAAATCAATCACTCCTTATACATACATAATACCAATTCCACTTAAAGGTGGAATGTCGCGGTATATGGGTTTAATATAATATATCCGTTATTATGCGGCGCATAGGGTCTAATCCAATATAACTGATAACAGTCATCATCTAAGCAAACAATCAATAATTTAAATTAACTATTTAAATTAAATCGGGTATCCGATTGAGTGAGAAAATCTCACCTTTGCTATTATTTTGCAATTCCATTTCCTTCCTGGCTTGTTTCCTCACAGTTTTAGACCTTGCATAACAATTATATGATTTATTAATATTTAAAATAATCTAATAAATAAATTTCCGGTTGATAAATTTAATTTAACTAATAATTTAGTTAAAACCAATTTTATCTTTAAAATATCTTTTAGTAACTAAAACAAATTAAGCAAGTTTATTTAACAGATTAACTCCCTTAATTCATTATTTCAAAATAACCTAGTAAATTAAAATATGTATATGTATATATATTTACTTTATTTTATTTTGCAAATATACAGATTTTCCTTCCCAAGTCCAGTAAATAATAAAAAATGTTACTTTGTAAATAAATTTTTCTCTTCTTTTCTGTTTTCCTACCGTATATATATTTAAAGTTAAATAGTAAGTTACAATCCTATCTATTTAAAAAAATTTCATTTCAGTAGATAAATAAAAATAAATTTATTAATAACTGATAAAACTTGAATAAAACTTATTACAGATTTAAATACCTCCCAATAGGCATCGGCCATGCCATCATTCGCCTCCGTACCCCTTCCATAGTCCATTGCGACAATCACCAGAACACGTTCGAGCTCTGGCCTCCCATCGTCTCGAGCAAACTACAACGCTGCCGATCGAATCACGTGTGACCCCAGCTCCTTCGTGACTGCTTCACATGCACGCGCTCACCTCAACTCCAGACCCTCCATGTGCGTCGCCTTGTCCCAGTTCGCATGTCGTGCCGCCGTCGATTCCAGAGGTCGACGAACCCCCTAAGCAACCGCGCTCCACCATTTTCTGTCAACGCGCGCAAGCCCCTATGCTTCGACGGCCTCGATTTCCACGCGCGAGATCCACCTTTGTCAATAATGAAATCAGCCTCGATCGTTGTGCTCGTCGTTGTAGTTCCCAAACCTTCCTCGTGAACAAAGATCGATCGATTTTTTTTTCTTTTTAGCTTGGTCGATATTTACTTTCGTTTTCGACTTGAATTGAAGAGGGGGATTTTGCTTTTTTTTAAAAAGGCGAGGCGACCATTCAAAATTCTTGAAGCTCTGTGTTTTTTTCTGTTTGAACGAAGTGGTTTTGTTCTTCTTCTTTTTTTTCCTTTCCTATTTTGAACGAGATAAAGTTCTTTTTTTAAACGTGTGTAAAAATATATGACACGTGCTTTAAGAGATTTTCCAGATGTTAGATAACGAGAACGTGTAAAAATTTCTTTTGTGAAACATTATTATATTTAAATTTAAATTTAAATTCAAATTTCTTTGATAAACGCAACCTAAAATCTCGATCTCCAATCGAGGCATGCCGCCAGGTGTTTATAATGTTATACACCCATTCCGAACGCAATGGAAAAGGTTTCGAGTTCAAATTTGATCGTATGGAGAAGATAGCTTTTTAAACCCAGTTATTAAATTAAATTTCGATTTAATTTTCAACGCGTTTGCTTATCGTATGGCTAAACGATCACTCCAAATACTACGAAAACTGGAATCCGATAATAATACAATATTACGGATCCAATGGAACTGGTTTCATCGAATCACGAGACTGTGACTCGGAACGCTATTTTTAAATATCGATTTAAATGATAAAATTTCAATACTGAACAAAACAGTTTCAAATTCAATTATGAAGCTTCTATTATCTTCAGTATTTTCAATATAATTTTTTCAAGCCTTTAATTTTTTTTAATAAGCTTTGAAATCATGATTCAAATTTTTACCCAAATCTTCTATAATTAAATTTGATAATTAAATTGCTAAATTCATAGTTAGAATTGAAATTCAAGCTTACATTAACAATTCAGATATTTGAAATCAATTAAATATTTCAATTTCAAATGTTGAAAATTCTAGGTCGTCACATTCTTCCCCCCTTAAAAGAATTTCATCCCGAAATTACTATTTAAGAAGAATGATCCTTAACCCATTCGCTATCTTTCCAAAACCAAATAGTTTTATCAACTTACCAACAAATCTTTTCATTAAAGACCATCATTTCAACTAACTTTCCAAGTCTTCCATTATTTCCAAACAACCTCTTTTTCTTTAACGTTTCAAATTTAAATTTAAATTCAAATTTTAAACTTTCAAAATTTCTCAAAATTTTTCTAACTCTCTATATTTTTGAAATTTTTTGCCGGCGTCTCCTTTGCGCTGCTAGCTCGGTATAGCTACAAAATTGCACCATGCGCCCCCAGATTCAAAAAGAAAACGAAAAGCCAAGCGGTTGGACAAGAAAATCATCAAATTTCGTATAGAAATTTAAATACATACCTTTTTCGAGAAATTCAAATTATCTTCAAAATCAAATCTCGATTCCTTTTTCCTTTATATCACTTGTACATTATTTTACAACCATATCCAGTTTCTACATTCAAAAATCATTTTGCATATTCCATTACAAAAGTTTGAATATTTACTTTTTATACCATTTTTTTCTTCACTATTTGAGTTATATATCCATTTCCATTCAATCTTACATTTTCAATTTTATTTGAATTCAATTTACACTTTCAATTCTATTTGGATTCAATTTACCTTCTGAACATTGAATTTTATTAACTATCTTTCATTCATAACTGATTTATATCACTACTATAAATTAATTTCATTTACTAATCCATTACAAATTCCAATTCATTTTATCTCCATTTTTTTATTTCCACCTTTATTACCTTTAGTTCACTTTGAACCAATTTTACAACTTCATTTTTATTTCACACAATTCAAATTGGTTTTCAATATTCAGTTTCAATTCCAGTTTAATTCTTTTGTTCATTCCCGAATTTATATCCTCCTTCACCTTATTTAACACAATTCAAATTCAATTTTAAACTTCTATAAGTTTTCTCACTTATTTTCATTTCATTTAATAAATTTACTTTCGCATCTTATTTTGTTTCCATATTCACCTTAATTTAACTTAATTCTTTAAGTTGAATTCATTCTATCAAAATTCAAATTATATAAGTTATCAAATCATAAATACTTTTAATAAATCTTCTAGAGTTTTAAACAGTTTCTCAATATTTCAATATCACCTTTGAAATCGATTCAAATTATCCTTTGAATTTCCAAAACCAAACTCAGTTTGCAAACAACCTCCATTTAAAATAATTTGACAGCAATTTCTCTCCTGGAAACCCGAAAATGAACATCGATGCTGCTTCAGTCATCATCAAAGTTATTTTCCAGCGACCGAAAAGAGTTTAGAGCTTTTTATCCATTTAAAACATTTTTCCAAACCTTTGAAATATTTTCAAACTCAATTCAATTTAAACTTTTCACCAAAATTTCAAATTTCAAAGACCTTTCAATCTATTTTCAAACAATTCTCTAGAATTCTATTTCAAATTATAAATCACATTTACAATTTACTTTTACAAATTCCATTTGCATATGGATTTTATTACTCAGCTTGAAGTTATGATTTCAATTTCTTATTCAATAATCAATGATAATAATTTATATTATCACTTCCGAACAAACGATCAACCATATACTAAAATAATTTACAAAAAATTATTCCTTTTCTACACAAAAATAATTTGGGTAAAATTATTTCATTTACCCTATTTTAAAACAATACAGTGTCGAACTATTCTGTACAAGTGTTTAAAGATCCCCATCGATAGAGTTGTACAGACTATACCAACAAGAATCCATATACCACTAAACAACCCAATCAACACAATATAAAACAATTTTATATTCACTAGAAAATACGCGCTCATATCTATTATTACACACAAACTCATTCTAGAGTACTACTGACCTATCCCTAATGAGTAATCCCCACAAGTGCCAAGGTTGTCGCTTAACCAAAAGCTCTGATACCACATGTAACGACCCGATTTTTCAACTTCCGAAAATCGACATCGATACATCCACTATATCTAATGCCGCACAGTTGAATGTCAGAAAACCAAACCGTTAGGGTTTAAGAAGAAGAAGATAGAAGAAGAAAACAGAAATCAATAACAGAATCTCACAATTCGCAGCGAAACAAATATAATAGATAAATGAATAATCTTTAAAACAAAGAATCAACTCTGTTAATTCAATACAACATCAAAGTTTACAACGACATCATTCAACACTAGGCATTTACAACAACTAATCCATTTGAAAACTAAACTTACAGCAATTCGAACGCAGCGGATAATACATAGTAAAGAGACACGTCTCGCCATCCAGCTTGAACTCCAGATCTCCATAGCAACTTCTTTTTTGGCTTCGCTCCAGAATAACGATAACCTGACTCTAGACTGCCCGTTTGGAAAATTATGGGCACCCAGAGTTTAGAAAGGAGACAATAAACTCTAGATCAGTCATGTGACTGGTGTGAGATCATAAAAACAGTCGTTCTTTAACAGAAGAATTAAAAAGAAATCCGCAATGCTTTTTGGAAAATGAAAGTACTATAAGGCCTCCCGGCACACACACAATGCAATCGCACACTTGAGGGGGATATCTCCTTATGATAGTCAAACATGCTTGATACGCAAAATTCTTTTTAATATTACTATTAGTGCATAGTGCAGAAAACCTTTCAAAAGTATAATATTAATCTTAGCCAACATAGGTACCATTATATTATGTTTTCTATAGCTACCATTTAAGAATGACAGGTTATACAATTGCAATCGTAAATGGCACGTATTGGTGATTGGATTTCCAACAAATGGTCAGGCTAAGGAACTTCCTGGGCCACATGGGTACGCCTCTAGAGGGATGCTCCGAGAACCTAACCGGACCTCTGCCAACACAAGGCCGAGTTACCTCTGTAACTAGGTAACTACTGACACGAGTATGCCATCCTCCGGTCGTTACCAACCTTTATCCGAGGATCCTCAACACAAACAACCACAAAGTAACAAATTTGCAGCATTCACATAGGTTAAATATCTGGGCTCCATACCACGATACTACCTCTTTCCAGAAGGAAATAACATACCCTCAGGGGGCGCTACCCCCAAACAACCTTGCCGCATCTTTTCTGTTTTGACCATTCCAGATTGTGAGGTCCGACGAAGTCTTGTCCACAAAGCTACGCTTTTCACAAAAGCCATGCATCGATCAACAAATGATCAGCAGAACTTCGTATGCCACATTACCAAATTGGGAGTATATCACTAATAACCATTAACTACATAACCTCTGAGCTCGTACGTCTCAGAGAAGGGTGTTAAGCTGAGAGAATAAATTCTCCGCCACCAACAGAAATTTATTTGATAGAAACCAGCTTTATATTTTAAAGTGTAATGTCAGGCACACATCCATACAAGTATGTTCCAGGATCGAACGGAACTGAAGGCACTTCCAAAGAAGTCCTTGCAAATCCGATATTCACTAATCACGTCCGGAATGCCCATCACAAAGGGTGATAAAATCTCTATACCGGAGCAACCCGGTATTGAGACATTCGACAGGTAATCCTTTCGCTTTCGAAAATACCCAGTCTTCAACACCATCTTCAAATGCAATCCCATTTCGTTGTATCATTATTTGGAATAGGTTTTATGACACAAGGTCCTCTCCCGGCTACTCCGAATAATGAGCGCTTGTTTTTAAAAAATAAGTTTTCACTCATATTTCAAATAAATCACAACAAATTTCCACTTTGATCTTTTAAATAAAAGATCCATCACAATCAAAAAGGTTCGATGTGGTTTTCGAATATCCATTTGGAATCCGACCCCCGGTCGCAGCGAAATTCAAATGCAATCAAAAGGGCCAATATTGATAGTCGGTTATTTAACTATCAATCAACATTCACAACAATCACCATGATTTCAAATAATTTTTCCCAATATATTTATTTTCAAAATATCTTTGCAAGATATAATTTTAATACTTCAACCATTTGAAAACAAATTTCAAATCACTTTTCACCTTTCAATCTTTTGAAAACAAATTTTAAATCACTTTCTTCTCGCAGAATACATTTTCAAACATTTATTCATTTCCACTGGAAATCTGTCGAGTTCAAATACTTTAAAATAATTTAAATTGCTTATCCCAACACATATACTTCGAAATATTTAATGTAAAAACTATTTTAAAAATACTTTATTTTGGAATACTAATAATGAAATATTATATCAATATCTCAGATAAAACTTGAAGTCCAAACTAATTTTAAAATAAAATTAGTTGATAGAGTATAAATATTCAAATAACTATTTCTAAATCAAATATCAATTTAATCTTTAAAATAATCCCTTCTATACTTAATTAAATAAATCTTTACTTTAAAGATTTAAAACAATTCCCAAAAATAAATTCTTCAACAATATTCTTTTAAAACCAAACCTAGAACTTTTAATTTTATTTCAAAAGCTATTTTTAAAAATATACTCGGCTTTCTAGGGAAAAATTCTCTTTCCATTTCAAAATGGTCCGTTTAAATCAATTAATAAATCCTTTCGATTTATTTTAATTTGCACTTCAAATCTGTAAATTTCTTTCCACACCTTTAAAAATAAACCAACATTTATTTTTAAAACAAAATTCCCTTTCCTTTATAAAATTCCCATTGTGAATTTTAAATTTTCAAATATCCACTGATATACGATTCTCAAACCGTTTTCCAAATATTCACTTTCAACACCAAATCAATTTTCAAATTGATTTCCAAATTTATTTCGAATACCAAATAAAATCCCAAATTGACTTTTCTAAACATTTATTTCAAAACACTAAATCGATTTTCAGAATTGATTTTCGAAAATATATTCTTTAAATACCAAATCAATTTCAGATCGATTTCCCAAATATTTATTATTTTTATTAAATCAATATCAAATTGATTTTCCAATTATTTTCAAAGCACCAAATCAAATTCCAAATTGATTCTCAAATTTATTTCAAACACCAAATTTATTATCTTCTGAAACAAATTCCTTCTTTTTAATTTATTTGATTTTTTAAAATTAATTTACTATAAATTTTCTACATAGATTTAAAAAATTCAATTTTTATTTATTTCTGGTATTCTATGATACCAAAAATATATTCGGCTAAACCATAACCTTCAACGATTTCAATCACAATTACGATCACACACAGATTATAAATAATTAACATACAACATTGAAATAATTTCGATATTTGAGGAATCCAGTTGGATCCCTCCAACCTGTTTCCCTGCATCCACAGACGTTAGCACAACAATTAAATACCAATTCCACATCGAGGTGGAATATCGCTATTATGCGGTGCATAAGGTCTCATCCACTATATAATGCGGGAAATCAATCACTCCAAATACATATATAATACCAATTCCACTTCAAGGTGGAATATCGCAGTACATGAGTTTAATATAATATCATCCGCTATTACGCGGCGCATATGGTCTAATCCAATACAACTGATAATAGTCATCATCCAAGAAAACAACCAATAATTTAAATTAACTATTTAAATTAAATCAAGCATTCGATTGAGTGAGAAGATCTCACTTTGCTATTATTATGCAATTCCATTTCCTTCCTGGCTTGTTTCCTCATAGTTTTAGACCTTGCATAACAATTATATGATTTATTAATATTTAAACTAATCTAATAAATAAATTTCCAGTTGATAAATTTAATTTAACTAATAATTTAGTTTAAACCAATTTTCCTTTAAAATTTAGTAACTAAAACAAATTAAGCAAGTTTATTTAATTGATTACTCCCTTAATTCATTATTTTAAAATAACCTAGTAAATTAAAATATGTATATTTTTATTTTTATTTTTTTTGCACATATACAGATTTTCCTTCCCAAGTCGAGTACATAATAAAAAATGCTACCTTTGTAAATAAAATTTTCTCTTCTTTTCTGTTTTCCTACCATATATATATATATATATATATATATATATATATATATATATTTAAAGTTAAACAGTAAGTTACAATCCTATCGATTTAAAAAAAAATCATTTCAGTAGATAAATAAAAATAAAATTTATTAATAACTGATAAAACTTGAATAGAACTTATTTCATATTTAAGTACCTCCCAACAGGCATCGGCCATGCCCTCATTCGCCTCCATACCCCTTCCATAGTCCATTGTGATAGTCACCAGAACACGTTCGAGCTCTGGCCTCCCATCGTCTCGAGCAAAGTGCGACGCTGCCCATCGAATCACGTGCTACCCCAGCTGCTTTGCGACTGCTTCACATGCACGTGCTCACCTCAACCCTAGACCTTCCGTGCGCGTCACCCCGTCCCAGTTCGCTTGCCGCGCCGCCGTCGATTCCAAAGGTCGACGAACCCCCTAAGAAAACGCGCTCCACCATTTTCTATCAATGCGCGCTAGCCCCTATGCTTTGGCGGCCTCGATTTCCAAGCACGAGATCCACCTCTTTCGATAATGAAATCGACCTCGATCGACGTGCTCGTCGTTGTAGTCCCAAACCTTCCTCGTGAACATCCATCGATTTTTTTTCTTTTTAGCTCGGCCGATATTTACATTCGTTTTTGACTTGAACAGAAGAGGGGGATTTTGATTTTTTTTTTAAAAAAAAAGAGGAGGCGGCCGTTAAAAATTGTTTAAGCTTTGTGTTTTTTTCTGTTTGAACGAAGTGGTTTTGTTCTTCTTCTTCTTCTTTTTCCTTTCCTATTTTGAACGAGATAAAATTCTTTTTTTCAACATGTGTAAAAATATATAATACGTGCTATAAGAGATTTGCCTGATGTTGGATAACGAGAACATGTAAAATTTGCTTTTGTGAAACATTATGATATTTAAATTTAAATTTAAATTCAAATTGCTTTGATAAACGCAACCCAAAATCTCGATCTCCAATCGAGTCGTGCCACCAGGCGTTTATAATGTTATACAGCCATTCCAAACGCAATGGAAAACGTTTCGAGTCTAAATTTGATCCTATGGAGAAGTTAGCTTTTTAAAACTAGTTATTAAATTAAATTTCGATTTAATTTTCAGCGCGTTTGCTTATCGTATGGCCAAACGATCACTCCAAACACTACGAAAATTGGAATTCGATAATAATACAATATTACGGATCCAATGGAACTGGTTTCGTCGAATTTCAAGACTGTGACTCGAAAAGCTATTTTTGAATATCGATTTAAACAATAAAAGTTCAATAATGAACAAAACAGTTTCAAATTCAGTTCTAAGCTTCTATTATCTTCAGTATTATCAATATAAATTTTTCAAGCCTTTAAAATATTTTTAATAAGCTTAGAAATCAAGATTCAAATTTTTACCCAAATCTTCTATAATTAAATTTGATAATTAAATTGCTAAATTCATTGTTAAAATTGAAATTCAAGCTTAAATTAACAATTCAGATATTTGAAATCAATAGAATATTTCAATTTCAAATGTTGAAAATTCTGGGTCGTCACATTGAGAAAGCTCAACAAATCATAGGCCCGTAGGCAATGTATAACACCTTATATGTTGTATCGTATACAACCCCTAACTTACGGTCTTTGTTCTAATCTCATCATAATCTTGAGGAAAGCCCAACAAATCAAGAAGGATTATTCATTCGTACCTATGAAAGCTAAAAAAATAGGATTATCCATTATATATAATATTTCCTCAATTAAATATGCCATTATATATATATATTTTATTTTATTAATTAACATTTAATTATTTTTAAATTAATTATAATAATTTTTAATTAATATAAAAAAATTTGTTTTAAATTTTTTATTATTTACCTTTGACATTTTAAGATAAATATACATATATCATTATATATGTTTTGATTTAATTACCTAACATTTAATTAATTATTTAATTAATCCAATTATAATTAAGATAAAATATTCGAAACCAATTTATTAGTTTTTAAAAAAAATTTTGAAAAAATATTTTATAACATTTATAAAACTTATTTCATATTTTAAATTTAACTTTTAAATTAAAAATATCTTTTAAATTTTCAAACGAATTTTTAAAATTAGCCCAAGGCCCAAAATCAATACGGGCATTTATATTTAGGATAATCTTTGGGCTTACTTCATCTTTCAGACTGGGCCAGTAGCTAAGAGGGCAGGGTACTTGTTACCTAATCCCAACCTTAAAAAATACCTTTCCAGATGCCCTAGTAAATAGGTAGGCTCTAATTACTTAGCCCTAATAGCAATAATTTAGACCATATAGACCATCTGGACTTTAATGCCATTGAAAGAATTAGGCTAGTCAGTAGCAGGTAAAATGGATAGATTTCCAAAAATAAAATCTTATTTTGGATATATTAGGCCTATGAAGTCTAATATGGATTTTAGATCAAATCTAAAATATTTTAAATAAAACCTTGTTTTATATAAATTGTTAAAAAGTCTTTTTTAGTTTTAATTTTGTAAACTTATCAAAAACACTTATATGTGTATAGTTTATGTCCTATAAATATGAGATGTGCATGGCTAATGTGATCGTATGTAGATGTTGGGATTTACACTGCTACAGATCCATTTATCTCTTCACATATATGCCTTTGCTGCTACAGTTTATTTTAAAATTATATAAAATAACAATTGTATGTATATATAATCATATATATACATATATAATATATTATAAAGTTATTTTAACTAATCAAAAAGTTTACTTACATCTAAAATGGAAATAAATTATGTTTAAGTAAGCAATTAAAAATGAGAGGAAATGGCGAAGGAGTTATCTCCTTTTATTACTCGTTATTCAATGCCAATTCAAAAAAATTTGAATCTAATTTTAACTTGGGAAGGACTTAAAATTAAATTTGTGAATTTATCCAAAAGTCCATTTCATAAACTTTGAGTTGAAACAACATATGTATATACGTATATGTATACATATATGAATAATTGCAAACTATGTTTTAAATTAAAACAATATATATATAAACTTTGTAATATATTATATGTTATAAATTAAAATGACGAAATCTAACTTAACATAAGAGGGATTCAAGGGGTTCATGATGTTTTACACAAAACTCCACTTATGTATTTCTTTTACTTAAAACATATTTTAAACAGATGCAAATGACGACCAAAGAAATTGTATTCAAAACAACTAATATGTGAAACATGTATTCAGTATCCAAAGTAAATTCAAATACTTAACATATATAGTTAATTTAAGTTTATGTTATGAATTAAAAAATACAACAATTAATTAAAATTAGTTTCTAATCAAAATTTATTTGTTTTATTTTTGTAAAACAATAATCTAAAATAGTGACAAAATTAGACTGGACATCTTAGGCATATATAAATTTATTATTAAAGGATTTGGATCTAAACTATACAAATAATACAAACATTTGAGTTTTTTATCTTTCCTTTTATACTAACTAATGCACCAGTAATTTTCATGGACCTTACAAATCTTCCACCCATACCTTGATCAATTTGTTGTAGTATCTACCAATGATAACTTAATTTACTCTAAATGAAGAGAACAGCATGAGAAACATTTGCATATAACACTGTAACATTAAAGGAGCACCAGTTGTATGAAAAGCTAAGTAAATGTGAGTTTTGGTTAGAAGAAGTAAAATTTCTCGAGCATGTGATTTCAAAAGATGGGATAGGAGTATACTCGGTAAACGTTGAAGCAGTTTTGAAATGGAGTCCTCCAAGAACACCTTCGAAGTTTTGAAGTTTCTTAGACTGGCTAGTTAGTGCAGATTATTCAAAACTTTTCAAAGTTAACGTCTCCACTAGCTAAGTTAACTCAAAAGGATAAAAAAAATTATATGGAGTGAGAAATGTAAAGTGGCATTTTAGACGTTGAGAAGAATGTTTACTGAAGCACCACTCCTAACAATACCAAGGAGTGGGGAACGATACAAAATATTTTGTGATGCATATGGTTAGGGATTAGGATGTCTAGTGATGCATATGGTCAGCCCCATTTGAATCTCTATATAGAAGACCATGTCTTTCACCAATTTGCTAGGCAGAGGTAGGAGAGATAAACTTCTCGGCCCCGATCTTGTGATAGAAACAATAAAGAAAACTACAACCATACGAGAACGATAAAAGTTGCTCAATGCAAATAAAAGAGTTATGAATATCAGAGAAGGAAAGATTTGGAATTTGCAATAGAGAAACAGGTTCTTTTAAAGATTTCTCCAATATAGGTTGTAATACGATTTGGAAAAATGAAGGAAAATTTATCACCTAAGTTTGTTGGACCATTTCAAATCACTGAGAGGATAGGTAAAGTTGCATACCAGCATGCATTACCAAAAAAATTAGCAGATATTCATAATGTTTTTCATATGCCAATGCTTTGAAAATATATTCCTAACCTATTGCATGTGGTTGATTTGAGTAAAATCAAAATCAATATGGGTTCCTCATACATTGAACGATCCATCCGAATTCTCAATAGGATAGTTAAGAAATTACAAATAAAAGAAATCACCTTTGTAAAAGTTTAATGAAATAATCATGATGAAAATAGGGCATCATGGAAATTTGAATCAGAAATGCTTAAAGATTATCCAGAGTTGTTTGAGGTTTAGATTTCGAGGATGAAATCTTATTTTAAGGAGGGTAGAATGTAAGAACCCAATCAACATAACTTCATGTGTGTTTTTAAAATTTGTATATCAAAATGAAGTTATAACAACCCGTAATTTAATCTCTTAGAAATTTGAACATTTGGACATTCGAATGGTGAATTATATAACACTAATGCATGTATTTTTAAATGAAAAATGATGTAAAACACTATTTTCAAATATTTATACATCAATGAGTAGAGAAAAGTATACTCGATAATATGATCGAAAATTGATTTATCGATATACGACTTTAAACTCGTTAGAAATTTCGCTAGTTTTGTACATGTTCTAAAATAAATGTGTAATTTATAAGAATGGTTTCTGTTGGGCCAAAAAGTGTTCGAATCATATAAATATATAGTTGATAAAGATGGTTGCTATGGACCAAAGATTATTGGTAGAATCAAGTTATGCAATAAGAATGGTTTATTTTGAACCAAAATGTGGTTGAATCAAGTTAGACTATATGGATGGTTCCATTAGACTAAAATGTGGTTGAAATAGGTTAAGCTATATGGATGGTTTTCACTGGACTAAAAAGTGATCTAATTAGGTTAAGCTATATGGATGGTTTCCATTGAACCAAAATATGGGCGAATTAGGTTAGGCCATATGGATGGTTTCCTAGGACCAAAAAATGGTCGAATAAGGTTACGCCATAGTTAATAAGAATTGTTTCTATTGGACCAAAAGGTGATCGAACCAAGTTGGCCTATAGAGGATTAGGAAATTACTAAAATACCCTCCTCTTAGTCTCATATAAATAGCCCAAGGCATAAAGGAAAAAAATTACAACTAAACAAAAGTATGAAAAAGGGAAGATCCTAGGGAAAGCTGAGGAGCTAAACCATAGGCCGAAAATATAATTGCTAAGGTCAGTAAAACTATCCAATTCTATAATTTCAAGTCATTCCATGAAGTGGTGTGTAACTAATAACATGTTTAATCTATATGTTGTATTATTTTAAACTGTTTTAGTAACATAGACGTACCATTTGTTGGGTAATATTGTTGACCTCAACTAAGTGTATATGATTAATGCATTGGTTGTTTGAAAGAAAAAATAACCAACATTGGTTTATGATTACTAAGTATTTTTTTAAATTATACACACGCACATTGTGATTTATCATTTTTGGCTGGAACATTCTATGTTGAATTTCGGACTAGTTCGGTAAAAGATAAAAGACCTTGGATAATGCACTATTACTTTGTTTCCATATTGTGCCCTAAGAGATAGGGTACATCCATATCGTGTGTTAATATACCATCCATGTTGTGATAAAAGTTTTGAGGATCCGTTTCCCTATCGTGTTCAGATTAGATCCACATGCAACCAAATTTATTTTTACATGGCTATCATATTTTTCTTTTCCTATTTTACAAAAGAAATCTTTATATGTCGAATGGGTTTTAACAAATCTTGATATGACCTGAGATTTGTACTAAATAAATTCCTCATTAGGTTAGTGTTCCTCATGATGCTACACATAAACATTTGAGGTTCGGATAATTAAAGTAGGATTTTATGACTTTTTAAGGAAAACTGAAAGTGAAGTATTTTTCTTAGCTTTTGTTTAGTATCGTAAATCTTGATATACATATATGTATGAAGTCGAAGACAAGACCTTATGTTAATTAACAATATTTCTTCCACTTAAGTTTGTTTACTCTGAATGATTTAATGTTCTAGTATTTCTCCTTGAAAACTTATAACACTATTATAATGGCACCATATTATGAAGGTAGTACTCTCGAATCCAGCCAACAGTGTCGGAGCAGGGTGTTACAGATGATACTCCAAGTTTTTTGGAAAACATGGGCAGAGAAGCCATCTGGTCCTGCAAAGCTATCTAGATTCATGTCAAAGATAGATTATTTTAGCATCATCTTGGGATATTTTAGTAATTAAATTGTTATCTTGGGAATCAAAGATAGCAAGCAAATGAAAATGGGAAAGGGGAGATAAGTCAGCGTCAAAAGTTGTGATTTCAGCTAACAAAAGAGTGTAGTAATTAATAAAGGCATCTTTTATGGTAGCTTGAGAGCATTATTGTATCTATATTGATCGTTTATATTATGAATAATACTGCTAGTTTTTTAAATTTGAGGGGGCTATGAAATAATTTAGAATTTTTATCTCCTTCATTAGTCCATAGATCTCTATTTTTCTTTTTAGTCATACCAAGCTCTGATCTAATAGCATGAGAAAATAAGTAGAAAGAGCATTATGCTCCTTATCAGCGATTTCCTTATATGTAGGATTAGCATGCAATAATATCTTTTGTGTATGCAACTCTTCTCTTAGTTTATTCGAGAGAAGGTTACCTATGCCAAACTTGTCATGAGACCTGATCTTCAGCATGTTTATAGTAATCTTCAAATTTTTTGGGAATGAATATGATTTTAATATACAGGAGCTTTCCATACCTAAGCTACAAGAGATAAAAAATTCAGATTCTTTAGTCCAAGCATTAAAACAATTAAACAAGAGGGACCTTTTATAAATGCCATGCCCTAGTTTAATAGTATAGGATTGTGATCAAAAAGGAGAGGAGTTGGGAAATGAGACATTAGGTTAAGCCAAATGAAGCAGGCAGTGGAATTTAGATATGATCTATCCAATTTACAAAAGATCCTATTATCGGACCTATTATGATTGTTCCATGTGAAAAAAGAACTAGATATAGGTATTTAAAAAAGGTTAGATTGAACTACGACATGATTAATGTGACGCCCCACCTTTATACTCACATTAACCAAGGACACTACGGGGTAATGCCGTTGACTAGCACGAAGAATAAGGCCGCCGAGGAGCGACCATTTGCGTAATCAATTTGTGTGAGTACCAAACTGTCAGATGGAAGGTCATGCATTTCATTTCAAGAGGAAATCTGACGTATCAAATAAAACTCAAAGCTACTACATAGTGGTTATGTGGTCTTCGAAAACAAATATAAAATATGCATAACACAAAATCAGTCACAAATATTCATATAACTAAGGCGGAAATAGATATGAATATATCACATAGAAGTGAACATCAAAGTAGTGGTCATACAAGATCCACTACATCACAAAATAATAGGTACAAGTGGTAGACAAAAGAATATGTATACATCAAGGAGTCTGTGTCCTGAATGTATAAAAACAAAAACTACCGAGCTAAAGTAGTTAGCCAAAAGTCAGAAGCTAGTCCCTACTAAGAAGTCAAGTAGAAGTACCTGAAACACCTCGGTCTGATCCGAGTATTATTTAAGAAGAAAAATAATAAATGGATCACTCTAGCTATAATTATCATACAAGAAGAGATAGGGTATGATATATGACAAAAATATATGATAACGATATTGTCATACTGTAACAAGTATACACTTGATAACAATGAAAACCATACGATATGTCAAATCTCGTGAAGTTTTCAAAAAAAGAATATCACATTCTTTATCTTGTTCACCAAACCTCAAATATTGACAAAACATGTCAATGCAAATTGCAAAAATTGATGAAACACAAATTCCAGAAATCAATAAATAAAAATCCAGAAAAATACAAAAGGGGAGGCCAGAGCATTAAAACTCTCCAATACGTATATCACAAAAGAGATGCTAAACCATGAGTCGCTAACCCATAGAGCCGGTGCAACGATGTAATACAGCGATATTCCCGAGGAACCTGAAAAACAAACATGCTGGAACAGCGACGTACTACAGCGATACGCCTGATGAACCTAAAAATCAAATAATCCGGAAAAACGGTGTAGTAAGCGATATGACTGATGAACCTAAAAATCAAATAAGTCGGAACAGTGACGTAGTACAACGGTACACCCGATAAACATGAAACTCAAATAAGCCAAAATAACGACGTAGTAAGCGATAAGCCCGTGTGACGACCCGAAATTTCTAACAATTTAAATTGGAATAATTAATTGATTTTAAATGTTTAAAAGTTAATTTTAACTCGAAATTCAAGATATTAATATTTACTTGATAATTAAATCATTGAATTATATAGTTTAAATATTGAATTTAATAATTGAAATTGGGTAAATTGTTGAATCATAAATTTCTAAGCCTATTTAAAATAATTTGAAGACTTATAAAATTTATAATGATGATACTGAAGATAATAGGATGGTTGAAATTTAAATTAAAGGTGACTTGTTCAATTTTAATAATATATCGTTTAAATCGATATTTAAAAATACCCTTCCGAGGCACAGTCTCGGAATTCGATGAAACCAGTTCCATTGGATCCGTAATAGTTAGTTATTATCATATTTCAATTTACGTAGCAATCGGAGTTGTCGTTTGACCGTGGCAGCTCAAAACGTTTCGAACTATTTTAATCAATCTAATTTTAAATTGATCGTTTTCTTTTGTAACTCGCGCATACGATCAAATTAGCCTTCGAAACATGTTCCATTATGTTCGAAATGCAGGTAGGACCTTAATAATGCTGGTCAGCATGTCGGATTCGGGGTTCAGGATTTCGCGTTATTCAACGCAAGATATTTTCAATATTCTATTATATTTTATTCACGCGTGTTCAAGAAGCTTCTCAACCCTATACCCTATTCTCAATCTCTCTGACCTTCAAACAAAAAAAAAACAGAAATTCACGAAAATATATAATAACCGAAACCCTTTTTTTCCTCTCTGGATTGGAATCGTATTCGAATCAAATTAATCATGGCAACGCATTGATTTCTGAAGCAAGGAATGGCCGTGCATGTCGATTAAGGGGGGAAAGATGGGCAACTCGTCGCGATTGATTGTGGGGATGCGACTCGAGGCTGTGAAGCGCGCGCTCTCGTGCGCGAGGAAGGCTCGTCGTCAAATTTCTGTAAGCTCGGTGATTTCGTGAGGCGCTGTTGAGGTGGAGGTCGCGATGCGACTTGGAGTTTCTCGCGTGGATCGCGGCAGCGACGGCGACTGTGAGGGGGAAACGCGCGCGTGAGGCTAGCTGTGGGAGGATCACGGTGGTGGCAACCACGTGGATTTAGGGTTGGAGGCAAAGGATTTGTGCTCGACGTCGAATCGAGTGAAGGCGTATGGAATGCGAAATCGGTTGCAGCCTGCATTGGGTAGTTTGGTGAGTTTTTTTTTGATTATTTTTTTGATTATGAATAAACTTAATAACAGTTTAAATGTATGTTTATATTGCGAGGTAGTGAAGATTTATCTGTTTGATTAAAATTATATTAGTAATTATATTAATTATATTAGTTACCAAATTATTAATTTAAATCAAATAAATAAATAATAAATATTTGTTCATAAGTTCAAATATTAATAATCCATGTAATGCTTATACAAGGTTTTAACTGAGAAGACAAAATCGAATTGGAATGAATTGCAAATAGCAAATCAAGGTGAGTAAATCTCACTCTGTCTGGTTCTTATTTAAATTTATATGGTTAAATTTAAATAATTGGTTAAATGTTTAAGTTGATTGGATGTATACTGATGAGGATGTGACTTTGGTTTTGATTGATTCTCGAGTTAATTATGGATTTACTCGAAGTATATAGGGTTTTAAATTGTTTCAAACATAAACATAAATAAGAAAATGATTTCATTTTAAATTTAGTAAGGGCTTGATGTGTTGTGATTCATTTAAATTAGTAAGGAATTTGAAATGAATAATTGATGGAGTAAATTAATTAATGATTTGGGTTATTTGACTTAGTAATTAACGAGTTGAATAAATAAGGAATTGAGTTGTAAGTTAATTAAATAAGTAAAAGGAATTCAGAATAATCATTTGATGGTGTGATAAATAATTACTTAATGTAAGTAAAAAAAAATTATAATTACTTAATGAAATTAATCAAGAGATTAATTAAGATAGTTAAGTAAGAAATGATTAATTTATGAATAAAGTAAAATGAAGGATAGTTAATTACAGTTTAGGATTAATCGAAAATGGTTAATACAGTGGTTTCATTAATACAACGGAATTTGACTTGAATAAATTAAAATATAATTGAAAATCCTTAATTTATATAATTAATGAAGGAATCAAAATTGATTAATTAAGATTGATTAATCTATAATAAGTGACTTATGGGAAGTTAATTAGTTTAAGCAATTAAGAATTAATGTAATTAAATAAATAATTAATTCATGAAGAAATTAATATTTCTTAATAATCTCGGTTGAGAAAAATTAATATTGTGAAGTTAATTTAAGATAATTACTTGAATGCAATTGAAAGATAATTAATCCAGGGTGATTAAGTAAGATGGATAATGATGGGTTGACCAATTAATTGATTTGGAATTAATTAACGTTAAAAAAAAGTAATCTATGTGAATTGAGGGTTTGAAATTCAATTTGAATCAATTGAATTGATTTGTATGGAATTAGGCTTTGCTTATGGATGATGGAATGGTATTGGTGAAATGTTGTGAATTTCATTTGAATAACTTGGGTTAGGATAATATGAGTCTCGAGGAGACCGGGGTCGGGTGTTTGGTAAATACTCGAAACCACTTCAAATATTTATATATTGATTTGTGAAATCAATAGACTGGATTGAAATGATTTAAGTAGACTGGAATATTTATCTAAGTTTGGTACATAGAAATTAATATGTGAAATAAGTGTTGTCTATAGCAGATGGTGAATTGGTAAATTGATATAAGTTACCCCGGGTTTATATAAGTTGTTTGCTTGGGTATTTCATGTTAGTTGAGTTTACTCACGCTGGTTTCCAGCCTGACCCGGGTGTTACTTTGGTGTAATGCTCGGGTCAGACCGAGTATTACAGAATTTCAGGTAGGGCGTTCTGGAGTTCAGGAGGCGAGCTGGATGGCAGTATCGTATATAGTATTTCCGCTGTATTTATATTATTGTTAATTTTAGTCATGATAATTGTAAACATTCGAAGACTGTATATAATGTGGAACTCTGATGTATATTAAATGTAACCGACAGTGATCATATTCTTTTGTAAACTGTTATTATTTATTATTATATTTTATCCGCTGCGAATGTGAGATGTTTTGGTGTTCTGTTCTACTTCTATCTCTGTCTTCTTTTTTCATAACTATCTGGAATTTTCGGCTTAGAAAATTTCGAGTCGTTACGTTTGGTATCAGAGCTGGAAGGTTAAGCGAGAACCTTGGCTCTGGTGGGGATTACTCATTAAATAGAGTCTGTGTTACTCTAGAATGAGTTGAGTGTATATTTATATGAGCGCGTACTTGTTATTTTCTTATAAAAGGTTTTAAATGATTTTATATAAAAATATATTTTGATATATATAAAGCAATATTTTCTTCTAATTAATATGAAGGTGATTGGTTGTTAATTATTGAAATTAAAATTAAGAAGTAATATAATACAACCAAACTGAAGTCTTGAATTGGAATTAAATTAAGTAGAAATAAAAATTCAACTAAATTAAAAATTTAAATAATTGAAAATAAAATTCTAAATTTAATCCTAGAATTTGAAAATTTTGTTTCAAAGTGATGAAAAATAATAAATAAGTATTATTTGGATAATTGGGACTTGTTGGAAACAATGGTTTGTTTGAAGTTTGATTTGAATTTAAAACCAAGGGTGGTTTAAAATTTTAAAACTTGGCTGGGAGGGCCAAGAAATAGATATGTATATATGTATGAATATACATGATATCAAAGATAATTGGAAATAAACTCTAAGGTATTGAGTTTTGAGTTTTCCCTGAAGCGTGATGTAATATAAGTAATATAAGTTTTGAACTTATAAGAGGGAAAGAATTTTGAAATGTGAAGTGGGAATTCGACTTGAGTAAGGTTGATTGGATTAAGTAAATTGGAATTTAACTTGGAAAGTTAAATAGTTTATTTGAATTGGGAATTTGTATGATCTCAAAACGGGTTTGAGATTTAGAAATTGAAAATGAATGGACGTTTTATAATAAATTGGATGATATCATCCTGTTGTTAATGGAAATCTTTAAATTGAGAATGGGATTGTGTAAATAAAATAAATTTGAATAGTTAAATTGTGGATTAAACTTGTTTAAGAACCGGCTTTAAACTGGAAGATAAAATTTAATAATAAATTAAATTTTTAAAACAAAATTGTACTGAACACTTATTTGAACCTTGAAATACATAGGTAAAGATAATTTAAAATGGAATTTGAGAATTGGATTTTGAAATTAAATTGATAATAGTTCAAATTGATTGGAATCATATGAAATTATAATTAAAATTTAACAGGATTAGAATCAACTAGAATTTGATTTAAATTTGGATAGGAATCAAGATTGATTCAACTTGAATTGGGCATAAATAAGTCCAATGGGATTTGGAGTTATTTGAATTGGAACCGGGTCAATTTAAATGAAAATTTAAATTGAATTGTTGGGAAAGTGAACAGTTGACTCTTGACTATTTTCAATATAAATTGTTTTGATGTAAACTTACTTTCCAGGCTATTTAATACGTACAACTTTTCTTTCTTAAAGCCAAACCATTTTATACATGGTTTACAATTATTTTGGAGCTATTTAATCATTTTCAACTGTTTTCTAAACTAATTCCTATTTTTCAACTATTTTACAAATAAATTATTATTTTTCAATGACGTAAAATTTCTGGAACTATTAACTATTTTTCAACTATTTTACAATTACTTAACTATTTTAAAGCCATTTTGTAAACTATTAATTATTTTTCAACAACTTATCTGTTTTTAAAATTTTCAAGCTATTTTCTAAATATAAACTGGACGGAGTTCAAACTGTTATTGATTTAAATACCCAACTGAGATAAGAATTGAAGTGATAATTCAACGAGAATTAAGGCAATTGTAAATAAGTGAAAGGGAATTAATGGAAATGTGAATAGAATGAAAATTGATTTTCGGTTAATAATCAATGAAAATAAATACGTAGGATGTACGTATATTACTCTATTCGTATAGTAATTTGATCCAGATTCGAGCACAGAATTTCGAGATAGTTTAATCAATCCAAGTTGGGATTTTTCACTCGATTTTCGACGGCGAACCTGCATATGGATTGTTGATTGGTTCTAGATATTCTCTATCATAGTTATGTCTATGCAAGGAGAATGACGGTTTCTAATCAAGAAATCAGATCTGTGTCCGCACTAGGAAGTCGGGTGGACAATGCTAGTTCGGAAGTGAAATTGTGTGATCGAGTGAGCGATCAAATTAGTATAGCGTACGGATGATAAGTGTACATCGTACGGATTTGAATGAAATTGATATTTGAAAGAGAAATTAAAGTGGGATATTTGGTTTTGAATAAACAAAGTTGTATATCTTTGTTATATGAGATAAATCTCCCCTTGTTGAATTTATTGCTGGAAGAAAAATGTTTTTGAAATGTTTGAAGTATAAAAGGGGATTTTATACAAGTTTGAAATGATCCAAAGTTTTAAAAATTATACATATTTTTGAATATATATATAAAGGATTTTATGAAGATTTTAGAAAAGGTTTTGAGAACCTTTGGATTTGGAAAGACCTTTGATTTTGGGTAAAATCAAAATTGGAATTTGGAAAGCCAAATTTGAGAATTATCGATTTTGGATTAATCAATTTTGTGTAAAGGAGATTTGTATGATATCATTCTAAGTGTATGATTTGAAGATATTATATGTGCATAGTATAAAATGTTTTGATGATGGCTCTGGGGAAAAAGGCGCTTCCTTGAAATGAACTTCTTAGGTGTAACAACCCTGGGTTGGAGAGTACCTGTCAATATTAAATTATAATGATAATTATAATTTAATATTGTGATTAAAATTAAATTGGAAATTTTAGATTGTTTATTTGGAATAAACAATGAAATTGGAATCAAATTGTGAAAATAAAGTTTAGAACTTTATTTTATTTGGGTTAATAATAAGTGGGAAATGATTTTTATTTTAGAAAAAAAAATGAAATAATCATGTAATTATTGCCAATTCTTCTATTTATGATTTTTAAGAGAAGTAATTGATTTTTTTTCTTTTTTTTGGAAGGTGGTTTAGTTTAATAAAAAGATGGGAAGTGGTTTTTAAAGTATGTCTTGGTTATAAATAAGGTTTGGAAATGGTTTGAAATATTTTTCTAAGTGAGAAAAGTATTTTTGTTGAATTTTAGAAGTTAAAAATGTGAACTTTTGTATTTATTGGTGAAAATAGTGTATTTTTGTAAATTAAGATTTTTAATAATAAAATTGTTTTAAAAAAAAATTAACCTTTTCATATGATGGAAATATTTTACTGCTTATGTTTGTAAGTTTATAGATTTTTATTGTGTGAAAAGTGAAAGAAAATGGCTTTGTTCTTTTTTTTATAATGTTAATATGAAGCCTTTTGATTTAAGCGTTGAATTTATAACCTTAGCCTTTTTATTTCTTTTTGATTAATGGGTCTTAGCCCATTAGTATCTTGCCCAACCTGTTAGTAAACCAGAAAAGAGAAAGAAATGAAGCACGTACCTTCTTTCTCCTTCAATCAGAAGCTTCAAAACTTAAGAAACCCATTTCCTCTTATAAACCCTAGCCAAAAATCATCAATTCAAACTCAAATTTAGTGTTTTAAAAATCAATTTGAAGCTAAATCTGAAGGTAATCAATGTCCAACTCAAGAATTTCATTAAATTTCTGACTTGAGAAATAGGTTTCTAATTTATAATAGTCTTCTTCTTGCATGCACATTTTTTGAGTTCTACAGGTTGTTGAAGGTCATTGTCTCCTCAAAGCTTCAACGTTTTAGCATAAATTCGAGATTTGATCATCCCTAACAGCAAGGTGAGTTAATAAACTCACAATTTCTAGCTGAAGCAAAGCTTCAAATGCAAAGATATATTCAAATAGCTTGAGAATATTGATCTTTGGTTGATGTTTTTATTTCTGAAAAATTGAATTCTGTCCATCTTTGAAACTGAAACTAATTTGACAATAACTTCATCATCTCTTATCCGATTTTGATAATTTTAGATGTTCCGGAAATCTTAATTCATGTGCTATAACTTTAATGTTTTGTAATTTCTGTAATTTTGATGTTAGCTATGTCAAAATTGAATTTCTCTACTGTAATCCCGAGAGCAAAACTAATAATTGCTCTATAGTTGAAGCTGAAACGAAATTGGTCATAAATTTTTCGTTTCTTATCCGATTTTAATAATTCTATATGTTCCGGAAAGCATACTTCATGTGCTACAACTTTTGTGTTTTGTGCTTTCGGTTGTTTTGATGTTAGCTATTTCAAAACTGAGTTCTCTATTGCAATCCCGAGAGCAAAATTATATTTTGCTCTGTTGTTGAATCTGAAACTAAAATAAGCATAACTTTTGCGTTTCTTGATAAAATTTAATGATCTTAGATGTTCTGGAAAGCACTGATATAGAGATACAATTTTCATGTTTTGTGTTTTCGAAAATTCTGAAGTTATCTATTTCAAAATTGAGTTTCTCTATTGTAATCCCGAGAGCAAAATTATATTTTGCTCTGTTGTTGAATCTGAAACTAAAATAAGCATAACTTTTGCGTTTCTTTATCAAATTTAATGATCTTAGATGTTCTGGAAAGCCTTGATATAGAACTACAATTTTCATGTTTTGTGTTTTCGAAAATTCTGAAGTTATCTATTTCAAAATTGAGTTTTTCTATTGCAATCCCGAGAGCAAAATTATATTTTGCTCTGTTGTTGAATCTGAAACTAAAACAAGCATAACTTTTGATTTTCTTAATCAAATTTAATGATCTTAGATGGTCTGGAAAGCACTGATATAGAGCTACAATTTTCATGTTTTGTGTTTTTGAAAATTCTGAAGTTATCTATTTCAAAATTGAGTTTTTCTATTGCAATCCCGAGAGCAAAATTATATTTTGCTCTGTTGTTAAATCTGAAACTAAAATAAGCATAACTTTTGCGTTTCTTAATTAAATTTGATGATCTTAGATGTTCTTGAAAGCCCTGGTATAGAGCTACAATTTTCATGTTTTGTGTTTTTCAAAATTCTGAAGTTATCTATTTCAAAATTGAGTGTTTCTATTGCAATTCCGAGAGCAAAACTATTATTTGCTCTGTTGTTTGAATCTGAAACTAAATTATGCTTAAGTTATTCATTTCTTAACCAAATTAATAATTTAGGATGTTTTAGAAAGCTTAGACATAGTGCTACATGTTTTTTTGTTATGAGCTTTCTATAATTTTGATGTTATCTGAGTCAAAATCGAGGAGAATTAAGAGTTAGAAGTTCCTATATGGAATTAAGGTTATAAATAACCATCTAAATGTTATTTTTACTTGCCGATGAGATGAGGTAAGCTTCTTTATGATGATTTTACGATGTTGAGATGTATTATGATAGTTTTTTCTTGTCGATGAGATGAGACAAGTCACGATGACACCAATACTCGTCAATGAGATGAGACGAGTATGGTATTGTATTTACTCGTTAATGAGACTAGACGAGATATAAATTTCTGAGTTTTATGATGTTTCTAGTGTGGCATCGACTAATGGCTAGTAAACCGCTAAGTGCGAATGTGTGGTATGGGACACACGTTAACACTTTTCGGGTTCCTATCCGTGAGTTTGTGACACATTCACGATGTTTACCTAACGAAACTGCTTGAAGAGGTGTCAACGACCTTGTCAGGAGGACGAACTGCTTTGGAAGGTGTTAGCGACCTTGATAGGGCTGACAAAACGGCTTGAAGAGGTGTCAGCGACCTTGTCATGAGGACGAACTGCTTTGGACGGTGTCAGCGACCTTGTTAGGGCTGACAAAACGGCTTGAAGAGGTGTCAGCGACCTTGTCATGAGGACGAACTGCTTTGGGAGGTGTTAGCGGCCTTGTTAGGGCTGACAAAATGGCTGAAGAGGTGTCAGCGACCTTGTCATGAGGACGAACTGCTTTGGGAGGAGTTAGCGACCTTGTCTAAGGCTTCGGCCATCTGAGTTTAGCACATGCAGCATTGCTGCGGCATTATAATTGGGATTTGGCCAATCCGAATTTTCTGAGTTTTCTGTTTTATTGTGATTTCACCTTTTTAGGATGTTTTATTACATTGATAGCCTAGTGCTATATGAGATGTTATATATATATGGTGATTTCAATTAGGATGTTTTGAACTCTTATCGAGTTCCTTGAGTTATGAGTTTAGATACTTTCAGGATTTTATAAGATATTCCGTGTTTTGCCATTTTGACGAGTTGAGATTCAGATTTATATACATTTATACCGATGAGACGAGGTATAATTGAGTTTGGAGATTCTTTTATATTTGAATTTTGGATCATCCTACTTGAGAATATCTTATGTTTTCCTTTTTGGCGAGATTTTATATTAATGTTTCACCTTTTGAGGAGATATGGTTCATGGAAACCATGTAGACATTTTGTGATGTCGCCGATGATATGAGGCGAATGTTTATATTATTTGAGTATTATTATTGAACTTACCTCTTTTGAGGTCATTGTATACTTAAGTGACATTATTTCACTTAAGTCATGAGTTGTATTCTTTCTGTTGCCTCTTCTCATTCGAAAAGAATTATCACCTTGTATCTTATGCTTCATATTATCGTCTTTCCTCATTAACTGATTATTTTAGCTAGACTGACCCGTGTACTTTGTACTCGGGTCAGACCGAGTTGTTTCAGGTTAGCTATCAGTTACGGTTCTTTTCTCTGATGCATCTGCTTGGATTTCAGCCTAGCACTTTTGTTTAGTTTATATTTCCGCTTGACTCTGATGTATTTACATTTGATTCGATGTATATGGTGTGGTCGAATACCACATTTATTGTATTCATATTGTATTGTACTAAACATGTATCGGTGTATATGTATATATATGATGTGGATTACTGTTCTGTGATGTGCTTTATATTTAGTTATTGTTTTTTGTTCTGATAGATCCATTAACTACCTATAGTCTTGGATTAAGCATTTACTGGGTATGTCGATTCACTTGAGTAGAAGAAAAAAAATTATATTGCATTTATCGGCGTATTCAGTAGATGTTTAAGACAAAATTATAGATAGTCGCCCTTAACCAGCCCTATTCTCCGCTTTAGTAGACGGAATTACTTGTTAGTTCTCTTTGCTAAGGTGGGTCTCGGGGTAGGGCGTTACAGCATGGTATCAGAGCTATGGTCAGAACAAAGTAGGATAAACACATAACAGTACGTATATCACGATACATCGAAGTACAATACGAGTGAATCATTATCCTTTATTCGATCTTGTTTTCGAATCGAGCCTTGATTCTTTCTCGAGTTTTGGGATTATTGAGATGGAATACGTCTAGGAATGTTAATTATATTCCGTAGCATTCCATAATAGAGTTTGATGTCATCTTATCTTATAAATAATCTTATTTAGGATTATTCTATTCTCATTTTTGTCGATACGAGTGAGTTCGTATCGATGAAGCTGATTGATTTCTTTGAGAATTCTTGTTGCATTTCTTTGAGAGTTGTGAATCCTATTGAAGGGATCCACAACGATTGGCTCGTTGTGAGCATTCTAAGATTTTTATTTTTGATGTTGCTATTGTGAGTATTTGTTTGTTACTCACAATCTTGAGATGCATTTGATTTGATATGGATTGACTTATTTGATATTAAGTCCAATCCTTTGTTTTATAGATCCTATTGTATATTTAGATTTCCTATTTTGATTGGTTCATTATTTCTGTCACTTTGGGATGTTAATGACGATTCCAAAGCTTCTGAATTCACTCTTGAGTATCGAGATGTTGATGACATATCTCGAATTCCAGTCAAGGTGACCTTGTTGAGCTTTGATGAGTCTGTTTGGGTTTGATATCCAATCGGCCAACTGAGTTTTAAATTAACCTTATTCCTAGCTGTTAGCCTACGGCTATCCTTCCATGAGAACTTCCACCAAGGAATGGGTGAGTTTCTTGATTGTTCGAGCTTGATCGAGTTTAATATTCAGTTTCTTTGAGTTATCCTTTTCGGATACTCAATCGGTGTTATCCTTTGTAGCATTATTTTGTTGGAAGTAATAATTTGTTGTTTGTGTGCTCCTTCTCCTTCGAGAAGAATATCTTGCTTATCTTGTGTCTTGATAATTTTTGTGAGCGACTTGTCATCTTGTAGGCGTTGACGAACACTCCATTTCCTTCTGTTGATTTTGAGAATCGAGTATTCTAGGAATATTTCGATGCATTCTCTTAATGTTCTTTGGTTTGAGTTTGAAGCTATATAAATATGAGTTTTAAAGAGAAATTTGAGATATATTAACAAAAAAAAATCAAAGAATATTTTGAGAATATATTTTATAGGTGTAATATTACTTTTGTAGAAATAATTTGAGACTGTTGGGTTGTCCATCGAGTAGTTAAGAGTTCTCGTCGATACGCCTGATCAACGTTATAGATAGGAATCTCCTAAATGCTATGATGAGGCAATCAGACATGATGAATTGTGATTTAAAAAAAATGATATTTTGAAAATAATATTTGAGAATATTAAATTTATTTTTGAATGGTAATTGCAGCCATTGATTTTAGAGACGAGTAATAGAGTGGCGAGGCAGTTTTGATCGTTCGATCAACTCTGCAGCCAACAGATATATTTATTTATTAGAGACTCAATAGCGAGGCAATGCCATTTATTTATTTTTAAATTATAAAGATGAGAATATAAATGAGATTATTTTTTTTAGTCGTGCTTTATTGGAAGTCTATTTTGAGATTTTAGAATCTATATTATATACATTGGATGTTTAAGAAAAGAGTTATAAGAAAATTTGAAGATTGTTTCTTTAAAACTATTTAAGTGGTTTAATAGAAAGAGTAAAGAGAATTTAAACCTTTAATTTATTTTGAGGAATATTATTATGGATTTACAAATTTCTTTGGAAATTAATTTTGAAGTAAGAGAAGAAATTTGGACTTTTAATTTGAGTTTTAAATTACTTACTAAGTAGTATAGTAAAGAGTTTGAAAGTTTTCAAATGTTGAAAATTGAGATTTAAAATTTAAAAGATGCTGAGATTTAAAAAAATTCTAAATATCTTGGATTAAAAGTTAATTCGAGCCTATATCCTTGTTCTTGAGTATATTCTATCTTTGAGCTATTATTAACGACGTGCATTTTTCATGGTCGTTCGAGTGGGTGGCCCTGTGAGAAGCCATCTTGTGATTTATCAATCTTGTATGTCTATCTTGTTATGAGGATGGTCTTTCCATATTATTATGCGGAAAATCTTGTTGATGATCTTTATTATTTAGAGTTCGGGTTTGAATGAGTTTGATCCCGACGCTATTCATAGAATTTTGAGCAGTCAATCATTTTCGATTGATTATTTGTTGAGCATCTTATTGAGTTTTGATTCTAGACGGGAGATCTTCGAAATTCTTTCGAGTTGCTTGGAAAATTCGATGGTTTGCTAATCACTATAGTAGCATATGATAGGCCATTGAATTAACCAAGTGAGTTTTTTCCATGTTTCTTTCTACCATTCTATATTGAGAGTATGAATGGTTTGAGTTTCGAGCTTGTCTTTTATCCTTTGTCGATTGAATTTCTGGGTTATTTACGGCTCTTTTTCTAGAAAATTGCGGGGACGCAATTTTTGTAAGGTGGGGAGTCTGTAACAACCCTGGGTTGGAGAGTACCTGTCAATATTAAATTATAATGATAATTATAATTTAATATTGTGATTAAAATTAAATTGGAAATTTTAGATTGTTTATTTGGAATAAAGAATGAAATTGGAATCAAATTGTAAAAATAAAGTCTAGAACTTTATTTTATTTGGGTTAATAATAAGTGGGAAATGATTTTTATTTTAGAAAAAAAAATGAAATAATCATGTAATTATTGCCAATTCTTCTATTTATGATTTTTAAGAGAAGTAATTGATTTTTTTCTTTTTTTTGGAAGGTGGTTTAGTTTAATAAAAAGATGGGAAGTGGTTTTTAAAGTATGTCTTGGTTATAAATAAGGTTTGGAAATGGTTTGAAATATTTTTCTAAGTGAGAAAAGTATTTTTGTTGAATTTTAGAAGTTAAAAATGTGAACTTTTGTATTTATTGGTGAAAATAGTGTATTTTTGTAAATTAAGATTTTTAATAATAAAATTGTTTTAAAAAAAAAATTAACCTTTTCATATGATGGAAATATTTTACTGCTTATGTTTGTAAGTTTATATATTTTTATTGTGTGAAAAGTGAAAGAAAATGGCTTTGTTCTTTTTTTTATAATGTTAATATGAAGCCTTTTGATTTAAGCGTTGAATTTATAACCTTAGCCTTTTTATTTCTTTTTGATTAATGGGTCTTAGCCCATTAGTATCTTGCCCAACCTGTTAGTAAACCAGAAAAGAGAAAGAAATGAAGCACGTACCTTCTTTCTCCTTCAACCAGAAGGTTCAAAACTTAAGAAACCCATTTCCTCTTATAAACCCTAGCCAAAAATCATCAATCCAAACTCAAATTTAGTGTTTTAAAAATCAATTTGAAGCTAAATCTGAAGGTAATCAATATCCAAACTCAAGAATTTCATTAAATTTCTGACTTGAGAAATAGGTTTCTAATTTATAATAGTCTTCTTCTTGCATGCATATTTTTTGAGTTCTACAGGTTGTTGAAGGTCATTGTCTCCTCAAAGCTTCAACGTTTTAGCATAAATTCGAGATTTGATCATCCCTAACAGCAAGGTGAGTTAATAAACTCACAATTTCTAGCTGAAGCAAAGCTTCAAATGCAAACATATATTCAAATAGCTTGAGAATATTGATCTTTGGTTGATGTTTTTATTTCTGAAAAATTGAATTCTGTCCATCTTTGAAACTGAAACTAATTTGACAATAACTTCATCATCTCTTATCCGATTTTGATAATTTTAGATGTTCCGGAAAGCTTAATTCATGTGCTATAACTTTTATGTTTTGTGATTTCTGTAATTTTGATGTTAGCTATGTCAAAATTGAATTTCTCTACTGTAATCCCGAGAGCAAAACTAATAATTGCTCTGTAGTTGAAGCTGAAACGAAATTGGTCATAAATTTTCGTTTCTTATCCGATTTTAATAATTTTATATGTTCCGGAAAGCATACTTCATGTGCTACAACTTTTGTGTTTTGTGCTTTCGGTTGTTTTGATGATAGCTATTTCAAAACTGAGTTCTCTATTGCAATCCCGAGAGCAAAATTATATTTTGCTCTGTTGTTGAATCTGAAACTAAAATAAGCATAACTTTTGCGTTTCTTGATAAAATTTAATGATCTTAGATGTTCTGAAAAGCGCTGATATAGAGCTACAATTTTCATGTTTTGTTTTTTCGAAAATTCTGAAGTTATCTATTTCAAAATTGAGTTTCTCTATTGGAATCCCGAGAGCAAAATTATATTTTGCTCTGTTGTTGAATATGAAACTAAAATAAGCATAACTTTTGCGTTTCTTTATCAAATTTAACGATCTTAGATGTTTTGGAAAGCCTTGATATAGAACTACAATTTTCATGTTTTGTGTTTTCGAAAATTCTAAAGTTATCTATTTCAAAATTGAGTTTTTCTATTGCAATCCCGAGAGCAAAATTATATTTTGCTCTGTTGTTGATTCTTAATCAAATTTATTGATCTTAGATGTTCTGGAAAGCACTGATATAGAGCTACAATTTTCATGTTTTGTGTTTTTCAAAATTCTGAAGTTATCTATTTCAAAATTGAGTTTTTCTATTGCAATCCCGAGAGCAAAATTATATTTTGCTCTGTTGTTAAATCTGAAACTAAAATAAGCATAACTTTTGCGTTTCTTAATTAAATTTGATGATCTTAGATGTTCTTGAAAGCCCTGGTATAGAGCTACAATTTTCATGTTTTGTGTTTTTCAAAATTCTGAAGTTATCTATTTCAAAATTGAGTGTTTCTATTGCAATTCCGAGAGCAAAACTATTATTTGCTTTGTTGTTTGAATCTGAAACTAAATTATGCTTAAGTTATTCATTTCTTAATTAAATTTGATGATCTTAGATGTTCTTGAAAGCCCTGGTATAGAGCTACAATTCTCATGTTTTGTGTTTTTCAAAATTCTGAAGTTATCTATTTCAAAATTGAGTGTTTCTATTGCAATTCCGAGAGCAAAACTATTATTTGCTCTGTTGTTTGAATCTGAAACTAAATTACGCTTAAGTTATTCATTTCTTAACCAAATTACATAATTTAGGATGTTTTAGAAAGCTTAGACATAGTGCTACATGTTTTTTTGTTTTGAGCTTTCTATAATTTTGATGTTATCTGAGTCAAAATCGAGGAGAATTAAGAGTTAGAAGTTCCTATATGGAATTAAGGTTATAAATAACCATCTAAATGTTATTTTTACTTGCCGATGAGATGAGGTAAGCTTCTTTATGATGATTTTACGATGTTGAGATGTATTATGATAGTTTTTACTTGTCGATGAGATGAGACAAGTCACGATGCCACCAATACTCGTCAATGAGATGAGACGAGTATGGTATTGTATTTACTTGTTAATGAGACTAGACGAGATATAAATTTCTGAGTTTTATGATGTTTCTAGTGTGGCATCGACTAATGGCTAGTAAACCGCTAAGTGCGAATGTGTGGTATGTGACACACGTTAACACTTTTCGGGTTCCTATCCGTGAGTTTGTGACACATTCACGATGTTTACCTAACGAAACTACTTGAAGAGGTGTCAGCAACCTTGTCAGGAGGATGAACTGCTTTGGAAGGTGTTAGCGACCTTGTTAGGGCTGACAAAACGGCTTGAAGAGGTCTCAGCGACCTTGTCATGAGTACGAACTGCTTTGGAAGGTGTCAGCGACCTTGTTAGGGCTGACAAAACGGCTTGAAGAGGTGTCAGCGACCTTGTCATGAGGACGAACTGCTTTGGGAGGTGTTAGCGACCTTGTTAGGGCTGACAAAATGGCTGAAGAGGTGTCAGCGACCTTGTCATGAGGACGAACTGCTTTGGGAGGAGTTAGCGACCTTGTCTAAGGCTTCGGCCATCTGAGTTTAGCACATGCAGCATTGCTGCGGCATTATAATTGGGATTTGGCCAATCCAAATTTTCTGAGTTTTCTGTTTTATTGTGATTTCACCTTTTTAGGATGTTTTATTACATTGATAGCCTAGTGCTATATGAGATGTTATATATATGGTGATTTCAATTAGGATGTTTTGAACTCTTATCGAGTTCCTTGAGTTATGAGTTTAGATAATTTTAGGATTTTATAAGATATTCCGTGTTTTGCCATTTTGGCGAGTTGAGATTCAGATTTATATACATTTATACCGATGAGACGAGGTATAATTGAGTTTGGAGATTCTTTTATATTTGAATTTTGGATCATCCTACTTTAGAATATCTTATGTTTTCCTTTTTGGCGAGATTTTATATTAATGTTTCACCTTTTGAGGAGATATGGTTCATGGAAACCATGTAGACATTTTGTGATGTCGCCGATGATATGAGGCGAATGTTTATATTATTTGAGTATTATTATTGAACTTACCTCTTTTGAGGTAATTGTATACTTAAGTGACATTATTTCACTTAAGTCATGAGTTGTATTCTTTCTGTTGCCTCTTCTCATTCGAAAAGAATTATCACCTTGTATCTTATGCTTCATATTATCGTCTTTCCTCATTAACTGATTATTTTAGCTAGACTGACCCGTGTACTTTGTACTCGGGTCAGACCGAGTTGTTTCAGGTTAGCTATCAGTTACGGTTCTTTGCTCTGATGCATCTGCTTGGATTTCAGCCTAGCACTTTTGTTTAGTTTATATTTCCGCTTGACTCTGATGTATTTACATTTGATTCGATGTATATGGTGTGGTCGAATACCACATTTATTGTATTCATATTGTATTGTACTAAACATGTATCGGTGTATATGTATATATATGATGTGGATTACTGTTCTGTGATGTGCTTTATATTTAGTTATTGTTTTTTGTTCTGATAGATCCATTAACTACCTATAGTCTTGGATTAAGCATTTACTGGGTATGTCGATTCACTTGAGTAGAAGAAAAAAAAAATTATATTGCATTTATCGGCGTATTCAGTAGATGTTTAAGACAAATTTATAGATAGTCGCCCTTAGCCAGCCCTATTCTCCGCTTTAGTAGACGGAATTACTTGTTAGTTCTCTTTGCTAAGGTGGGTCTCGGGGTAGGGCGTTACATTAGGAGTGCCACCGGGTGGTGCTGCCTTGAGCCCCAAGGGGAGGTTCTAAAGTTGATCCTGTGAGGAGTCCGGACAAAACTAGTTCCTGAGGATTATGAGTAATGTATACCATAGCGAAAGTCGTGTGTGCCGCTGAGAGCCAACAGTCTGCGTTTGATTTATATCGGTAGACTGCGACCTATGGTATAACATAGCTGAAGTCGTGTGTGCCGCTGAGAGCCAACGGCCTGCATTTGATTTTATATCGGCAGACTTCGACCGATGTAGAAGTGGAGAGGTTTCATTTCGACAGCGAAAATCAGAGGTTGCTGAGAGCCTGCAGTTACATGGACTTTTGCTGTGATGGCAACGTAACCCTGGATGTAACTGTGATCTGTTGTGTGGGATCCATGGCGTAATTGAGAGGCCGCGGAGAGCCTGCAGTTGCATGGACTTTTGCTGCAACGGCAACGTAACCCTGGGATGTAACTGCGATCATGGATGGAGGTGATGATTTCCAGAGAATTCTCACCAAAGATATTTCCTCTATTTCAAAATGCTTTCAATATTTTCGATAAAATTATTTTCCAAGTATTTTCACTGGGTGTTGAAAACGGGTTTACTAAGTACTTATAGATTTTCAGTCCTACGCCTGATCAATGTATGACTGAATTTCTGTGAGAACAAGGATGGACTGATTGAGACATCGGGTTGTAAGAAATATTTTTATAAAAAGCTATTTTAATTTGTATTATCTGAATTTAAAGGCATTTCTAAGTTTTAAAATAAAGGGGAAATCCAAACTGGGATTATAAAATAAAATTGGACTCGGGAAAATTTAAATGATGCAATTCTTTGAAATAAAAATCGAATCTTGATATAAAATTGGAAGTAGTCAATTGGAAAATAATTATTTGATTGAGAAGGTTAATAAAAATTTAACTCGGTTAACTAAAATGGATTAAATAAGAAGAGATGGTGTAAAAATAAAATTTAGATGGATTGGAAAGTGATAGTTTGAATTGCAAATAAAATTCAAGTGATTTGAATAATATTTAACGTAATTTGCAAGCAAATTTGATATAATGGAAGTGTTGTTGAATGAAATGAAAGTGAATAATAATAAAAATAGTTTGGGTTGCAAACAAAACCCAAGTGAGCAGAAATAAATTTAGAATGGTTTTGTATAAATATAATAAATTTGGAAATGAATTAAGTAGATGAATTCAAATTCTAAAATGGGGTGAATAAATGAGTTAATTGAGTTAAGTAATAAATGGATGGAACCTGATTGAATAAAAAAAATTAAATCAAAGCTTTAATTGGAATTGAGCTATCAGAATGAACTTGAGTTTGAGGTATATTAATTTGAAGTAAGATTACTTTAGCCAACAAAAGCTTGGTTTCGAGAAGAATGAAGACCAATAAATGAAAGTCTGGGTTAAATTAATTTGGAAATGGTTATTAATTTATTAATATTGAATGTGCTAAGTTTAGTAAATTGTTTTGAGTGAATCCAAGGCTGAGATAAAATAAAATGCAATGAATGGTTGGTAGATAATTTAGAAATGAAATGGAATTAAATGCAGAATGAGTTAAAATTTACTTGAAGTAATTAAATTTCTGTGAGCTGTTAGAGATTAAATAAATTGGTTTTAGAATTAATTGAGATGAATATGAGCTTATTGGGATTAGAAATAAATTGAATATAAGAAAACGAGTTGAAAACCATTAAAATTTAATGAAACGGCTTATGAATTAGTTGAAAGCAATGGAATTAGTTTTGAAAACATATAAATTGCTTGTGGAAGTTATTTTGAATGCATTATTTTAGAATTCAAGTGTTACAGTTGTTTAAAGTAAGATAAATATTATAAACTTCATATATACGGTACTTATATGTTTAAATTGAGAAAGTACAGGTACCCGAAGGGCGTTTGGCTGGATTTGGATGCACTGATTGTTAAAATTAATAAGCTGCTTGCTTAAAATGCTAAATAAGGTACGCCTACGAAATAAAAATAGAAAATATGAACAGTTTTTTTTTTTCCGACCGGGTAGGTCGATGTATATATATTTATATCTCTTGTCAAATTGCAAAAGCTCCTCCGTACAAAGGAGACTCTGCCAAAAAATTTCGAAAATTTTGGGAGTTAGAAAATTTTTGAAAATTTTTGGGAAAATTTTTGTTAAGCAATTAACTAATTTTAAATATGAACCAGTTATAAATAAAAGACAAAATTTAATACTCATAAGTGAAGACAAATTGAAATCATATAGAAATGGGAAAAACTAAATTGAAATAAATATGAAACCTATGTAAGGAAATGTATCAAAATGATTGGAAAGGTTATGATTGGATATTGTAACTGAATAGAATATGCAGGTATTAAAGGGAAAGGAAATTGGATTTGGTTCCAAAAGATAAAATCGAATTGCCCAACAAAAAGGTATGTATTTAAATTTCTAAATGAAATTGGATTGGGTTTTTGATGTAGCCACTTGGCTTTTATTTTCTTTTGGTATTTGGAAGCCCGTATAGGCCTTTTGTAGTTGTACCGAGCTAGCCGTGCAAAGGAGACGCTGGCAAAATTTTCCGGGAATTTAGAGAGTTAGAAAAATTTTGAGAAAATTTTGATAATTCGAAATTTGGTTTTAAAATTGAAATTTAAATTATTGAGTAGAGGGTATTGTTTGATACAGTAGAAGATTTTGGGAAGTTGGTTAAGGTGATAGTAGGTCTTTAATAAAGGATAGTGGGCATGATGTTGAATTGTGAGTTCTGGGAATAGTAAACGGGTATCGGACCATTCTTCCTAACTAGTAATTTCGGGGACGAAATTCTTTTAAGGGGGGAGGAATGTGACGACCCGGAATTTCTAACAATTTAAATTGGAATAATTAATTGATTTTAAATATTTAAAAGTTAATTTTAACTCGAAATTCAAGATATTAATATTTATTTGATAATTAAATCATTGAATTATATAGTTTAAATATTGAATTTAATAATTGAAATTGGGTAAATTGTTGAATCATAAATTTCTAAGCCTATTTAAAATAATTTGAAGACTTATAAAATTTATAATGATGATACTGAAGATAATAGGATGGTTGAAATTTAAATTAAAGGTGACTTGTTCAATTTTAATAATATATCGTTTAAATCGATATTTAAAAATACCCTTCCGAGGCACAGTCTCGGAATTCGACGAAACAAGTTCCATTGGACCCGTAATAGTTAGTTATTATAGGATTTCAATTTTCGTAGCAATTGGAGTTGTTGTTTGACCGTGGCAGCTCAAAACGTTTCGAACTATTTTAATCAATCTAATTTTAAATTGATTGTTTTCTTTTGTAACTCGCGCATACGATCAAATTAGCCTTCGAAACATGTTCCATTGTGTTCGGAATGCGGGTAGGACCTTAATAACGCTGGTCAGCATGTCGGATTCGGGTTTAGGATTTCGCGTTATTCAACTCAAGATATTTTCAATATTCTATTATATTTTATTCACGCGTGTTCAAGAAGCTTCTCAACCCTATACCCTATTCTCGATCTCTATGACCTTCAAACACAAAAAAAACAGAAATTCACGAAAATATATAATAACCGAAACCCTTTTTTTTCTCTCTGGATTGGAATCGTATTCGAATCAAATTAATCATGGCGACGCATTGATTTCTGAAGCAAGGAATGGCCGCGCGTGTCGATTAAGGGGGGAAAGATGGGCAACTCGTCGCGATCGATTGTGGGGATGCGACTCGAGGCTGTGAAGCACGCACTCTCGTGCGCGAGGAAGGCTCGTCGTCAAATTTCTGTAAGCTCGGTGATTTCGCGAGGCGCTGTTGAGGTGGAGGTCGCGATGCGACTTGGAGTTTCCCGTGTGGATCGCGACAGCGGCGACGACTGTGAGGGGGAAACGCGCGCGTGAGGCTAGCTGTGGGAGGATCACGGTGGTGGCAACCGCGTGGATTTAGGGTTGGAGGCAAAGGGTTTGTGCTCGACGTCGAATCGAGTGAAGGCGTATGGAATGCGAAATCGGTTGCAGCCTGCATTGGGTAGTTTGGTGAGTTTTTTTATTTATTTTTTTTTTGTTTTTTTTGATTATTTTTTTGATTATGAATAAACTTAATAATAGTTTAAATGTATGTTTATATTGCGAGGTAGTGAAGATTTATCTGTTTGATTAAAATTATATTAGTAATTATATTAATTATATTAGTTACCAAATTATTAATTTAAATCAAATAAATAAATAATAAATATTTGTTCATAAGTTCAATTATTAATAATCCATGTAATGCTTATACAAGGTTTTAACTGAGAAGACAAAATCGAATTGGAATGAATTGCAAACAGCAAATCAAGGTGAGTAAATCTCACTCTGTCTGGTTCTTATTTAAATTTATATGGTTAAATTTAAATAATTGGTTGAATGTTTAAGTTGATTGGATGTATACTGATGAGGATGTGACTTTGGTTTTGATTGATTCTCGAGTTAATTATGGATTGACTCGAAGTATATGGGGTTTTAAATTGTTTCAAACATAAATCATAAATAAGAAAATGATTTCATTTTAAATTTAGTAAGGGCTTGATGTGTTGTGATTCATTTAAATTAGTAAGGAATTTGAAATGAATAATTGATGGATTAAATTAATTAATGATTTGGGTTATTTGACTTAGTAATTAACGAGTTGAATAAATAAGGAATTGAGTTGTAAGTTAATTAAATAAGTAAAAGGAATTCAGAATAATCATTTGATGGTGTGATAAATAATTACTTAATGTAAGTAAAAAATATATATAATTACTTGATGAAATTAATCAAGAGATTAATTAAGATAGTTAAGTAAGAAATGATTAATTTATGAATAAAGTAAAATGAAGGATAGTTAATTACAGTTTAGGATTAATCGAAAATGGTTAATACGGTGGTTTCATTAATATAACGGAATTTGATTTGAATAAATTAAAATATAATTGAAAATCCTTAATTTATATAATTAATGAAGGAATCAAAATTGATTAATTAAGGTTGATTAATCTATAATAAGTGACTTATGGGAAGTTAATTAGTTTAAGCAATTAAGAATTAATGTAATTAAATAAATAATTAATTCATGAAGAAATTAAGATTTCTTAATAATCTCGGTTGAGAAAAATTAATATTGTGAAGTTAATTTAAGATAATTACTTGAATGCAATTGAAAGATAATTAATCCAGGGTGATTAAGTAAGATGAATAATGATGGGTTGACCAATTAATTGATTTGGAATTAATTAACGTTAAAAAAAAGTAATCTATGTGATTGAGGGTTTGAAATTCAATTTGAATCAATTGAATTGATTTGTATGGAATTAGGCTTTGCTTATGGATGATGGAATGGTGTTGGATGTTTTGAATGAGTTGTTATCTCTAACATGAAATGTTGTGAATTTCATTTGAATAACTTGGGTTAGGATAATATGAGTCTCGAGGAGACTGGGGTCGGGTGTTTGGTAAATACCCGAAACCACTTCAAATATTTATATATTGATTTGTGAAATCAATAGGCTGGATTGAAATGATTTAAGTAGACTGGAATATTTATCTAAGTTTGGTACGTAGAAATTAATATGTGAAATAAGTGTTGTCTATAGCAGATTGTGAATTGATAAATTGATATAAGTTACCCCGGGTTTATATAAGTTGTTTGCTTGGGTATTTCATGTTAGTGAGTTTACTAACGCTGGTTTCCAGCCTGACCCGGGTGTTACTTTGGTGTAATGCTCGGGTCAGACCGAGTATTACAGAATTTCAGGTAGGGCGTTCTGGAGTTCGGGAGGCGAGCTGGATGGCAGTATCGTATATAGTATTTCCGTTGTATTTATATTATTGTTAATTTGAGTCATGATAATTGTAAATATTCGGAGACTGTATATAATGTGGAACTATGATGTATATTAAATGTAACCGACAGTGATCATTTTCTTTTGTAAACTGTTATTATTTATTATTATATTTTATCCGCTGCGAATGTGAGATGTTTTGGTGTTCTGTTCTTCTTCTATCTCTGTCTTCTTTTTTCATAACTATCTGGAATTTCCGGCTTAGAAAATTTTGGGTCGTTACAGCCCGATAAACCTAAAACTCAAATAAGCCTGAATAACGACGTAGTATAGTGATACACCCAATGAACCTGAAACTCAAATAAGCCGAAATAACGACGTAGTACAGCGATATGCCCGATGAACCAAATTCCATAGTATGGTTAAAATAACATGGGTCACTAGCCTATAAAAATGAGACGAAGCTCTAGAGAATGGGGTATAGTCCCCCATGCGGACAAAGAGACATCGCACATCACTAGTCCAAACCATAAAATGATCATCATTGATCAACAAGAAGTGTAAATTACACTAAGTTAATAAATAGATGAGTTTTGCTTCATGTCCCATAACCACTGGCTTAACTTACATATTTACGAACAAATTGCAGATTTCCACTCAAAAATTATCACAAGATTTAAATCGAACAAGTCCAAGAATTAACCGACGAAGTAAACGCAAGCGTTTCATACCACTTATTTTGCTAAGTCAATTAATTAGATTTCTCATATGAATGAGGTATAGGTTTTTATAAACTAATAGATTAGAAAATGGTTTTAAAAATGAGCTTTGTATTAAAAGTAACATTGAAATCGTTTTTTGTGAAAGAGTTTGAGAATTTACTACTAGTATAGAAAACTTTGTATTTAAAAGTGACATCACGGAAATGATTACAAAAACAGTCTTTCACAAAAAATCCACATTCGACAACGTGAATTCAAACCATAAAAATCGATATCAAATCCAATCAAATGGATATTCCCAAAACCCATTAAAGAAGTCATCTATGTCGATAATAATTGACAGCAACTAACCGGAGCAACAAAAATCGATAAAAATTGGAAATCCACTCAAAACAGCCAAAATAGGAAAAATTGAAAAGGACCAGACGTCTGGTTGGATTGGCCAGACGTCTGACCAGGGGTTCGGGAACTTTATTTTTCTTTTCCATGTCTTCTTTTTAATTCTAGAAGCCTCTCGGACGTCTGGTTGCTTTGGACCATACGTCTGGTCCTAGGCTCTGCTCTTTTTTTCATTTTCTACCGTATATTTTTTCTTCTGGTGCCCTAACCAGACATCTGAGTTCTTCAAACAGACATCTGGTTGCTAAACTGGGAAACAGTTTGCCTAGGCCATTGATGGCCAAATCGGTTCGAAAGTGATCGGACGAGCGACGGAGGCTAGGAAATTATGCCAAGCGACAGCCTAGCCTTATAGGCTTTTCGATACACCCCAAATAACATGTCCAAACATCCAAGATTGGATCTTTAAAGATTTGGACTTCAAAACACCAAAATTGAAAAATTCACCAAATCAATTCAAATCAAAATCTATGAACATGAAATAGATGTTAGGAATTCTCACCTAACCACAATAAAAGCTATAGACATAGATATGAGTTGAAAAACTCACCTTTAAACTCAAATATATAAATGAAAGGCTCTAAAATAAGCCAAGATTGATTTCTCTTTAACAACACCTCTAGAATCTTTAATCTATTATTAAAGGAAATGAATTTCCTAAGTTAGGTTATAGGAAATTCTGAAAAATGAAGAGGGATTGAGATGGAGAAGATGAAGATGATGCTTACCTAAGCTTCTCTTTGATTTTAGAACTAGAACTTGAATATGAATTTCCTAAGAAAAGCTAGGGCTTAGGAGTTTTAATTTCCTTTCTTATCCCTCTTTTTTCTTTTGCTTGAGAGTGTTAGGAAATTATGAAAGTAATGAATAAAGAGGAGTGGGGTTAGGGTATTTGATAGAGGAGTTTGGGTTACCTTGGGGGTTAGTGGGCTAGAAAACCCAAAGCCCAAATGAAAATACCAAAATCCTAATCAAATCCAAACATATCGATGTTTACACTCAAACAAGTTGTAAACGTCGTTCTGAACTCAGTGAAAGTGGTCTCGAGTTCGGATTCGACCGTTTACAAAAAGTCACGTTTTGGAATTTAATCCAACTAGGATACTATATTTAAATATATAATAGTAAAATTGTATGTTGTTACAGACTCCCCTCATTAAAGAAATTGTGTCCTCGCAGTTCTTAAGAAGAAAATAAAGAGTAACAATCACTTTAAGGCATAACAACACAAAATAAAATTTTGAAGTAAGAAGTTCAACTTAAGGAGCACGAAAGTGTAAGTCCGGATGTGTTCGTTCGATGAATTCTTTGGATTTCCAAGAACAATCCTTAGGATTTGAGGACCGTTGAACTTTCATAAGCGGGACATTGTTATTACGAAGAAGTTAAACCTCCATAGCAATGATGCGAATAGGATGCTGCTCATAAGTCAATTTCTTCAGTAACACCAGGCTTAAGAATAGAATCAGAATCTCTAAGGCCTTTCTATAGTGGAGCAACGTGAAAAACGTCATGAATACCAAGCTGTGACGCCACACCACTATACTCAAACTAGCCAAGGACACTATGGGGTAATGTCATAGACCATCTGTGTAATTGCTTTATGCGAGTACCAATATGTCAGATAGTATGACATGCATTTTGTTTCAAGAGGAAATTTGACACATCAATTACAAAAACAAAGCTACTACACAATGGCTATATGGCCTTCGGAAACAAATATAAAATAAGCTTAACACAAATCAGTCACAGATATTCAAATCAATAAGGCGGAAATAAATATGAAGATAACACATAGAAGTGAACATCAAAGTAGTTATCATACAAGATCCACTACATCACAAAAGAATAGGTACAAGTGCTAGACAAAAGAATATGTATACATCAAGGAGTCTCTGTGTAACGACCCAGAATTTTTATTAATTAAAATATGAATATTTAATTAATTTTAAATATAAATGAGTGAATTTATAAGTCGAATAAATTTTTATTTGAATTTTTGGATTTAATTGGATTATTAAATCGATAATTTAATACGTTAAATTATGGAAATAATTGAAAATTGGGTTAAATATGATTGAAAATGATTTGTAAAATTTTATTTTATCATATTGAAGTTAGGAAGATATTTTAGAACTTTTAAAATCGAATTAAAAGTTAATTTGTGAAAATTGAATATTTTAATATTCAAATCGACTAGTGAAAATAGTTAATTTTTGAACAGTCTCAGAATTGAACGAAACCAGTTCCATTGGATCCGTAATAGTTAGTTATTACCGGATTTCAATTTTCGTGTCAATCGGAGCTATCGTTTGATCGTGGCAGCTCGAAACGCATCGAATTATTTTTAATTTAAATTTGACGAGTGAAAATAGCCATTTTTCAAAAAGTCTCGGATTTCGACGAAACCAGTTTCATCGGATCCGTAATGTGATATTATTGTAAGGTTTCAAATTTCAAGTCAATTGAATTTACCGTTTGTCCGTTACAAATTAAAACGCCTAGAAATCGGTTTAAATCGGTTTAATTCAAATTGAGCGTTTATAGCCATAACTCGCACAGATGTCCGAATTAGCTTTCGAAACCTGTTCCATTGTGTCCGGAATGCGGGGTAAACCCTAGGAACGTCAGTTTCGGCGCGTAAATCGGAGTTTGGAATTTCCGGATGAATAGTGTTCGATTTTCTTCTATAAATAGCCCCACCCTTCACTAAAAAAAAAATAATAATAATAAAACCTAAACCCTAGCCGCCGTTCATAACAACCAAAGGCTAGAATTTCATTTCGATTCTCCTCAAATATCTTCAAATCTACACAACGATTCGACGAACTTTCAACTGCAAACTTGTAGAGCACAACATGTTCTACGTATTCAACGGTGGAGATGTGATTTGGAGCTGTATTTTGGGAGATTAGGGGCTGCGTTCGACCATGCTTGCGCACAGTTTTCAAGGCAGCATAGGGGGCCGAGCTCTCTATGGTTTGGGCCGAGTATGGAGTGGGTTGAGCTCTTCGAGATGGCATATCCTGATCGTCGTCAAGTGGCGAGATGGAGGAGTAAAGTTTAACCCTAAATTCGTGTGTTGGGTTTGTGTTGCGTACGCATCTTCCTGATGGGGAAGAAGCACTTGCGTGCGAGCGGCCCAGATGAGAAGGGGATGGATCCTGTGGCTATGATTGATTATGGTTAAGAAAATTTAAATTAAGTTGTAATTAGTTTATATAAAGATCGTGTAAACTTCAAAAATTGATATCTTTTTCATACGAGGTCAAAAAAATGCAAACTCAGTTGCGTTGGAATCGTATGGACGAGCACTACGCGATGGAGCTGGTTTGGAGTCGTTTGGAGTTAGTGAGAATTTTGGGTAAAATTAAACGCACGTTTAATTTTATTCGAAATAAATCGCTAAAACGGAATTTAAAATCAAGGTGAGAACTTCTCACTCAATCGAATCAGTTTCGATTTTATTTTAAATAGTTAGATTTAAAATATTTGAATGCATGTTTGAATGTTGATTGATATCTATTGATTGTTAAAATAGACATTATACGCCGTTAGTAAGCGGATGTTATTTATTAAAAACATATACCGCGAATATTTCATAAACAGTGAAATTGGTATTATATATAATAGCAATATATATATATATTGGCATATGTATATATTGGAGTTATTGATTTCCCGCATTTATTTGTTTAGCGGATGAGACCCTATTACGCCGTTATTAAGCGGATAATATTTAATAAGAACATATACCGCGATAATTTCGTACTGGAGCGAAATTGGTATTGTGCTAATGTTTGTGAATGCAGGAAAACAGGTTGGAGGGATCCAACTGGATTCCTCAACAGTATTTATTTGATTTCAGATATTTTGATATTTGATGAACTATCATATCGATATATGATGTCGTTGTTGTCGTGATTGACTATTTGGTATGTAGCATCATTGGACCAAGTTTTGGAATTTTAAAATGATTTATAAAGTGATTTTTGAAAATATACTATATGTTTGGAATTTGATCCATTTTAAATAAATAAACGTTATAATTTTTAAAAGTTATAAAAATTATGATTTTTGAGAAATATAGTTAAAAACTGATTTTTGAGAATATGATGCTAATGATTTTATAAAATAGTTTAATCGGGATTTTAGAATTTAGTGTGAAAAGTTTAAATATAGGATTTATAAAATTTAATTATTTTATGAATCAAAATGGTGAAATAATAAAGGAGATTAAAGTCGTTTTAAAGAATAATATAAATTGATTTATATTAAGAGATTTATAAATGGATATTTATAAATTGAAATATTGACATTATAAAACGAGTTTTTATAAGTGTTTGAATGAAGTGAAAATAAATTTTGTAAATGAATGAAATTTATAAAATTATAAATGGTGAAGTTATAAATGAAATTTATAAATAGTAAGATTTATAAATTTTGTGAAATTATTAAAGAATATATTTGGATGAATAATTGAATCTTATAAGTTATAAGATTTATAACTATGAAGTTTAAGAGAACGATTTTGTAAAATAATCGTTTTATAAGCATTTAACTTATAATGTGAACTTTGGTTTATAATTGAGTTATAAATCGAATAGGTTAATAAAGGAGATTTATAAAGGAAATAGTTATGAAATAAATAGAAATGGAATTTATAAACGTTGTTTTATAAATTCGCAAAAGACTTATTTTGATAAGTAAATGGTTATAACTTATTTATGGAGTTATATTCACATTTTTGACTGTGAATAATCCTTTAAAATGAAATGTATAAAAGAATGAAAATTTGTTAACGTAATATATTCACGTTTTTGAATGGTGAACAATATGTTAAAGAAAATGTTTAGATTTGATGTTTAAATTGAATTAAAACGATCTAACGAAGTTTTAATTGTGTTGAGATTCGAAACCATAGATTTCAACATTTATTGTTGAAATAGACGTTTTCGAGAAATAGAAGGAAATAATGGACTATAACACTGTTGTTATAGTAAATGATTTCCGAAAGGAAATGTTTTGTATAGTATTGGGATTTATATATCTATTTAAACTTCGAATCCCTATACTAGTGATTTTGGGTTGTCGTAACGATGTTTTACGTAACATTCGTTTTGGCCCAAATAAATATGTTTAAGAGAATGATTTCCTTAAAGAATGAAATATATACTTATTTTTGATTGAAGTATATTGAATATTTTCCAAGTGTTGAAAATAAATAAAATTTGTGAATTACTTATGAATAAATAAGTATGGAAATGTTTTCCAATATAAAGTGAATATTTTGAGAATTTATCTTTTTGAAGATAAATTGAAAAGAAATATTGAAATGAATAATTGAAATCGAATATCCATAGATATTTTGGATTATAAATTCACTATTGAATTTATAAAAGAAAGTGGAATTGGTTTCAAAATAAATATTGATTTATTTTTGAAGTATGAAATAATATATCTTGTAAAGATATTTTGGAAAATAAATAATTTGGAAAATTATTTGGAAACTGGTGATGTGTGCATATCCATTGATAGTTCAATAACCGACTATCAATATTTCCCTTTGAATGGGTAATTGATGAGATTTGTTTGAATGTGAATGCTACACTTATTTTTGAATAAGCGCTCACTATTCGGGTTAACCGGGAAAGGACCATGGGGTCGTATAACCCATTCCGAATATGTGATACGTCGTTGTGAATTGCATTGAAGATCGGTGTTGAAGACCCGGTATTTGCAAGAGCGATAGGATGACCTGTCGATTTACTCTGCACCGAGTAGCTACGGTATAGAGTTCTCCATATGTGATGGTGAATCCGATCAGGATTGTGAATATCCGGATTGCAAGGACTTCTTTGTAAGTGCCTTCGGTTTTGTTCGAGCCCGGAACAGACTTGTATGGATTATATGTCTGACATTACAAATTGAGATATAAAGCCGATTTCTTTCAAATATGTTTCTGTTGGTGGCGGAGAATTTATTCTTTTAGCTTAACACCCTTCTCTGAGACGTACGAGCTCAGAGGTTATATAGTTGAAGTTATCAGCGATATATTCCCAATTTGGTAATGTGACATGCTGAGTGTTGCTGTAAATGATCATTGTGTTGATTATTGTGATAGGATCGTTTATTTGATCGTCTATCTTGGTGATCATTGTGTTGATCATTTGTTGACCCAAAGCATGGCTTTTGTATAAAGTATGTTTTTGTGGACGTGACTTCGTCGAGCCTCACACCCCGGAAATGGTCAAAACAGGAAGGATGCGGCAAGGTTATGAGGGGTAGCTCCCTTTAGGGTATGTACATTTCCTTCTAGATAGAGGTGGTATCATGGTATGGAGCCCAGATATTTAACCTATGTGGTTACTGCGAATTTATTACTTTGTGGTTGTTGGCTATCGGGATCCCGTGAGAAAGGTCGTTTACGATCGGGGAATGGCGTGCTCGTGTCAGTAGTTACCCAGTTAGGGGTAACCCGGCCTTGTGTTGGCAGAGTTCCGGTTTGGTTCTCGGGGATGTCGTTCTAGAGGCATTCTCATGTGGCAATGGGAAGTTCCTTGGCCTGACCATTTGTTGGAAATCCAATTCCCAATACGAAACTTGTACGGTTTTAGTTGTAGAACCTATCATTCACTTATGGTGTCGCAACACTGTTTGGATGGTAGCTATAGTAGGCATAGTTCGAAATGTCTATGTCGGCTAAGATTTATATTCTACTTTCAAAATGAATTTTTCTCTACACTATGCACTAATAATAATATCAAATGTTATTTTAAATGCGTATCAAGCATCTTTGACTATCATAAGGAGAAATCTCCTCCGATTCTGCGTATGCATGTGTGTGTGTGCGGGAGGCCTTATGGTAGTCTCATTTTTAAAAGCATTGCGAATTGAATTTAAAAATATCTCTCTATTTTGATTTTAAAGATAAATAAACTGTTTTGAGTTCTCACACCAGTCACATGACTGACTTGGATTTTATTGTTTTCCTTCCTAAACTCTGGGTGCCCACCAATTTCCACACGAGCAGTCAAGAGTTAAGGTTTATCAGGATATTCTGGATATTCTAGAGTTGCTGGAGGCAAGATGGATGGCATGGCGTATTACTAGTTATATAGTATTTCTTTTTCCGCTGCACTGTTTGTTGTTGTTGTTGTACACTCTGATGATATGATGTAATGTAATGTATAAAATGTAATAACTGATATAGTTCTTTGTTTAAAGATTATTCATTTATTATTATATGTTGTTCCGCTGCGAATTGTGAGATTCTGATGTTGTTCAGTTGTAGTTCTGTTGTTTTCTTTCTATTCCGTTCTATTCTCCGTTCCGTTCTATTTTAAAATTTTGTTCTATTCTCTATTTTCTTTCTATTTTAAAATGATCTATTTTCTTTCTGTTCTATTTTCTATTCTATTCTCCTATTTTCTTTCCTTCTCTCTTCTTCTCTCTTTTTCTTTTCTTAAATTCTTTTTCTTAAACCATAACATTTCGGGTTTTTGGCCTTCGATTTCTCGGCAGTCGATAAAGTGAGTATCGATGTTGAATTTTCGAAAGTCGAAAATTTCCGGGACGTTACACTCTGTCTCGAATGTATAAAAGAAAAAACTACAAAGCTAAAATAGTTAGCCAAAAGTCAGAAGCTGGTCCCTACAAGAATTCAAGTGGAAGCACCTGAAACACCTCGGCCTGACCTGAGTATAATTTAAGAAGAAAAATAATAAACGGATCAGTCTACCTATAAATATCATATAAGATGAGATAGGATAAGAGATATGACAAATATTATAACAACAAAAATCATATAATATCTCAAATTTTCTCATACGCCAAAAAAATGTCGTATTCTTTATTTTTATTCACCATACCACAAATATTGATAAAGCTTATCAATGCATATCTTCAAAATTGGTGAAACACAAATTTTAGAAATCAATAATTAGAAATTCAGAAAACACAAAGGGGGGAGGCCCATCACAAACAGGAGCATGAAAACTCACCAACACGTGTATCACAAATGAGATGCTAACCCATGGGTCGCTAACCTAAAGAGTTGATGCAACGACGTAGTACAGCGATACGCCCGAGGAACCGAAAACTCAAACATGCCGGAACAGCGACGTAGTACTACGCCTGATGAACCTAAAACACAAATAAGCCGGAACAACGACGTAGTACAATGATATTCCTGATGAACCTGAAACTCAAATAAGCTCGAACAACGATGTAGTACTGCGATATGCCCGTTGAACCTGAAACTCAAGTAAGCCGGAACCACAAATCTCCCGTAGAAAATTCTAAATTCCTTCTTCAGTTACCAGCATAGGATTTTTTATCTACTTTATGATTCTCTTATCCTATGATGAATAAGGTCAATCTTTTCTGTGGAATCATGAATAAACTTGACCTAAAACCAGCTTCTTATCGGCTTCAAGTCAACACGAAGGAGATCGACATGGCTTTCTGTAGGGTGCCTTGAAAGGTTCCATACCAATACTAGATTGGAAGCTATTATTATAAGAAAACTCACCAAGAAAAATATGATCTTCCCAACTTCCACCAAAATCAAGAACACATGCACGAAGGAGATCTTCAAGAGTTTGATTCACACGCTCCGTTTGTCCATCGGACTGAGGATGGTAAGCGGTACTAAAAATAAACTTTCTTCCCAAAGCTTTTTGAACACCCTTCCAAAATCCACTAGTAAATAATGGATCACGATAGCTAACAATAGGAGTAGGAAATCCATGCAATTAAACAACTTCTTTAACATAGAGCTCGGCCAAAAGAGGTACGGTCCGATTAGACCGAACGAGAATAAAATGGATGGATTTTGTAAGTCTATCTACAATCACCCATAAACTATCATGATCCGAATGGGGAACACCGTCAATAAAGTCCATGGAAATTTGATCCCACTTCCAAACGAGAATGTCTAAAGGTTGCAATAACCCACCGAGCCTTCGATGCTCGACTTTAACGAGTTGACAAGCCATGTAAAGCTTAATGAAGTTCGCAATATCAGATTTCATTCCATCCCAATCATAAAGTCGTTTCATGTCCGCACACATTTTACTACTACTGGGATGAATGGTAAATTTAGAACGATGAGAATCTTCTAAAATGTCGTTACGAAGATCACTAATATTTGGCACAATAAGTTTACAAAATTTTCTAATGCCTCCGCGTGCATCAATATCAAAGTCTTTCAAACCATCAACCTTATTTTGATCCCTACAAATTTGGCTAAGAAGAGCCAATTCGGGACCTTGCTTTTGAGCTTTAAGGATGCGGTCCAAAAGAGAAGGGTGAGCCTCAAGGCTACATAAAACAAGAGATGAACATGAATTGGATTCACGATCTTGAATCTCACAAGTGGATAAAGTCTCGAGATCATTCCATTCAGATATCATCATGGAAACAACCGCTTGTTGCTTACGACTAAGTGCATCAGCAACACGATTTCCCTTTACGGGAGTATAGATAATATCAAGATCATAAGATGTAAGGAATTCGAGCAAACGTTATTGATGCAAATTAAGTTCCTTTTGAGAAAATAAATATATAAAGATTTATGACCGGTGTAGAGAACAAATTTCTCTCCTAAAAAATAACGACGCCAAATTCTAGGAACAATGGCCACGAGCTAAAATCACGAGTGGCATATCTAGTCTCGGCGGACTTTAATTGTCTAGAAGCATAAGCAATAACACGTTCCCTTTTGCATGAGAACGACAACCAAACCAATACGACTAGCATCGGTACAAACAACGAAGTCTTGTTTCCCTTCGAAAATCAAAAGAATAGGAGCATCGAAAAGAAGTTCTTTTAATTTATGAAAAGTAGCTTCTATGCTAAATCATTTATTTCATAATCCTCTTTCCCAAAAAGCCGAGACATTGAAAATTATAATTAACTTTATGTAGTCATCTTTTTAGAAAAAATTATACATTACAAGTCAATTTACTGTGTCTGGCCGTCTCATCATAGCGTTTAGGAGACTCCTATTGATAATGTTGATCAGGCACATCGACTAGAATTCTTAAAGCACTCAATGGGCATTCCAACACAAAATCATCTTTTATATGATAAACATGCCTCTTATAAATTTTACGAATATTTTTTGCTCGTTTTAAGAACAAAATCCAAATATACTTATAGATATATATTCTTAGAAAGATTTGCAATTTTCAATTTCTATTTTCACCCATAATCAATGAATACAAGGATGGAGCCATCAAGATATTCGCAGAATACTCGATTCATAAGATGGATGAAATAAGCTAGAGGGTTCATCAAACTAAATGGCATAACAGGCCATTCATAAGAATCATAATGAGTGCGGAATGCAGTTAGTGGAACGTTATCGTCCGCAACTCATAGCTAATGAAAACCGGTGGAAAAGTCGAACTGAAAAGACCTTAGCACCACTCAATAGATCTCTTAGGTGATAATCCTACGATAGGCTCAAAGATATCGGGAAATTCGTGAATTACTTAAATGAGGGAAATTACATCTTCTCATCATGTGAGTTTAAAAAATAAAATGATGCCACCGAATTGGAATCAAAATCATTAAAAGCAATAGAAATCTGCTTAATATATTGAGGATGTCGAAGACGAATAGTCCTCTCGGGACATAGGATGTGGGCTTCATAACAATTAAGCCAATCCTTTCCCAAAATCAATTCCGAAGCCTAAGTAGCGCATAACATGCAAATCAGATAGGAAAGCATAATCGCATAAAATAATCTCGACATTTTACAAAGTAAACCGAGTGTTGCGGATCCACCAATCGGATTTGCATTTCTCAGTTAAGTTATCAAGCCCATAATATTTAAAAAGTATCCATAAGTTCCTATAAAAGAATGAGATACACTGATATCAAAAAGAATTCGAATAGGATAATAACGAAACATAATAACGCCATCAAGGACAGAATGAGAAATACCTTGACCAAGAGAAGGGTTACTAGGGACTTGCACAATATTCAGCTTACTCTCTTTCTCGCTTTGAAGTTTGGAATATGAAGATAAAAGATAACCCAAAATTTTGCAATAACGACAAGTAAGGGGTTTCGGACACATATTTGCATAGTGGTCCTTAGAACTACAATTGTAGCATACTCCATGATTAGGAATTGGAGTCTTTGCTACCAAAGTTTCTTGCTTCACTTTCTTGTTGGGATTAGGGGTTTTGAAACTTAATATGCCTCTTCTTGGAAACCCCAACATCGCTATCATTTCCTTTATCGGCCTCTTCAAGTCGAAGAGTGGTATCTACAAGCTGATCGAAAGGCACTTCTAATTTCAGAGGTAAGACCTTTTGGGGTTCTTATTCAAAACATAGATAAAACTTTGATTCTTTACAAGATCCAAAAATTGTTGGCAGACATGAATATGCCATCTAGAGGAGGACCATTGGATTGACCAGAGCTAGGACTGCCAAGTCTAACCATCTCTTCTTCCTTAAGAAAGAAAGAAAGAACGAAGAGGAAAAATGTTATTCTCAGAATGAATTTCAAACAAACTTGATTGATAAACAAGGCATCATAAAAGAAAATAGGATAGAATGGGTCCAAAGACTCAAATTAAATCCTAAGGCACGATTCCTAAGAGAGATTTAGGACAATGGTCCTTGCTAGATTATTCTACATTGTTCCGAAGTTTGGCTCTGATACCAAACTATGACGCCCCACCTCTATACTTACACTAGCCAAGGACACTACGGGGCAATGCCATCGACTAGCATGAAGAATAAGGTTGTTGAGGAGCGACCATCTGTGTAATTGATTTGTGTGAGCACCGACATGTCGGATAGAAGGTCATGCATTTCATTTCAAGAGAAAATCCGATATGTCAAATACAAACTCAAAGCTACTACATGGTGGCTATGTGGTCTTATAAAACAAGTAGAAAATAAGAATAACACAAAAGTAGTCACAAATATTCATATTACTAAGGTGGAAACCGATATGAATATATCGCATCGAAGTGAACATCAAAGTATAGGTCATACAAGATCCACTACATCACAAAAGAATAGGACAAGTGCTAGACAAAAGAATATGTATACATCAACGAGTCTCTGTCTCGAATGTATAAAAAAATTGAGCTAAAGTAGTTAGCCAAAAGTCATAAGCTAATCCCTGCTAAGAAGTCAAGTGGAAGTACCTGAAACACCTCAGTCTGACCTGAGTATTATTTAAGAAGAAAAATAATAAATAGGTCGGTCTAGCTATAAATATCATACAAGATGAGGTAGGGTGAAAGATATGACAAAGATATATGATAACAATAATGCCATAATGTGACAAGTATAAACTTGATAACAATGAAAATTATACGATATCTCAAATCTCCTCAAATATCCAAAAAAGAATATCACATTCTACATCTTATTCACCAAACCTCAAATATTAATAAAACATATCAATGCAAATCGCAAAAATTGGTGAAAAAATATATTCTAGAAATCAATAGATAGAAATCTGGAAAAACATAAAAGGGGAGGCATATAACTAATAGGAGTATGAAAACTCTCCAACACGTGTATCACGAACGAAATGCTAACCCATGGGTCGCCAACCCATAGAGCCGGTACAACCACATTGTACAGCGATACGCCCGACGAACCTAAAACTCAAACATGCCGAAACAGCGATGTAGTAAAGCAATACGCCCGATGAACCTAAAACTCAAATAAGTCGGGACAACGATGTAGTACAGCGATATGCCCGATGAATCTAAAACTCAAATAAGCGGAATAATGACGTGGTACAGCGATATGCCCGATGAACCTGAAGCTCAAATAAGCCGGAATAACGACATCTTGGAACTCAAATAAGCCGAAATAACGACATAGTACAGGGATAAGCCCGGTGAACCAAATTCCATAAAACGGTAAAAATATCATGGGTCATTAGCCCATAAAAATGAGACGAAGCTCTACAGATTGGGGTATAGTCCCCCACGCAGACAAAGAGACATCGTACATCGCTAGTCCAAACCATAAAATGATCATCATTGATCAATAAGAAGTGTAAATTATTCTAAGCTAGTACATAGATGAGTTTAGCTTCATGTCCCATAACTACTGGCTTAACTTAAATATTTAAGAACAAATTATAGATTTCCACTCAAAAATTGTCATAAGATTTCAATCAAACAAGTCCAAGAATTAATCGACGAAGTAAACGCAAGCGTTTCATACCACTTGTTTTGCTAAGTCATTTAATTCGATTTCTCAAAAGAATGTGGTAAATGTTTGTATATACCAATAGATTAGAAAACGGTTTTAAAAACGAGCTTTATATTAAAACTAACGTTGAAATCGTTTTTGTGAAAGAGTTTGAGTATTCACTACTAGCATAGGAACCTTTGTATTCAAAAGTGAAAATCATAGAAATGATTGTAAAAACAATCTTCCACCAAAAATCCACATTCGACAACGTGAATTCAAACCATAAAAATCGATGTCAAATTCAATCAAATGGATATTCCCAAAATCCATAAAAGAAGTCATCAACGTCGATAATAATTGACTACAATTAACTAAAGCAACAAAAATCGATAAAAATTAGGAATCCACTCAAAAATAGCCAAAATAGGCAAAATTGCATAGGACCAGACGTCTGACCCGGTGTTTGAGAAATTTAATTTTCTTTTCCCCATCTTCTTTTCAATTCCAGAAGCCTCCCGAACGTCTGGTTGGTTTGGACCAGATGTCTGGTCCTAGGCTCTGCCCTTTTTTTTCTTTTTCCGTCATTTTTTTTTGCTTTTAGTGCCCTAACCATTCGTCCGAGTTCTTTAACCAGAAGTCTGGTTGCCTGTACTGGGCAACAGTTTGCCTAGGCCATTGACGACCAAATCGGTTTGGAAGCGATCGGACGAGCGACGGAGGCTAGGGAATTATGCCAAGCGACAACCCAGCCTTATAGGCTCTTCAATACACCCCAAATAACATGTCCAATTATCCAAGATAGGATCTTTAAAGATTTGGACTTCAAAAAATGAAAATTGGAAAATTCACCAAATCAATTCAAATCAAAAGCTAATAAACATGAAATAGATGTTAGGAATTTATACCTAACCACAATGAAAGCTATAGACATAGAAGTGAGTTCAAGAACTCACCTTTAAACTCAAATATAGAAAAGAGAAGCTCTAAAACAAGCTAAGATTGATTTCTCTTCAACAACACTTATAGAATCTTCAATCTATTATCAATTTAAATGAATTTCCTAAGTTTAGTTATATGGAATTCTGAAAATTGAAGAGGGATTGAGATGAAGAGGATGCTTGCCTAAGCCTTATCTTTGATTTTAGAACTAGAACTTGAATTTGAATTTCCTATTAAAAGCTTGGGCTTAAGAATTTTAATTTCCTTTCTATTCCCCATTTTTCCTTTTACTTGAGAGCGTTAGGAAATTATGAAAGGAATGAATGAAGAGGCGTGGGGTTAGGGTATTTCGTAGAGGAGTTCGGGTTATCTTCTTGGGTTAGTGGGCTAGAACCCAACCCAAAGCCCAAATGAAAATACTAAAATCCTAATCAACTCCAAACATGTCGACGTTTATACTCAAACAAGTTGTGAACACCATTTTGAACTCAATGAAAGTCTTGAGTCCGGATTCGACCGTTTAAAAAGTCATATTTTGGAATTTAATTCAACTAACGATGCTATATTTAAATATATAGTCGTAAAATTATGGGTTGTTACAATTAAGAGGAGACATTTCTCTTAGCATTAAGGGATTACCACCTGTTTTTTGAGTATAGGACAGCATGCTGTTAAGATCTCATTAACATAGATATGGTTGGAGAGTTGTTTGAAGGGAATGGCAAGACATCAAAAAGAAATTGTCTAGCTTATTTGGAGTTGTCAGCAAGGACGATGGCAATATAGTACTACTTTTTATCCACGAATATATTATATGTGAGTTACATACATTTTTTTGCATCAAAAACTTATGCCATTTTAACAATTGCAAAGGTCATGCCTCATTAAATTGTTAAATTTAGATAAGCTATAAATTATGAAATTTAAGGTTCAATTTTGTTTGTGTATCCAAATAACTATGAATTGTTAGAACAAGTGCATCTACGTTACCCGTGGGATGCAATGAAGAATTGTTTTGTTCTTTATTTTCCCTTTTGAGAACACTGGTTGCCAGTAACTGTTGGGAACAATGAACTTCGGCTAAGTCATGTACTTTGTCGCTCTCTTGAAGACGTTTCGACATTCTGCTCGAAGGTGCAAAGCAATTTTGAAAAACAAATACCGCCGCCTCTATGATAGAAAGCCTCTCTACTCTAAAAAAAATATCAACATGTTTGCACTGACAAAGTCAATTTTAATTTGCACTTTGAATTACTACTCAAGGTGTTTAGTTATGGTGAAGGAAGAAGAAAAATAGAAATATTGTTATTCTTTTCATTTCTCTCTTATCTATCTATCATTTAAATACGCAGTATGGAAACTATATACATTACTAAAGTGATGGAATCTTAATGGATTTTAATTTATTAATTATCTTTTGTAATGGCTCAATAATAATATCACATAAATATATTACCATTGTGTAAGCGTAACAACTCAATTACAATAATGATTCATAAATATTTAACCGTTATAAACTTGCAACGACTCAATTATAATATTGGTTCATAAATATATTACCACTAACCTATTTTTTTAATTTTTTTAATAAATTCACTTCATAAACAAAAACATTTTCAACAATCCCCCCACTTGAATTTTTCTTGAAATATTTTTCGAGCAGTTTCAGAAAAATATAACATTGTGCATAAGAAAAGGTGTCTTTCGACTTGAACCTTTGCATAATGGATAGGATTTGATTTTCACTGGAGTAGTCTTGAACTCTACTCCTAACATCAGACCACACACAATCTTTCCAGAGTAAAATCAAATAAGCCCATGCATTTATGGCCATGCATGTCTATTCCAATTTAGTGAATGCTCTAGGAATTTGGCCCAAAATACTATAGGAAACGGTCACATTTCCACATTCGCACAGATGAGTCTATCAAGAGTACTCCTGAAGGTAGGTACTCCACTCCAAATAGAGTATTGTGATAACTCGGATTTTCAGGCATCGGATAATTGGATAGTTATCTGATTTAACTTCTGAAAATACCAATTTATAAATTGAACAAATAAATGAGATAATCTCCTTTATAATTATATAAAATTGATAAAATCGATTATTTTCAAAACAATAATAATAATGTGTTGTTTTCACATATATATAAATGGATTTTAAATAGAATTGGATTTGTGATTGTTTAAATATATATTAGAGTTGATTTAAAATTGGATTTCTAAGTTTGGATTTGAATTTGAATTTGAAATTCAAAAGATAGATATTTGTAAATATTTTGAATTTTAAAATATATGTATAATATTTTTATTAGTGTACAATTTGTTTTATATTATCCTCTTTAAAAGAGATTTTATTTATAAATGTATTTATTATTTAGGAAAATAAATATAAAGGATTTATAAAAACATTTAAAAATAATAATAAAATTGGATAATTACCAGTGTACGGTGTTTAAATTTATAAAATGACAGGTGCTGGATTTTAAGATAAGTGTCACAACCTATTATACTTTATTTATTTCTAAAAAAAATCTTTGAGACAAGGCTAAATACATATACTCTTTCTTCTCATACCCTTTTTCTATCTTAATTTCATAGTTAAAGAAAACAATAGCCTGGAAACAAATGCTCAAACCAGAAACAAAATTCAATATGCAAAATTCATTCCGTTTTACAAAAAAAGAAAGATTCCATCTTCAAATAAATCAAATTATTCAGATCTTCGAACAAATTCAACAAGGTCAAAGCAAAATAGAAATCTGAAAATCAAAGAAAAGAAATAAAAATCTGTAACCCAAAACAAAGCAGCCCAGGAAAGAAAAATTGTTATCAACAACAAGATCTGTAGCAAAATCATCAAGCAAGACCATTTCAATTTCAAGGATTCAGTTTAAAAACAAATTCAGTTCAAATTCAAAAGATTCTGGCATTTGCAAATTTCCATTTTTAAATGCATTTCCAGATTTTAAATTACAAGCTTCTCTACTAACTCAAGGCGAGCAAAACTTTTATTTCAAAATAGTTATGGATCTGTAATGAAATTTGGTTGCATGTAGTCTCTAATGCTTGCTTGAGTTTTGGATATATGTGTGAATATAAGTTTGCATATCTGTAAAATGGCCTCTGTATATTTCATTTGTACTCTATTGTAGTAACAGACTCATCATCATCATCATCATCACAAGCTAATGCCTATCTTTCTATATAATCAATATTAGAATTTGGTTATTGAAAGAATTTTTTTAATAACAATGTATTCTTGTTTTTAAAATAAATAAATTAAGTGATTATATTTGATAAATATACTATAAGTTTAAAATTACAGTGGAAATCAGAAATTAGGTAAAATTCAAATATGATGGTTCTCGAATTCACCAATATGTTCTGAATTGTCTTCGAAAACTAGAAATTTTAAAAGTTAAATTGTGATTTTTAGTTTAGAAATCGAGGACTTGTTCGGTGTTGAACGTTTTTGGGTTTTTGGTCTTTTGCCGGTGATCGAAGGCGAGGGGAAGCTTGGGGTTTGGCTTGAAGGTGGTCGGGAAGGCGACGATCACTGGAAAAATATTGATGGATTTTTCTATTGGCTGTGATGCTCGGAATTTGTCGAGATAGGGTTTTGCACAGTGTTTGTGTCGTCAATGTTTAAGGGATTCGCTTGGCGATGGTGGCGCACCGAGTTCGATCGCATAGGGGAATGGCCTGGGTGGCTCGAGAGGCATCTGTAGTTATAGCAGTTTGGGTTCGAGTGGTGTGGATCGTCGATGGCCGGTGATTTTGCGATCGTTTTCCTTTCCAGTTCAATCGTGAATATCGATTTTTAGGTTTGCCATCGATTCTGTGGTACTTCTTCGTCGTGGTGGTTGTCGAGGTGGATTGTGAGTTGGTGTGTGTCGAAAAGTTGAACGACGGTGAGATTTCTGGCCGTGCATGTGCACAGTGGCAGTTCTTGTGCATCTGGGTGTCGAGATTGGGAAGGAGATGTTCGGCCTGAAGCATTTTGTGTTTCTTCTCGCGTTCGAATCAAAGTGTCGAAGTGGAGGGGGTAATGTTTTGATTGCTTTGAGTTTTACGTGAATGATGTCTCGAGTATGTATCGGGAAATTGTTGATTTCTCGGGAACAATGTTTGTTTCCAATTTTTAACTTAACCAGTTTTTTTAAAGTTAAATGATTTTCAAATTTTAAAAGCAAACTTAAATTTTAAGCAAAGTTTTAACTGGTTTTAAAAGAAGATACGAATTGTTAAATTAGAAAATGATGTTTTAAACAAATTTAAATTTTAAAGGTATGGATTTTAAAGTTTAAATGTTTTTTTTAAAAATAGTTTTGATTTATATAAATGTAACGAGTCGGATTTAGCCCGCTCAAAAATCGACATCCATACTTCAAATCGTACTCGAATGTCATAGATTCGACCGTTCAAATCCGATTCGCCGGAGCTTATAACAATCATTAAGTAATTAACACAGCGGAATAAAAGAATAATACACTGATATACAGCTTTGATACAATATCTGATACAACAGATGATCCAATAGATATCAATATACATCAGAGATATGATATAATAAAACAGCAGCGGAAAGAAAATAGATAACATCTAGCATACGGAGTAATATAACTCTGAGATAGTCTTCAAGCAAGAACTCCAAAAACTGCAATTCCATTTCCAAGAATCAATCCAGCAGTAGCTCGAACTCCCCATAACAATGCACCAAGACAAGCAAGACTGGTGCGATCCAAAGACTGAACTAACTCTAGATAATCTACTAAACCTGACTATCTGAAAAACCCAACTCTAGACTGCTCGTGTAGAAAATAATGAGCACCCAGAGTTTAGGAAAGAAAACAATAAACTCCGGATCAGTCGTGGGACTGGTGTGAGCAACAAAAACAGTTTATCTTTTAAAACATTCAACAAAAGATTTTCAAAGTCAATTCGCAATGCTTTTTTAAAAATGAGACTACCATAAGGCCTCCCGCACACACACACAATGCAAACGCAGAATCGGAGGAGATTTCTCCTTATGATAGTCAAAGATGCTTGATACGTATTAAAAGAAACATTTGATATTATTACTAGTGCATAGTGTAGGAAAAATTCATTTCGAAAGTAAAGATATAAATCTTAGCCAGCATAGACATTCCGCACTTATGCCTACTATAGCTACCATGTTCAATAGCAGGTTACCGCCACATTCCATGGCAGGTTCTACAACTAATACCGTACAAGATCGTAGTGTTTCTTTGGATTTCCAACAAATGATCAGGCCAAGGAACTTCCCATTGCCACATGAGAATGCCTCTGGATGGACATCCCCGAGAACCAAACCGGATCTCTACCAACACAAGGCCGGGTTACCCCTAACTGAGTAACAACTGACCGAATATGCCATCCCCCGGTCCTTTAGGACCTTTATCCGAGAGCTCTCTAATCGATTCACACAATCATAACAAAGTGTTTTCAACATGAGTAAGTATCTGGGCTCCATACCATGATACCACCCTTTTCCAGAAGGAAATGCACACATCCTAAAGGGCGCTACCCCTCATAACCTTGCCGCATCTTTCCTGTTTTGACCATTCCCGAGGTGTGAGGCTCGACGAAGTCACGTCCACAAAAACATACTTTATACAAAAGCCATGCTTTGGGTCAACAAATGATCATAGAAATGATCACAAAGATAGATGATCAAATAAATGATCCTATCACAAATAATCAACACAATGATCATTTCACAGAAACACTCAGTATGTCACATTACCAAATTGGGAATATATCGCTGATAACTTCAACTATATAACCTCTGAGCACGTACGTCTCAGAGAAGGGTGTTAAGCTAAGAGAATAAATTCTCCGCCACCAACAGAAATATATTTGAAAGAAATCGGCTTTATATCTCAACTTGTAATGTCAGGCATACAATCCATACAAGTCTGTTCTGGGTTCGAACAGAACCGAAGGCACTTACAAAGAAGTCCTTGCAATCCGGATATTCACAATCCCGATCGGATTTCCCATCACTTAGGGAGTTTCTATACCGGCGTGACTCGGTGCAGAAACAATCGATAGGTCATCCTATCGCTTTCGCAAATACCCGGTCTTCAAATGCTATCCATAACGACGTATCACATATTCGGAATGGGTTATACGACACAAAGGTCCTTTCCCGGCTAAACCGAATAGTGAGCGAAATAGTTCAAAAACATATGGATATTGGGATTTCAATTAAATCACAACTTAAAAATCCAAAGTTTTTCTTTCAAATGGTTTAACAATTTACCATTTCAATCTTTAAAACAAAAAGATTCATTTTCACAACCTTTAACGGTTTAAACAATTTTCACATTTTAATCTTTTAAACAAAAGATTCATTCACAGATTTTCCAAATCAATTTTCATTTCGATTTGATTAACTCGTTAAATCTTTAAATCAAAGATTTAACTTTATAGCCTTCAAAACAATTTCATTTCAATTTGATTTAAACAAATCATCAATTTAAATCTGTTAAAAATAAACAGATTTAATTCATAGCTTTCAAAAAGAATTCATTCATAACTTAGGAAAAATCATTTCTCTATTCAATCTTGAAATTCCCCTAATTAACTGGAATCTCAGTTCTTATTTAAAAGTGTTTATCATTTGAAAACAACAGTTTTCATTTTGGAAATCTGATTCATTTATACGAGTTGAAATCCTTGGGTTAAATTCAAATTCCAAAAATAATACTTAAAAAATGGTTTAACTCATATATAACTAGTATAATATCGTTAATCCCTAGTTTCAAATTACAGAATTCAATTTCAATATTGAATTCAAATTTAAATCAAATTATTTAAATTCCAAAACTTAATCAAGTAATTTAAAAATAATAAATTTTATTTTGAAATTCCATTCCAAAAGCTTTTCACATTTATTTTGGTTCCATTTCCAAAACATTTGAATTTAAAAATTCAAATTTAAACTATTTCAAAATCTGTGACTTAACCGATTTCCTCGTGAAATCCATAATTGTGTGTGTATGGTGTGGTCCAGGGGTTTAACACATTAGTGCAACATCATTCAATCATCACAAATCAAATACAACAATATATTCGATAAGCGATATAAATATAACGCTTATCTTTCATACACAGATTCGCAGATATATATATCACAAACAATAAACTATATCACATATCACAACACAAATCAGGATAATCATAAAGCATCATATATCAGGGACATCGACAATTCAACATCCAATAAAATCTAAACATCCCTAAGTAGGATCAATTTAATCTTCTGATAAATTTAAATCAGATTAAATTTCTATGAATAATTCTTTTCACATTTTTTTATCAAATAAATTTTAAGTGAATGATTCTCATTAACTATTCATAATTATTTAATTACTATTCTTAAGTAATTAAACTCAGTTTAATTATTGTTAATTAACATTTAATTAACCTTTAAAATCTTATATTTAATCACTGATTATTTAATTAATTAAGTTCTAAACTGTAACTTAATAAATCTTAATTACTTGATTAAATAACCTTAATCATTTGTTTAAAAGACAACTCTTTATTAAATTAATGAATCTTATTTACAAATTTATTTACCTTAATTTATTTAACTCAAATCTTAATTTCTTGATTAAATAAATTAATCAATTATTCACTTGAACTAATTTAATGAGTGCATATCATTTTATCTTTACTAATTCAAATTAAAACATTTTCTAACTAATGTTTTAATTATCATCACAAAGCAAATTTAAACAATTTTAAATATTAAAACTTCTTTGATTTCAGAATTAGGATTCAAATTTTCTTTAATTCAGATTTAAATTTAAATTTAAACTTTTAGTTTCAACTTGCTTAAATTTTTCATTTAAATTTTCAACTCCATTTCAAATTTCTTTAATATATTTTTGAATTGTTTTTAAGTTATTAAAACAATTTAAATTTAAAATTTATTTATGTTCAAACTAAACTCTACATTCAACTTGAATTTATATTAACATTTCAATTTGAACTAAGCTTTAAAAATCTTGGTTTAAAATTAAATTTGGGTTTTAAAATTTTCAAACCAAAATAGTTTCAGGTTAGAAGCCTGGAACATGAATTCGACCCGAGCCCAGAAGCAACTTGCTTCGAGCTAAAATTCGAAACGCACGTGTACTTCCCGAGTCTCTCCCCTGTCTTCACGCAACCCCTTTTTCCCCCTAATCCTATCTTCTTCCCTCTCTCAAAATTCACCCAGTTCCACAAACCTGCACGTACACGTGCACACACACCACGACCAACTCTGACCATCGCCGACGTCATCAGCAAGTCGACTACCATCCCCCGATCTGACAACGACCATCCAAATTTCCTCACGCGCGCAAAATCGAATTTGAGTTGTACAACTCAAACCTGGAAAATGCGTCTTCCTCCCCATCCATACCTGGCAACGCTAAGTTCTCCGACCACCGACCGTCATTCGCCACTAAACTCCGGCCACGAACTTGTTTATCTCCCCTCTATCAACCACCCACGCCCGATTGCACTCGGTCGACCACACGCGCCGTGGCGGTCACTCCATTCTACCCAGCAAAAACTAGGTCACCGAACTTCATCAACCTCCCCTCGCCACCATCGGGACCTGTCGTCGCTTCCACCATTTTTCCCTCTATCTTCGGTCATCCCTCTACCATCTCCAAGAGCCCCGACCTCCCTCAATCTCGAGATCACCGAAAATACTCAAAACTAAGATTTTCAAACAAACCCGAATTACTCTATGATCCCAATTCTAAAAAATATGATTGTAACTTTAAAATTCATGTTAAAGTATAGGGATTTCATTTTCATAACTGAATTCGTAAAGTAAAGTGTTTGAATTTTTACAGAAACTTGAGTTTCCTGTTTAACTTTTTATTCCCAGAGCAAATACTAAATTGCTTTAGCTTAAATACAATCTTAAACTAAAGCTTATAATAAAACAACCAAGTTTTATTTGATTCCTGTATCCAACTTATGCTTAGATCAAGAGAAAATGATTTTTTTTGAAGCAAACATGAACTTGAAAATTTAAGTACAAAGGTGTATTACAGGCTACAACATGCAGGCATCATTTCATAAATATCCAACAGTGTATAAACACATATTCATATTTATTTCAGGCATAACTTATCAATCATATGTAAATATACTTGAGCTTTTTTTTTTTTTTTTTAGTTTGAGTTACTCACCTGATTTTCCAGAAAGAACTAACAAAAACAGAACTTGTTTTTGAACCAGGCTTTGAGAAAATGCTTACTGAAGACCTTCTTACTTTTTTTTTTATTGATTAAATGATGTTTGAGTTTGTATAGTTGCTGTTTGAACTTGATCCTTGAATTGAATCCCTGCCTAGCTTGATTCCAGATGTTGTTTAAGTTTAAGAAGTTGTTTTCAATATGAAATAATGTTTTTCTCTGGTTTTACTCAGCACTGATATGTATAAAGAAAAGAAGATGATAGGTAAGCTATTATTTTATACAATAGGCATGTCTGATAACATTGCTTTGGTGAACTAGAGGATATGGCAAGTACATATTGCTTTGTACAGGGATATATATTATTGTTTTGTACAACATGCATGGCTACATTACTTGCATTCCCTTTTCTCGGCTGATATCATGAAATGTTATAGTGTTCTAGAGGTAGTAGCATTGACTATCATATGTCTTGTTTATAGATATAAATATGTTTGCACTGTTTTCTTTATGAAGCTTTCATGTATACATTTTTTTTTATTTGTTTGTATTGTTACATACTTATCCTATTTTGCTGTGTCTTATTTTCCCTTCTCAGCCTCAACATTTAACTCAAGTATAAACACACTTTTATACTTAAACAAAAATTTAAAATCTTACCTTTCCTTTATTTTTAAACTTATATTATTAAATACTTAATTTCTATTTGCCTGCATACACATGTTTTACTGTCTTCTTGTATACTATTGTTAATACTACACTTCATATATTGGTTATAAATTAGCACTTTATAATGTAAATAAGTTTCTATTTTAATTATGCTGTTGATATTTTATACTTTGTTTATACTTGCCTATATTCTTTTTTTTTTTTAGCTCGGCTGATGATACCCTTGCTTGGTGGCTGGTAGATGATGTTGTCTTGGGCTTGAGATGAAAGCATTTATTACTTTTCTTTGTACTTCTTTACTTCAGCCAGCATATTTATGTATTTGTTTTGTTATTGGTTAAACTTTAACTTATATATGTACAAATATATTTTATTTTGTTTTCTTTCTTTTGTTTTATATTTTGAAATGTACATGAGTTCTAAAATGTTAGTTTTTAGTTAATATGTTTACTTATATTTTACATAATTTTATAAATATGTTGCTTGCCTTCATATTTTATATTTTATCTCCTATATATGTATTCCTATTCCAATTCCTTTTATTTGTTTTGTTTTCTTTTATTTATTTTATCTCTATTTATCACTCAAATATTTATTTTACTTTTATTTTTAGTTTAAATATTTATCATAAATTTTACTTTAAAAATTATTGTTTTATATTTCTCTATATACACATATATTTTATATAACTCAAATTATCATCATTTATAAATTTTTAAATCAATTTATCTATTTATTTTTATACTTGTATCCAAAGTATATTATTTACTTTTCAAAATCATTTATATAAGAATTTATTTAAAATCCAACATATACATACATATTCACATATATACAAAATTTCAAATCCATATGACTATATATATATTTTCTATTTGAATCGAGGAAACTCGCTTCCATTTATATTTAATTTTATAATCTTTATTCAAAATTTCTTTTAATTATCAATTTACATTAAATTAAAATCTAGGGTTGTTACAGACTTCCCCCCTTAAAATAATTTCGTCCTCGAAATTCGCAGGCACGAAAACAACACAGAGATAGACAGGTTTGATCTCCTATAATTTCTCAAACTTAAGATATGAATTCCAAACTCAGGTCGAAATATCTTAAAATACATACCAATTTGTCCCTCTTCGGACTTTGGTATTCACAAGAAATTACAATAGAATTTAAAATTTGGCTTTAAACGAAATCATTTTATCAATACAATTCTAATCATTCTTCATATTCTATTAATCAATTTTAACTCAATTTTCAAAATTTCCAATTTAATTTAAATTCTCTATCTCAATTTTCCAATTTATATTCATTAAGGTTTAAAATCAAAAACCGATAAGAAACCGATGAAGATACGAATTAAAAATTTTCTACAACGATTCGCAGGGCCATCATCACACCGAAATTTCTTTCTGGAGCTATCACGAAGAAATCAAAAGAATTTGGAAACGAATCAAAGGAATTTGATAAGAAGGATTGTTTTCACTGTTGTTACAGAGTTTTGACTAATTATAGTCGTATTTCCCTGTCCCCTATCTCGTTCTCTTCTTGCACTCATACTTACTATCAGTGAATAGCAAGAGAATTTACTGAGGCTTTCTAACGGATATCTTAGGAATTACTCATTCTAGGATTTACTTCATCCTATCTCTAATGAGCTACTTAATGTGTTACACTCCTGAGCTAAAGTTTCACCTTTGCTCTGATACCACATGTAACGAGTCGGATTTTGCCCGCTCAAAAATCGACATCCATACTTCAAATCGTACTCGAATGTCATAGATTCGACCGTTCAAATCCGATTCGCCGGAGCTTATAACAATCATTAAGTAATTAACACAGCGGAATAAAAGAATAATACACTGATATACAGCTTTGATACAATATTTGATACAACAGATGATCCAATAGATATCAATATACATCAGAGATATGATACAATAAAACAGCAGCGGAAAGAAAATAGATAACATCTAGCATACGGAGTAATATAACTCTGAGATAGTCTTCAAGCAAGAACTCCAAAAACTGCAATTCCATTTCCAAGAATCAATCCAGCAGTAGCTCGAACTCCCCATAACAATGCACCAAGACGAGCAAGACTGGTGCGATCCAAAGACTGAACTAACTCTAGATAATCTACTAAACCTGACTATCTGAAAAACCCAACTCTAGACTGCTCGTGTAGAAAATAATGAGCACCCAGAGTTTAGGAAAGAAAACAATAAACTCCGGATCAGTCGTGGGACTGGTGTGAGCAACAAAAACAGTTTATCTTTTAAAACATTCAACAAAAGATTTTCAAAGTCAATTCGCAATGCTTTTTTAAAAATGAGACTACCATAAGGCCTCCCGCACACACACACAATGCAAACGCAGAATCGGAGGAGATTTCTCCTTATGATAGTCAAAGATGCTTGATACGTATTAAAAGAAACATTTGATATTATTACTAGTGCATAGTGTAGGAAAAATTCATTTCGAAAGTAAAGATATAAATCTTAGCCAGCATAGACATTCCGCACTTATGCCTACTATAGCTACCATGTTCAATAGCAGGTTACCGCCACATTCCATGGCAGGTTCTACAACTAATACCGTACAAGATCGTAGTGTTTCTTTGGATTTCCAACGAATGATCAGGCCAAGGAACTTCCCATTGCCACATGAGAATGCCTCTGGATGGACATCCCCGAGAACCAAACCGGATCTCTACAACACAAGGCCGGGTTACCCCAAACTGAGTAACAACTGACCGAATATGCCATCCCCCGGTCCTTTGGGACCTTTATCCGAGAGCTCTCTAATCGATTCACACAATCATAACAAAGTGTTTTCAACATGAGTAAGTATCTGGGCTCCATACCATGATACCACCCTTTTCCAGAAGGAAATGCACACATCCTAAAGGGCGCTACCCCTCATAACCTTGCCGCATCTTTCCTGTTTTGACCATTCCCGAGGTGTGAGGCTCGACGAAGTCACGTCCACAAAAACATACTTTATACAAAAGCCATGCTTTGGGTCAACAAATGATCATAGAAATGATCACAAAGATAGACGATCAAATAAATGATCCTATCACAAATAATCAACACAATTATCATTTCACAGCAACACTTAGTATGTCACATTACCAAATTGGGAATATATCGCTGATAACTTCAACTATATAACCTCTGAGCACGTACGTCTCAGAGAAGGGTGTTAAGCTAAGAGAATAAATTCTCCGCCACCAATAGAAATATATTTGAAAGAAATCGGCTTTATATCTCAACTTGTAATGTCAGACATACAATCCATACAAGTCTGTTCTGGGTTCGAACAGAACCGAAGGCACTTACAAAGAAGTCCTTGCAATCCGGATATTCACAATCCCGATCGGATTTCCCATCACTTAGGGAGTTTCTATACCGGCGCGACTCGGTGCAGAAATAATCGATAGGTCATCCTATCGCTTTCGCAAATACCCGGTCTTCAAATGCTATCCATAACGACGTATCACATATTCGGAATGGGTTATACGACACAAAGGTCCTTTCCCGGCTAAACCGAATAGTGAGCGAAATAGTTCAAAAACATATGGATATTGGGATTTCAATTAAATCACAACTTAAAAATCCAAAGTTTTTCTTTCAAATGGTTTAACAATTTACCATTTCAATCTTTAAAACAAAAAGATTCATTTTCACAACCTTTAACGGTTTAAACAATTTTCACATTTTAATCTTTTAAACAAAAGATTCATTCACAGATTTTCCAAATCAATTTTCATTTCGATTTGATTAACTCGTTAAATCTTTAAATCAAAGATTTAACTTTATAGCCTTCAAAACAATTTCATTTCAATTTGATTTAAACAAATCATCAATTTAAATCTGTTAAAAATAAACAGATTTAATTCATAGCTTTCAAAAAGAATTCATTCATAACTTAGGAAAAATCATTTCTCTATTCAATCTTGAAATTCCCCTAATTAACTGGAATCTCAGTTCTTATTTAAAAGTGTTTATCATTTGAAAACAACAGTTTTCATTTTGGAAATCTGATTCATTTATACGAGTTGAAATCCTTGGGTTAAATTCAAATTCCAAAAATAATACTTAAAAAATGGTTTAACTCATATATAACTAGTATAATATCGTTAATCCCTAGTTTCAAATTACAGAATTCAATTTCAATATTGAATTCAAATTTAAATCAAATTATTTAAATTCCAAAACTTAATCAAGTAATTTAAAAATAATAAATTTTATTTTGAAATTCCATTCCAAAAGCTTTTCACATTTATTTTGGTTCCATTTCCAAAACATTTGAATTTAAAAATTCAAATTTAAACTATTTCAAAATCTGTGACTTAACCGATTTCCTCGTGAAATCCATAATTGTGTGTGTATGGTGTGGTCCAGGGGTTTAACACATTAGTGCAACATCATTCAATCATCACAAATCAAATACAACAATATATTCGATAAGCGATATAAATATAACGCTTATCTTTCATACACAGATTCGCAGATTATATATCACAAACAATAAACTATATCACAGATCACAACACAAATCAGGATAATCATAAAGCATCGTATATCAGGGACATCGACAATTCAACATCCAATAAAATCTAAACATCCCTAAGTAGGATCAATTTAATCTTCTGATAAATTTAAATCAGATTAAATTTCTATGAATAATTCTTTTCACATTTTTTTATCAAATAAATTTTAAGTGAATGATTCTCATTAACTATTCATAATTATTTAATTACTATTCTTAAGTAATTAAACTCAGTTTAATTATTGTTAATTAACATTTAATTAACCTTTAAAATCTTATATTTAATCACTGATTATTTAATTAATTAAGTTCTAAACTGTAACTTAATAAATCTTAATTACTTGATTAAATAACCTTAATCATTTGTTTAAAAGACAACTCCTTATTAAATTAATGAATCTTATTTACAAATTTATTTACCTTAATTTATTTAACTCAAATCTTAATTTCTTGATTAAATAAATTAATCAATTATTCACTTGAACTAATTTAATGAGTGCATATCATTTTATCTTTACTAATTCAAATTAAAACATTTTCTAACTAATGTTTTAATTATCATCACAAAGCAAATTTAAACAATTTTAAATATTAAAACTTCTTTGATTTCAGAATTAGGATTCAAATTTTCTTTAATTCAGATTTAAATTTAAATTTAAACTTTTAGTTTCAACTAGCTTAAATTTTTCATTTAAATTTTCAACTCCATTTCAAATTTCTTTAATATATTTTTGAATTGTTTTTAAGTTATTAAAACAATTTAAATTTAAAATTTATTTATGTTCAAACTAAACTCTACATTCAACTTGAATTTATATTAACATTTCAATTTGAACTAAGCTTTAAAAATCTTGGTTTAAAATTAAATTTGGGTTTTAAAATTTTCAAACCAAAATAGTTTCAGGTTAGAAGCCTGGAACATGAATTCGACCCGAGCCCAGAAGCAACTTGCTTCGAGCTAAAATTCGAAACGCACGTGTACTTCCCGAGTCTCTCCCCTGTCTTCACGCAACCCCTTTTTCCCCGTAATCCTATCTTCTTCCCTCTCTCAAAATTCACCCAGTTCCATAAACCTGCACGTACACGTGCACACACACCACGGCCAACTCTGACCATCGCCGACGTCATCAGCAAGTCGACTACCATCCCCCGATCTGACAACGACCATCCAAATTTCCTCACGCGCGCAAAATCGAATTTGAGTTGTACAACTCAAACCTGGAAAATGCGTCTTCCTCCCCATCCATACCTGGCAACGCTAAGTTCTCCGACCACCGACCGTCATTCGCCACTAAACTCCGGCCACGAACTCGTTTATCTCCCCTCTATCAACCACCCACGCCCGGTTGCACTCGGTCGACCACACGTGCCGTGGCGGTCACTCCATTCTACCCAGCAAAAACTAGGTCACCGAACTTCATCAACCTCCCCTCGCCACCATCGGGACCTGTCGTCGCTTCGACCATTTTTCCCTCTATCTCCGGTCATCCCTCTACCATCTCCAAGAGCCCCGACCTCCCTCAATCTCGAGATCACCGGAAATACTAAAAACTAAGATTTTCAAACAAACCCGAATTACTCTATGATCCCAATTCTAAAAAATATGATTGTAACTTTAAAATTCATGTTAAAGTATAGGGATTTCATTTTCATAACTGAATTCGTAAAGTAAAGTGTTTGAATTTTTACAGAAACTTGAGTTTCCTGTTTAACTTTTTATTCCCAGAGCAAATACTAAATTGCTTTAGCTTAAATACAATCTTAAACTAAAGCTTATAATAAAACAACCAAGTTTTATTTGATTCCTGTATCCAACTTATGCTTAGATCAAGAGAAAATGATTTTTTTTGAAGCAAACATGAACTTGAAAATTTAAGTACAGAGGTGTATTACAGGCTACAACATGCAGGCATCATTTCATAAACATCCAACAGTGTATAAACACATATTCATATTTATTTCAGGCATAACTTATCAATCATATGTAAATATACTTGAGCTTTTTTTTCTTTTTTTTTTAATTTGAGTTACTCACCTGATTTTCCAGAAAGAACTAACAAAAACAGAACTTGTTTTTGAACCAGGCTTTGAGAAAATGCTTACTGAAGACCTTCTTACTTTTTTTTTGTTTATTGATTAAATGATGTTTGAGTTTGTATAGTTGCTGTTTGAACTTGATCCTTGAATTGAATCCCTGCCTAGCTTGATTCCAGATGTTGTTTAAGTTTAAGAAGTTGTTTTCAATATGAAATAATGTTTTTCTCTGGTTTTACTCAGCACTGATATGTATAAAGAAAAGAAGATGATAGGTAAGCTATTATTTTATACAATAGGCATGTCTGATAACATTGCTTTGGTGAACTAGAGGATATGGCAAGTACATATTACTTTGTACAGGGATATATATTATTGTTTTGTACAACATGCATGGCTACATTACTTGCATTCCCTTTTCTCAGCTGATATCATGAAATGTTATAGTGTTCTAGAGGTAGTAGCATTGACTATCATATGTCTTGTTTATAGATATAAATATGTTTGCACTGTTTTCTTTATGAAGCTTTCATGTATACATTTTTTTTATTTGTTTGTATTGTTACATACTTATCCTATTTTGCTGTGTCTTATTTTCCCTTCTCAGCCTCAACATTTAACTCAAGTATAAACACACTTTTATACTTAAACAAAAATTTAAAATCTTACCTTTCCTTTATTTTTAAACTTATATTATTAAATACTTAATTTCTATTTGCCTGCATACACATGTTTTACTGTCTTCTTGTATACTATTGTTAATACTACACTTCATATATTGGTTATAAATTAGCACTTTATAATGTAAATAAGTTTCTATTTTAATTATGCTGTTGATATTTTATACTTTGTTTATACTTGCCTATATTCTTTTTTTTTTTAGCTCGGCTGATGATACCCTTGCTTGGTGGCTGGTAGATGATGTTGTCTTGGGCTTGAGATGAAAGCATTTATTACTTTTCTTTGTACTTCTTTACTTCAGCCTGCATATTTATGTATTTGTTTTGTTATTGGTTAAACTTTAACTTATATATGTACAAATATTTTTTTTTTCTTTCTTTTGTTTTATATTTTGAAATGTACATGAGTTCTAAAATGTTAGCTTTTAGTTAATATGTTTACTTATATTTTACATAATTTTATAAATATGTTGCTTGCCTTCATATTTTATATTTTACCTCCTATATATGTATTCCTATTCCAATTCCTTTTATTTGTTTTGTTTTCTTTTATTTATTTTATCTCTATTTATCACTCAAATATTTATTTTACTTTTATTTTTAGTTTGAATATTTATCATAAATTTTACTTTAAAAATTATTGTTTTATATTTCTCTATATACGCATATATTTTATATAACTCAAATTATCATCATTTATAAATTTTTAAATCAATTTATCTATTTATTTTTATACTTGTGTCCAAAGTATATTATTTACTTTTCAAAATCATTTATATAAGAATTTATTTAAAATCCAACATATACATACATATTCACATATATACAAAATTTCAAATCCATATGACTATATATATATTTTCTATTTGAATCGAGGAAACTCGCTTCCATTTATATTTAATTTTATAATCTTTATTCAAAATTTCTTTTAATTATCAATTTAAATTAAATTAAAATCTAGGGTCGTTACAATAAATGTTACATTAGAGTAAATTTGTAATTAGTTTTTAAATATTTCAACTTAAATATAATTGTCGAAATATAATTGAGATTTAAGTAAAAAGTATTTAACTTTAATACTCAAAGAATGATTATTTTAATAAATCATATTCAAGCTTTTAAATTTATCTATTTTAAATGGAGGTTAAGAGTTTAATGTAATATATATGATTTATCTTAATTTAATCAAGTTTTATTTACAAAAGTAATTAAAGTATAATTACTTAATTAACTAAGATAAGTAATTTAAGTAATTAAATTGGGATAAATTAATTTGTGAAATTAATTAAGAATAATTTGTTACTTAATTAAGAATTGATTAATCAAGGTTAGTCAATTAAGAAATAATTAGGTAATAAGTAATTAAGAGGTTAATTACTTAATGTTAAAAAGATTATTAATGGATAATTACTTAATGAAGTAATTTAAAGTAATTAATTTCTCTGTGAAATAAATTAATTAATGTGGTTAATTTTAGTTAATTAATTTTAACTAATAAAAAAATTACTTGAAGATGGATTAAGTATAATTACTTAATGTAATTAATGGAGTACAATTACTTAGTGAAGTAATTAATGGGAGACTACTGGATGTAATTAAAAGAAAATTACTTGATGGAAAGTAATCAAAGGATAATTACTTAGGGAAGTAATTAAGTGATAATTACTCCGTGTAATTAAAGGATTAATTTATGTAATTAATCAAGGAGTTCATTTTACTGATATAAGTGATTAAGGGGGGATAATTACTGATTAATGACCTTATATGTGATTTCTAAATAAATTGGAGATTTTCTAAATGTGATTTATTTAATGATAATTTCTTTGTGAAAGTAATTAAGAATTAATTACTTATTGTATTTAATTAAAGGATTGAGTAATTATGGAAATTAATTAAGGGTTAGTTATGGAGTGTGATTAATTAAGGAATAATTAATAAATGTGTAGGATAATTAATTTGAGTAATTAATTATAGATCAATGTAATTAATATGGATGGGTAAAGGTTAATTAATTTGTGTAATTAATTAAGAGTTAATTACTTATTGTAATCAAAGAATAATTAATCAAGGGTGATTAATTAAGATGGATGATTAAAAGATGATTAATTAATTGATTTGTAATTAATTAATGTTAAGTAAAGGTAATCTTAGTGAGTAAAGATTTGTAATTAATTTAATTTGAGATAAATTAAATTAATTTTGCAAATGATCCATCTTGCTTATGAATGATTGAATGATGATTAAATGTCTTGAATTGATTGATATCTCTGATATGAAATGCTTTGTGATATGATATGTTTTGGGTGGACAAGGATAATGTGGTTATCTATCGATGATGAATTGCTGTGTGAAAAGGTGACATCTTTTATTTAAAGTTGAATTGTATTTCGCTTGAATAACTTGGGCTAAGATGATATTGAATTCGAAGAGACCGGAGTCGAGTATTAGTAAATACCCGAAACCACTTCGATTCTTTATAATTGATATGTGAAATCAATTGGCTGAAATGGAATGAATTAGGTGAATTGGACCTTTTAATCTAAGTTTTGGTACTTAGAAATTGATGTGTGAAATAAGTGATGTCTATAACAATTTGTGAAGTTGTAAATTGATACAAGTTACCCCGGGTTTATATAAGTTGTATGCTTTTGTATTCCATGATAGATGTGTTTACTCATGCTGGCTACCAGCCTGACCCGGGTGTTACTTTGATGTAATACTCGAGTCAGACCGAGTATTGTAGATTTTCAGGTAAGGACGTTCTGGAGCTCAGGAGACGAGCTGGATGGCCGGAACGTATAGAGTATTCCATTGTGTATATTATCGTTTGTAATTCTAGAACAGGTTTATTTTAACTGTCCAGTGTTTGTGCATTGGTTGTAACTCTAATGTATAAATATAAATCGACAGATACAGTTTTCTTTGTATAACTGTTATTATTTGATATTATATTTTCTTTCGCTGTGAATGTGAGATTCTATGACTTTTTTTCGTTTCTTCTTCTATCTCTTTTCTTCTTTTCCTAACTATTTAGAATTTTTGAGGTCGAAAATTCCACGTCGTTACATTTGGTATCAGAGCTGAAGGTTAAGTGAGAACCTTGGCTCTGGTGGGATTACTCATTAAGGATAAGGTAAGTAATACCCTAAATTGAGTTGAGTGTGTGTGTGTGTGTGTGTGTGTGTGTGTGTGTGTGTGTGTGTGTGAGAGCGTACTTGTTATTTTCTTAAATAAAGATTTTAAATGATTTTAAAGGGAAATGAATTTACATAAGATTATATTTTGATATATATATATATATATAAAGCAATATTTCTAATAAATATTAAGGTAATTGGTTGTTAAATGATTGGAATTAAATAAAATAACGAGAATTCAATGGTAATAGAAATACAACCAAACCGAAATTGGATGAAGATAAGTTTAAATGGATTCAAACTGAAATTAAAATCTTGAATTTGAAAAAGAGTTTCAAAATAACATAATAATTAATTGGTTTACAGATATGATAATCTTGGTTATTATCATAAATCTTTGTTGTGTTTAATAATAAAATGTGTATTAATGAGTAAGCAAAATGAAATGTTTTAGGGAAGTAAAACATTTAGGCAAGTATGATTTATAAATCGAAATTGAAGATAGTCTAAATTGTGAAGTTTAAATCTGGGTCCAGAATTTGAAATTTGTTTCAAAGTGATAAGAAAATAATAAATAATGTTATCTAATGTATTTGAATGAAGGGTCATTTTTCAAACAAGAGTTGTTTGAAAATTTGAAGAAATTTTGTTTTGAATTTAAAACAAAAGGTGGTTTAAAATTTAAAAGTTACTTGGTGTGTAAAGGAAGTAAATATGTGTATATATTTGTGTGGATATACATAATATCAAAGGTGATTTGAAATAAACTCTAAAATGTTGAGTTTGGATTTTCCTTGAAGTGTGATATAAAAACCCAAAGTGATATAAGTCTTTGAACTTATAAGTAAGAAAGAATATTGAAAGAAATTTAAAATTTGAAGAGGGAAGATTATTAATAAGAAGTTTGAAATGGAAGTTCAAATTAAATAATGTTGACTGAAGAAAATTGAATTGAATTTGACGTAGGGAAAGTTAAATAAGTTTAAGATAAGCAACTTGAATTGGAAATTTCAAGATGATTTTGAGATTCAACTCGGGAAGTTAAATGGTTGATTTGAATGTGGAGTTTATGTGATCTCAAAATGGGTTTGAGATCTGAAAATTGAAAATGGATGGATGTTTTAAGTAATTCGAATGATACCATCCTATTGTTATTAATAATCCTTAAGCTGAAATTGGATTTGTTTAAATGAATGAAGAAATAGGGTATGGTAATAAATCTATTATTAAGATATAATGGAATCATTTTGTACTTAAGATGTGAATGTTTAAGATAGCACTTCAAAGGTTTGGTTTCAAAATTTAAATTTGGTGATAAATTGAATTTCAAAGATTTAGTTGTTTAAAAAGGATTTGAATTATTATTTGAACTTTGAAATAGGTTAAAATGGAATTTGGATTCAGAATTAAATTGTTTAAAGAGATAAGTTGATTTGATTTAAAGGATTAAATTAACATTTAAAAATTTAACTCGAATTTATATAATTCGGGATGGTTTAAATTTGAAATTTGAATTAAGTTAGTTCAAATTGAATTTGACTTGAATTAATTGGAATTGTGATTGAAGATGGATAAGTTTAAAAATAAATGGAAAATTTGAATTGGATTAATTTGAAATGAAATTAAAGTTGAATAAGTAAATTCAAATGGAATTAGATTTGAATTTAGGAAAGAAATCGAGGATTAATTCAGCTTGAATTGGAGTTAAATCAATTTCAATGGAAATTGAAGTTATTTAAATTGGAATTGAGTCAATTTAAATGGAAGTGGAAATTTAAATTGAATTGATTGGAAATGGAGGTTGGGAATTGAACAGTTTGACTCTGGACTATTTTCAAAATAAATTGTTTTAGTACAAATCTATTTTTCCAAGCTATTTATTATATATACAACCTTTCTTATTAAACCAAAAACTATCAATTATTTAACTATTTTGCAATTGTTTTATAAACTAATTACTGTTTTTTGCTACTTTATATCTAGTTACTATTTTACAACTACTTTGCAATTATTTAAAATTTCTATAACTATTTGACTGTTTTCCAACTATTTTACAATTACTTAACTATTTTATAGATGTTTTACAAATTAATAATTATTTTTCAACTACTTATCTAATTTTTAAACTTTTCAAGCTTTTTTCTAAATATAAGCTGGACATAGTTCAAATTGTTTATGATTAAATACCCATTTGAGATGAGAATTGAGGTGATAATCCAAATGGGATTGTAGCGATTGCGAGTAAGTGTATAAAAATCATAAGTGATTGTGAATAGAAAAGAGATTTGATTTGGTTAATAATCAACGAGGATAAGTACGTAGATGTACGTATATTTTTCTATTCGCATAGTGATTTGATCCTGATTCGAGCGCAAAATTTCGAGATAGTATATCGATCCGAGTTAGGATTTTTCACTCGATTTTCGACAACGAACCTGGATATGGATTGTTGATTGGTTCTGCATATTCTCTATCATAGTTATGGCTATGTAAGGAGAATGACGGTTTCAGATCAAGAAACTAGATCTGAGTCTGCACTAGGAAGTCGAGTGGACGATACTAGTTCGGAAGCGAAATTGTGTGATCGAGTGAGCGATCAGTTTGATATAGCATATGGATGATATACGTACATCGTACTGGTTTGAATGAAATTGATACTGGGAATTTATGGATAAGAAACGTGAAATGGTTTTTGAAATGAAAGGTATATTTTGTGAAATATATGAAGAAGTAAAGTGGAAATTGGATATTTCTATGGTAGAAATTTACTTTATGGAAGTAAGTAATTTGGTAAGTGACTTTATAGAGTAATCAAATTGGAATATTTGATTTGGAATAAACAAAGTTATATATCTTTGTTGTATAAGATAAATCTCCCCTTGTTGAATCTATTGCCGGAAGGAAAGGATTTTTGAAAGTATTTGAAGTATAAAAAGGGAGTTTATACAAGTTTGAAGTGATCCAAAGATTTTTTAAAAAAAAGTTACATATATCTATATATATAAAGGATCTTATGAGAATGATTTTAGAGGAAAGGTTTTTGGAACCTATGGATTTTGGAAAGGTTTTTTATTTTTAGGTAAAATCAATATTGAAATTTGGAAAGCCTAGTTGAGAATTATCGATTTTGGGATATTCGATTTTGTGAAAAGGAGATTTATTTGAGATTCATACTAGGTGTATGATTTGGAAGATACTATATGTTATAGTATAGTGTTTTGAAAATGGATCTGGAGAAAAAGGCGCTCCCTATAAATGAACTTCATGGGAGTACCACAGGGTCGTACTGCCTTGAACCCTAAGGGGGGTTCTAAAGTTGATCCTGAAAGGAGTCCGGACAAACTAGTTCCTGAGGATTATGTGTAGTGTATAGTGAAAGTCGAAGGCGCTGATGCCTATAGAGGCATTTGATTTATGCTGTGACGACAGTGTAACTCGATGTCACTGCGATCAACTGCAGACCATAGCGAAAGTCGTGTGTGTTGCTGAGAGCCAACGGTCTACGTTTGATTTTATATCGATAGACTGTGACCTATGGTCATATAGCGAAAGTCGTATGTGCTGGTGAGAGCTAACAGTCTACATTTGATTTTACATCGGTAGACTGCGGCCTATGTGGAAGTGGGGAAGTTTCATTTGGCAGCGAAAATCGAAGGCGCTGAAGCCTACAGTTACATGGACTTTTGCTGTGATGGCAACGTAACCCTGGAATGTAACTGCGATCTGTGGTGGGTTCCATGGCGTAATCGAGGGGCGCGGAGTGCCTACAGTTACACAGACTTTTGCTGTGATGGCAACGTCGCCCAGGATGTAACTGCGACCATGGATGGGGGTGAAGATTTCCAGAGCATTCTCACCAAAGATATTTCCTCTATTTTCGAAAAATGTTTTCAATAAAATTATTTTCCAAGTATTTTCACTAGGTGTTAAAATGGGTCTTCTAAGTACTTGTAGATTTTCAGTCATATGCCTAATCAACGTATGACCCAATTTATGTGAGAACGAGGATGGACGTGTTAAAACATCGAGTATAAAAGTATCTTTATAAAAAATATTTTATAATATTGTGAAATGTTTTAAATTTTTATCAAAGAGTAATTTTTTCTAATAATAATCATTTTAATAAAATTCTGGCTTCGTTCCTTTTTGAGGACGAAAAGATTCTAAAGGGGGAGGAATGTGATAACCTGGATTTTCAGGCATCAGATAATTGGATAGTTATCTGATTTAACTTTTGAAAATACTGATTTATAGATTGAACAAATAAATAAGATGATCTCCTTTATAATTATTTAAAATTGATAAAATTGATTATTTTCAAAACAATAATAATAATGTGTTATTTATATATATATAAATGGATTTTAAATCCAATTGGATTTGCTACTGTTTTAATATATATTTGAGTTGATTTAAAATAGGATTTTTAAGTTTGGATTTGAATTTGAATTTGAAATTTAAAAGATAGATATTTGTAAATATTTCGAATTTAAAAAAAATATGTATAATATTTTTATTAGTATACAATTTGTTTTATATTATCTTCTTTAAAAGTGATTATATTTATAAATGTATTTATTATTTAGGAAAATAAATATAAAGGTGTATAAAAACATTTAAAAATAATAATAAAAATGAATTATTACAATTGTAAGGTGTTTAAATTTATAAAATGACAAGTGTTGGATTTTAAGACAAGTGTCACAACCTATTTTACTTTATTTATTTCTATAAAAAAATCTTTGAGACAAGGCTAAATACATATACTCTTTCTTCTCAAAGCCTTTTTCTATCTTAATTTCATAGTTAAAGAAAACAATAGCCTGGAAACAAATGCTCAAACCAGAAACAAAATTCCACCTGCAAAATCCATTCCAGTTTTTTAAAAAAGAAAGATTCCATCTTCAAATAAATCAAATTATTCAGATCTTCAAACAAATTCAACAAGATCAAAGCAAAATAGAAATCAGAAAATCAAAGAAAAGAAAAAAGGTCTGGAACCCAAAACAAAGCAGCTTAGGAAACAAAAATTGTTATTAGCAACAAGACCTGTAGCAAAATCATCAAGCAAGACCATTTCAACTTCAAGGATTTAGTTTAAAAACAAATTCAGTTCAAATTCAAAGGATTCTGCATTTACAAATTTCCAATTTTAAATGCATTTCCAGATTTTTAAATTATATGCTTCTCTGCTAACTCAAGGTGAGTAAACCTTATACTTAAAAACAGTTATGGATCTGTGATGAAATCTGGTTGCATGAGTCTATAATGCTTGCTTGAGTTTTGGATATAAATGTGTGAATATAAGTTAGCATATCTATAAAATAGCCTCTGTATTTTCATTTGTGCTCTGTTGTAGTAACAGACTCATCATCATCATCACAAGATAATGCCCATCTTTCTATATAATCAATATAAGATTTGGTCACCGAAAGAAAATGGTTAATAATAATGTATTCTTGTTTTCAAAAAAAAAGAATTTAAGTGATTATATTTGATAAATATACTGTAGGTTTAAAATTACAATGGAAATCAAAAATTAGGTAAAATTCAAATATGACGGTTCTCGAATTCACCAATATGGTCTGAATTGTCTTTGAAAAATAGAAATTTTAAAAGTTAAATTGTGATTTTTAGTTTAGAATTTGAGGAGTTGTTCGATGCTGAACGTTTTAGGGGTTTTTGTCTTTTGCCGGCGATCGAAGGCTAGGGAAAGCTCGGGGTTTGGCTTGAAGGTGGTCGGCAAGGCAACGATCACTGGAAAAATATTGATGGATTTTTCTATTGGCTGTGATGATCGAAATTTGTCGAGATAGGGTTTTGCGCAGTGTTTGTGTCGTCGAGGTTTAGGGGGTTCGCACGGCGATAGTGGCGCACCGAGTTCGATCACATAGGTGGGATGGCCTTGGTGGCTCGAGAGGCATCTGTAGTTATAGCAGTTTGGGTTTGAGTGGTGTGGATCGTCGATGGTTAATGATTTTCCGATCGTTATCCTTTCCAATTCAATCGTGATTTTCGATGTTTGGGTTTGCCATTGATTCTGTAGTTTTACTTCGTCATGGTGGTTGTCGAGGTGGATTGTGAGTTAGTATGAGTCGAAAAGTTAAACGGCGGCGAGATTTCCGGCTATGCATGTGCACGGTGACGGTTCTTGTGCATCTGGGTGTCGAGATTGGGGAAGGAGATGTTCGGCCCGAAGCATTTTGTGTTTCTTCTCGCGTTCGACTCGGAGTGTCGAAGTGGGGGTAGTGTTTTGATTGCTTCGAGTTTTACGCGAGTGATGTCTCGAGTATGTCTCAGGAAATTGTTGATTGCTCGGGAACAATGTTTGTTTCCAGTTTTTAACTTAACCAGTTTTTTTAAACTTAAATTATTTTCAAATTTTAAAAGCAAATTTAAATTTTAAGCAAAGTTTTAACTGGTTTAGAAGAAGGTATGAATTGTTAAATAAGAAAATGATGTTTAAACAAATTTGAATTTTAAAGGTATGGATTTTAAAGTTTAAATGTTGTTTTAAAAATAGTTTTGATTTATATAAATGTTAGATTAGAGTAAATTTGTAATTAGTTTTTAAATCTTTCAACTTAAATATTATTGTTGAAATATAATTAAGATTTAAGTAAAAAGTATTTAACTTTAATACTCAAAGAATGATGATTTTAATAAATCATATTTAAGGTTTTAAATTTATTTATTTTAAATGGAAGTTAAGAGTTTAATGTAATATATATGATTTATCTTAATTTAATCAAGTTTTATTTACAACAGTAATTAAAGTATAATTACTTAATTAACTAAGATAAGTAATTTAAGTAATTAAATTAAGGTAAACTAATTTGTGAAATTAATTAAGAATAGTTTATTACTTAATTAAGAATTGATTAATCAACGTTTATCAGGTAAGAAATAATTAGGTAATTAGTAATTAAGAGGTTAATTACTTAATGTTAAGAAGATTATTAATGGATAATTACTTAATGAAGTAATTTAAAGTAATTAATTTCTCTTTGAAATTAATTAAGCAATGTGGTTAATTTTAGTTAATTAATTATAATTAATAAAAGAATTACTTGAAGATGGATTAAGTATAATTACTTAATGTAATTAATGGAGTATAATTACTTAGTGAAGTAATTAATGGGTGATTACTGGATGTAATTAAAAGAAAATTACTTGATGGGAAGTAATCAAAGGATAATTACTTAAGGATGTAATTAAGTGAGAATTACTGTGTAATTAAGGGATTAATTTATGTAATTAATCAAGGAGTTGATTTTATTGATATAAGTAATTAAGGGGAGATAATTATTGATTAATGACCTTATATTTGATTTTCTAAATAAATGGGACATTTTCTAAATGTGATTTATTTAATGATAATTTCTTAGTGAAAGTAATTAAGAATTAATTACTTATTATAATTAATTAAAGGATTGAGTAATTATGGAAATTAATTAAGGGTTAGTTAAGAAGTGTGATTAATTAAGGAATAATTAATAATTGTGTAGGATAATTAATTTGAGTAATTAATTACAGGTCAATGTAATTAATATGGATGGTAAAGGTTAATTAATTTGTGTAAATAATTAAGAGTTAATTACTTATTGTAATTAAAGGATAATTAATCAAGGGTAATTAATTAAGATGGATAATTAAAGGATGATTAATTAATTGATTTGTAATTAATTAATGTTAAGTAAAGATAATCTAAGTGAGTAAAGATTTGTAATTAATTTAACTAGAGATAAATTAAATTAATTTTGTAAATGATCCATCTTGGTTATGAATGATTGAATGATGATTAAATATCTTGAATTGATTGATATGTTTTGGGTAGACAATGATAATGTGGTTATCTATCGATGATGAATTGCTATGTAAAAAGGTGATATCTTTTATTTAAAGTTGAATTGTATTTCACTTGAATAACTTGGGTTAAGATGGTATTGAATTCGAAGAGACCGGGGTCGGGAATTAGTAAATACTCGAAACCACTTCGATTCTTTATAATTGATATGTGAAATCAATAGGCTAAAATGAAATGATTTAAGTGAATTGGGCCTTTTAATCTAAGTTTCGGTACTTAGAAATTGATGTGTGAAATAAGTGGCGTCTAAACAACTTGTGAAGTTGTAAATTGATACAAGTTACCCCAGGTTTATATAAGTTGTATGCTTTTGTATTCCATGATAGATGGGTTTACTCATGCTGGTTTCCAGCCTGACTCGGGTATTACTTTGATGTAATGATCGGGTCAGACCGAGTATTACAGATTTTCAGATAAGGACGTTCTGAAGCTCAAGAAACGAGCTGGATGGCAGGAATGTATAGAGTCTTCAGCTATGTATATTATTGTTTGTAATTCTGGAACATGTTGATTTTAACTATCCAGTGTTTGTGTATTGATTGTAACTCTGATGTATAAATATAAATTGACAGATATAGATTTCTTTGTATAACTGTTATTATTTGATATTATATTTTGATCCGCTGCGAATGTGAGATTTTGTGACTTGTTTTCCGTTTCTTCTTCCATCTCTTTTCTTCTTTTCCTAACTATTTGGAATTTTCAGGATCGAAAATTCCGGGTCGTTACAAGTATAGATCTCATTAAGAGTTTCTATTAACTCATCCTCTAATCATTTCAGGAATACATACTTCTTAATATAAAAATAGCATGTTCAACTATTATCACTTAACAGCTTGTTCTTACCCATTGAACCTAGTTCTTGGGATCTCCAGTCATTAGGTCGGGTCATCATTGTGCATTACTCAACAATTTTAGGGCAATAGTCCCATTTTTTTAGAAGTTCTAAGGACATTCTCTCTAGCTAGTCCTTTCGTCAAAGGATCTATCAAATTTTCATCACTGCGTATGCGATCTACTTTAACAGCACTTGAAGAGAGTAGCTCTCTAACAGTACCATGCTTACGACGTATCTGTCGTCTCTTACCATTTTAATAACGGTTCTATACTTTTGCTATAGTCGGGTACTATCACAATGGATCAATACAGCAGGTATTGGTTTTCCCCATAAAGGAATCTCAGATAGCATATTTCTTAAGTACTCCGCTTCTTCACTAGCTGTGGTTAGTGCTATCATCTCAAACTCCATAGCAGACTGAGCCAAAATAGTCTGTTTCTTGGATTTCCAAGAAATAGCTCCTCCAGCAATGCTAAAGATATAGCCATTGTTTGCTTTTGAATTATTAAATAAAGTATTCCAGTCTGCATCGGTGTAACCTTCAAGGACGGCTGGAAATTTTTCATAATGTAACCCAAGGTTCTTGGTTCGTTTTAGGTATCTCTTGACCCTCTCAAAACCAATGCTCCATACTAGGTCTTCTAGTAAACTTGCATAATAATCTCATGACATAGGCAATGCGGGTCTAGTACAATCAGCGGCATATCGAAGGCTGCAATGATGCTTGCACGATCAGACTTTGTTACATCTTCACCAGTGTTCTTAAATAGCTTTACACTAGGATCACATGGTGTACGTGCAGGTTTATAGGCAGAGTAATTATATTTCTTTAGAATCTTCTCAATATAATGAGATTGATCCAAAGAAAGTCCCTTTTCGGACCTAGTAATCTTAACACAAAAGATTACACTTGCTTCACCTAGATCATTCATATCGAAATTTGCACTTAACAAAGATTTAACAAAGTTAATGGCATGAATGTTTGAACCAAAAATAAGTAGGTCATCTACATACTGACATATGATAGTACAAATTTCATTCTCAGATTTATAGTAAAAGCATTTGTCGCTTTCATTTACTTTGAAACCATGTGAGATTATTAAGTTATTAAATTTTTCATACCATTGTTTAGGTTCTTGTTTTAAGCCATATAATGGTTTTTCTAACTTGCAAACTTTATGTTCTTAACCGTAAACATATCACATATCAATAAATGTTCAAATCACGCTATGCAAGTTTCGTACTTGTGACCTCTCGCACCAAAGCAGAATCGCTTAACCACTGAGACAATGGTGCTTGTCACTGCAACCCATTTTATTTTAGTATGCTAGCTTTTTCCATGGCTAAAAACATATAAGCATAGTTTGAAATAAACACGGTAGCAATTAATCATGAATAAATCGGTATAAAATGATAAAATAATTTTACAAATCAAGATTAGGGTGCCTAAGATGATGAGTATGGAGGTACCTAAGATGATACATGAGGAGGCATTTGAGACGATGCCACTTGAAAGCAGATTACTCTTTTTCCTTTTACCTAAGATAACTAAGCTCCTACTACTCCTCAAATTTATTGACCTCTTCAATTTTCTGATTTAAATGGATGTTATATGACAAACATGTATCATTTCTTTTATTATGTTTCCTTCAGCACTGTTTTATGTCTTTCACATTCCCATTCCAAAAGCATTAACCAAAAGTAATTAGTACCTGATCGAAATGATTATGATCTTAAGCATGGTTATCAAAAAAATGTACCTTTATATGAGTAAATTATATTTTATAACTAGAATTTCATAAACTTCCATATAATACAAAATCTATCAAGAATTGAATTGTCACCAAAAAGATAGTTGTGTTTTCCCTTACTCAAATAAGCACCATAACTATTTTTATTATAGGGATATTTTGAAAAATACACCACCCCTTTTAGATAATTGATTTCTTGTTTTTATTAATTGATTTTTTACAAAAAGGGAAAAAATATAAATATATTTCTCATTATATAGGTAAATTATACTATAAACAATAAATATTCTTAATTTAAATATTGATAAAATAGTTGTCTTTATATTTTGAACTATGGAAGATAAAATTTGTAACTCAGTTTTATTTCTCATTTGATACGAATTTTAAATGAAAAATAAAACATAAAAGTAAAAAATATGGATAAAAAATAAAACATAAAAGATGAAGATAAAAGGTAAGCGGTAAAAAATAAAAGATAAATTTTGTTATATTTTATATTGTGTGTGTCATCCTTGCGCAGGGGGCCATGCTAATCTTCTCTGTATCGTTCCAATTTTATCAGATGTCCCCGAAGGGACTTTATTTTATATTGGAAAAGGTAAAATATATCTTTTAAAATATTTGAATATTTAAATGAAAAAAATTAAAGATAATCTCATTTTATACCTTTCCCATGTTCATGATAATTTTACCTTTTTAACAAAAGTAAAATAACTTTATATTTTCAAAAAAAAATATTACTGTTATTGTAAATTTTTGATATGATTATGTTTTATATTAAATAATAATTGATTTTATCATCATATTAAACCGAAAAGAAGGTAAATGTTTTTACCTTCTTTAACAAAAAGATAAATACTTTTATTTTTGGATAACAGACAAAGAGTTTTATCTTCTCAAGAAATATAAACATTTCTTCATTTCAAAAACAAAATTTAACACAATTTTAATTTCTTCATATGTAAATGTACCCAATTGACTTTTTCAAGAAAACTTAATAAATATACATGTAGAAACAATTATAAACCAATCTAAGATCATTATTTACCATTCATTTTAGAAATTCATAATATACCTAAATTACTTTGTAAAAAGATAATTTTATTTATCTTTTTATAGAAGTATATTTGCACATGCATTATCGTACATAAACAGGTATATTAACATAGCATGACAAACTGTTATGTTAACATAGCATGATCTTTATTTATTTGAAGTATGTGCAGATATGAAAGAGAATATTAATACAAAATATTAAGAATCACAGTGTTAAATATTAAGAAGATCAATGTTAAATATGTAACAAAGAGAAGCATTCGATCATAAATATGTTTTGCTTTTATTTATAAATACATAAATTCTTTTATTAAATTATTCATATGTTTAGTTGTGAGATTAAATCCCAAAACAATCAGTAATGACTGCCTAAATTCAAGAAGAGCTTGTCGCCGCTCATTTAGAGCAGCAAAAAATCAACCCCGATGAGCCAATTGTTGAAAATGATGATGATGATGATGATGAGGAGGATGATAAGGACTTGGAAGAAGCTGAAGGAAAAGATCATGAGCCACTGCGAGATCAAAATTGAACAGAAGTGAGAAGAGGAGTTTCAAAGCATTGCTTAGCTTTAGAATGAAACCAATTACTAGCTTCAGTCATGTAACCGTAAAGAAGAGCAAAAACAAACTATTCATGATATCAAAGGCGAATGAATTCAAGAGCCTGGATTTAGATACATACGTGATATTTGAAGACGCAAAGATTGAAGGTCATGCTCCTGATCTTTGCTTAAGATGATGAAAAAGTTAATGAAATAGAGGTTGAGCCTAAACGTACGTTCTTTGCGAAAAGAGAGTGTGGCATTTGAGCGGAGTTATTGGGTGAACAAAAAATGCGTCTATGTGTTGAGAGTAGAGAATCTGAGCGGAGTATTTGAAATTTATATTTAAAATTGATGTATGTTTTAATTATTTTTCAATAAATAATACATATAAATTATTTGCAAAAATAAGTTAATTAATTAATTAATTAAATTGTAAAATTTTAGAATCTCAAATTCAGTTCAAACATACTCCATAATATAGAGCACTTCGATACGATTTCAATACAAAAAATTATGCCTCAAATGGAGCTCATTTGCACAAGTTATTAATTCTATTAATTTATGAATTTCAAATTTGACATTATAATTTAAAACAACACCCCGAATGCAACATTTTCCATCGTTCCCATAATGGAACAGTAGTCCATTGTAGCATCAGACGCATCCGATGTGTGGCAAACCAAAATGTGGAAATTTTTATTGTCGAACGATACCAAAGAACATTGAGTTGGTTATGACCCAAACAGGGGTTCAAGCCCAAAGGCTGTCAATGCACTTAAAGCTATTGATGGTTACATTGTTACTGCAATTATGGAGCCTACTACTTAAATAATTTTAACCATGTTATTTATAAGGATTTTAAGCAGATATGCCATGTCCTACTTTCAGAAAAGAATTGTGTTTGATGTACTATTAGTGGACGGATGTTATTTATAAGGATCTTCAAAAGAACATATATTCATATATATTTTTTTCTTCTGAAACATAAGCCAACTTTTCAATATAAACCTAATTTATATTTTCAAAATTTTATTTGGCTTTTCTAATATCACTAATCTTTCCTATATTTTACACTAAATAATATTCACAACTTTACGCAATATTTTCAAAATTTTCAAGTACATGGGATAATTTTGCATGTCAATATGAAATATAACAAATTAACGCTAATGAAATTACATGTTAAAGAGCTAATCATAGTTAGACATCATAAATTCAAAAAACAATTACTTGAATCTAACATGAACTCATAAACTGATGTGTGAGGTAAACTTTATTAAGTACTTTATATAGCAACATGCATACATTTTGGTCCTCAAATTCAACAAACTCAAAATAGAAATTTTCAACCAGCAAGAATTTTTTTTTATAGATGAAGTTAAGATAAATTTAACTTTTAAAAGGACAATCACATTAAAAAGATAAAACGTTTTATCCATTTTAAGAAGATAAACCCTTTACATCATTAAGTTTTAAGACAATTTAAAAGCTACATACGTCACATATGTACACGTAAAATGATAATTTGGGGATTAAAAATGAACGCTGCATCTTATATCAAATGTGTAACCTGACACTCCTAACGTTTGAGTATCCTCTATCGAAAAGCATAGCGTACACACTCTGCACTTTTTTAGGACTTTCGCGCACTTCTTTGCAAACTGCTATTATCTTCAGGAGTTTTGGCTGAAGCGATAGGGCAAATCTCTTTCAGGTACTCAAATCCACTTGACTTCGTTACAGCTGTAATATTTTCAATTATGAATTTGTGACTTACAGATTTAAGGTCTTGGACACATTTACAAACTTCAAATAATCCATGAAATAGTCAACAAAGTGATAAATGAGTACTGGTATTAGCAAATTTTATTACTGAAGAACACAAATACTCGTAGAAACCAAAGACAATTTCACCTTTAATGTGGCAGACTTTATTACTCATAAAGCACCACATTATTCATATCATTTATCAAGACTTGCCAATACTTTGGCATTTGAAGCAGACGCTCGTTTTCGCACCTCAAATCGAGATTTTTCATTTCTGCTTGCAATTTTGCCTCCAATAATGACTCAACTTGCCTTCTCAACATCTCGTCTTCTTCATGCAACAACCAGACAATCAATTAAATTATCCAATGTGCGTATCATAGCTCTTATGACTACATACATATTTTAATACACACTAGATATGTACCGGAGCTCTGGTACGTACCTCTGTGTGTATTTATATATGTATGTATTCATACGAGTTATGTGTCATGAAGGGGATTTTCAACCCTAAAATATCGAAATTAATACGTCCACTGTACGAGATGTCGAGCAATCGAATGCCGGAAAATCTGATAGTTAGGAAAAAAGAAAAGGAAGAGTTAGAAGAAAACAGAAATAACAACACAGAATCTCACAATCGTAGCGGAACAATATATAATAGATACTAACATGTCTTTATACAAAAAGAACTATAACTGTTATTTATACATTACATCATCAGAGTACAAGAATCGATAACTCAATACTGGAAAGTTATAATAACTTGTCCTCACTAGTGCTGACTATGCAGCCTACAATACACAGCGGAATATAATCAAGTACGTGTAATTCGTCTTCATCATCCTGCTCGTCTCCTTAGCTCCATGGCATCTTAACTTGAATCTGTAATACTCGGTCTAACTTGAGCATTATAATAAAATAATTCCTGAGTCGGCCCAGAAAAGTGGCGTGAGAAAACACACTTAATTTGAATAAATAAAGTTATCAAAATCCTTTGAAAGACAAAGGTATCTTGTAAGACTGCGTCACACATAAACAAGATGGGTTTTTACCTTACGATTACCAAAACACTTTGTAACAAAATAGTCAGATAATATAATAATGTCTAAAAAAGTAATATAAAATAGCCAGAATGTTTACATCTCACGTTTCAGCTTAGTTGGGCATAATCGAAACCATAATCGCTTATTGGAGAATGGATTTCATACAATGACTAGGCACCGGGGTACCACCTGTCATGGTAACGTCTAGAAAAGTGTACCGAGGTCCTCGCCGGGAACCCCTACAACACAAGACCTACCCTACCCCTTACCTGGATAGAACTTAGTATGTTATCACCCCACGTGTTCCCACCCTTATCGAGAGCTCTTTTCCATGCACCACCATATCCATAATTTATAATATATCTGATTGTATCTAGAAAGGTGATAACATACCCTAATTGGATATGACCCCCTTAACCTTGCTGCATCTCCCCTAATTTTCAGTCATTCTGCTTGATGAGGCCTGAGGCTACGATTGCCTTTTTAAGAAATTTTCACTTAGAATGCTCATCGTCCTCCAATGACGATGTTCTGATAGCATTCATCCATACAAGTTGTCCTGGGTCTAGATGAACCAAATCACCGTCTCCATCATCTTCGCCGTATCCATTCGTAATGCTCAAATCAGATCAAAGTGGTTTTCGAATAATTAAACCTAATCACAACCTCTTCGAAACAATCAATGAAATTGGCTAAATACTTGATCGTTGGTTATTTAGCTATCAATATAACATCCATAAGTAGTCACTAGGCCCATATTATAAATTTTTCCAAAATTTATTTCTAAAATATCTTTATAAGATAGATATTCAAATCCCTTCCAAGTTTTAATATTTCACACAACTCAATATTTATATCCATATCAAGATATTTCAAACCATCTCTTATTTTAACACTTAGAAAATATTTAAAAATATATTTTTCTAAACACCTTACTACCCAACACTTAAGAAAGTTCCATTCATTTCTCTTTTCTCAAAACCCTTCACAATTTATATTGTAAATTCCTTAACTCGATTATAACGAATTCTATAAGTTTCGGGGTTCCTTAATTAAATCTCTTTATTCAAAAGTATATACTTATGTCACCGAAATAAGTATGTTCACAAACCATTTCCTTAAAGAATATTTGCAAAACCTTTTAAAATAAATATAGAAAGCACCACATGGTATCAACTATGGATTCACAGCTCAATGATTACGTCTCTATCCTAGAGACATCCAAACTTAACTGCAGGCAATATCTGCCTTCGATTTCGTCATAAAACTATACCATTACTTTCCAAAAACTTTATCTAATAATTACCTCAAAATAACGCTCAGAAGGTTTCAATATAATTTTTCCAACTTCAATTATAAAAATACTCTTTGTAAACGTTTGTTTTACAATATATTATTTTTAAAGCATTATTAATATTTGAGCAATTTATCTTTGAAATAATACTAATGTCTTAATACTGATTAATTTTTAAGTAACAATTAACTTTAAATCAAATTATTATAAATAACTTAAATTAATAATAAATATACCTTTAAATAATTAAAATAATCACATAAATTTGAAACAGTAATTAATTCTGATTTATTAATAACATTCTAATCGATTTACAAGGCTTGTTTATAAAACTTATAATTCATTTTGACAATTCAAAATATTTAAATAACCAACTTCTTGGAATATTTTTATGCTAAAAACTTTTTTAAATTACCCGGTTTAAAAATTAAAAATCCTCTTTTTAAAACAAACTCAACTTCTCGGTAAAATATATTTTTCAATCCCAATATAACTAATCTAATATTATAAATCTCTCTCGATTTATCATCAATCGATTTACATCCACAATTTCATAAATCCCTTTTCATATTTCCAAAAGTAAAATCTATCATTTCTTTTAAAACTGATTTACCCATCTAATTATAAATTCTTACCATGAATTTATGTCTTCATTTTATCAAATGACAATCATTTCACTTCATTTATAAACATGGTTTTTAAATCCCACAGTCTAATTTTCAGTTTCCAACGGTTTCGCATCATTTAAATACGTTATAAATCGATTTCTAATATAAGTTCCATTTATAATTCAATTTCTTAACTAACCCAAACTATATTCCAAACCCGACCAAATCTTGATTCTACTTCCATTTCGCAATTTAGAAATGTTATTTAAGATCCACTACAAAAATTTTATACTTATTTCCAAATTCCCTTCTATTCTCCCAATCTATCTAAAATCACGATTTATTAAACTTTTTATAATTCCTTATTTACAATATCCCAAAATAGTTAAGTATAAATTTAAATAAAAACCAATTATTTTATCCAATTTCTTTTAATTAATCCAAAAACTCTATTAAAATATTTTACTTCCAAAATCCCTTTCTAATTTCTTTCAAATTTCAATAAATATAATTATCGTATTTTAAAATACCAAAATTTAGGCCTCTGCCATCATAGCATCCAATAAATTCAATCACACTATATTCTATCGTAGATTATTCAAACATAACATATATCACTGAATATGAAAATAAAATTCAAATTTTTTGAGGAATCTAGTTGGATCCCTCCAAGCTATTTCCCTACAACCACAGATGTTAATACAATATAAAAATACCAATCCCATTTTGAGGCGGGGTATCATGGTATGTATGATCATCCGCTATTATGCGAGGCGCATATGGTATCATTCGCTCCAATTAGCGGGAATATCAATCAAACTACAAATATACACTACTATATATATATACATATATTATAACATCCAACTGATAAAATTAATCATCAAACCGTCCAATCAACCAATAATTTAATTTTGAACATTTTAAGTTAAACTAGCAATCCAAAATGAGTGAGATTTACTCACTTTTATTTTTATTATCGCTTTCGTGTTTAAGTTCTGACTAGCTAAAAATTTTAGAAGCTCTAAATCGCTTCAATCAAATTTCATGGCGTAGATCCCATTGTTACGAATCCAATGCCACTTGCGGTGTTCCATTTTGATCTCATATGCATAAGTTAGAAAATTATTAACATTTTTTTAAATCAGAATAATCAACATACTTAAATAAACATTTTCCAATTTACTAATTACCTATCACAACGGGTTCGGCCCATCAGAAAAAATCACCATCCAGCACTGATCTTCTCATCCTCCTTTTTGTGAGTAATGCAGATTATGGATCTTAAGGCTAAGATTAACACTAGAGGAGGTGAATAGTGTTAATAAAGAATTACTAAATCTTTTTCGATTTATGTTGATTTAGACACAAAAGTGTGCAATATACAGACACAGATATGATCACAGAAATAATCACAGATACAGAAATAAAATAAAAGCAGTAAAGGAAAGAACATACCGGATTTTATACTCGTTCGGAGTTACCCTACATCCAGTCCCGCAACACAAGTACGGATTTCCTTTCAAAAGCAATTGTACAATTACACCCTCAGTTTCAAGGCTACGAGGTACACCCTCCAGAATTTCGATCCTCTGGGTAGAGATACTTGATTTTCGGGCCACAAGTTTACCCAATTGATTTACCAAGGCTATAATCACACCTTTTCCCTTTTGATTGACTTCTAAGGCTACAATCACACCTTTTCTCGCTTAATAGATTACAAAGAAGTCTATAACTCTGAATAGCACTGAGAATCTTGTAGAGATAGTGATAGAGAATCAAACTAGAAGCAATCAAGTATGATTCAATGTTGATTTCGACAGAGTAATGATAAGAATATGTATTAAGAAAAGAGGAAGAAGAAGAGGAGTGAAAACCAAAAAAAAGTGATTAAAAATTCATTGAAACTGACCCCTATTTATAGAAGAACAACAACATTGTCCATCCATGAAGAGTTATGGCGAATAGACACTTCTTTTGAAATTTGAATTTTTGAATCAAACTGTCACCATGTCGACATGGTACCCATAGGCATGTCGACATCCCAAAGCTTTTTATGATGTTTTGAATTTCTTTGAAAATAACCTTTATCTTTTATAAAAACTAATTTAAACTTTATAAATATACTTGACTATAGTTGAAATTCACAAGTAAATACAAAGAATAATATATATAGAATTTAACCATAAATTTATATTTAAATCTAAGTATAAATATTTAAAAGTTAAATATATGATTAAAAGATAGTTTAAAATCAGGAGTAATTTGACTTTGAAAATAAAGATGTTTTTTAGGCTAAAATTATTTAAAATCAGGATCGAGGGTTTTGAATCTTTTAAAAGGAAAGTTTTGAAAACATTTTGAAAACAGGATATAATTTTGAAAAATCATTTTGAATAAAAGTTAGCGGATACAAAACAATGTTCCGCTAGATTTTTCGTAGGTTCCATCCTACTTAGGGTTTCATCCCTTTAACAGGCACGAAGTGGATTCCATTCCACGAATAAATTGGATTTTAAGATGCCAGTGCTTTTCTACGAGTTTTTACAAAAATTCCTAATAATAAAAAATACTTATCCTTGAAATCTTGAACTCTCGATAGTCTCGATACTCGTGAGTCTTCTATCTTGATATTTTTTTCTTGATATCTTGAATCTCTATACTGTACAGTCTTCATTCTTAGTACCTGCATGGTTAAATCCTGCATATACATATATATCTAAACTTATAATGTTAGTATTTATATTTTATAATCTATTCTAAGGTTGTTGTCATCAAAACCATCATCTCATGGACTAACAATCTCCCCCTTTTTGATGATGACAACCTTTGTTTATAAAATATTATTTCTATCCTAATAACTCCCCCTAAAACTAACAACTCCCCCTTAATCTATACCTAACTATCCTATTTTATATTTCTCCCACTTTGTCATCAACAAAAACTCTATCTAAACTGCATAATTCCAAACTATATAACTCCCCCTAAAACTATTACTCTATGACATGTGATTATAATGATAGTGTTACCATAAATAATCAATACTTAAGTCTAATACTAAAACATAGTCCTAAACTATTAACTATCCTAACTGGAAATTCTCAATAATACTTATAATAAAAACACATATAAGGACACGAGTTATTTATTACGTATATGGTTATATTTACATTTGCGTTTGAAAACATAAAAATACAAACAACAACGGAAGGAAAAAGAAGAAACTAATGTGTTTTTCTGAACATAAGAGATCTATGAATCGAACAATTTGAATAGTGGAAACAAAAATTTCCACGGTGTTCGACAAGATTCCCATTTTTGTCGAAACACACTTCTACAACACACACGACTTGGTCATCATCCTCCTCGTATGCTTCTTCCATGGGTTCTTCTTGTTCTTCTTCGTCGCTGGCCTCTTGTTCTTGGTTGAGTGAAGATTCTTCATCGATTAAGATAGGGCTGGCTTAGTTGTCCATAAGGAATTTTTGCAAATTCCTAAGAATCTTGCCTTGCCTTTCCTGTTTCTTTGCTATACGAAGTTGAGTTACTTGAATTTCAGTCAACATCTGAAGAACATCCTTCATAGATTCCTCCATTTTAGTCACACGAGCGAAAGTAGTGCATTGAAATGGACCAGAAGTTGGAGAGGGAAATGAGAAAGTTGATTTTATGTTTGATTTTGAGGATGAAGCCATGATTTTATTTATTTCAGAAGAGAGAATGAAGAGAAAACAGTGAGAATGAATGAAAAGTCGAAATTGAGAAGAATATATAACTAATTTTTGAATTCTGGGGGGAATATTTTAAAAAAAATCAAAAACGTTATATGTCGACATGTATACCTAGGGGATGTGGACATGGCCTTTACAAAATTTAACACTTTGATTTATTTTGGTACCAATTGTTAATTATACTTGTTATTTATATTTTATATTTCAGTTATAGAACAAATACCTAATTCTCTTCTTAATTTAGTAAATGTTGATTCATTTAAAGGTTTTGTTAAGATATCAACAATTTGATTTTCAGAATTGATATAATCGAGAGTAACTACTTCCTTGCTTATATTATATCTGACAAAATGATGTCTGATATCAATATGTTTAGTTCGAGCATGTTGAGTAGTATTTTTGGATAAATTTATCGCATTCGTATTGTCATAATAAATTGGAGACTTTGAGAAATTTAAACCAAAATCTTTTAAGGTTTGTTGCATATATATTACTTGAGAACAAGCCAAAGCAGCAGAAATATATTGTGCTTCAGTTGTTGATAAAGAAAAGGTGTTTTGCTTTTTACTAAGCCAAGAAATCAGAGAATGCCACAAAAGTGACAAGTCCCACTTGTACTTTTTCGGTCTGATTTACAACTAGCATAGTCAGCATCATAGTAAGATATTAAGTCAAAAGAATCATTTTTAGGGTAGAATAAACCATAATCAGATGTGTGTTTAACATATCTTATGATTCATTTTACGGCTTTTAAGTGGGTCTCTTTAGGTTGGGATTGATATCTGGCACAGAGACAGACACTATGCATGATATCAGGTCTACTAGCAGTAATATAGAGTAGTGATCCAATCATTCCTCTACATAGTTTTTCATCTACATCTTTCGAGAGATCTTCTTTACTAAGGTACTCATTGGTTGCCATAGGAGTGGTTTTTCCACTCGCAGTAGTCAAACCAAATTTACTAATTAGGTCTTTAGCATATTTTTCTTGACTAATAAAGATACCATTATCTAATTGTTTTATTTGTAATCCTAAAAAGAAATTTAATTCACCCATATGACTCATCTCAAATTCTTTTTTCATTATTTCAGAAAATTCTTTATTCATTTCAAAATTAGTTGAACCAAAAATGATATCATCTATGTAAACTTGTACTAGTTGAATATCCTTTTTATTTCTTTTAATAAAAAGAGTATTATCTACTTTACCAATTTCAAAATTAGATTACAATAAATAAGATCTTAGTTTATCATACCAGGCTCTAGGAGCTTGTTTTAGACCATATAGTGCTTTTTTAAGTTTGTAAACATGATTTGGTAAATTATCATTTTCAAAAAGTGGTGGTTGTTCAACATATACTTCTTCTTTTACAAATCCATTTAAAAAGCCACTTTTTACATCCATTTGAAATAACTTGAAATTATTATGATTTGCGAAAGCAAGTAGAATCCTAATGGCTTCTAATCTTGCTACGGGAGCAAAGGTTTCATCAAAATCTATTCTTCTTCTTGACAATAACCTTGAGCGACTAATCGAGCTTTATTTCTATTTACCTCTCCTTGTTCATTCATTTTATTTTTGTAAACCCATTTAGTTCCAATTATAATTTTATTTTCTGGTCTAGGAACAAGTTCCCAAACATCATTTCTAGTAAATTGATTTAATTCTTCTTGCATAGCCTAAATCCATGAATCATCAGTTGATGCTTCTGTTGGATTTTTGGGTTCAATAAGTTGATATAAAAGCTACATTACTCATTTGACTTAGTTGATTTATAGTTTTAACAACAGATTGCATATCTTCCAGTATATTTTCTATAGGGTAATCTTTTAAAAGTTTTGTCCTTTTATTGGGATGATCAATTTCATTATTAGTTTCAATAGGTTCTTGATTTTGAGTGATTAAATCCTCTTCATCATTTGTATCTTCAAAAGTTTTGAAATTTTCATCAAACGAAACATGCATTGTTTCTTCAATGGTATTAGTTTTTAAATTAAACACTCTATACGCTTTACTTCTATTAGAATATCCAATAAAGATACCTTTGTCGGATTTTGGATCAAATACTTTCAAAAATTATGAAATAAGATATCTTAGGTTTCTTTGAATAAAGAAGTTCATAAGATGTCTTATCAGTTAGAGGTCTAATTAAAGTTCTATTCAAAATATAGCAGGTGGTAGCAACTGCTTCTGCCCAAAAATTCTTTGGTAAATTACTATCTGTAAGCATAGTTCTCGCACACTCTTGAATCGTCCTATTTTTACGTTCTGCTATTCCGTTTTGTTGTGGAGTTCTCGGAAATGAAAAACTGTGAGTTATTGCCTTTTTATTGCAGAATTCCTCAAACCTTTCATTTTCAAATTCGCCACCATGATCACTTCGAATGGTTATAATTTTTAGAGAAAATTGATTTTGAATTCTTTTTTAGAATGTCATAAAACATTCAAAAGTATCACTTTTATGTTTCAAAAATATTGTCCATGTAAATCTAGAATAATCATCTACAATTACAAAAACATATCTACTATGATTTATTGATAGAATTTGAGATGGACCAAATAAATCAAGATGAAGTAATTCAAGAGGTTTCGAAGTTGAAATCATATCTTTTAACTTAAATTTTTTTCTTCTAAGTTTTCCTAATTGAAAAGCATCACATAAACTATCTACTTTAAAATTCATTTTAGAGAGACCTCTTACTAAATCATGTTTTGACAGTCTAGATAGGAGTTTGAAATTCAAATGCTTAAATTTCTTGTGCCAAATCCAAGGATCGCTTGTATTTGCCAACAGACACAGGTTATCATTTGAAACTTTCATACTAAGAATATATATATATATATATATATATATATATATATTCTTTTTCCTGACTCCCTCAAATATATTATCTTCAATGTGATATTTATCTTTTTCAAATTTAATTTTATAACCTTTATCACATAGTTGACTTATACTTAGCAGATTATGTTTCAGATTCTTAACTAGCAAAATATTAGTAATAGTAGGGGTTTCAGAATTACCGACGTTGCGGATGCCAATCACATATCCTTTTGAATTGTCTCCAATGTTAACCAATCCTCCATCTTTGTATAATACATCATTCAGTATATCAGGATTGCCAGTCATGTGTCTAGAACATCCACTATCAAGTATCCATTTATTCTTTCTGATCTGCACAATTTTTCCATTGTGGATTGATTCCTGAACACCCATACAACATGATTCCTGCACATCAAACAATTTTGGTAGATAACTTAAATTTGAATATTGATTATATGCAGACTCATGAAACAATGATGATTTGAATACTTCTAAATTGGTATTAACGAATATAGGCATTTTAAAAAAATTTCAAAAATCAGATTATGAAACTTTGAAAACCTGGCTTTGATACCAATTGTGAGAAATGCGGATTATGGATCTTAAGGCTAAGATTAACATTAGAGGGGGTCACTACAACAAAAAGTGTCTTTTATAGCGGCATATAGCCGCTATTAATCACAACCATAACGGTTTGATAAGTGCTGTATATCGACATGTTAAAAAAAACTGTTGAATATTTATAACACAAAATATGCCGCTATGGTTGAGCTTAGTTTTATAACGCAAATTCACGGCTATGGTACGTTAATTCAATAGCTCATTATAGCCGCTATAATACAGCTAAATCTCAATAGAACTAGAAATCTTTATAACACCATTTTGCCGCTATAAAATATTTATTCAATAGCTCATTGTAGCCGCTATAATACAGCTAAATCTCAACGAAATTGGAAATATTTATAACAACATTTTGTCGCTATAAAATATTTATTCAATAGCGGTCATTTCACGCTATTAAATCAACATGTTATAGTATTGATATATTTTTCATTACAGTGTACAAACATGAAAGCAAGTGCATAACCATTGAATAAAACATAAGCCTGCAGCCAAGTTAACACAGAGAAACGGAAAATAATGTCAATTTAATAAGTGTACAAACATTACAAAGTACAAACATTAAAGCAATCCTTCCAAATATTTCAGAGTACAAACATTACAGAGTTCCAACATGCAATATTTGATCTAGTTGCGTACTAAGGACCTTGCTTCCTTCCAAATACGTGCCCGGGCCAGAAGAAGAGGTGTTGCTGGAAATGCAACTATCACAACTGCCACCCATATAATTTCACACTTTATAAAATTGAAAAACAATTCAACCATTAAATCACTATTAAAATGATTTGCAGATTCAAACCACTTTCAGAATTATGCACAAACATAGATCAATTTATATGTTTGCCTTCTTTTGCTCTCTGGATATGTCTAGTCCCTTTAGATAATGATTATTTGATTTTAGCTCAAACATAAGACTTTCATCACAGTTTGGGTCTGCAAATACCTCCTATCAACTTCAAATTTTACAAACCAGTCTAGCTACTTCATTTTCAAATTAGTAGCAAAACTCATGTGCAATAAGTTGGGTTAACCTGATGATCAGGGACTTCTGAATGTTACTCACGTCCTTAAACCAAAAGAATTAATGCACTCATATACAAAAATTAGATTCAGCTCAAACAGTGTAATGAAAAATTGTAAGGTGATAAGATCACTAATTATTTGCACCTAAATAGAACATGCTTTCGTACCTGAAATCTTAGAGGAAAACAAATTGAAATAGCACTAGCAAATAAGGGTTGCTCTACACAATTTTCTACGGAAAATGAGGGCATGTCTACTTCTTTTTCCGCTTATCCAAAGATATTGAACTCGAGAAGCTATCTAGCTAGTGTTATCTGTTAATTGTTTATTTGAATAAACATTTGACTTATAAATCATATATTATCATAATCTAGAACAGCTTATCCATATATGTGGCAATGTGTAAATATTAGTAATGGATTATACCTAGTAATTTACAATAAAAATAACACAAACGCAGATACTACGTAGATAAAGATTAACAATAACGCCAATGAATCTAACTTTTGATTCTTTGAAACGATTCAATTATAATTGGTATTCATACTATATACTTTTTTAAATTTAAAACAACAGACGAAAATAATTTATTGTAGTGCATAAGAAATCAGAAAAAACACATAAGAATAAAACCATTTCAGCAAAAACATCTTTCACTTTTCTTAGTAAAGTCTTCAAATAGTATATCAATTATAATATTTTTGCAATTCAAAATTTCATATACAACTAAAGATACCACTAATCCCTTTAACATCTGTTATTAAAGAATAAAAAGTAGTCCAAAGAAAATTTTCTATTACCTTCAAATAAGAAATAACACTATCCACGTTTAGATTGATAAAGCACTGCATCTTCCATCTATAACTCGTCTTTTCTCAAATTTGGTTTATATCATTATGTACTGGTACTCCACCAACCAGAATTTAAAGCTAATAACTAAATGTAACAATAAACAAAAAAATGAACGGTAAAGACTTACTCAAAATTCATTCCATTACGACGTGCGTAGCAGGCCAAGCTATAATAGAAGAGAGGGCATCTTCATGCCTACGGTCATCCCACTCTGAGTAATTTTGGAAAGTATAGTACTGATATCGATAAATATTACTACAAGCATGTAAAGCATGCCTATGTATAAACTGGAAACAACAACTTCATGTATAATAATAAGTGGATACCTGTGTCCAATCCCTGGTACGCGAATACCTTTCTTTTCATACTTTCGAAAAACTCGTAAGGAGTGAGGTCCTGAAGGAAAGCGCAACGTTTGAAGAATATCCTAGAAATTTATAACATTCAAAATTATACTAATGAATTCATTCAAAGCTACTCACCTTGTCATGTCCTTTCCAACTCTTGTTGTCACTATAGCATTATGAGCTCCAGATACACAAGGTCCATGTTCAGCACATAACATGATGCACATCTAGCAATAAATACAAAATTATATTGGTGTACATAGCAACTCGACCTACATCAAAGATATCGATTAGGAGAGATCTATTATAAAACTAAAAGCGGATTAAAATAATATGATTAGCATATTATCATGGTTTATTTTTAATAGTCACTCTAAATTAGGTGTAGCCTGTAACATGATGAATGTAAAAAGAGGAAAGCCACTTATATAATATAGTACGTAATAGTTGAGATTAGAGACTAGTCTTCATTATTGGTATTATCTATGGAAATATCTTAATTTCGAACATTTTATCCAAGCATTGGCTTTGTATTGGATGGATGAAATTGTTGGTTTTGAAGAAACCAAAGTCCTATAAACAAATGGATTTTCGTTTCTTTACTGCGCCTCAGCTCTATCTGAATGGAACCACGGTTTCAATTATGTACGAACGTTAACTGGTTTCAATTATATATTCAGCAACATGGAGAAGATGGAAATTGTGTTTATCAAACCCCTATCATCAATGATTGTTGATATAATATGTGTTGCTGCTCATACTTTTCCACTTTTGATTGCAATTTTGAGATCTTCAGGAACTTGAGGAGGTATAAATTCAGTTACTTGATTAATTTTACCTTAACCTAAAAATTGATAAGAGTTGAAAAGTAGGAAGAAAAAACAAAAAAAACAGTACAAACCATCTAAGTGTATCAGATGTAACATGTAAGTATGCACGTATGAATAAAGATTGGCTACACATATTATCGTATTTTAAAATGCCAAGAAGATATTGAATCCACGCCATGATATCATATTCATCGAAAGTGACATCATTACAATATTTTGTTTTTAAAATTATATTAATCATTCTAATAACAGTAAAAACATTAATTTTAAATCAATCTCATTATACTTGAAAGTTCAAATTATAAAATAGCTTTGCATCATTAATAAGTATAAATAGAGCTATCCATTCTCCAATGGCTGCTAAATATTAATCACGTATAAGATGGAAGGACATTCAACAAAATTTAAGATGGTATAAGACATAAAATTAGCCTTAGTTTGCATATATTTCCCTCAATATATATATATATATATATATATATATATATATGCAGGTTCTGTAATGGATTCATGGTTGTTGACAAACCTCGTCAAACTATATACATGCACAATTCTACTAATTTAATTTTATATATCTTAAGCATGCTCATTATTCATCGAAACTTAAGAAAAAGACAACCAAAATAAAAATCATTTAAATAATTGTGATGTTACCTTTACATTAATGCTTACCATTATGGTAGTAGAATATCAATATCTAAAATGCTCAATGCTGGCGACCATATTTCAGTCTAACATTATTTATTTGTATCCATAATAATTGAAAAAAGAAAAAGTCCGTCTTGTTTGTCTAGTTATCTTCATAAATAATAAAAATCGTGTACCTAAGAATCAAAATAAGTGGCAATATGTGCTGGGGCATATGTGTAGTTTGTGAATGATGCACATGTAGCTGAAGATTTTTAGAAGGATGCATGTAGAAAACAATGCTTTTAATGCACCAAAAGAAATCAGCAGTTTTTATGGATGGATCGTTAATTTTTTTGGTTGAACTATAATATTAATAATTAGCTAATCAATTAGTATGTAATTTCAGTTGAAATAATACCTTTCAGCGTTCTTCCCTTCACTTTGCCATGTTATAATTTTTCTATTTCAAATGGGATCTGAAAGAAACACAATCCATCTGAAAATGATTAACAATCTATAAGGATGTTAAAGCTGCAGACATGACAGTACATGTTAATGCGTCAAGAATATCATGGTTTACAAGCTACATTTGTTGGCAATTCTCACTTTCTTCTACCTTAAAAAACAAGATAATAAATGGTGTAAATAAATCAAAATTAGATCCATTTCCTGATTCAAATATAAAGAACGCGATGATTCATGTAAATTAAAATCTTTACTGGTTTCACTGATGCTTGGTCTTTAGTAACTCCATACATAAGATAAGCACACAATAATTCACACAACAAATGAAAGGAAAAATACCTCCATAATTTTTCACAAATAGCTACCCTGCATCGTTTTTCAATGTTGAGTGAATATCCTAATCCTCTGTCCCCTGTCTGCCCTATTACAGTTGCAAATGCAGTTGCACGATAAAATCCTAACAATAAAAACAGAATTTTCATAGGTAAACCATCCATTAGCTTCTTGATTCTAGAGGTTATCTTATGTTTGAATGATTTGATAACTCTAACTAATCAAGTCCCTCTGTTACTATCTTGATTCTAGAGGAAAACGCAATATTAGCATATCAGCAGACTACAAGGCTTCCGAAGATACTCAAGTATGCTATCTTTCAATCATGTGCTCTTATGAGTTGAAAACTATTTCCCTCTAACGTGTTTTATGTTAGTGGCTTATTTGCTGGATAACAGAATTTGGTTTTGATTCATAATGCTGTGTTTAATTAAACAAGTAGTCCATAAATGTTATCGATTTTGTAGTGGTAGATGATATTTCTAAGGCATTATAAAGAAACCTAATATAAGCTTATTCATTAAAAATACCTACGGAATTTAATGTTTTATTCTATATGCTTATATTTAGCAAATTATTTCATTGAAACATTCTATATACTAGTGGCCTACATATTAGATAACACCTGGATGAGATTGTGCAGAAAGATATAATATGGATTTTTTTTCCTATTCGTTGTTCTCCAACTTTGTTTTGTTATATTATAGGACGATGGTACTGGTTGGTCTATTTTGTTCTATTGCAACAAAATAGGCTAGCAAATCATCCGACAAATCAAAATCAGTAACAGTAGGCTTGAATTCATTTATGTTCATATAAGTATCTTCTATAAACTAAATCGTTGCTAGGAGCATCGTAAACATGTAATGAAATGAACATCGAATCAAGCAGATATTGATGAAGAGCAGTGGCGTAGTCAGGGTTTAAGTTTGGTGAGGTCATAAAAATGTGGGGGTTCGGGAGTGGTAATCTCCAAGAAATTTTTTTGTAGAAAGTATTCGACGAAATTAAAGAAAATTTCATTATAAACAATTGAATAACCATAGACAATAAGTAATAAAATAATATTTGATTACAAATACAGTCGATTATTTTGGTCTTTTCAAATTAAAAAAACATAACATAAATACTAAAAATATCTAACGTTGTTCTTGTCGAGTTCTCGTATTTTGAAACTCATCAATGATTATTACAAATCTAAAATAACAAAATACTTCATTATAATTTCAGTAAAGTATATTACTTCTTTGCCAAACTCATCATTATTGTACCATACTCATATTATTTCATCAAATTCTTTACCAAATCATGAAAAATTTAGCAAATTCATTAACATTTCAGTAAATTCATCACCATTTCAGCAAATCTGTCTCTACAAGGAGTACCATTTCATAAAATTTCATTTCAGTCATAATTTAACAAATTAGATTTATTCAAATCAACCCAAAATCACTAGCTATGTTCAAATCAGTAGCTCCGTTCCATTCAATAATTAATTCAAGTAAAATCCTAAATAATTAGGTTCAAATCAATGAGAATTAAAACTATGGTTAGCAGATTACCATTACTGTTGATGGGATGAGATGAATGGAGTAAGATGATGCCAGAGAGGCACGGAAAGCTGATTTGAAGCGCCTGGTTTGGATCGACTTTTGCTCGATGACTTGAGAAGAAACTTGCGATCAACATTTGTTTTTTTTGTTTTTTATGAAAATGCGTTCTGTTTTGACGGCTTCTAATTTTTTATGTGAATTTCATTTCTGAACTTCTCTCCGTCCCCGATGACGAGCGAAATCGAAGATTGGAGATTAGGGTTCGAGACGATGTCGACTTCACAACTGTTGAAGATCGGAGATGGACTAGAACGGCTGAAGTTAGATAACTAGAGATAGAGATGGAAGGGAACGTCGGTTAGGGTTATTTCGTTTTGAGAGGGAGATGAAAATTGTTAATTTTTATTTGGGAGGGAGACCAAACCGGTTAAGTGTTTTTGGAGGGAGACGCAAATTTTGGGGCCAAAACATTACACATGTACCGTACAAAACAAAAGGACAAATAATTAAAGGTAAACAATAATGCTTTAGAATAATGCGTTATTAAATGGCGTTATTAATAACATGTTTTCTTGTAGTTGAATAGTGTTAATAAAGAATTACTAAATCTTTTTCGATTTATGTTAATTTAGACACAAAAGTGTGCAATATACAGACACAGATATGATCACAGAAACAATCATAGATACAGAAATAAAATAAAAGCAATAAAGGAAAGAATACACTGGATTTTATACTGGTTCGGAGTTACCCTACATCCAGTCTCGCAACACAAGTACGGATTTCCTTTCGAAAGCAATTGTACAATTACACCCTCGGTTTCAAGGCTACGAGGTACACCCTCCAGAGTTTCGATCCTCTGGGTAGAGATACTTGATTTCCGGGCCACAAGTTTACCCAATTGATTTACCAAGGCTACAATCACAACTTTTCCCTTTTGATTGATTTCCAAGGCTACAGTCACACCTTTTCTCGCTTAATAGATTACAAAGAAGTCTATAACTCTGAATAGCACTGAGAATCTTGTAGAGATAGTGATAGAGAATCAAACTAGAAGTAATCGAGTATGATTCAATGTTGATTTCGGCAGAGTAATGATAAGAATATGTATTAAGAAAAGAGGAAGAAGAAGAGGAGTGAAAACTAGAAAAAAGTGATTAAAAATTCATTGAAACTGACCCCTAATTATAGAAGAACAACAGCCATGTCCATTCATGAAAAGTTAAGGCGAATAGACACTTCTTTTGAAATTTGAATTTTTGAATCAAACTGTCACCATGTCGACTTGGTACCCATAGGCATGTCGACATCCCAAAGCTTTTTATGATGTTTTGAATTTCTTTGAAAATAACTTTATCATTTATAAAAACGAATTTAAACTTTATAAATATACTTGACTATAGTTGAAATTCATAAGTAAATATAAAGAATAATATATATAAAATTTGACCATAATTTTATATTTAAATCTAAGTATAAATATTTAAAAGTTAAATATATTATTAAAAAGATAGTTTAAAATCAGGAGTAATTTGACTTTGAAAACAAAGATGTTTTTTAGGCTAAAATTATTTAAAATCAGGATCGAGGGTTTTGAATCTTTTAAAAGGAAAGTTTTGAAAACATTTTGAAAACAGGATATAATTTTGAAAAATCATTTTGAATAAAAGTTAGCGGATACAAAACAATGTTCCACTAGATTTTTCGTAGGTCCCATCCTACTTAGGGTTCCGTCCCTTTAACGGGCTCGAAGTAGGTTCCATTCCACGAATAAATTGGATTTTAAGATGCCAGTGCTTTTCTACGAGTTTTAACAAAAATTCCTGATAATAAAAAATACTTATCCTTGAACTCTTGATAGTCTCAATACTTATGAGTCTTCTATCGTGATATTTTTTCTTGATATCTTGAATCTCTATACTGTAAAGTCTTCATTCTTAGTACCTACGTCGTTAAATCCTACATATACATATATATCTAAACTTATAATGTTAGTATTTATATTTTATAATCTATTCTAAGGTTGTTGACATCAAAACCATCATCTCATGGACTAACACTTTTCAATTTCACCTTCTCTTCAACCTGTACGAAGCAAAGCCCCACCATCCATGGCTAAGAATTGACCGCCATTCCATCATCGGAGAAACCCCCTTCTCCTCTTCTCCTTGCAGACCATAACCAAGACAACCCAAGCTCCCCATCTACATCACGACATGACAAAACAAGCGTGACCCCCTACAACCTCACTGCCGCCGTTCTCGAATGCTAACTCCTCGGAAGCCCAAAAACCCCAGACCTAGCCACACATACACTGCAAAATCACCAAAAATGATGTCGCGCCCCGCTTTATACTCCTCGAACACGCTCGACGTCCCAAGATACAACTTTTAATTTTTGTCATAATGTTTTAATTTCGTTCATGTTCATATTTGTTTTCGAGGTCGATTTAATTGAAGAGAAAGGACATGTAAGTTTAGGATTTTAAATTGAAGGAGGGATATGGGAAAGGAGAAAGGAAAGGTAGGTTGCGTATTATAGGAGGCTGCAAAGATATAATACAGCTGTTTGACTTAACAATTTTAAAAATGTTATTTAATTTTCAAATGTCTGGTTTAAACTAGCTTAAAATTCTGATTTTCTATTGAGGCGTGCCGCTAGGCGTTTATAATGTTATATTCCTACTCCGGACGCTATGGAAAAGGTTTCAAGTCCTAATTCGATCGTATGGAGAAGATAACTTTTTGGACCCAGTTATTATATTGAATTTTCAATATTAAATTCAACGCATTTCTATCCCATACAACCGAACGATAACTCTAAATGCTATGAAATATGATATCCAATAGTAATACACTGTTACGGATCCAACGGAACTAGTTTCGTCGAAATCCGAGACTGTGCCTCGAAATGCTATTTCTACCCGTCGATTTAAATGACCTATTTTTAAAATCAAACAAAATTCCATTTAAAAATTTTTATCACCTTCATTCTTATTAATAGAAATTTTACAAGCCTTTAAATTATTTTTATCTAGCTTGAAACTCAAGATTCAATGTTTTTACCAATTTTCGATTATTAAATTCAATAATTAAATTGTCCAATAAATCATTATATTTGAAATTCGAGTTATTTCATCTATAAAATTTAACTTTCAATTATTTGAATAAATTTTAAAAACAATTTCAAATAACCAAAAATTCTGGGTCATTACATTCTCCCTCTTTAAAAGAATTTTGTCCCCGAAATTCCCAAGGTAAAAAAAAGACCCAAACCCATTAACTTTCTCAAAATCAATCAGTTGCAACAATTTCCCAAATTAATTTGTTGGAACAACATTATCAATTTTACTAATTTCCAAATTCATCCATAGATTCTAGATAATATTATTTTCTTAATCATTTCAAATTATAACCCAAAATCAAATTTTAGTTATAAAAAAATTTCTTCAATTCTAAATCCTTAAATCATCGAAAAATTTCGCCAGCATTTCCATTATGCGGCTAGATCCAAACTAGTACAAAACGCCACTACGGGCCCAAATCATCAAAAGAAAACAAAAGCTAAGTAACTCAATCATAAAATCATTAATTTCAGACAACAGTTTAAACATATACCTTTTTGTCAGGCAATCCAATTTTTTCTTGATATCAAAGACATCAATTTAGCTTTTGCTTTCAAATACCTACACCTTACTTACTAATAGTATCCAATCATAAAATTCAAAATCATTTTATTCAGCATTTTCAATTTTCAATATTTATTTCACCAAAACTCGTACGATGTATATATATCATCCGCACGCAATATCAAAATGATTGCTTACTCGACCACACAATTTCCCTTCGAACTAGTATTGTTCACACGACTCTCAAGTGCAGACTCAGATCTGGTTCCTTGATCAAAAACCGTCATTCTCCTTGAATAACCGTGTGCTATGATAAAGAACCCTAGAATCAATCGAAAATCCATATCCAGTGTTCATCATCGAAAACAAGCAAAAAATCTTATTCGGAATGATATAAATTATCTCGAGATTCTGTGCTCGAATCTGGATCAAACTGTTATGGGAATAAAATAATATACGTAATTTACATATTTATTTCAATGGATTCTTAGCTATATCAAATTCTTTTTATTTACATTTATCATTCACATTCATACTTCACATTCACATATTTACTTGGTATATCCCTTAAATACCAGTTCCACTTAAGAATTCCACCATCAAATTTCCTTAAGTCAATTATAAACATTTTATACAACTTCTTGTTTTTATTTCCACTTCATCACTTAAGTTTACATCCATTTCTATTCCAATTCAATTTCAATTTCTATTTAACTCAATTTATCTCCAAATTTTAAGTATTGAATTTTGTCAACTATATCCCATACAACATTTAATTCACTAATTAATTTAATTAGTTTCATCCACTATTTCGTTTCAAATCTCAATCAAATTTTATTTCCAAACTTTATTTTATTTAGTCCAACTTAGGCTAAATTTCCAAATCCTATTTTACTTAATTTTAAGTTAAATTTCATTCCATGGTTAAATTTTAAATTTGTACATTCTTGCATTCATATTCAACACTTTTTTACTTGCAATTTACCAATTCTTATAACTTATCACTTATTCTCTCATATTTCCAGACAGACATTTCAAATCAAAATCCTAGAGTTTTCACACTTTTTTCTAAGTGTTTCAAGTCATTTTTGAAATCCTATATATACATATATATCTCACTTATATATATATATATATATATATATATCAAATCCAAAAGATTTAAGCTTCTTAAAATCAAAAACTTGTTTATCAAAACAAGACTCCAATAGCAAATCACTACGGTAGCAATCCATCACTCAGAAACTCGAAAATGAACACTGATAATGTCACGCTTATCATCACAATTATTTTTTAGTGACGATGTGAGTTCAGTGATTTTATTTCCATTAAAAACCATTTTAAAAATATTTTAATGCACAAATATTCTCCAAATAATTTCACAATTATTTTCCAAGACATTGAAAAACATTTCAAAACCAAAGGGAATTAAATTCCATCTTTTAAAACCTTTTAACAAATCATATCTAAATATACTTTTGAAATTTCATTTCATTTCAAATTATAAATCACATTTACAAAATCTCATTTACATAATTCCATTTCTTTATATGAAATTATTTCTTAACTTTTGATTATAATTTCAACTTTTATTCAATCACCACAATAACAAATGATAATAGTTTGGTATTATCATTTTCTAACAACCAAGCACACCATATACAAGTATAATAATTTCTGAAAATTTATTCCTTTCATATATAAAAATAATCTGGGTAAAATTATTTCATTTACCCCATTTCAAACAATACCATGTCGAGTCGCTGTTCAAGTGCTTAGAGATCCCTATCAATAACTCAACGCCGGAAAGTTATAATAACTTGTCCTCACTAGTGCTGACTATACAGCCTATAACACACAGTAGAATATAATCAACTACGTGTAATACGTCTTCGTCATCCAGCTCGTCTCCTGAGCTCTATAGCATCCTAACCTGAATCTGTAATACTCGGTCCGACCCAAGGATTATAATAAAATATCACATGAGCCAGCCTGGAAAACCAACGTGTGAAAACACACTCAATTTGAATTATTAAAGTTATCAAAATTCTTTGAAAACCAAAGGCATCTCATAAGACCGCGTCACACATAAACACGACGGGTTTTACCTTACGATAACCAAAACACTTTATATCAAAATTGTCAGATATTACAATAGTGTCTAAAAAAGTAAATAGAAAATAGTTGGACTGCTTACATCTCAAGTTTCATAGTTAGGCGCAATCAAAACCGTACGACGCTTATTGGAGAATAGATTCCATACAGTGAATGGGCACTGGGGTACCACCTATCATGCTACACTTCTAGAAAAGTGTACCGAGGACTTCGCTGGGATCTCCTACAACAAAAGACCTGCCATACCCCTTTCTTGGATAGAACCAAGTAAGTTATCGCCCTAGGTGTTCCCACCATTATCGAGCGTTTTTTCCATGCACCACCATATCCATAACTGATAATATATCCGAGGGTATCTAGAAAGGTGAAAACATACCCTAATTGGGTATGACATACTTAGCCTTGTTGTATGTCCCTTGATTTTAGTCATTCCGGTTGATGAGGATTGAGGCTACGATTACCTTTTAAGAGATTTTCACTTAGAATGCTCATCATCCTCCAATGATGATGTTCCGATTGCATTTGTCCATACAAGTTGCCTTGGATCTGGACAAACCGAATCACCGTCTTCGTCATCTTCACGGTATCCATTTGTAACACTCAAATCAAATCGAAGTGGTTTTTGAATGATTAAATCCGATCCTGGCCTCTTCGAAACGATCAATGAAATTGGCCAAATAATTGATGGTTGATTATTTAGCTATCAATATAAAATCCATAACTAGTCACTGGGCCCAAATTATAATTTTTTCCAAAATTTATTTTCGAAATATCTTTATGAGATAAATATTCAAATCCCCTTTAAGTTTCAATATTTGAGACAACTCAATACTTATATCCATATCGTGATATTTCAAACCAACTCATATTTTAACACTTAGAAAATATTTAAAAAAATACTTTTCTAAACCCCTTACTTCCCAACACTTAGGAAAGTTCCATTTATTTCTCTTTTCTCAAAACCCTTCACAATTTATATTGTAAATTCCTTAACTCGATTATAACGTATTTTATAAGTTCTAGGGTTCCTTAATTAAATCTGTTTATTCAAAAGTATATGCTTATCTCACCGAAATAAGTATGTTCACGAACCATTTCCTTCAAAAATATTAGAAAAACCTTTTAAAATAAATATGGAAAGCACCACGCGGTATCAACCATGTATTCACAGCTCAATGATTACGTCTCTATCCCAAAGAAATCCAATCTTAACTACAGGCGGTATCTGCCTCTGATTTCACCATGAAAGTATACCATTACTTTTCGAAAACTTTATCTAATAATTACTTCAAAATAATGCTCATAAGGTTTATATATAAATATTCCAACTTTAGTTAGAAAATATTCTTTGTAAAGGTTTATTATAAAATATATTATTTTTAAAGCATTATTAATATTTGAACAATTTATCTTTGAAATAATACTAATATCTTAATACTGATTAATTCTTAAATGATAATTAACTTTATACCAACTTATTATAAAATAAATTTAATTAATAATTAAATATACCTTTAAACAATCAAAATAATCACATAACTTTGAAACAGTAATTAATTCTGATTTATTAATAAAATTCTAATTGATTCACATGACTTATTTATAAAACTTATAATTCATTTTGACATTTTAAAAATATTTAAATAACCAACTTTTTGAAATATTTTTATGCTAAACACATTTTTAAATTACCTAGTTTAAAAATTAAAAATCCTCTTTTTAAAACATACTCAACTTCTCAATAAAATAAAATTTTTAAATCCTAATATAACCAATCTAATATTTATAAATCTCTCTAGATTTATCATCAATCAATTTACATCCCCAATTTCATAAATCCCTTTCCATATTTCCAAAAGCAAAATCTATCGTTCCTTTTAAAATCGAGTTACCCATCTCATTACAAATTCTTACAGTGAACTTATATCTTCATTTATAGATGACAATCATTTCACTTTATTTATAAACATTGTTTATAAATCTCATAGTCTCATTTCCATTTTATAATGGTTTTACATGACTTAAATGCATTACAATTCGATTTCTAAATTAAATACCACTTATAATTCAATTTCTTAACTATCCTAAACTATATTCCAAACCCGACCAAATCTCAATTCTACTCCCATTTCGTAGTTTAGAAATCATATTTAAGATCCATTATAACAAATTTTATACTTATTTCCAAATTCCCTTCTATTCTACCAATCTATCTAAAATCTTGATTTATAAAACTTTTTATATTTCCCTATTTATAATATCTCGAAATAGTTAAGAACAAATTTTAGAAAACCAATTATTTTATCCAACCAATTTCTTTTAATTGATCCAAAAACTCTTTTTAAATATTTCACATCCAAAATCCCTTTTTAGTTTCTTTCAAATTTCAATAAAAATAGTTATGGTATTTTAAACTACCGAAATCTAGGTCACTGCCACCATAGCATCCAATAAATTCAATCACACTACAAGCTATCGTAGATTATTCAAAACATATCATATATTACTGAATATGAAATTAAATTCAAAATCTTTTAGGAACCCAGTTGGATCCCTCCAACCTATTTCCCTGCAACCACAGATGTTAATACAATATAAAAATACTAATCCCGCTTCGAGATGGGATATCGTGGTATACAGGATCATCCGCTATTATGCGGGGCGCATAGCGTCTCATCCGCTCTAATCGGCGAGAATATCAATCCAACTACTAATATACACTACTATATATATTATAACATCCAATTGATAATAATAATCATCAAATCATCCAATAAACCAATAATTATTTTTCGACATTTTAAATTAAACTAGCAATCCAAAAATGAGTGAGGTTTACCCACTTTGATTTTTATTGTCGCTTTTGCGTTCTGGTTTTGACTAGCTAAAAATTTCAGAAGCTCTAAACCGTTTCAATCAAATTTCATGGCGTAAATACCATCGTTACAAATCCAACGCCACTTGTTGTGTTCAATGTTGATCTCGTATGCATAAGTTAGAGAATTATAGATATTTGTTAAAATCAAAATAATCAACATACTCAAATTTTTTTTTCAAATTCCAAATTACCTGTCACAATGGGTTCGGCCCATCAAAAAAAATCACCATCCAGCACCGATCTTCTCCTTCCCCTTTTCAATTTCACCTTCCCTCTAAACTGTACGAAGCAAAGCCCCACCACCCACGGCTATGAATCGACCGCCGTTCCATCATTGGAGAAACCCCTTCCCCTCTTCTTCTTGTCGACAATAACCGAGATAACCCAAGCTCCTCCTCTTCATCGCGACATGGCGGTGAAAATCGCGTTTCACTATAGAGTGCCGCATCTTTCCAAAAACATAAATGAGACGCGTCTTGCCCCTACAACCTCACTGTCGCAATTCTTGAGTGCTAACTCCTCCTCGGCAACACCAAAACCTCAGAACTAACCACACCTATACTGCAAAAATGATGTCACACTCCTCTTAATACTCCTCGTACATCCTCAACACCCCAAAATACAAATTTTAATTTTTGTCAGAACATTTTGATTTCTTTCGGGTTCATACTTTTTCTGGGGCGATTTAATTAAAGAGAAAGGATAGGTAAGTTTAGGATTTTAAATTGAAGGATGGAGATGGTAAAGGAGAAAGGAAAGGTATGCTGTGTGTTATTAGAGGCTTAAAAGATATAATAAAGCTGTTTGAATTAACAAATTTAAAAATGATATTTAATTTTCAAATGTCATATTTAAACCAGCTTAAAATTCTGAATTCCTATCGAGGCGTACCGATAGGCGTTTATAATGTTATACCTTTATTCTGAATGCAGTGAAAAAGATTTCAAGTCCTAATTTGATCGTATGAAAAAGATAGCTTTTTTGACCCAATTATTATATTGAATTTTCGATATTAAATTCAACGCATTTCTATCCTGTATGAAGAAATGATAAATATAAATGCTACCAGATTTGAAATCCTATGATAATATACTATTACAGATCCAATGGAACTAGTTTCATCGAAATCCGAAACTGTGCCTTGGATGGCTATTTTTACTCGGTAATTTAAAAGAGATATTTTTAAAATCGAACAAATCACTCTTAAATTCAGTTTAATTTTTTTTGCCTTCATTCTTATTAATAGAAATTTAACAAGCCATTAAATTATTTTTATCTAGCTTAAAACTCAAGATTCAATGTTTTAACCAATTTTCAATTATTAAATTCAATAATTAAATTATCCAATAAATCGTTATATTTGAAATTCGAGTTATTAAATCAATAAGATTTAAGCTTCAATTATTTAAAATTAATTTAGTGAACAATTTCAAATAACAAAAAATTCTGGATCGTTACACTAAGGCACGTGCATTATGTAATAATTCAATTGATTGTGCAGTTGTTGCGCAAAGAATGTGAGACGTTGAAAAGGAAAGTTGAGCTGTTATTGGGGGCAAAATGATAGGAAAAAAGGAAAAATCTTGATTTGAGCTGACAAAACGAGCATCTGCGTCCAATGCCAAAGTGTTTGCAAGCCTTTACAAAGGATTACAAATATGTGATGATTTGTCAATAATGAGAAAATGTAAATATGTAAATATCATGCATGAACTAGACAATTATATACATATGAATAGTATCTTTCTAACCATTCATCTCTTGTAAAACCTTCCACCAGCCTCTTCTCGTCTACAATCATCCTTCTACCAAAACCCTATTTCACATTTATCTTCACATTAACTATATCCAATATTCTATTTTAAGTTTCACCTAAATTTGAAATGATAATAAAACTATGTACGTAACTCTACAAAAAAATCTTAGAAAAACAAATGAATTATGCTATTAGACAAGTATATTTGCAAGGAAAAATATAAAATGATAACAAGATGTATAACTTTATATAAAATGATTTCTTCTTATCTTTTTATACAAAAATATGAAGAATATTTTTGGATATGAAAAGATAATTCTTTTCTCCCTTTTACGTAGAACGATAACTTCTCTAAGTAAAATGACAATTCTTTTAACTTTTTATATAATAGTAAATCCTATCACCTTTTATATAAAATTATAGACCATCCCTATTCAATATACATTTTCTTTTTCTTTTAAAGTTCGATGCAAGCACATGTTGTTTCAAGAACACTCAAAATTGAATAAACAAATGAAATTAGTTTGTATCATCAATAACATAATTAGATGTTTGCAGGTGTTGTGCAATGAAAAAGGAATGCCTAAGTCTGGTGACATACAGATTCGAACTCTTTCTTGCACACATTCTTGCAAAAATAATTACCGGATGTTATAGGTTCCATGAGTTAAAGTGGACAAGCATAATTTAATTCTACTTAGGAATTTACCGGTCCGTTGGATTCTCTTAAGTATATTCAAAAAAAAAGTTAGATGCCTATAAAAAAAGTCGCTTTTTGATTGCAAACTATATTTTGTTTCTAAGAGAATATAAGCTGAAAACTAGATGTTTTCAAAGTTATATGATCGAGAATAAACTATTTATAATCCATTTAACATTCACAATTCAATTTCATTACATAAATTGCATATAGTAGTCATTTCAACTGTATTATAATACTTATCTTGCTTTACTTCGTGGTCCAATAGTTAGTTTTTTCTTTTCGCCAACTTCTTTTTAACCACGATGTTTGTAATTTGATTAAAATCTAAACGAAAAAAAAAAAATTAAGCCCGAAAGAACTTCAATAAATTCTAACGATAGCTATAAGTATAATTTAATATAAAAAGATAAGTTATTTCATCTATTCATAAAAAAGGTAGAAGAAAATATAATTTTACACAAAAACGCTAAACTATTTTATCATTTTATATAAAACAATAAACTATTTCATTACTCATAATTACTAAGGAATTACCTTAAAAAAAATTAGTAATGATGATAATGCCGACCAATGAAGGATTCATGAATGATAACCTAAAAATTTTCATCTACAAACACAAGCTTTGCTTTCCTTTTAAGATAAAAACATTTAGCTTTTTTCAAAAGGGTAAAATCATTTATATTTTTGTCAAATACAACAAAAGAATTTAGTTTTTTCAATCAAAAAGATAAACGCACTTAATTTTTCATCAAAATGACAGTTGAATATATCGTTTATACGAACTAAAAATACAAGTTTAACATAGATAATTATGGTATTTCAAGAGAACAATTTAATGATAAATTTTTTGCAATCTTCATCATGTAACTTCCTACTAGATACTACATGACGAATGATCAACCTATAATCTCAAAAAATAAACAAATTAACAGATATTCCTTTTAGCCTATATTTAGATTGGAATAAAAGATAAACAAACTAGGCTTTGGACCAAAAATAAATATATCAATTTTAAAATACTGATAAATAAATTAGGCTTTGAAAAAAAACTATAAATGATTTTATCTTTTTTATTGAAACTATGTTTTTCTTTGTTTCATTATCAAAATACATGCATTTGATTATTTTCATATGATAAGCTTTTAAAAAGAGATAACTAAATCAATAAAAGATGATACCAAATTTTTGAATAAAATAAATATATTTGAAGGTAACTAATAGGTATATTAGGAAGTAAAAAACATCCAATCAAAACACAGCATCATAAAAACTCACCAAAACAAAATTTAAAATTATTTACCTAACTTTTTCATTATTTGTACGATCATATAGTAGTGTAATGCATGACTTATTTTGTATGATAATAAAGAGGATTTCTAATCCATGAAAAGAATCTATATTTACCATTTATGCACTAAGATCTTAACTGTATTTCTAGATCGCCTCTATTAAACCACCACCATGAGCAATAAGCAAGGGTCACACAAGCCCGCCAATTAAATCATTCGAGTTTGATGTAGTCGTATTTACTATAATTTTCAAAAATCATACAATTGAGCATGTTACTCAGACTTTTGACACAAATCGTGCAATATCTAATGCTTCCCTGATTCTTAATCATGTGGAATTTTAATCTACCACTATAATAAATATTATTATATAGTGTATATTAAAGAGTTCTTGTGCATACATTCCAAATAATTCAACCGCATCAACTAACAATAAAACATACGAGTCCATAAGCTTCTTCAAAATCTTTTAAACAATACATACCCCCATCCGGATCTTTAATTAAAGTTAAAGGATTTACATACCAATTTTGAATGGCTTCTGCACATATCAACCACTTTCATTTCTTGACTATCAATAAAATCATAAAACGTCGTTTAAATGTTTAGATTAGACACAACGATCAATTAATATATTAAGAAAGATAATTTTGGAAGACTATTTATAGGTTATGATATTTATTTTATATGCGATGGGAGACATGCTTACTTCTCATACTAGAAATCTAAAAATGCAAAATGTTATAATCTAAACATCTATTACTTTATGTGAAGATAATTTATTTTATATTTTTATGTAAAAAAAATTGAATTACCTTTTTGTCCAAAATGATAAATTCTTTTATCGTAAAAAAGATACATTGAATTATCTTTTCATATAAATTCTTTTGAATATGAACAAACTTGTTGTTGACTATATTATCTAAATATCCAATGAATATCAAAGAACCCGGATGTAGGTATTTTTCTTTAGTTAGGATTCAATTGGTAACTTTCTTTTAAACTTTACTTAGCCATTACTTTTATCTAATAACAATTATATATGTCTAGCACACTATTACTTTTAGACAACAGTAATATAAGATAATGGTCATTTACTATTGCTAGCTTCTTTTGTTCTAGTAAAAATAATCATGATTCAAATCAGATTCGTGAAGATTACTTTCTCCAATGATCACACTTTCAAAATGTGTAATAGGTTTAGTATGTAATAAAAACATATTGATATACTTTGAAGCACGATCGATTATCCATCTTTCCTAATTTATAATTTTTTTCAAAACATGAAAGCTGAACTTATATTTTTAGCATAAAGACATTATTTTAGTCTAAATCAAAAGAAGAAGAAAATGCAAGTTAAGGTTTGATACGAATTGATTCATCTAAATGGTTTGATAAAGAAAAGTCATCCATTTAACAATGAAATCTTGCATTTTATAATTTCACATAAAACAAATAACTTTATCTTTCATGATTGGATAAAAAATTATAAAATTATAATTTTTTTAATAAATAAATAGAAAATTTTGTCATTTAAGTTAAATAATAAGAGCGGTATTTTTGTTGAAAGCAATATAACAAATTGTTTTATCATCACTCATAAAGATAATTTCATTCCTCATAAATATAATATTTTTTCCTTCTTTTTATAAAGATAACTATTTTTATATTTTTTAATAAATAGAGTTGCTTTCACAAGGATTATTTTATCTTCTGCATGAAAAAATATCATAAAGATAAATTCATTTATCTTTTTGTGCAAAGATAAATTATGTTACCTTTCAATAAAAAGCCAAATATATGTAATTTAAGAATTTAAAATAAAATACATTTACCCTTTTTTTATAAAAATAAAAAAAATTATCTTTCTTTACAAAGGATAAATAAATTTGTCTTTCTTTTCCAAAATGATAAATATGCATATCTTTTTTACTAAATGTGTTTACATAAGTGCATTTACATGTACCTTGAAACTAAAAGAAATTGAATATTATTTTGTCAAAAATATAAATAAAGTAATGTTTTTCATAAAGAGATATACATTTATCTCTTTGATAGGTGGTTTATTTTACCATTTTATCGACATTTAAAAAATTATTTTATGTTTACGATGACGCTATGACTTTATATCTAGAATGTTCATATTTAAAATGATAAAACATGAACGACAATAATAAAAGATCAAAAATAAAGTATTTGATGTTTTGAAAAATTATTTATATTTTCACACTATTATTCATCTATGTTCCTACTAAAAATGAAAAAAAGAAGATAAAAACTACTATGCAATGTTTAAAATGTTAAAACATAAAAAATAAAAGACAATATTTAAGATAGAAACAAAATTAAAATATGAGTGATAAGTTATATCATTATTTTATAATCATTAAAAGCATTTATCTTTATGATTACAATATTAAAATTATATACATAAAATGTTTATAAAATGATAAGTAAGATTATCATTGTATGACTTTACACTTTACAACTAAAAGATATATTATTTTGTATAAAATAACGAAACTAAAAAAGGTAAGAAACAAAAAGGATATAGCCTTGCAAAACATACAAAAATAACAAAGAAAAAAAATCAAAGAATACATAACCGACACAATAAATTAACTGAGGACATAAATATGTGTGTGTTAGTATAACTTATTAGCTCAATCAACAAATTAATTAAGGGATTTTCACTTAATCGATGAACATTGTCGGTTGTTAATCGAAAAACTATTATAGAATAACAAACAATTAGGGTTTTGTATCTTAACTAGTTGAAATTGCCAAATCTAAGTCGAAGTTGATCAAGAATTAAGCAACTTTAGTGTTTTTAACTAGTTTGAATCAAAATAAGTCATTCTGGAGAAGATTTATGTGAATTTAAAACGGAATTATGTCAATATGAGTGGATCTCTACGTGAATATGGAGAGGACTTGCATTAAAAAAAGATCTGATTTGAAACCTTTGGATTAAGACTTGAGTGTTTTTTAAACAAATGGTTGGGGGGCATACTTGTAAATATCTAGACAAGAAACTTAAACTTGTTGAACGCCGTCCGAGAAACTTATTAATGAGGAGAGGACGTTTAATTGAAATCTCCTCCAAATAAATATAAAATGGTTAAGAAAATTCAAAAACACCGCGTCCAATTATCGTCCATCAGTGATCATACCCCCAATCTATTTGCATTAATGGGACCACTACAGAAGAACACAAAACCATATAAACATATAAACCACTTTAGCATATTTCACGATTTCTTCAGCAAAATTGAAAAAGGATGGGAGATTCAAGTAACAAGTAGACCATGCAGACCGCTACACTATTGGATAAGAAGTAAAACGAGGTAGAAGAAGAGTTGAGACAATGGAGCAACAAGAATGCCACTAAAGTGGAAGTGAAACATTATAGAAGAGTATGCACCAAATCACAACATCGACTAAAAACAAATCACTATGAATGGGAGTGCAAAGAAACCCAAAAATGAAACAAAAATTTGAAAGAGCATTATAAAAGAGTACATAGACATTAGGAAAAAGGCTAAGTGCGATAAGTTTCTTCTTATGCGAAAATGAAACAAAAATTTGAAAGAGTAGTATAAAATGAAGACACATCTTTCTTATGCGAATACGTCAACTAAGAAATGTCTGAATAACTGGAGTGAGAGTATTTCAGGGGAAGGCAACATAAGTAATGACCCAATGGAATTTACCGACAAAGTTGTCAAATATGACTCAAAACTATTTTACCAGGAATAACAGAAAAGACAAGATATGCCGATTATTGCATGTAAAATATTATAACATGTTATGTTCGTAGTTTCTTAATGATCAAGCAGAATTGTATGAGGTATATAAAAAAGCAATATGAGTGATAGAACAACGCCAGGGTCGGACGATTTCAATGCAAAGTTATATAAGCTTCGCTGGGGACAAAATGAAGGACCTAATATCAAATACAGTAAATGAAACATTTCAAAATGGAAAAATGTAAAAGGAATGCAACCATATTTTTTTCATCTCACACTAAAGAGCAAAAATGCAAAAAATATACAACACTTCACACCCATCTCGTGTTGTGACATGATCTATAAGATTATGGCGAAAGTTCTCTACAATGGATGATAAACGTTTATGGATTTATTAACTTCTAAGAACCAATGTGCATTCATAGAAAAACAGGTTATCAACCAACCTGTTTCTCTTCAAATTACTCTTTGGGACTTGGAATGGGTACATAGTTGCTCAATTTCAAGGAGAATCGGACAAGCCATTAAAGATGAGGCAAGAATATGGCAAAGTCATAGGTATGACTCCATTTAAGATTTGACTTTCTTAAGTGCTACCCAGTACGAATATACTTTTCGTATCAAGGACCCAAGAACCTTCAAAATGGTTGATTCCCTCCCATGATCATATATACGCATATGAAGTCATTAAAGGTTTCAGACAAAGTAACAAAGTCACAAGTACGATTCTATTTAAGATTTGACACTCTTAAGTGCTAGCATTACGAGTATACTCTTCATATCGAAGACCCAAGAATATTCAAAATTGTTGATTCCCTCTCATGATCATCTATACGCATATGAAGTCGTTAAAGGTTTCAAACAAAGTAACAACAAAAAATGTGCTTTTTCCAATGTTGTTACATGCATCCAAAATCATATATATACCACACCACTTCCATTATTTTTCAAGATTTGGGACTATGCTTTTTCCAATGTGCACCTGTTACCCGTACACAATGTGAGACACTCCAACAGATCTCCATCTTGGCTTGCATCCATATATGTGTTTTCCTCTACGCCAACACAATGCCTGCAGCATATCGAGACTTTGTTCCCGTGTCATTCTAAAAGATCCAACGTACCATGATCTAGCTTCACCATAAGTTTGACTACTTAAGACTACACCGCTAACCACCATGATTTACAGATTTCTTGCACATTGTCCATTGTCTCAAACGTTACCATCGGCTCCGTTACCATGTTGAAATCACGTTCGCACAACCTACGTAGGGGCAACATATGAGTTTGTTTGACACCTTGTAACAAAAGGAATCTCTTGTTACGTGCAACCAAACTCATATATATACCACACCATCTCTTTTCATGAAGTGGAACTATTCTTCTTTCAATGTGCACCTACTACCCACACACAATGCGGGACACCCCAATAATCATCACCTTTTCTCAATCATGATCATCGTAATTATCATGGAGTACTTCACATTATCAATGGAGAAGAAAGTGCAAGCAGGAAAGAATAAACCAGCAATGAAGTCTAGTAACAAATTGACACGTAATTTACATGTTGACGATATCCTTGTATTTGTAGAACAGTAGCATGCGCAAAGGCAATCAACAATGTATTCAAAATATCATATGGAACAACATGATTGAAGCTAAATTATGAAAAATAACTGAGCGAAAGTCGAGATTCAAATGGCTGCTACATTAGAGATTAGGCAAGAACTTCTAATAAAATACATAGGCATTTCGTTACCAAGTGTGAACATAAGGGATAGAGAATGTAATATATTGATTGAAAAGATTAAACATAAAGTTGAATGGTGGGAAACACAATTTTTAAGTCTGACTAGAATATTAGTGCACGACACGTCCACCATCAATCTAATTGGATGCAAAGCTTCAGACTGCCAGCATCAACAATGAACAAAGTGAAGCATTTACGTCCCCGCTTTTATGGAAGGAGAAAACTGGCATAATTCCATGAATGTGGTTTGTAAATAAAAAGAAAAGGATGAAATGGGGTAGAGACAACTAGAGTAGATAAATTTGGTCACGAGGAATATATTATTTAGGAAAATAGATAATGGAGAGGATATATGGAAAAATGGATGAAGGAGAAATATATCAAGCGACGATCCTTTTGGAAAACGTGGATAAAGAATGACAACTCTAGCATTTGGAAGTTCTAGTAAGAAGTAGAGGAGAAGCATTGAAGTGCTGGGAAAAGCACATAATAGATGGGCAGACATCTCTCTATCATGATCCATTGCTTCAAGGTGGTAGACTTATTAATGATTTAGGAGCCATGATGATGGAACGAACTATGGGGGACCAAATAATGGTCAAAGACATGGTTGAGGAAAAACAATGGAGAGTTAAAACAAACGGCTTTTTAGGGCAAATAAGGGAAGAAATATTCGAAATCAAAATACATAAAGATTGAAAGGTTTACTAGTATTCAGCTGGCAGCAAAAATGATAGTACAATTTCAAATCGGTTTGGAATTTGATTTGAAAAACATATGTCAAATATCCATGGGCTACAAGTTTATTCGGCATAACATACATCCACCCAAAATGGCAGTGTGCCAAAAAATAATCAATATGCAATCATATCAACAATGATCGCATCACACAGAGGTTCTAAACTTAGGGTGCTGAGGTCAATAATATGGCTCAAAAGATTGGACAGAAATGTAAAAGTAGTGATATCGCATGAATCATGTCTCTGACTTGGGCCAGGGCCATTTGAAAAGAAAAGAATAATAGAATTTTCGGCAATAAATACTACATAGAGTTACATGCTTGCAGACGTACAAGAGGGATGGTAGAAATAAGAAAAAGCAAATTCAAGCATATAAACTACGTCAGCAAACATTTTTTTTTTGAAATACGGTACAAGCCCAAGGCCCAATCAAAAGAACATAAAAACAGGGCTATTACCCGAACACAACCACAAAGCAAAATCTCAAGGGTTTCCGCCGACAGAAGAAAACCCTAAAAGAAAACCCCAAAACCACAAAAATGGCGAAAACTCGAACGCTTCAACCATATTCTTAAAGAGGTATGCAAGGAGTGGCAGTAAAGAATGGTCAACAAACCACCCAAAGAGGGTGTCGATATCTTCGGCAGAGGTAATGTTTCCTATTTAGTTACAATTATTATTTTTACATGAATTTTATTTACAGCGAATACAAACAATTATCATTATTAAGCTTAGGTCTAATCGCTTATCTGAACGAGAAAATGCAACAAAGACGAAGCCTTAATGCTAGGCGAATGCAGATCTACTCATTTGCGAACGGATCCAAGTCAGATCTGATGTAAGAGAGCACAAACATAAACTTTTATGTAAGAAGACATGAAAATCATTCTGGAGCATGCATGGTGAGATAAAATGGCTGTAGAAGAAAATTAGGATTAATAACGAGTAGTAGTTGTGGGAGAGTGAAGAATTTAAGCAAATAAGTTTTCCGCCATTAAAGAGCTAAGTTACAAAATAGAAGAATGAGTTAAACAATGTAGGCGGTGAGTGAATGATGTGTATGAATGATATGCTACCGGTCTCTTTGGATACAAGTAAAAAGAAGCAGGTCGGGTATGAGTTATGGGCCGAGATTGGAGGCCGGTGAAAATATTTAGTACATAATTTGTGTATATTGTAAACACTTTATTTCATTAATAAAGAAATTTGAATCGTGTCAAAAAAAATTGTCACATTAGCTTCCATGTTTGTCAACTTGGTTGCAACACATGATACGTGAAAACAATGAGCTGATATAATAGTAATTCTTCCATGTTTTTCGAATAAACAAGAAAAATGAAAAGTTGCACAAGCAATTTTTTTTATATCTATTGAATGACCTAAAAAATTAATAAAAAAATAGCTAGGCTTTTATACAAACGTACTTAAATATTCATAGGTACAGCTTCATCGGGACATGAACAAATCCTTGCCAACAACACATAGTTTAACCCCGTTGGACACCGAAAAATTTGAAATACATCCGCATCCGTATCCGAAAAGCAGATAAGTATCTGATTTCAAAAAAAGGATACAGATGCGAGTATGAAGGCATCTGCATCTATTTGTTACCAAATTGGACATAAGCACCCAAGAATGAGTTTAAATAGTGAAATACATGAAGAAATTAAATGAAAACAGAGGAATAACACTGAATATGAAGAAAAATGCAGTAGAAAGCAAAAAACAACAAGATTTATAGTGCTTTAGCACTGATTGCCTACATCCACTTTGAATACTCTTTTATTGCTTCACAATTCATTTGATTACAATTATAATCCATAAGAAATTACAAGAGATCAGAAAAGAATAAAGGAAATTGGTTTCAATAATGGTAGAGTTTCACTTGCAACCAAAAAGTCCCCCAAAATGGTCCCATGTGCCTGTATTTATAGATGAAGGTAGCCTTCAATCTGACTGAAACATCGGCATCTGGATCCCCTCAACCATATGGGCCTACCATAGGGAAGGCTAGGCCCAACTCTTAATGGATAGGGGTCGGTACTGACCCATCCATGAATCGATTTTTGGCTAGCGATCCCTATGGTAGCTTCCTTTTGATCTATAATGATGACATTTCAATTATCAAGGCGATTAGATGCAAGGAGCTCTAGTTCTCGTAATACTTTAGTTGGAATCTTAACTTGGTCTGGATTGTACTGTATGCTCCAGGTCCCTTGATGTATACCGACCCATCTATAAGCCTTGCCAGTAATACTATGTCGATCCACGTTTCATGAACCATACCATGCCGATCCATATCCTACGAGTGAAACATGCCGATCCCATTTGCTTAACCATACCATGTCAATCCCTTTTTCTTAACCATACCATGTTGATCCATATTGCACCTGCCTCATCCTACTGACCCTTTTTCCGTGGTTATCAACGTGCCGACCTATAGCTTACGAACATACCATGCCGATCGCTTCCTTTGACAATCAATATGCTGATCCCATGGGTTTTACAGCCTAGGTGGATCCCCCACCATCTCAATCATAAGCCGAACCATACTCTCCACACATATTAGGCCGACCCATGACCATATTACATCTATATCGATCCATCCATATTTCATCTAATTTGTCAAACATTCATGCCACTCCCTATTCCAACCAGGCTAAACCCCATAATACATCATCCCGCATCATCCACCTATTAACTCCATTTATCTTGGGCTTGATACAACTACCTATACATTATATCTTAGTCATACCTCTATTGTCTCGTGATTATCTTTCCTATCAACAGTCGAGCCTGGCCCCCGTAATCAAATCTATGTAGTCGGGCCAAGGCACTGGGTAATAATTTCCCCTCAAAGTACGTCTTGTGAATAACATGACGTGCTTTTAGTTGGAAAATATTCGGGTTCTCGGGAACAAGTCTATCCAACTTCCTTGTTGGTCACCGTTCCTTTATTATCCTTCGATGGAACAAGTCCGATGTCATACTCCATTAGTATGCACAGATTTGGTCATATGGGATCTTTAGGTTCTCTTCTGATCTGACATCAAGCTTGATTGTTTCAAGCTAAACCACCACATCAGTTACTTTCAAAAAGTTGAATTCATATATCTCTTCTGTGCACGCACATACACTTGTTTCTGTTGTTGACTTCCAAACATGTCTAGACATTTGTTGGTCTTTGCCTCGTTGTTTTATTCTATATGCATCCATTTACAGTTTAACCTTCATGATATTGGTTGCCATTTCGTTTTCAAACATTTGCTATTTTCTTCTATTTTCCTTTTTATCTCACTATATCCATCATTCATGCGTTTCTCCCATCTTCTTTCTTTTTCATGTTGCATCATTACATATATTTTTATCATATACACACACACACATACATATATTAGGAGGGATCGACATGCGGTATGCTGATCCCATAGTGGGCATATGTGGATAGGGGTTGGCATGCCTCGAGGCCGATCCCTTTTTAGTCTCGTGACCGAGTCACTTGGTGTGACCGGTTCACCTTCCCTTCCTTGTCGCCCATATAAAAACTCGTAACCCTCTCCTTTCCCTTTTCACTTTAACTTCCCAGCACTTAACTCATGTTTCCTTTGCTCTTCGCTCAACCGAATGCTTTGAAGAAAAACAAGTTTCCTCTTTAAACCTGAATTCGAGTACGAGACTCCATTTCTGATCTCCATCACCATCAATTCATCTTTAGTCCCAGCTCCAACCTCGTAATCTACACCAAATATTTATGGTTCCCACCCACAATCACACTAATCGAGTCAAGGATCCAGAGCTTGGAGGAATTAGAGTGTCATTTAGGTGTGTTACTTAGAGGGCTATGTTAAGTCACGTGGGAAAGGAGGAGAAGATAAAGGAGCGGGAGATGGAGAAGGAGGAAGGAGAAGAAAAAGAAAAGGAGAATGTAATGAAAAAGAGGGGTTCAGTAGAAGATTTTTGAAGGGATGATAGGAAGTCTAACTTTAGGATTGGATAGGAGGAGCTCGGAGAGGGAACGACGTGATATTGTGATGTTGTTTGGTGAAGGATCGGTGAAAAGTAGCTAGAGAGAGGTCGATATAAGATATGATTTTGATGAGAGGGGTCGGTAGAGACTGTGTTTGTTTAAGGGATCGGTGCATGGTTGTGAGGGTTCGATGTTAGTAACTTAAATGTAGGGATCGGTGTAGATAAGGGTCTTAAGAAGGACTGATGTAGAGGCTTATCCATAGGGATCGTCTTAGGAATTAAAAAGTAGGGTTCATCCCGGAAGCTTAAGTATATGGGTCGGCATAAAGGTTAAAAGGAAGGGATCGGTGTTTTCACAAAAGTTGAAGTGTAGGGGTCGGCTACCAGACTAGGGCATAGGGATCGGCATTCAAATTAGGGATTGGTGTTTACCATAAAAACCAGCCTAACTCACGCTATTCAAACATTTAATTGCACACTGCCTTGCCTAAACATAAAATGACCGAGAACAATGCGACTTGCATACTTGGACCAACGGACTTAGGTTTGAATGAACAAATTCTTGATCTATTTAACATGAACTAAGTATAAAATTTGGTTAAACAGTCCTGAATAATGGACTTCATAATTCAGAATGTCAATATCCGATCCCAAAGCTTTGGCTGCCGATCAACCTTCACGTCGCTTGAGACGGTCAATGATGATAATCTCTCTGGATGAAACCTCTAAGCTTTGACATTTTACTTTTACTTCTATGATTTCAAACTGCATATGCTTATTCCATATTGCACAACACTAGTTAACACATGACCCGGGCGGGACAGTTTTTGATTTCTAAGATTGATTGTCTACTAAGTATAGTTGTCATAGATTCAAGTTACATGGAGCGCTCAATCATAATTCTTCTGAATCGGCCGCGAGATCGAGCTCTGCCACCCTCTCAGGCAAACCTACTTTGAGTCATCAAGGAGAAAAAGTAGAGGCATCAGACCCGCAAGCAAATCTTCTTTCTAACATCCCAGTGTTTCCTATAGAAGTTATTGACCCGTCTCTTAATGTCGTTGAGGGTGCCATCATCTTAAACGATCCGACTAACTCATAAGTGTCCAGAATTGGTGATGCCACTCTTCGTGGATTATGCTCCATCCATGGGATTCCTTTCGAAGAAGTTCTAGTTTGAGGCAAGACATATCTCACTTGCCCCCAGCCGAATATACTGCTTGTAACAAGTTCATGTGCTGGGTCGGATGCATGCCTCCCTTTAATTCTTTCATTCGAGAAATATTGAGATATTTAGGGATCACTCCTATTCGAATGCACCCTACTAGTTATGCTTTTATCTATGGCACTTTTCTTCTCTTCATGAATGTCATGTTCCATCCGCCAAACCTTGAAGACATCCGATATATCTACGATTTCAAAAGACAGGCTGATAGTTCTTCATATGTCTTTCTTGAACTCTTGCTGAAATGTCAGGTCTTAACAGGTGCGCGAAATAAGATATCCCTATTCAAATACGAATGATTAAATGTATGTTGTCCCCCCAGCTTCGCAAGAAGATGTTTAAAAGGATGCAAGTGCAATTTCTTCCTTCGTCTTTAATTCAAAGATTCAAATAGCAGCTTCTTTCTTAATCATACTAACATCCCCAATTCTTTCAAGTGTTCGCCCTCAACCTGAAGGCGTCAATTATTTTCCAAGGCTGTCGCGGCCATTCATGCCATTCCCGTTGAGGATCGTAACATCAAACTCCTTGTCATTGACGAGCTGCTCCCATTGTCTAGGCTATCGGAAGACGGCTGCAAAATTAGACCTCCCAGTAGTAATGTGGTCTCGAGAATTGCCATCGAAAGAATGGTAAAAGCAAGTCACCTCACGGTGCATGTAACGACCCGTATTTTACGTGTCGATAGATTGTAGAATTTATAGGTCGTTAGTGTTGATAAGTTGTGTGGAAGTTAACTCGTATGGTGCTTAGGTCGAATTTACGAGTTAAGTTAGTCAACGACTTAGTGCTTAAGTCGTTTGGTAGCCTAGGTCGTTAGGGATTGAGTCGTGACCGACTTAACGTCTTAGGTCATGTGATGATTGAGTCGGTAGGAGCCTAGGTCATGCGAACGAGTCATGGAGGTAGCCGACTTAAGGGGATAGGTCGTTTGGATGTTAGGTCGTTGGGGAGTCTAGTAAGCGACCTAAGAGTTAACGAGTCAGCGACCTACGTGTTAGTGAGTCAGTTGTTGGCGAGTTAAGTATGTCAACGACCTAAGAAAAGTTAGGTCGTTGAACGACTTAAGGGAGTGTTAGGCCGCTGGGCAAGTTGAGTCGCGTGAGCGACTTAGTGTTAGGGATGCTGTGTATTAAGTCGGCAGGACTTGAGTCGTTAGCGACTTATAGATAGCTTGGGCAGGAGTTAGGTCAGCATTGTTGAGTCGTAAGTCGTTGTGTTAGGTCAGCAAGGAGTTGAGTCGGCAGGGTCTTAGGTCGTAGGTCGGCATGCTAGTTAAGTCGTCAGGCGACCTAGGACTTAGGAAATGCGGCAGTGTGTTGAGTCGTGTGACAGTTGGGTCGGCAGTACGTTGAGTCGTTAGGTCGGCCTGTGTTTTAGGTCGCGTCTGGGTTAAGTCGTAAGTCGGCCTTGGTTGTATGTTGTGTTGGTTAGGTCGTAGGTCGTAGGGGCTGATGAGTCGGCAACGACTCATAGTTAGGTCGGGGACGACCTAAGGGGCGACGACCCAAGGGGTTTCCAGCCTATAAATAGAGGGGTTTGGCTCACTTTTTGGCACCGGTTTTTGAAGCGACGAAGTGCTGCCATTTTGAAGACTCGACTACAACATTTCTTCATCTTCTTTTCTCCATTCCAATCTAATTCTAACATCCATCCAAGATCGAAGATCAAGATCAAAGATCAAGAGCCAAAGTTGAAGATTTTCATCCGAAGAGGCTAGATTTCACCGTTTCAAGTGAAATTTCTCCGGATCAAGTCCAAGTCCTTGCTGTCCAGATCTGTAGTTGATTCATTTTAGGTTGTTTTGGTGATTTGGTGAGTGGTAGTTATCTCTCACACGGACCCAAAGGAGTGTAGTGGATTGGTGATATGTTTATGTGTTAAAGTTAGCGTTTTCTCGCATTTTCCTTAAGTCTGCATGTAGATCCATCATATTTGAAGATGTTTATCTATGAAAGTTATTTATCAAGTATTAGAGACAAAACCCATGTTTTAGATTTGGTAGATCTATGCTAAAAACCATGATTTCACGTATGTTGGACTTTTGCTCACTTAATTACGAAATTTCCATTATAATTGATATTGCTTAATAGATCTTGTTTGAATGGTTGAATGTTTGAATGTATGTTAGATTTGATTGCTCCAAGTTAGCTTGTAGTTGATTTGGAACAAGATGGTTGAAGATGATTCAAAAGCTAAGTGGAAAGGCTCTTGAATGGTGAAAGCTGCCAATGGCATATGAAGCGGATGTGGAAGCTCATATGGATGGATTCGAGGATGTGGGATCTTGCCATGATGCGAGAAGGCAAAGCATGGTTGAGTTGGGACTTTGCGATGATATGATGAGGCAAGGCTTGTGTTGAGATGGGACGGGTCATGATGACGTTCCAAGTTGAGAGACTTTGCTATGATGTGATGAGGCAAGACATATGTTGTGATGGGACGGGTCACGAAGACATTCCAAGCACGGGTCATGACGACGTGCAAAGTTATAACTCGGTGATGCGGTCCGGGTTGGGGTGGATAATGGTTAGCTTGAGAGGCGCTTGAGCTAGTATGGAAGTAGTCGTCGAGGAGGATGACTAGGAGGCTAAGATCTCATCGTTGTTGAAGGTTCTAGCATACTCAAAGCAAGGGTACGTTGGAACGGGTCACGATGACGTTCCAGGCACGGGTCATGATGACGTGCTAGTACTCTGGGCTGATGCGTTCGGCTTAGGCACGGGTCACGATGACGTGCGGAGTTATGGCTAAACCGGGGTTACCATTAGCCCTTGACAGGCGGTCATTCAACTAACGGTGAAATCAAGGCAATGATAACAGTGATAGCCAGAGTCATGGATGTTTGGATGTTTGGTTGTATCATCATTCGGCTTCAAGAGCGGTGTTTTCTGGGTGCTTATCTGATCTTGGTTTAGGCCTTGGGGGTTTGTATTTGGAAAACATCGTCCTTGACTCGAGTGATTATTGCTTTACCTTACTTATCTGCTATGTTATGCTTACTTCTCCTTAGTGAGTGTCTGGGGGCTATCACTGTAGAAAGAGGTGGAGTGGGATGGTTTGGTTCCTATTCCTTTTATCCCTTATGCTCTTTGGTATGTTTGATTGTTAATTTACTGCTCACTAAGACTTTGTCTGACTCAAGGTTTTATGTCTCCTCTTATTACCTTGGGCTGTTCATCCATGTTTGGGATGGGCAGACTAGGTAGCAGGTGGCAGGTGTTGTGCTTAGAGTTTTCCGCTGATGATGACGAAGACGAGCAGGAGGCTATGCATATTATTTTCTTATATGTACTGGGTATCCGCTGCTGTATTTGATGAGTGTTTGTAGTGAGGTCTTGATGTATGGATTTGTTGAGATGATTGTATAAAACTTCTGTGATGCTTATATGATGATTTTTCTGTTATGAGACTTCACTATATATTTCTCTATTGTATTTTATCCATGCGCTGTGAGTTACGATAGAGATTCTGCGATTTTATTTTACCCTGACTATCATCCATGGTTGCCTTGCACACCTTTCAGCGCACTATTCCCTTGTTTTGGTGCGGGAGTCATGGGTGGTCGTCACATTTGGTATCAAAGCTTTGGTGAATCGATTTCAGCCAACGCTCGCTGACGTAACTACGTATGAGAGACGTAATTGTATTTTGATGGATGATTACTATATATAATATAGTAGCCTAGAAGGATTTGAACTCCTTATGCAGTTGTTTCTTAAGGTGTTCTAATCATTCTTATTACAGATATTAAGGATGAGTCGAAGAGGGAGACCAGCTGCAAGGGAAAGCCGTGCTGATGAAGGAGCTGTTGATTATGGAACTATGTTCGAAGCGATGATGACTTCGATCATGAGAAGGATACCAGCTTCAGGATCATCAGTGGATGTGGGAGTTCAAGTTCAAGCTCCAAGACCGGTGGATTTTGCTAAGCTTTGCAAGGATTATACTTCTCTTGGAGGAAAAGCTTTCTTGGGGACGGAGTCGACTATTGAGGTGCAGAGATGGATTGATGCTTGCAAAAGGATCTTTGGTGACTTAGGGATTGAGGATGCAACTAAGAGAAAGCTTGCATCGAGACAGCTTCAGGGAAGAGCTGCTGATTGGTGGAATTCTATCACCATAGATACACCAGAAGAGGATATTACTTGGGAGCAGTTCCAAGTTAGATTTGAAGCCAAGTTCATCTCTACTGCTCAGAGGTCTGTTTTGTTCAAGAGATTTGTGGAGCTCAAACAAGGCGGAAGGCCTGTTCTGGAGTATATTTCTGAGTTCGAAGCTTTGTCTAAGTATGCCAGATCATATATTGATTCTCCCTACCAGAAGAATGAAAAGTTTGTGACTGGTCTGGATGCTTATCTAGGAAGGCAGTTAGTGGATCATCTGGACGATCCATTTGAGAAGCTGGTGGAGAAAGCTCTGAGGCATGAGAGTTTGTTTCCTAGGGAAAGTTCTGTTGTTGCTGTAACCAGGGAAGGATCTAAACCACAGCAGAGTGGGAATAGGAAGAGGAAGCAGCAGCAACAGAAGGGAAAGGATGGTCAGAAGAAGCCAAAGGGCGAGGTGACTTGTTATAACTGCCGTCAGAAGGGTCATCTTTCTCGGGATTGCAAGAATCCGAAGGTGCAGTTGAAGTGTTACAACTGTGATAAGCTGGGACACATTAAGAAGGACTGTCCAGAACCGAGGAAAGATAGGCAGGTTGTGCAAGCCTATGCTTTGGGGGCTGTTCCATCGTCTTCAAAAGCTCCGACTGCTGAAGAAAAGGGGAAGAGTGTGGTGGTTCAAGGTACTCTTTCTATTTGTGGTGTTCCAGTTAGAGTGTTGTTTGATACTGGAGCGTCGCATTCTTTTGTTTGTGATGATTTGGTAAGCCGGTTAGGTATGAAACCGGATATTGTTGATAGGCCATTGGTTGTGACTAATCCAGTGGGGGGTTCGTCATGTTTGTGTATGATATGCCGTGGTCTAGTTGTGTCGAGTCATGATTGCTCGTTTGTTTGTGATTGCTTTGTTCTGAACTTTGCGGGGTTCGGAATTATTTTGGGTATGGACTGGCTTAGGAAGTATGCGGCTAGGATTGATTGTGAGAGGCTTGAGGTGACAGTCGGGAATGTGGAAGGGCGAAAGGTTGTGATACGATGTAAGCATGAAGAAGGCGTCTTCATGAGCTTCATGTATTCGCTAGTTGTTCCACGGGATGGACTGTCATCGGTGCCTATTGTGAATGAGTTTGAGAATGTCTTTGAGGAAGTCAAAGGGTTGCCGCCGCATAGGGAGATCGAGTTTCGTATCGATCTAGTTGAGGGAGCCAGACCTGTTGTGATGCCTCTTAGGCGGATGGCACCGAGGGAGCAGCAAGAGCTGAAGGTGCAAGTTGATGACCTTTTGCAGAAAGGATTCATTCGGAGAAGTGTGTCCGAATGGGGTGCGCCAGTTGTGTTCGCAACCAAAGCGGATGGATCGTTGAGGTTGTGTGTGGATTATCGTGAGCTGAATAAGGTGACTAAGAAGAACAAGTATCCATTGCCGAGAATAGATGACTTGTTTGATCAGCTTCACGAGGCTAAGGTGTTTTCTCAGATGGATTTGGCAACGGGATTTCACCAGTTGAGAGTGGCGAAGGATAGTGTGCCGAAGACTGCTTTCAGGACACCATCCGGGTTTTATGAGTGGCTGGTAATGCCGTTTGGATTGACTAACGCACCAGCATATTTTGTGGATCTTATGAATAGAGTGTTCAGAGATCAGTTGAATAGGTTCGTGCTTGTGTTCGTGGATGATATTCTGATTTATTCCAGAACTGAGGGAGAGCACAAGACACACTTGAGGATTGTTTTGGGGATCTTACGGAAACATCAGCTGAAGGCTAAGTTTTCGAAGTGTCACTTCTGGAAGAGTGAAGTGAGGTTCTTAGGCCATGTTATCTCTGGAAATGGAATAGCGGTTGATCCCGCTAAGGTGGCAGTGATCCAGGATTGGGTTAGACCTAAGAATGCATCTGATGTGAGAAGTTTTCTTGGATTAGCAGGATATTATCGTCGGTTTATCAAAGACTTTTCCAAGATAGCTGCACCGTTAACAGGATTGACAAAGAAGAACCAGGTGTTCAGATGGGATGATAAGTGTGAGCAAGCTTTTGTAATCCTGAAAGAGCGATTGACGAGTGCTCCTGTTTTGACTATTCCAAGTGGGAATGATGAGATGGTGGTTTACACCGATGCATGTGGCACTGGACTAGGAGCGGTGCTAATGCAGAAGCATAAAGTTGTTGCGTATGCTAGTCGACAACTAAAGCCGCATGAAAGGAATTATCCGACTCATGATTTGGAGTTAGCGGCGATTGTGTTTGCTTTGAAGATGTGGAGACACTATCTATTGGGAGTTAGATTCGAGCTGTTTACAGATCATAAGTCGTTGAAGTATCTGTTTTCCCAAAAGGATTTGAATCTTCGACAGCAAAGGTGGCTAGAGTTCTTAGCATCGTATGATTTTGGTATAGCCTATACTCCAGGGAAAGGTAACGCAGTGGCTGATGCGTTAAGTCGAAGACATGCAGGATTGGGAGCCATGTTTTCGGAATGGAAGAGTCTTGAGTATTTGGCTGGATTTGATTTCAGGCCTAGATGCGAATTGGAACCTGAGATGTTGGCAAACTTATCAATAAGGCCTACTCTTGTGGAAAGAATTGGCGAGGGTCAAAAGCAAGACGATAAGCTTGTCAAGGTTATCCGAGATTTGGAATCTGGATTGGACCCAGAGAAGAATAAAGGATTTGAAGTCGATCGAGAGGGTTGGCTTCGAAAGCAAGGGCGACTAGTTGTTCCCGATGTAGATGGATTGAGAGATGAAGTTCTGAGGGAGAGTCATCACTCGAAGTTGACAATTCATCCAGGTGGAAATAAGATGTATCGGGATATGAAGAGAACCTACTACTGGGAAGGTATGAAGAAGGATGTTGGAAATTTTATTTCCAAGTGTATGAATTGCCAGTTGGTGAAAGCTGAGCAGAAGAAGCCCAGTGGATTGCTTCAGCCATTAGAGGTTCCTACATGGAAGTGGGAGCAGGTGTCGATGGATTTTATCGATGGTCTACCTAGGACAAGAGCGGGAAATGAAGGGATTTGGGTCATCGTAGATCGTTTGACCAAGAGTGCAAGATTCATTCCTGTTCGATCGACTAGGACTGCATCGAAGTTGGCTGAGTTGTATGTTAAGTGGATAGTTCGTTTCCATGGTGTTCCGAAGAGTATAGTGAGCGATCGAGACCCATTGTTCACTAGTAGATTTTGGAAGAGCTTCCAGGAAGTTTTGGGAACCGAGTTGTGTTTGAGTACAGCTTATCACCCTCAAACAGATGGTCAGACTGAGAGAGTCAACCGAGTTTTGGAAGATCTTCTTAGAGCATGTGTTTTGGACTTCGGAGGATCATGGGAAGATCACCTTCATTTGGTGGAGTTTGCTTATAATAACAGTTATCAGTCGAGTATCGGTATGGCACCATATGAGGCATTATATGGAAGACCGTGTAACTCTCCGACATGTTGGTTGGAAACCGGAGAAAAGCTGATAATTGGGCCAGAGATGATTCGACAGACTTCAGATTGTATAGAGATCATTCGGCAACGAATGAAGGCAGCCCAAGATCGTCAGAAAAGTTATGCAGATAATCGTCGAAAGGATTTGGAATTCGACGTGGGTGATAGGGTTTTTGTGAAGATTTCTCCATTGAAGAATGTTATTAGATTCGGGAACAAAGGAAAGTTAACTCCGAGATTTGTTGGACCATTCCCGATTATCAAGCGAATTGGAAAACTCGCTTATAGATTGGAGTTACCGGAGAAGATGGTGGGTGTGCACAATGTTTTTCATGTATCCTATCTACGGAAGTATGTGCACGACCCAACTACGGTGGTTTTTGCTGATAGCTGTGAAGACTTGGAGGTTGATCCTGTTGTTTCGAGACCTCGTAAGCCGCTTCGTATTGTTGAAACCGATACGAAACAGCTTAGGAGGAAGACGATTACGTTGCTCAAGGTACAATGGAGTGATGATGTTAACGACTGTACATGGGAGGAGGAAGAGAGGATGAAGGCAGCTCATCCCGGACTCTTCGAGGTATGGCCCTAAAGTGTCGTGACATCTCATGAATTTGTAGCTTGTTCTAAGTCTTAGAATTCTGCATGCTAGGTTAGAATTGGATGCATGATCTGTTGATTGCTATGGATGGTAGGCATGCGGAATATCTTTGATTTCTGTTGATTGCTTGGAATTTCGAGGGCGAAATTCCTAAGGGGGAGAGAATGTAACGACCCGTATTTTACGTGTCGATAGATTGTAGAATTTATAGGTCGTTAGTGTTGATAAGTTGTGTGGAAGTTAACTCGTATGGTGCTTAGGTCGAATTTACGAGTTAAGTTAGTCAACGACTTAGTGCTTAAGTCGTTTGGTAGCCTAGGTCGTTAGGGATTGAGTCGTGACCGACTTAACGTCTTAGGTCATGTGATGATTGAGTCGGTAGGAGCCTAGGTCATGCGAACGAGTCATGGAGGTAGCCGACTTAAGGGGATAGGTCGTTTGGATGTTAGGTCGTTGGGGAGTCTAGTAAGCGACCTAAGAGTTAACGAGTCAGCGACCTACGTGTTAGTGAGTCAGTTGTTGGCGAGTTAAGTATGTCAACGACCTAAGAAAAGTTAGGTCGTTGAACGACTTAAGGGAGTGTTAGGCCGCTGGGCAAGTTGAGTCGCGTGAGCGACTTAGTGTTAGGGATGCTGTGTATTAAGTCGGCAGGACTTGAGTCGTTAGCGACTTATAGATAGCTTGGGCAGGAGTTAGGTCAGCATTGTTGAGTCGTAAGTCGTTGTGTTAGGTCAGCAAGGAGTTGAGTCGGCAGGGTCTTAGGTCGTAGGTCGGCATGCTAGTTAAGTCGTCAGGCGACCTAGGACTTAGGAAATGCGGCAGTGTGTTGAGTCGTGTGACAGTTGGGTCGGCAGTACGTTGAGTCGTTAGGTCGGCCTGTGTTTTAGGTCGCGTCTGGGTTAAGTCGTAAGTCGGCCTTGGTTGTATGTTGTGTTGGTTAGGTCGTAGGTCGTAGGGGCTGATGAGTCGGCAACGACTCATAGTTAGGTCGGGGACGACCTAAGGGGCGACGACCCAAGGGGTTTCCAGCCTATAAATAGAGGGGTTTGGCTCACTTTTTGGCACCGGTTTTTGAAGCGACGAAGTGCTGCCATTTTGAAGACTCGACTACAACATTTCTTCATCTTCTTTTCTCCATTCCAATCTAATTCTAACATCCATCCAAGATCGAAGATCAAGATCAAAGATCAAGAGCCAAAGTTGAAGATTTTCATCCGAAGAGGCTAGATTTCACCGTTTCAAGTGAAATTTCTCCGGATCAAGTCCAAGTCCTTGCTGTCCAGATCTGTAGTTGATTCATTTTAGGTTGTTTTGGTGATTTGGTGAGTGGTAGTTATCTCTCACACGGACCCAAAGGAGTGTAGTGGATTGGTGATATGTTTATGTGTTAAAGTTAGCGTTTTCTCGCATTTTCCTTAAGTCTGCATGTAGATCCATCATATTTGAAGATGTTTATCTATGAAAGTTATTTATCAAGTATTAGAGACAAAACCCATGTTTTAGATTTGGTAGATCTATGCTAAAAACCATGATTTCACGTATGTTGGACTTTTGCTCACTTAATTACGAAATTTCCATTATAATTGATATTGCTTAATAGATCTTGTTTGAATGGTTGAATGTTTGAATGTATGTTAGATTTGATTGCTCCAAGTTAGCTTGTAGTTGATTTGGAACAAGATGGTTGAAGATGATTCAAAAGCTAAGTGGAAAGGCTCTTGAATGGTGAAAGCTGCCAATGGCATATGAAGCGGATGTGGAAGCTCATATGGATGGATTCGAGGATGTGGGATCTTGCCATGATGCGAGAAGGCAAAGCATGGTTGAGTTGGGACTTTGCGATGATATGATGAGGCAAGGCTTGTGTTGAGATGGGACGGGTCATGATGACGTTCCAAGTTGAGAGACTTTGCTATGATGTGATGAGGCAAGACATATGTTGTGATGGGACGGGTCACGAAGACATTCCAAGCACGGGTCATGACGACGTGCAAAGTTATAACTCGGTGATGCGGTCCGGGTTGGGGTGGATAATGGTTAGCTTGAGAGGCGCTTGAGCTAGTATGGAAGTAGTCGTCGAGGAGGATGACTAGGAGGCTAAGATCTCATCGTTGTTGAAGGTTCTAGCATACTCAAAGCAAGGGTACGTTGGAACGGGTCACGATGACGTTCCAGGCACGGGTCATGATGACGTGCTAGTACTCTGGGCTGATGCGTTCGGCTTAGGCACGGGTCACGATGACGTGCGGAGTTATGGCTAAACCGGGGTTACCATTAGCCCTTGACAGGCGGTCATTCAACTAACGGTGAAATCAAGGCAATGATAACAGTGATAGCCAGAGTCATGGATGTTTGGATGTTTGGTTGTATCATCATTCGGCTTCAAGAGCGGTGTTTTCTGGGTGCTTATCTGATCTTGGTTTAGGCCTTGGGGGTTTGTATTTGGAAAACATCGTCCTTGACTCGAGTGATTATTGCTTTACCTTACTTATCTGCTATGTTATGCTTACTTCTCCTTAGTGAGTGTCTGGGGGCTATCACTGTAGAAAGAGGTGGAGTGGGATGGTTTGGTTCCTATTCCTTTTATCCCTTATGCTCTTTGGTATGTTTGATTGTTAATTTACTGCTCACTAAGACTTTGTCTGACTCAAGGTTTTATGTCTCCTCTTATTACCTTGGGCTGTTCATCCATGTTTGGGATGGGCAGACTAGGTAGCAGGTGGCAGGTGTTGTGCTTAGAGTTTTCCGCTGATGATGACGAAGACGAGCAGGAGGCTATGCATATTATTTTCTTATATGTACTGGGTATCCGCTGCTGTATTTGATGAGTGTTTGTAGTGAGGTCTTGATGTATGGATTTGTTGAGATGATTGTATAAAACTTCTGTGATGCTTATATGATGATTTTTCTGTTATGAGACTTCACTATATATTTCTCTATTGTATTTTATCCATGCGCTGTGAGTTACGATAGAGATTCTGCGATTTTATTTTACCCTGACTATCATCCATGGTTGCCTTGCACACCTTTCAGCGCACTATTCCCTTGTTTTGGTGCGGGAGTCATGGGTGGTCGTCACAGTGCATGCAGTTGAGGGGACTCGGGAAGACATTGAAGAGGGAGAGATAAGAGAATTTCAAGATGTGGGGCTGAGATGTGAAGGCATAAGTCCCAAAAAGTGTCGGTGGTCGAAGCGCCAAAAACTGGAAAAATGTAAACTACTCCGAAGAGGAGACAAGGGTTGGTGTACAAGTTGCGGAAGAGCAAGGCCGGGGCAAACCCGGAATTCGTCATAACCCCAATCAAAACGGGATCGTCTTCCCAGCAAATGGAAATTTTGTTGAAGGGACTCTCTGACATTCTAGTTCCGGATGATTTATTAAATTACAACTTCACTAACCTTGACTTCGAAGGGTTTAACTCCCCTACGATAAGCGGTGAAGGCGTGCAACCTTCCAATAGAGGGGAGGAAACTCCAATGAGTAAAGCTAATGTTGTCGGTCTATCAGGGAGAAATGCTAGGACACACACAAACATTTTCACTCCACCATCGACTTGTGATTAACTCTTCTTGTAACAATCCTTAATATTCTCCTGTTTGGCTCTTTTACAAGTGCAGTGTCGCACTCGCACGTTTTCGATCGTCTTCGAGGCTCTTCCACTTACTATCGCTTGGGTCGGGATTTTGAATCTGGAAGATATAGAGACAAAGATGAAGGGCAAGGCAAAGACTATTATTCTCGAGAATCTTTTTCCTCATCCAGATGTAAATCTCAGACACATGCTCTGTGTTAAGGCAATCCCTCTAACCCTCCTACTCATATTGGAGATAAATCCTCACATCGGGGTTCCTAAGCTATCGCTCCTTATGACCAACACTCTGGGTCGTCAACCACAAGGCAATCCCGTGAGTGTCATAAACATCCACTAGTTATGTCTAAACAAATCTCATCGGTTCCTGCCCATGATCCTGCCATGGCGGAGAAGTTAGCTGAGCTCAAAGCTGCTTTCTCGAAAATCTACTACGACGGGCTCAAGTTCCTCCCTTGCATACATGTCATTCCTAGAAGTGCTGAAGAGAGCTCATTAGTATACACGAATGATGTGTATGTCCAGCATGAAGCGTTTATTCACTTAGGTGAGAAAATTTCCAAAGTTTCCACTGAATGCCAGGAGGAAATTGACTGCCTCAAGTTGGAGGATATTCGCAACAAAGGTATCATCAAACACCAAGATGCTGATCTACTTGAATATAAAGCTCAACTTACCATGGCAGAGAAGAGCGTGAAGGAAACATCCGAGGTGGTAAGTTATTTGGAAACTTTGCATAAAAAAGAACTAGATGTGGTGCTCCACTGTAGTGGTAACTTAGCCTTAGAGAAGGACTCCCTATAAAAAGAGAAGGAGGTTCTAGCTCATCGGGTTAAGGAGCTCAAATAATTATTGTTCACAGAGAGGGAGGAAAAAATCAAAGCACAAGAAGACTCGTAAAAATACTGCGCGAAGATTGTTAAACAAGGAACTTAAAAACAAAACTCGATGACAATTTGGCTAGATCGAAGCCTTGAAAGAAACAACTCACGAAGAGGGCCAGATATAGGTGATCGTAAAAGACAGCGCACGAGTAGAGGCTGTCGCCGAGTCTGGTAGGGAAAAGATTAAGAACTTGTTTGATTTGCTCCTTGCCGAATATAATGCAAAAGCTATCCTTCACCGCGAATTGACCTTTCTAGGAAAAGGCTATCTTGAAACGCTTGTCGAAGCTTGGGAGATCATCACAAAAATCAAGAAAGAAGAGTTGGGAGTGGCAGAGCTCGATGAAGAGACACTTGCGCAAGAAGTGCTCGAAGGAAATGGCCTGTTTGACTTGGCCGCTGTGAAATTTCAATTATGCAAAGCTTCTATATCGGCTAAGGAAAGAGAAGATATCATAGGGCTTTCTGGAACTGAAACCAAGGGTCTTACTCCTACTCAATTGGCTGGGACGTCATCTTCTCTACCCATGGAGCAACACGTCAGTTATGATCCAGACAGGTCCGGACTTGGCGCACACATGTTGTCTCTCATACTTGAAGGGAGCACTCCGATGACAACAGAGAGCCAACCGGACGCTGGTATCGTACTAGATTTTGTCAAATTCAAAAGGTTGATATTGTTGGCACATAATAGTCATCGACTAACGCATGTGCTTTAACTAAATTTTGCAGGCCACCTCGGTCCAGAGCAAACTCCTAGGAGTGATGTCGCCACAGAGCAGTAAGAGAAAGTGACTGAGGCTAAAGATCATATTCTTGTGCCTTTGCAGGTCATTCCACCTAGTAGGATGATTCCTATTGAAATTCCTCCTTCTTCTTCAAGCATCTCCACCAAGGGCAACAAAGGATCCCAAAAAAGACGTTCAACTGATTCAACTCCTAAAAAGTCAAAGAAGGAGAAGAATTCAAAGAAATAGTTGGTGTTTTGTGTTATTATACATAGTTTGGAGAAGTTAGGCATGTGTTTCCTTTCTTGATAGTCGGCGTATGGGCACGGATCCCGAACTTTTGAATAATTTGTAAGGAATCTTTGAGATTGTGAATAAAAGTTCTTGTTTTGATTAACCATCATGTGAATTATTACTTCAACGATAGAGTAATTTCTTCCTATTTCCTGTACTTATAATAATTTTCTCAAGTCTCATTAATAATTCATTATCTCAATTCGAAGCCTCTTTGTAGGCGCCATCTTAAGTCGCAAGCAATGTCGAGCCAGAACTGTAAATAATGGTTGTATCTTGCCACTAACAGTTTGAGTCTCTTCTGTTGATTTGAGATCGGAATTCATGGGACAGAGGATAATTGAAAACTCGTCCATCTACCCGTGGGATTTTCGAGCTAGCATGTAGTCTTTAGAATTTCCTAGTCCATAGTCAAGGACTTAGAATTTTTTAGTCCATAGTCAGGGACTTAGAGGTTTTCATCAAGTCGTTTATACTCTAGTCCATAGTCAGGGACATAGAGATTTTCGTTAAATCGTTTATATTTAGTCCATAGTCAGGGACTTAGAGTACTTTAGTCCGCGTTAACAACTTAGAGATTTTCGTTAAATCGTTTATACTCTAGTCTGCAGTCAGGGACTTAGAATACTCTAGTCCACAGTCAGAGACTTAGAGATTTTCGTTAAATTGTTTATACTCTTGTCCATGGTCAGGATCTTAGAGCACTTAGTCCAAAATCAAGGACTTAGAGATTTTTGTTAACTCTTTTATACTTTAATCTGCAGTCAGGGATTTAGAGTACTCTAGTCCGCAGTCAACGACTTAGAAATTTTCATTAAATTGTTTATACTCTAATCTGCGGTCAAGGACTTAGATATTTTCATTAAATCGTTTATATTCTAGTACGTTGTCAGGGATTTAGAGTACATCAGGGACTTAGAGATTTTCGTTAAATCATTTATACTCTACTCCTCAGTCAGGGACTTAGAATACTCTAGTCCGCAATTAGGGACTTCGATATTTTCATTAAATTGTTTATACTCTAGTCCGCAGTCAGGGACTTAGAGTACTATAGTCCGCAGTTAGGGACTTAGAGATTTTCGTTAAATTGTTTTTACTCTAGTCCACAGTCAGGGACTTAGAGTACTCTAGTCCACATTTAAGGACTTAGAGATTTTCATTAAATCGTTTATACTCTATTCCACAGTCAGGGACTTAGAGTACTCGAGTCCTTAGTCATGGACTTAGAGATTTTTTTGTCTTTCTTCTACCATCAGCGACCTTTGTTCCTCATTGTGAGCTTTGCTTCTTGGTTCATCTGCAGGAATCGCCAGTTGAGAAAACTTACAAAGCCTCCTTCGTTCGATCTCATCGGGGATCGGTATGACCGATCGACTTCTAACTCTGCGAATCGATTCGTACATCGCAGAAGTCGATATCAATTAGTTCCAACACATACTTAGCATAACAAGCAATAACAGTATCTTATGCAAAGGAAGCTTCAAGATTTTATTCATCACAAGAGTAGGAACAGAATACTTATATTATTACATATCTAAAAAGTCAAATACTAAGGAAAATATCGAAACTGAAGTATAAAATAAATAGTCCAGGGGAAATAGCGTCGTAAATGCTCACTATTCCATGTCATGGAAGCGTCACACCATCAACAGTTGCCAGCTTGAAAGTTCATTCCCCAAGCCTCTGTTCAATGACGTATGGTTCTTTCCATGTTGGGTTCATGTGCGAAGGGACCGAAAAAATCCATTTTAGGACAAGGTCGCCAACTTCAAAGGTCCTCGATCGGACTTTTGTATTATAGTACCAGGCGATTCGATGTCGATGCCTGAGAGTGAGCGATCGCCGCAAATCTCATTTCAATATGATGTCCTCGACAAAACTCTTTAAATACGGCGCCATCGAACTGAGTCCCATTATCAGTCATGATAGTCCGTGAGAGGCCGAAACGGCATATGATGTTCCAAACAACAAAGTAAATAACTTTCTTGGTTGTAATCGTGGCTAACGGTTCTGCCTTGGCCCATTTGGTGAAGTAATCAACCGCGACAATCACCTATTTCATGCCAACTTTAGAGATTAGTAGGGAATTGATGATGTCAATACCCCACATAGTGAATGGCCATGGACTGACCATTTGTGTGATCTTGATTGGCATGGCTCTTGGCACATTAGCATGTATCTGGCATTTTTCGCATCGCCTAACATAGTTAGCTGCATCCTGGTTCATAGTCGACCAGTAGTATCCATAATGGGGTATCTTTTTTGCTAAAGTTTGCCCTAGTGTGATCGCCACACTCCCCCTCATGGACTTCACTAAAGACACACTTTATCTCGTTATGGGCGATACATCGGAGTAAGGGAATAGAAAATCATTTTCTGTATATAGTTCCTTCTTGCATAATATACCGTGAAGCTTTATGAAGAACTTTTCGTTCTCTTCTCGGGCAAGATTCCACGCAACAAGTATTCTTTAAATGGAGTCATCTATGATTCCCTTTCGAGTTCCGTTTTTCTAGCACTCGATCAACTTCCATCACATTTATACTTGGGGGATGTAGTTTAGAACCAAGCCCATATATTGTGCATCACCAGTACTCGTGAACTTTGCCAACGAGTTGGCTTCCCCATTCTGCTCATGAGGGATATGAAAAATGTCATAATATTCAATATCTGCCAACAGCTCCTAAACTCAGGTAAGATATATGGAAATTCGTTGTCCCTTTGCTTTGTAGTCCCTTCTAACTTGGTATACCAGCAGTTGCAAGTCGCAAAAGATTTCAATAGATTTCACCCCGAGCTCTCTAGCAAGTTTAGGTCCAGCAAGTAATGCCCCGTACTTGGCTTCGTTGTTTATAGCAGGAAAATCAAGCTTTAGAGCACAGCAAAACCAATTGGTTCTCAGGGGTTACAAGTATGATGTCCGCTCTGGAACAATGATCATTGGATGTTCCGTCAGTATATAGCTTCCATCGTACAGTAGGGATTACACCACTCTCTAGGGGCTCGTCCTGCATGGTAAACTCGGCTATGAAGTCTTCCAATGCTTAACCCTGGATAGCTCTTCGAGGCAGATATGTAATGTCGAACTGGTTGAGCTTGATGTTCCACTTAACTAGTTTTCCAAACGTCTTGCGTCATTACAGGACGTGTCATAAGGGTTGGTCAGTGTAGACGTTGATTGGATGTGCCTAGAAGTACGGTGAAGTTCGCGCGACACGATCACCAAGTAGTAAACTAATTTCTCTATCTTCTGGTACTTTCTCTCTGCCCTTGTTAATCATTTACTGATGTAATAGACCGGTCTTTGAATCCAGTTCTCCTCATGAATCAAAGCTGCACTTATGGCATGTGGCGATACAGCCAAGTAACATATAACTCCCCATGATCCACCGGCTTTGACAAAACAAGTGGTCTCTCCAGATGATTTACCAAATCTTGGAATGCGCCTTCAAAATATTGCGTCCACTCGAAATTACTCTCCCCCTTCCTTATCAAATCAAAGAAAGGAATGCATTTATCAGTCGCCCTGGAGATGAATCGACTTAGAGCAGCGACCTTCTTGTTCAAACTCTGCGCTGGGTGCTTGTATATCCCAAGTGGCTTGAATCTTTTTCGGATTTACTTCAATTCCTCATGCATTGACATTAAAGCCTAGGAATTTCCCTGACGGAACACCGAATGAGCACTTCATGGGGTTGTTTTTCATGCTATAAAATGGAAGGATATCGAACATCTCTGCTAAGTCTTGAATGTTGTCGGTTGATTGCCGTGACTTCATGAGCATGTCGTCCACATAGACTTCCATCATCCTTCTGATCTGATCCTTAAACATTCGGTTAACCAAACGCTGATAGGTAGCCCCTATAGGTAACAGGATAACCCAACATCCATGACAAAACTGGTATGTTCTTGATCTGGAATGTGCATCGATATTTGATTATACCCCAAGTACGCATCCATAAATGATAACAATTTGTGCCCTGCAGTTGAATCGATTAGTTGATCAAATATATGTAGGGAAAACTATCCATATGGCATGCTTTTTCAGGTCCAAATAGTCATTACGCGTTCTCCATTTTCCATTTTCCTTCATCGCCAACATGGGGTTAGATATCCATCCGGGATAGAGGGAATCACGAATAAACCCATTAGCTTTAAGTTTTTCCACCTCCTCTTTAAGAGCAATGGATCTCTCTGGATCCATGCCTCGTCTTTTTTGTTTCAGCAGAACATACTTTGGATCAACGTTTAATGCACGGCTTGCAATGGTAGGTGAGATCCCACACATGTCAGAATGAGTCCAAGCGAATACATCCAGATTCGCTCGGAGGAAATCAGTGAGTTCTCTCATTATCGCAGGGTGGAGTTGCGATCCTTTAATACCCGTGATGGGTCTTCGTGGATGACTGCAATATCAATCGTCGGCTCAATCAGTGCTGCCTTAGTCTCCTTGGGTTCCTCCTCATCATCCCTTGGATATATATCTCTATAGAATCGACTGTAATGCCCAAGCCAAGGCTTGGGATCCATTTGTCAATCTTTAGTGACTTGGATATGGACAGGCTTGTCCACACTCTTTCCCTTCTCTTTCTATTGAGTCTCTCTCAAATCAGCTACATAACAGGCACGCCCAGTCGCCTGATCACCATGCACAACACCACTCAGTTATCAGTCGAAAATTTCAATGTCAAACACCACGGGGCAAGAGTTGCTTGAAATTCAGCCAAGACCGGACACCCCTAGAAAAACATTGTAAAGTGGATCAACATCCAAAACAATGAATGGTAGGATCCGCACCCTCCTACGTTCACCTTCTCCCAATTCGACCGATAATTCTACATAACCAACTGCCTCGATAGCCACACCATTAAAACCATATATACGAGCATTAGATGATTTCAAGTCCTTAGCCTCCATCCTTATATGAACGTATGCCTTCTTAAATATAATATTCATAGAGCTTCTGTAATCAACCAAAATCCTTCTCACCAAAGCGAGGTCAATCATGGCAGAGATAACCATCAGATCAATAGTTGGAGCCTCTCCTCTATCGGCATCTCTGTTTCTGAATACTATGTCATCCGTCATTGTACGCTGTTGCTTGGCGGGGTCCCATCCTCTATATTCAAGAAACATTCAGAATCCACATGTCTCGTTGAACTAGTGTAGCAATGCATTTCCTGCCAACTCCTGTCCATAGGATGCGATCTACCAACAATCATGTTTATTACCAACCTTCCACCGATCCGTGCAGACTCCTCAGCCCTATGCAGAGACTACCCTTGATTGGGGTTAGACGTCCATTATCCGCCATCATGCGGATTTTTCATAAATTACTGCAACTTTTTCTCTCGAATCAATTTCTCAATGACATCGTGGAGGTGCCTACACTCGTTCGTATTATGCCCATAACATTAATGAAATCGACAATAATTCCCGGTTTTCTTTTGTGCCTCGGTCGATTCCTTTGGACGTGGTTTCCTCTTTTGGAAAGTATTACGGGTGGACATACAGATGTTCTCTAGGGATGCATTCAAAGGTGTATCGTACAAAGGAAACTTGGACCTCCACTTTTCGAGCTCCCTTTTTCAGTCACGATTCCCTTCTCCACTCCTTTTCTGTTGACTCGGCTTGTTTTGAACATTGAACTGAATTTTCCTAGAAATCTTGCAAGATTGCTTTACTGCGATGTTGCTCCGTACCGCTTCTTTGCTTGGTCCCATAGAGTTGCATTTTCAAGACAAGCAGGTCTATTCTTGTCTCATTAACTGGGCCACCATTGAGTAGAAGCACTCCAGCATGGCCGGCGGTTTCCCAACTAGCCAATCACCAAATTCAGATTGGAGGTCAACCCCTCTTGTCACGGCCATAAATATCACGTGGTCATTAGTAAGCCTAACTTCAGTGGCAGCATCATGAAATCTCTGCAGGTAGTCCTTCAGTGATTCCCTTCGAGCCTATATTACACTGGACATCGACATCACATCTTTGGGGCGAGTAGCGTGAATCCTAAACTGCTCCATAAATCTCGTTGCCATCTCATCAAATCTCAAGATTGATTGCAGGGGTAGTCTTGTGAACCACATTGTAGTGATCCTAGAAAGAGATATGTGGAAGCATCTGCACTTGGTAGCATCATTCACTCTTGACAAGTCGATCAACCATTTGTACCTCATGATGTGCTGTCTGGGGTCAGTTTTCCCTTTATAAGTAGGCATCGTAGGCATGTTAATGTTAAACCTTCTAAGATACTCTGCATGTAAAATACTGTCGGTAAATGGAGTATGGCTCCTAGAAATTCCCTAGTTGTCTTTTGTCAAGCCCTGGTTCTCTCTCATTAATTGTCTGTCCATTGCTAATAAATCTGGTGTTTGATAGGTGGCACCCAGTGATGGCCCTACTCCACCTCGCATGAATGTTCCAGTTGGTGTCTCCAAGCCATTTCACGCTTCCTTAGCATACCATCCTCCTAATGTATATTCTAAGCATTCACTTCATTATCATTCAGGAGGGGTAGTTGGTCAGCATCCAAGCATGCTTTAGCGTCCAAGTTCCCGAATCCAAGTCGAGTATGACCCATGCAACTGCAGTTGAGGAGCCATCCCCCTGGTGGTGGGATCGGTATTGAACCCTAGGAATGATCGGCACCGACCCGGCTTGGCAGGCCTTAGTGCTTTGCTGAGTGCTACTCCGATGTTCCTACTAGTGCTGCTTCAACTCTGTGGTGCCTTTTCCTGTGATGATCGTCTGAAGAAGTCGAACTATATGACGCCGAGTACGAAGTGAGACCTCCTCCGAAACTTTGGCGCTGCTGTTGAGAAATATGGTTCATAAAGTTGGCATAAGCATGAATTTGCTCGTTTAGCTACCTACGACTTTCCATTAACTCCCTCATAAAGTCATTAAATTCGACTCGGTTAATGGAATCAGCGGGGTTTGAAATACAGCAGGCTCCACATTCATATTAGCAGGTTAGTTGCTTGGGCCCCCTTATTGGACACTGGTAGTTTCATTGGCGTCAACATTGTAGGAAGTAGATCTAGTGCATCTTACCATCCTGGATTCCTTTGCTTAGATCTTTGGAAATCTGAATGGTATCTACAAGCCTCCGAGGATGAATCAGGATCTCCTTCAGGGGATTTCTTTAATCCAGTAGCAACAAAGGTGATCCTGTTATCCTAAGAATTGTGTTTCTCAACAAATGCACTAAAATATTTGCAACCAAATTGGCTACAAACACCCAAGAATAGGTTTAGATAGTGAAATAAATGAAGAAATTAAATGAAAACCGAGGAATAACACTGATTATTAAGAAAAATGCAGCAGGAAGCAAAAATAACAAGATTTATAATGGTTAGGCGTTGATTGCCTACGTCCACTTTGAATACTCTCTTTATTGCTTCACAATTCATTTGGTCACAATTACAATCCGTAAGAAATTACAAGAGATAAGAAGAGAATAAAGGATTTTTTTTAATAATGGTAGAGTTTCACTTGCAACCTGAAAAGTCCCCCAAAATGGCCCTTTGTGCATGTATTTATAGATGAAGATAGCCTTCAATCTGACTGAAACTTCTGCATCTAGATCTCCTCAACCATATGGGCCAACCATAGGGAGGGCTAGGCCCAACTCTTAATGGATAGTGGTCGGTACCAACCCTTCCATGAATCAAGTTTAGGCTAGCGATTCCTATAGTAGCTTCCTTTTGGTCTATAATGACGGCGTTTCAATTATCAAGGCGATTGAATGCATGGAGCTCTAATTCTCATAATACTTTAGTTGGAACCTTAACTTGGTATGGATTGTGCCGGACCCACCTGGTCCCCCGATGTATGCCGACCCATCTTTAAGCCTTGCCAAGAACACTATGTCGATCCATGTTTCATGAACCATACCCTGTCGATCCATATCCTACACATGAAACATGCCGATCCCTTTTGCTTAACCATAACACGACGATCCCTTTTGCTTAACCATACCATGTCGATCCGTATTGCTCCAGCCTCATCCTACCAACCCTTATTCCCTGACTATCAACATGCCGACCCATGGCTTATGAACATAACATGCCAATCCCTTCCGCTGAGCATCAATATACCGGTCCCACTGGTTTTACAACCTAGGCCGGCCCCCACCATCTCAATCATATGCCGAACCATATTCTCCACGCATATTATGCCGACCCGTGACCATGTTACATCTATACCAATCCATCCATATTTCATCTAATTTGTCAAACATTCGTGCTGATCCCTATTCCAACCAGGCTAAACCCCACAATCTAACATCCCACATCAACTGCCTATTAACTCGATTTATCCCGGGCTTGATACAACAGCTCGGACATTATATCTTAGTCCTGTGTCTGTTGTCTCATAATCATCTTTCCCATCGGCCGTCGAGTCTGTCCCCGGTAATCAAATCTATGTAGAAGGGCCAAGGCACCGGGTAACAACATCCGAAATTTGTCTGTTCAGTTTTTGTCAATATTATAGTTCATATTATGAGTATTTTAATACAATTGAATGTACGTATTTATTTTGTTATTAAGTTAATATTTTATACTATATGCATTTAATGCATATTAATTGATTAAAACTATTTATTATCATTATATAGGTTTATTTTCACTCTTTTATAATAAACGAGATTGAAAAAATTATATATCAAACCAAAAATTAGAATCCATGTTTCTTGAATTATCGATGATTTACTCGATATTCGTCCATATCCGCCGAAGTGAATATCCGGTATCTGAAAATGGTTTTGGACGCGGATGTGAATATGGCACTGTTTGCATCCGAAAGTACCCGTTGACAGATCTAATAGACAAACAAGACGAATACAGACCATAAATGCAAGAAATATTTTCTTTCATATGTTCAATTTTCATCCAAGTTTATTATTTCTATTTGAACAATCAATCTTAGTAACCATAATATAATAAGCAGTTACATATTTATGAGATGCAACAAAAAGATCTTTACTTTTAGCCCTATTAATATTTTCTACTCCCAACTTTATTTTCTTTCCTAAGATTTCAATTTTCCATGTATACACATAGATATACATGTGCTTGTGTGTATGTATATATGCGAGTGTACAAATACATGCACACACATACTTATCAGTATATATTATAGATGTCAATAAGAATGTTAAATCTGTGATATAGAAGTACTAAATAATTATGCTCTTGGTTTCATCATTTGAGTAAATCGTAAAAAAAGAACATCTGAATAAATTAACACATCCAACTTCAAGAAATTTCTCATGAATTTTATTTGACAATATAATTAACGTATTACTGAAACAGTCATGTAAAGATCAAACAAATTACAATTTGATATGTATATTTTTACAATTTGCGTATATTGCCAAATTAAGGCCAATTTTACTTCTAGTTTCAATTTCCCTCCCTCACACACACACATTATAATCTATAATATCCATATTACCTCATAAATCAGTTACATTTCTATGGAACTCATGCTTCTTCTTTGGCAGTACAAGATGGTAAGAACGGCTATCCCTTCCTAAATTCATTGCATTAACCATATATATCTCACAAATTAAATTCTTATTAAATATCGAAGAATTATGGAATTGATTTTATTTATTTATATTTTTTATGTAAAATAAAAAATAATCTTGTTAACTAGATGAACTACTAAAGTGCTAGACAAATACATTTACTATTAGAAATGGGGTTTATGGAATTAATAAACTAACAAGTTTAAAGGAAACATTAGTTGATTTGCTTAATAAAGCTAATTACTCCAAGATGTAATATGTAGATTAACATAAAGATTTTGATCAAATTGAAAATAAATGGTAAATCTGTAGATTATTTATCAATTCAAAATATGTGTAATTTATCATATCAACGCAATGTGTTCTTATAGGGTATTGTTACTAACACTCCACTTTTGGTTATGAGGGGTCATTTAAAAAAAAGAATTTACTATGAAGGGTAGCTATAAAATAACCCCCTCATATAATTACATTATAAATTAACAAATTTTCCGCTATATTTTTTTACCCTACTGTAACCTAAATCGATAATCAATGGAGAAGTTAAACTCATACGTGGATGAACTTTCAAAAGAGAAAGAAACGTGATTAATTTTTATCGAAGAAAGCATTCATATTGTAGATTTTGTTTAATAAAACGTTCTTGCAATTTTTTTAATTCCACTGGTTTACATGATAATAGACGATGATAATTCGACTATAGTTCGAAACGACATTGCCGAAAATTCCTTTTTTACTCCGAAAGGTGCCATCATTTTACATAATTTAGTTCGGTGGGGTTTGGTCGAAATCTAAATTTTAGTTCGGTTATCCCGTTTCGAATTGTACTCATTTTTTAAAATTTAAATTTAGTATGAATTTGAATTCAATTTCTCCTTAAATATCCAACAATGAATGTGGAAGTGAAGAGCAACGATCAAGAAGTGAAGAGCATAAGGAACTTTTAGTTCTCAGCATTATTGAAAAAGCTCACAGATGAATAGAAGGTAAATTGTGAACAAAGGTTAAATGTGATGAAGGGCAATAAAGAGATTTTTTTTTAAAATGTAGGTATCCCTCATAGTAATTTTATTTTTGATGGAGTGTAATTAGAAAAGGACCGCTTCATAACCAAAAGTAAAGTGTTAGTGACAACACCCTTCTTATAGTTAATTTTTTTATTTAGCTAAACAACATGGGAATAAAATTCTTAAATATAGCTAGTGAGTTTCACACAACTAACCTTATAAAAATCATAATCTATACACAAAGTATAGTCTATAAAACAAATTAAATGAGGCTAACTGTAACGTAGTTAAACAAAATTTAATCTTATATTTTCAAGACATATGCGAAGATAAATATATTAATTGCCCACTTTAGTTTCAGAGTACATATTCTATGAAACCAATACACGTTCAGATTTAGTACTTATAAATTGCAAACATATAAACTCTACCACTTTCGTATTTTGAAAAATGCAATACAAAATTTAGATTTGAGAGCTAATTAAATGTGAAAACACGTTTTGAAATTTTTGCGATATTTTATCAGCAAATTATAATCACCCAAAGGAAAAAATTGAAGTTTGAATAACTTTTATCAGCAAATTATAATCCAATTGAATAACATACGCTACTAAAAGTCCATGGCATTCGGCGTGAAAAGTGGATAGAAATTTTCAATAAAATCGAAAGTAACATGTCAAGCATTAAATACATTAGTACTACCTACTTACAAATAGTTTTTATTAAAAATAAACAACCGAACTCATTAACTTTAGCATAAGTACACAATCAACAATCAAAACAACTAAATTGGACAAAAAATTACTCCTTGAACGTAACTAATCACACGAAGCATCATTTTACAAGCTCAGGTGACCCTCCTTGAAAATAACTAATCACACGAGGTATCATTTTATAAGCTTAGGCAAATGTTTTGCAGAATAATTTCCAAAAAGAAATCAAAGTCAAAATTTGATAAACCTAATTAGAATATAGAGAGGAGATTAACTCTCCATGTGCTCCTTTGCATTATCGATTGAACTTGTTTGGTAGTTTTACAAAGGGTTAGGGAATGGATTTGGGGTTAGGGTGTAGACTTGGAGTTGAGTAGGTCGACGATGGATATGTCATCAGGATGTGGGCGACAACGGGCGTCGGCTTGGAGGAGGTTTGGTAGTAGGCGATGGTCGGTAGGGAGGGAGGAGATTTTATTATTATTTTTTTGTTTTTTATTTCATGAAGGTAGGTGGAAACGAGGTGAAGTTATTTTGGACCAACTTACAAAGGCAAGTAAGGCGTGCTTTAAAATTTTATCAGATGATAGCGCCAGGTTCGGTTGTGTTTTTCTTTTTTGTTTGTGAAAGAGATGTGTTCTGGATGGTTCACATGTTTAGATGATTTGAGTAAAAGAGGGAATTAAAAGCATCTACCTAGATAATGTCATTTCGCAAGATATCCACATGGCACAAGTAGTATGATAATAAAATAAATTTAGTTTCTTCTATGCAAACATTTTTGTACATTGAAATATGCCTAGATGGCAAAAAGTTAGTGGTGCTTACCACCTAACATTATGAATTAAAATGTTGAGAAGTAGACGTTTTAATCCACAACATCTACAAAAAATGTGCCACATCATATTATATGTCCTAATTACTTTAGCAGTGGAGATCAAAAATTAAACCTCGATTTTTAGTATTCATGTGTCATTAACTTTGCATTGAAATTACATATGGATTAGAGATGCTCTAAGAAAGATTCCTAACTTGATTCAATGGTTGTTGTGTTAACTAAGGGAATTAGTAGTAGGATCTAGCCAACGGCTAATATTAACTTATTTACATTGCATAAAATAAGCCCCGTCACAGGATAAGTGTTTTAAGTTATTGTTAGTGCTTTCAAATATTTACATTGTATACACATAGTTTTATAAATTATTATTTATAAAATATTAAGTGCAATGAACCGTAAATTTCGACAATTAAATTTGTTAATTAAATAGGATTTTGTAATTAAATTTTTGTAGAAATAATAAAGGTGATAAATTAGTATTGGAATGAACGCTTAATTAAAATATAGCAAGGGTAATTAAAACTTATTTATTTATAATTTGAATAAAATTCTAATGAATGAAATAGCGAAAAGTTTACACCTGTGTGTAAATTGAATATAAATAAGGAAAGGATTAAATTGATTAATGCAATAACCATTGCAACGTTATTTGATCGTAAATTTAGGTAATTAAGTAGTACGTTATTTGGAAATAAATTTAAGGGTAGAATAGCGACTATTATAAATTACCTAATTAATTGGTCAATGAATTTATTTGAAATAAATTTCGTTTAAATGTTAAGTAGTTATAATGTTGTTATTGATAATAAATGTTACTAATTATTAATATAGTAACGGAAGTGTAAATGAAATGCAACCGTAAAAATTTAAGCTAAGTATTAACAATTGAAATGAAATGTCGATTAAATGGAGTGTTATAAATTGTCATACTAAGCTAAAAATTGAATATAAGGTAACAAAGGCAAATAGTAAATCAATCAATGAATTTATATAGATTGTAAAGTTATAATGATAAATAGTAATTGGATGACTTGTACGAAGTTATAATATTGTGTGAATTATTAATAAAGAATAACTAGAATGGGGTTCAAATTTGTATAATAATGGAAAGTGCTTGAGCATAAAATTTATAATAAGTAATTTAAAGCAAACATTTAAAAAACCAAATGAAATACAATTCAATTGATTGAAACGACTGTTAGGTTATAATTGAATATAAATTAAAATAAAAACGTAAACTTAATACAAGATAGTAATTTGGGAAATAAAAAGTATGAAACCAAGAAATAAGTTACAGGGAATATTTAATTGAAATTTATGTATCTATTTGGAAAAAATATAATAAATGTAGTACAATCCAAATTAATGTAAGCAAATTGTGAAGTTCTAATTTATTGGAATTGGAAGAATTAGGAATGGATTTAGGTTATATAAATTGATGTAATAATACGTAACGAATTATAGATGACAGGCACATGAAAGGAATTTAATGTAAATGTTATAAAGTGGATTTATTTGGGAAATATTAATTGTGCCTAGATATAGACTTTGCTAATTAAAGTCAATAATTAGTAAATTGAATGAAAGGCCAATTTATAGCATTTAATCTAGAATCAATTACAATTAATTGACTTAAATTATGCAGTTAGGATAGATTTGATTTGTCATTGAAATTGGTAAATTTTATAAGATGCAATATATGCTAATCCTATTTATAATATGACAATTGGCTAATTTGAAGAATTGAAAGCTAGATTTATTTATTTAATTGAAATGAAAAAACTTTCAATAATTGAATTTATTGTGAATAAATGAAATATAACAGTTAAATTTTACGATAAATAAAATGCAGAGGAAATCTAAGAAAATAAATGTAAAAAATAGTGAACCAATGTAAATTGCATCTTTTTGATAATAATAGACTGAATAGTAGAATGAAGGTATTTAAATGAAATTTTGAAAATTTAATTTACAATTTCTAAATTCAATGAATTTGAGATAAACACTGAAATTGTTAAATTTATCAACTTTAAATTGTCTTTTAATTTGGTTAAAACATTGTAATTTGATTTAGAAACATAAAGTGATAAAATTTGTCAATTTTAAATTGAAATTTAAAAATTGAATTTTATTAATTAATTAATTATTTATTTAATTAACGGAAAAATAGCTATTTTGGCCACTGACTCGGATTTCGACGAAAATAGTTTCATCGGATCTGTATCGGTAAATTATTGTAGGATTTCAAGTTTCGTAGCGATCGGACTTGTCGTTTGATCCTACGGACTCGAAAGGCCTTGAAATAAACGAAATTGAAATCAATTGAAATCATTTTGAAAATACTGATTTCAGCATAACTTCTTCATACAATGGAATTTGGGCATGAAACCTTTTCCATTGCATTTAGAATGTTTTAAAACACCTATTTTGATATATGGGTTGACCCAATTTCGTTCCGGAGTCAGAACGGGCTTTTTGGGTCAAATATCGTTTAGCACGTTATAATTCGGATCCATCTGTCTATTCCATCTTTATCTATAAATACCCTGCTAAACCCTAGCCTCTGCCTATTCTCATTTGTCTGCGCGTAAAATTTCATCATCTCCTTCTCTTATTCCAATGGCTGCAAACCCTAGATCCAATTTCAAATTCAAAAATCAAATCCAAAGCCTAAAATTCAAAGTCCTCAGAAAAATTTGAAAATTATATATGTATTGTAGATCTCTTTGACATGAATCTACGCGTAATTTCTGTTATTGCAATCGGTTCTCGATTCAACGGAAAATCATGGTTAAAATCAAATTTTGGGGTTTTTATCGGAGCTTCAATCGATCAAATCAGGAGAGGGGTTTTGTAGAGCTCGTTGTTGGGAGGTTATCGGTAGCCTTCACTCAATCTGGAACGACGTATGGCAACTGGGATTTGAGTTTTAGGTTTTGTAAACCCACACATGCTCAGCGGCGGTTTGTTGCTGAGGTATCGGAGGGGGGGCCTTGGTGCGGTGGAGGGAGGCGTGGCGACAGGAGGTGGGCGTTGGAGCTCAGGTGGTCGGGCTTTTGGGTTTCGGTGGTCAACGATCGGCAAAGGGGATTTGCATGCGTTGTGTTTTCTGCGTTTTCTTCGTGTTTTCCTGTATGTTGCACGTTGCTGAGAGAAGAAGCATGACGTGGCATTTGATAAAGGAGGGGTGAGTTTGTTTTATTTGTGTTTAGATTAATGTTGATTTCAACTCGTTTAACTCGAATAACTTTCATATACGATATCAGTTTCACGCGCAATTTTTTTTGTTAGGATCTTATTGAATTTTCGAATATTTTGGCGCAGGTTTGGACGAATTTGGAGACTGTCAAATTTTGGGTTTAAATTGAATTTGAATTCAATTTAAGTTCAAAAGGTGAGTGTTTTAACCCACTCACAATTTCTAAAATTTCTTATGTTTGTTAATATGATTTATGATGTGTTTAGAAATTTATTTATAGCCGTTTGACATATATTTCATCATTATCTCAGTTAATTTGCATTCATATAATTTACTTGTTATTTAATTCATTTTTGCATATAAACTGGTAGTTAAAATTTTAGTAACTTTATGTTACATAAAAACTGCTAGTTAAATTTATTTATTATTGCATATAAACTACAGTTAAACAGTTATTTAATTTATTATTGAAAAATTAACTGTCACTAATTAATTATTATTTATTGATGTGATTGTTTGAATTGGATGATAAATTGATAAGTGTTGATGATTGATATGATGGTTGAATGGATGCTGTATTTATATTACATAAACTGCAAGTTATTATGCATTTTCATTTCATTCGGGATTGCGGTTTGAAATGATATACAACCGCATTTTTATTTTTAAATTGCGGATTGTAATGATAAATATCTGCATCACTTGAGCATAGGATAGAAAATTATATACAGGCACCGCGATATATATATATATATATATAATTATTTTTGAAATGATTTTCTATGGTTTTGGAAAGAATACGATTTAATAAATATTAAATTTTGATACATATATATTAAAAATTCTTGAATTTAGCTATGTATAAATTTGTTTTGAATTTTAAAATAAGCTAAATAATGAATTTGATTTCGTTTATATAATATGGTTAAGAATATATTTTAAATTCTATAGTATATAGAGTTTATAATAACACAAATAAAAGTAAAGTTGAAGATAAATATGAATACGATTGAATTAAAGTATTTGAGAATTTCCCTCGAAAAATTTGTTTTGAAATGTAAATAAATGAAGATTTAAAGGGTATGATCTTATAACTTGATTTTTTGATTAGAGGATTTAAACGAATATCAAATTTATTTAAATAATATTATCAAGTTAATTTAATTAAAAGAATATCCTATTATTGAAGTTTAAGGGTTTCACGTGAATAATATTTGTTTAGTAAGTAAATATTTCAAATTTAAATAATAGGAATTTGATTTGATATATATTAAATTATCAAAGAATCCATTTTTGAAATAGTGGAATATTTAAAGGTTGAAATATATGAACTATAAAGTTTTGAAATATAGAATATTTAAGCTTTGAAATATATAGGAATTAAAATAGTTTATTTGGAGGTTCAAATTGATATTGGGAATTTATTGTGAAATTTGAAGAAGCTATTTATTTTATAAAGTAATATAGTATTTGAACCATTAAGTACTAAAATTTATGTTTCAAAGCTATGGTTTCAAGGTATATATATTTGAGAATATTATGATTTTGGGAAAGGGATATTTATAAAATAGAAATGATATCATATTGATTTGGATTTGAAAAATATAAATGATATCGTATTTATATGGTTTGAAAGAGATATTATATTCCAGTTTTAAAGTATAAATTATTTTTAAAAAACCGCGTTGTTATAATAACAATTGATTGTTAAAGAGACCGGGATCGGAAGTTGTCATACTCTCTGCCAACCCCGAAAACCACTTTAACAACCGTGTACGCGATGGAGATTCCAGAATGAAGTAGGATGGTGGCGGCGTTTCCTTTGAGGTAAATACGTGGACCCGATTCCCGTGAGTTGGCATAAGGTGGCTAAAACAGGAGCGATTCTCGGGCCAAGGGGGTTAGCGCCCTTTATCGGATACTCCTGTTCGATATTATACTCTGACTTTGGATTGATTCGGTGGCCACTTTTGATTTCTTTGATTTTAGGGTGAAGTTTGTCCGAGGTGGGCGGTACTAGCTACTACGCATTACCACCAGCCCGGATGCGTAATTGGGATATCTACCTTGGCATTGCCTAGTTGTGCCATGTTACCTACCCTAGCGCGCCTTGTACAAGTTTCTATTTGTGTCGTACCTATGGAGTATCCTTTGGCAGCCTCCCGATCAGGAGGTATTACGTTACTGTATAGACTATTGGCATTATTTGTGTTAAGGGCTATATGGGTAACCCCTTAACGCTATTTAAAAGTAAGTTTATTTTACAATCAGACACTATTATAATAGCGAAATATATTACATAGTATATAGTTTAACGGATCCTTAAGAGATGTGAATCTTGAGCATCTTTTGAGTTACTGCACTCATATTTACTTCTGTTAATTTAACTTACATAAGGTCTTTTAGTTCTGACTCGAGTGTTTTGTCTTTTCAATTCGCTCGGGTGAGTCCGAGCGTTTCAGGATTTCGAAGACCTTAGCTTTGGAGGACGAAGACAGAGATTTATATTGTTATTATTATTATTAGTCCACTATACTCATACTGTTCCGCTGCATTGTTATTGGTATGTGTAACTCTGATAAATGTGTAAGTATAATCGCATATTTTATAAAACAACTTTATAAACTGTATATTTGATTATTATATTTTATCCTTCCGCTGTGAGATTTTGTTTTATTTCTTTCTCGTTTTCTTATTTACCCCATAACAATCCGCCCATCCGAATGGTTTGAATTGGCACGTGTGTCGATTTAAAGCATGCGAAAAGGCAGGATGTTACATTAAGTATATATTATTATTTATATTATAAATTATTTAATTTTAAGTTAATTATTATGCACATTATAATTATAAAATACTAATTATAATTTATTAATTATTAATAATTAATTATGATAAATTATTAATTATAAAATATAAAATATTATTTATAAATAATTTATTACTAATCATAGTTATAATAGATTATAAATTATTTAACTATATAAGTTATCATTTATATATTATTAACTATAAATGATCAATTATTAAATATTAATTATAAATTACTAAATATTACATATTATAATATTTTAAATAATTGTAAATACATTCGAAAAATTTAACGCTAATATAGTGAACATTTCCTCAAAGAGTGTTATGTGATTATTACAACATATGAGTAAAACATCACTTAAAAATGTTATCATAAATTAATATTTACAATGTTTTGCAATCAATAGTTGTTGAAATAATTTATTACATAATGCAATAAAAAACAGTCAGCAAAAACATCATTTTTATAACGTTAGTTAGGAAAAAGTTGTAAAATATTACAACTGTCAAAATAGAAAAGTTGTCTGCAAAAGGTTGTAATATGGTCATTTTCCATCTTTAATGTTTTCGAAATCTCATTTATATTATAAGAATTTATCAACATGACACTTGATATTGGAACACTTTTTCTATTATTTTATACATTTTATAAAAATGTCAAATCATTGTATTTCTCATAATTTATCCTTATAATTGTATTGTTTATCTCATTTTATAGAATTGATTTCAGAAATCTAAATCTTACTATTTATCGATCTCAAGTATTTATAGATCTAATTTGGTCAAACTCATTATACATACATACATACATACATACATACAATTGTGTGTACTTAAGTCTCATACTGGATTCATGTCAATCTTATTATTTCTATTAACATGTGAAATAAAGCATAACCCAAATATTGTTTTTAATTGAATAATAGACTTTTTTTCTCATTTTGAATTTGATTGGTATATATAGGTCCTTTTAAATCAATTTCTAAATCGATTGATCTCTATATGGTATAAGCAAGATTATCCAACCATATAGCTCATTTTTGAGCCAGATTTGAACATTTTAAACAATTTTCATTACATATCATTTCCTCGTAATTTTCATAGTAAATGATAAATGTAACCTTAGAAATTTTTTTGTCACTATGCAATTAAGCACTAATAGAGCCTTGATAAATCTACGCTAAATCACATACCACACTTTGGCCGCTGCACTTTTCAATTTTATGCAATTAAATAGTAATTTCATTTAAAATCTCGCTTTTTCCGCTACACTCACTAAGTCGATGGTTTTATCATACGCATTAGCAACATTAATATAAAAAGGTCAATTTTACAAGCTCTTTTTTTACGAAATCAACAAAGTTAGAGTAAAGACCTAAATTTTAGGCGTAAATGCTCAATATAAGTTAGAATTATATTTTTGTAACTAAGCCAGAAGTGCATAAATCATGAAATTCTCCATTTATTATATAAGACTAAAATATTTTTTCCTCTATACAAATTATGTGAGAACTAGAATAAATTAACTTTGGAGGTTTAATTTTATTTCCAATGAACCTTTCTGCACCTCCATTATTTTTTGTTACACCCTTGCTTTATCTCCCACTATAACTTTTTGCACTTCCACCACTATAGAACCACCAAGCGCTTTAACTGCACAGGTTTGTCAAGCACCGACATTTGATATGATTTTAACATTTATATGGTAAGGCATGTATTTGCTACATGAGTTTGTTAAATTGGTTTTGTGTAACGCCGCATATAGAGTGCCAAATTTTTGCACCAAATTTGCCTGTACAAATGCTTGTTATCACATGATGGTAGTTGTTGACTAGATTTCAAGCCGTCACCAAAATGATGATGAGAGGTAGATCTTAGCAAATGCTACTTGCTAAAGTTGTGTTTTAAAATGTAAACATAAGGAGTAGCAAAGAGAATAATAGGTAATGCAATTAAAGTAAATGATACAAGGTGTAGAGTGATTCAATCTTAGTAATGATATATGTTCACTATGCTTGATATTCTTATTTCTTAGGGCTTTTGGTTACAAAAGGAATTACAAGGGCTTTTACAAGAGTTTAGGGCAAGCAAATAACTCTCTTGAGATAAAAAAAATCGATCATGATACAAGTACATGGGAACATTTATTTATAACCTAGAGATCATGCTTCAAAGGGCTGAGATTAATTTCTTGAATGTTAACTTTTCTCTAAACTGCCGATTGTGATTTATGGTCTAGATGTGGTTAACTCAAATTCTGTGTAGAGGGAATAGTTCGGATCATATTAGCCAGTAAGTGTATTTTGAGGTGCTTGTGTTAGGTGAGCAGCATGGCTTAAGGAGTGCCTATTGTACAGTGGCGCTTTAGCAAGGTGGATAGTGAAGAACAAAGAGCGGTTTTGCCAACAGTGAAATTTTTGTTGATTGAATAGTGTTGGCATGGCATGTTTTTTAAAGGAATGGTACGGTACTGCCAACTCTATTTGTAGAAGTAACCAAGAACTTTTGTCAGGCATCTAACCTTGTCGTGACAAAATAGAGCGGACTAGGATGCCGGCAGACAATGAATCTTTTATGACTAGGGAGAGGTTCATTGTAACACACCTATCTTAAGGCCCAAAGCTAAGCGCTACAGATGCTGCGATCATCTATAGTATTAACTTTTGGTGACACAATACGGTAATGTTAATGGTACCCATAATATCAGAAGCACATTAATATGAAATAAAATCATCATAGATTTCAAAACAACTTCACTGTTTCAAAACAATATTTCACATTCAGTTAAATAATCCCAAATGATTCCCAAGTTTTGATCAAATATAATTATTATAAATTACGCCAAGAGCGGCATATAAAGATGCCCGTTGGATGATCAAAGTACTAGATAGACATATCAATCATAAACACATCACAGTGGAAGTAAAACTAAGTAGCTCCTACATAGATAACTTTGCCTCTTGCACGTGTTCAGAAGCTTATTCATCCAACTTACAAAATATGAAAAAACTTATTCTCAAACTACTCAAATTAAATTTTAAGCATCCAATAGCTTAAGGGGAAGATATAAACTTCGAGTCAGACATAAAACCTGGTGTGAGTAATATTATTACATCTCGGTTTGCTGATATTAAGTGGGACCATGCCGCTTAGCGAAATGGGTTTCCCCTCACTAATATCCCTTTAAAAAGAATATCTTTTGCAAATCAGAATCGTACGATCAAACTGATTATAACAATAATATCATGTACATATATGTATAAAATCAGGAAATCAACGGACTATTTGTTCACATTTACTCAATAACCATTGGATGACTCAGGCTTACCAAACTTAATAATCTAATTTCTATCAGACATAATACTGGGCTAACTGCCCTTAAATTTATTTTTCTATGGTCAACTGAGCCTAATGGTTTTACGGGCTCACCAATAACCAATCTTTTCTCTGTATATTCCCTTCTGTGTTTAACCTCAATTTAGTCCCACTTATGACAAGCTCTACACACTGGAATTATGGACTTATTTTAGTTATAGGCTAATAGCTAAACTATAGTAGATGACCCTACACCAGTCCTATTTGGTCTTCTAATATTTGAGTCATAAACTTAGTGTTAACTATCCTATTCATGTTTCATTTCCTATTTTAGGGTTAATTACTCTGATAAAACTTTATTTCCTTGTAAACAGCCTTTACAAATGATTTAACCCCAAAATCATATCTTTATAAAATAAGGAAATCATCTACCTTGCTTTTCTCAATATACTTAAACCATGATATACTATATATATACACTTCAAACGAAACAAGGTTGATGAAATCTAATTAGTGGGATTACCTATCCCTTCATAATAAGTTCAAACCACCTTTTTAACTTAGGAAAATTTTAGGGTATAAGGCCAGAACCATATCCTCGAAACCTTTGTTTAAAACTTTAAACAATTCTTTCGAGTTAATTAAAAGTACCCTTTCAAATTAAGCTAACTACTTTAACATAGAAACACTGGGCCAGAAGGCCAAAAATACCTTTTGAAACCTTTAAATATAAACCTTTTGAAATCATTATTTAAACCTTAAACATCCTCTTTCGAAATCATTAGACTTGTCTTTCAAAATACTGGAAACCTTTCATTCAATTACTCAAAACAAACCTTTCGAAACCATTGAAATCCTTTACATAAATGTACCTTTCGAAATTATTGGATTCAACTAAAAGTTTAGGGAAACATTGCTTCAAAACCATTAAAATTATTTCTTACCTTTGGGTTTAACATTTTAATATAACTAAGGGTCATAAAGAGCTATGTCAAAAGCATTATTTTAGAAAGCATTGTCCCTAAGTAAAAGAAAGAGGATGGTTTCGAAACCAACCCTTCTGAAAGCATTGAGAATTGGCTTCAACGTAAGAAGGTGAAAGCACCCTTTCAAAACCATTATTTAAAGTCTATAAAGGAAAGTAGCCTTAACTAGTTTGAATGGTAGAATGTGGCGGCTAGGTTTCGAATATGTTTAAAGCTATCCTTTCGAACGCTTCTTTTAAAAAAAGGGCGGAAACCAATTCGAAAGCTCTTTTTCTAAAACAAAGGCATATCGATTAAGTCGAAAGCTAATATAACCCCTTCAAAAGCATCCTTTAGACACACAAGTAATTCCAAGTCAATAATAGAAGCTTCTACCCCTTTGAACTTTGTTTCGACATTGTACCTTCTTCCCTTTTCCATTTCACTATGTATGAATCGTTTGGAACCATATGCATTGGTTTTGATTTGGTTATGGGCGAAGGTATGACATCGAAATCTTGCATATGGTAGTGGCGAAGTAGTAAATTTAAGCAAAACTATTTTACAGTCTTATAAAGTAATTTCTTTTCAACTAACATGCCTTATTGGGAAAAATTTGGTCGCCCATTTCTTTTCAAATTTTTTTTCTAAAAGTGCTACCGAATTCAGAAACTAACAATTAAAACATTTAACAAAGAAGCTCTTCTCTTTGATAAAATATATAAAACATTTAAGTCCCATGCCTTAAATAATTTTATATCTATTTAAAATACTAAGGAAAACTTCCCAAAAATTACCATAATTAGTTCTAACATGTTTTCTAACGTATCTAATTTTTAGACCCAAAAGCAATGTATAATTACCGTTATTAACTTAAACCCAATATTAGCTATTTTACCCCATTGAAAATTCATAATAATCCACAGTTGCTTAGAAAATTATGAAACTTGAAACCCACTTCATAAATAAGGTTTTCGAACATATATCAAAACTGCTAATCAATTAGATGCAATGTAAAAGGTTTTTCAAATCAAAACTAATCATAAAATCTATATGAAACAATAGAAATCATCAACAAGCATACACATTCATTTGAACAATCATATCACGGCATATTACTTGCAAAATAAATTCGAACCTTAAATAGAAACCTAAATCAATAATAATAAGATGTAAATCTGTTATTCACCTTCGCTTGGGGTTAAGAAGGTTGAGATTTTCTCTTTAATTGATTTTCTTAAGCTTCCTGCTTGAATCCTTGCTTATCTTCCTTTTGATTTCCCTTAATGGTGGCCTGCCAAACTTTTAAATGTTTTTGTTTTGTTTGCAAATGTTTAAATTGAATAAGGAATGAAGGTAAGAATTGCTTTGGGCATAAGAACATAGGCTATTCCTATTTAGCTCTTAGCATATTCCTCCTACTTACTCCATTTTAGTTTTCTTTGGCTTCTACATTAATTAAGGCATGGCTACCTTATGATTATACAAATCTCAATCCCTTAACCATCTACATTATTTCATTTAATTTATCTACTTAAATGTCCTAAATAATATCGGCCAAAAAAGGGTCATTACAGATTCCCCTCCTTAAAGAATTTTGTCCTCGAAATTATAATAAGGTACCCATAACAATCAACATAAAAGTATGAAACCAGTTAGGATAAGTATCTCTAATCCTGCTCTCAGTTTCTTAAGTACAATCTCTCTCATCATCACTCCACTGGACTTTGACTAACCTGACTGCCTTTTTCCTTAGTCTATTTTCATCCTTTGTGACTATACGAACTGGTTTTCTAACTATAGTCATATCATGTTCCACTACTAAATCAGCTAACACAATCGGTGCAATAGTAGTTTCTCGATCTGGAATACACTTCTTTAGATGAGAAACATGAAATATGTTGTGGACTTCTGCCAAACTTTTTGGTAAATCTACTCTATATTCGAGTTTCCTGATCCTTTCTACAATAGGGAATGGTGCAACAAATCTTGGTGCCAATTTTCCTGACTTTTCAAACCCGGCCACACCTTTTATCGATGACACCTTGCCGAAATCATGATCTCCAATTGAGAACTCTAAATCCTTCGATCATTTATCAGCATAGCTCTTCTGCCTGGACTAAGCTTCCTTCACTCTAGCTCAAATTAACTTAATCTTTTATGTAGCTTCTCTAACTAAATCTGGACCAAGAACTAACCAATCCCTGGTCTCTACCCAACAAATATGAGATTTGCATGGCCTTCCAAACAAAACTTCAAATAGTGTCATCCCCGAACTAGTGTGATAACTGTTGTTATATGAAAACTCGACTAAGTGTAGATGGTCTTCCCGTAATCCTCCAAAGTCTAGTACACAAGCCCTTAACAAATCCTCTAAGATTTTGTTAACTCTTTCTGTTTGTCCATATGTATGCGGATGGTAAGCGAAACTCATCTTGAGATTGGTACCGAAAATCTCCTATAGACTTTTCGAGAACTCACTAGTGAATAAGGATCTCTGTCACTTACTATAATACTAGGAATTCCATGTAATCTAACTGCATTCTTCATGAATAATTTAGCCAAAAATGATTTTGTCTTGGTTGACTTAACTGGAATGAAATGGGTACGCTTGGTCAATCTGTCCACTATAATCCATATACTTTCATTTCCTTGATTCGACCTTGGCGACGCATCTATAAAGTCCATTGCAATAGAATCCTATTTCTAGACTGGAACCTCTAAAGGCTGAAATAACCCACTTAGTTTCTGATGTCAGCTCTTACCTATTGACTGCTCAAACATTGCTTCACCCATAAGCCTACATCCCTCTTCATGTCTTCCCAAAAGAAACTTCTTTTCATGTTCTGAACATCTTAGTTCCTTCTGGATGAATAGTGAACTTTGAACGATGGCATTTTCCAAGAACTTCCTTCCTAATATTTTCCACATTCAGAACACATAATCGTCCTTTCTTCCTTAACCACACATTCTGGTCAAGACTGAAATCTTTTAAGTCATCGCTCTCTGTTTCATCCCTTAATTAACTTTCTAATCCGTTCAGCTAATAACGGATCCTATCCTTGCTTAGAAGCGATCCTTTAGATCATCATTGGTTGAACTTCTAAACATGACAACATGGCGATTTCATTACTAGAACTGGCTTCAGATCTCCACTGTATTCTACATGTGGTTAACGCTTCTAAATCTTTCCACACAGCTATCATTGCCAATACTGTATTCTGATGTTTTCTGTTAAGTGCATCAGCAACCCTATTGCCTTTCTCAGTGCGAACTCAATATCAAAGTCATAAGCGGCTAAAAACTCTAACCACCCATGTCGTCTCATATTCAACTCATTTTGAGAGAATAAATATCTTAATGACTTATGATCCATGTACAACTCGAATCTCTCCCCCAAAAGGTAATGCCACTATACCTTCAATGCAGAAATTACCGCAGCTAATTCCAAATCATGAGGTGGATATCTAACCTCATGCGGCATGAGCTGTCGAGAAGCATAGGCAATCATTACCTCTTTGCATCAACACAACTCCTAACCCTGTTCCACATGCATCCTCGTACACCACTATGTCTTGATTCCATTTTGGGACAACTAAAGAAGGTGCATTCCTCAATAGGTGTTTCAATTTCTGGAATGCCTTGTCACACTTATCAGTCTATATAAACTTCACTTCTTTCTTCGTTATCTTAGTCATTGGTGCAATTATCCGCAAAAAATCCTTAATGAATCTCTAATATTAACTAGTTATTCCAGGAAAACTCTTTATCTTAGTCATTGCCTTGGATTTTTTCCAACTATTCGCCGCCTCAATCTTTGTTGGATCTATGGACAACCCTTTCTCTGAGACTACATGAACAAGAAACTTGACCTCCTTCTTCCAAAAATGACAAATCGAAAATCTCGCTCTCAGTTGATACCGCATCAATGTCTCAAGCACTACTCTAAGATGAACTTCATGCTCTCTTTCATCTTTAAAGTATATCAGAATATCGTTTATGAACACTAACACAAATATGTCTTCTCTAAAAGATTTTGTTCATCAAGTCCATAAAAAATGCTGGTGCATTAGTTAGTCTGAATGGCATCACGAACCATTCATATGATATGTATCTTGTTCTAAATGTCATCAAAGAAATACTACCTTCAGCCACTCTAAGCTCATGGAACTTTGTTGCCAAATCCTATTGGGAAAATACTTTGGCTCCACCCAACTGGTCGAACAAATCGTCAATTCTAGGTAATGGATATCGATTCTCTATCATCTTCTCAATCAACTTACGATATTCGATACACAACCTTAACGATCTTTCCGGTTTCATTACAAACACTGTGACTGCTCCCCAGGGCAAACTGTTTGGTCTAATAAAGTTCTTACTTTCCAAATGCACCAACTTCACTTTTAAATCCATCTCGATAAGTGTCATTCTGCTTGGCGGTTTACTCACCGGTTCTTCTCCTGGTGCTAAATCTATCCGAAATTCAATGGCTTATTTTGGCGGTAGTCCTACTATGGGCTAAAAAACATCTGTGAATTCTCTAACAATGAAAACTTGGTTCAACTCTCCTTCTTTCTCTATAATACCCAACAAAGTATGTACCCCAAAATTAGTGTTTTTTATGGAGTACATAATCCGATAACTACAACAAGGTGCCTAAGTGATATTTTTCTATCGTGGAAAAATATCCTAGCATCATACATACTTAACCAATCCATAACCAAAATCATTTTGAACCTAGCAATTCAAATACATGCAAATTGCAAGCAAATATATGACCTAACAATTCAAATTCTAAGTGGTCACATCTCATCCCAGAGTCACATACCCTCCTACGAATTTGCAACCCTTAAGGAAGTAACAAGGTATAAAGGTCCTAGGTTAAGCTTATCAACCAAACAATGAGATATAAAATAATTCGATGCACCAACATCAAATGGAACTCTAATAGATACACCATGAATCAAAAGCATACCTCCCAACACTGCTTTTCCCTTTTCCTCTGCTATTGGTCTTAAGGTAGCTGGTTTCAAAGAAAACACTTTGTCGTTTCCTTCCTTCGCTGGCTCCTTGCACTAGTTCTTATAATGTCCAATCTGATCGCAGTTGAAACATCTCACTCCTTTCTTGTCGGCAGATTTCTTCCCTTTACCTGTCCGGCACTCATGAGCATAGTGTCTCTTTTTATCGCACTTATAGCGAACTACATTAGCCTTTCCTTTCTTGGCAGCTCCAGTCTTCTGAGCACCCTTCTTATGGATAAACTTTCTCTTCTGGCTCCGCCTACTTTGAGCTTCCCCTACTTTGCTACCATCATGAAAAGCAAGCATCTCCTCCTGTCTCAATGCCATCTCAATAACTACATTACGCGGATCCCTGATATGTGCACCGGAGTCGCAAGTTCAGGTTTCAGTCCACGGATAGACTTCTCATTCCTTTTGATAACTGTATCAACCGTAGCATATCCGCATCTCAATAGCTCTCCAAACCTGGTTGCATACTCAAGCACTCTCATGTCTCTCTGCTCCAACTCCATAATCTTCCTAAGCAGAGTCGACTTTGCAATCTCTAACATAAATCTTCCCTCAAACCTCCTTCTAAATTCATCCCAAATCATAGTCTCCTCATTGCCACAGTAACATTGTTCCACCAGTACAGTGCTGCTCCTTGCAACCGTCTAGAAGCAAGTCTCCTCTTCTACTCATCATTAAGCCCTAAATCAGCAAATGACCTCTTATAATGAATTAAATAATTCTCCACTTCAATTGTGTCTTAAGTCCTGATAAACAGATTTCCTCCGAGCTTAGCATAGTCTCTGCTCGAGATTGCATAGTTATTGACCACCGAAGCTCCCCGATTTTCTCCTTCAACATTTCCTCCGACTAATCCTACATCAATTCCAGCCTACATCATACAAATGAAGAATTGATACACAGCCCTCATATCAGCTTGTGGCACCTATATTGGCATTTTCATTCAGATTAGAATTTGATGGTCGACCAGGGTTTCTCCTGCTGGTTCGAGTGTTTCCATTAGTTGTGGTGCTTCCTCCACCAATATTTACACTTCCACTCCTAGCGTCCATATCTTACATCCCTAAAATCTTCATTCGAGCCTTTGTATGATACACAAGAATAGCCGAAGAAAGATGGAGGATTGAGATAGAGCGTATACTTATATATAACAAATACAATTATGCTACTATAGCATTATCCCATACCCAGTCTTTTCTTAATATTTTAGGATTATGTTTACAAAATCATTTTAAGTTTGAAATTTCCTTTTTAAGTTTTCATAAACCCATGCTTTGATTCCAAATAATAACACCCCCTACCTTGAGGCCCAAAGCTAAGCTCTGTAGATGCTGTAGTCATCTATAGTATTAACTTCCGGTGACCAAATACAATAATGTTAATGGTTTCCATAATATCAAAAGCATATGAATATGAAATAAAATCATCATAAATTTCAAAGCATCTTTTCTGATTATTTTTATCAATATTCATATTCACTTACATAATTCCAAAACAATTCCCATGTTTTCATCAAATATAATTATTACAAATTACGCCAGGAGTGACATATGAAGATGTCCCCTTGGATGATCATAGTACTAGATAGACATATCAGTCATAAATACATCACAACAGAAATAAAACTAAGTAGCTCCTATATAGCTAACTTTGCCTCCTAGATGTCTTCGAAAGCTTATTCGTCCAACCTGTTAAACATGAAAAACCTTAAATTTCAACCTACTCAAATTAAATTTTAAGCACCCGAGATTTTAAAGGGAAAACATATACTACGAGTTAGACATAAAGCCTGGTGTGAATAATATTATTACATCTCGATTTACTGATATTAAGTGAGACCACGTAGCTTAATGGAATGGGTTTCCCTTCACTAATATCCCTTTAAAACGCATATCTTTGGCAAATGGAAATCCTACGATCAAACTGATTATATATGCATAAAATTGGCTAACTTTCAACCATTGGCCGACTCAGGCCTACCAAACATACTCAATAATCTAACTTTTTTAGACATAATACTAGGCCGATTGCCCTTAACTTTCTTTTTCTACGATCAACCGAACCTAATATTTTAGTGACCTCACCAATAACCTATATATTCTCTGTATATTCCCTTTTGTGTGTAACCTCAATTTAGTACATCCCATGACAAGCCCTACATACTCGAATTTTGGAATTATTTTAGCTAGGGCTAATAGCTAAAGCATAGGGCGCGACCCTACACCAGTCTCATCTGGTATTCTAACATCTAAGTCATAAACTTAGGGTTAACTACCCTATTCATGTTTTATTTCCTATCTTAGGGTTAACTACTTTGATAAAACTATATTTCCTTACAAACAGCCATTACAAATGATTTACCCCTGAAATCGTATCTTTATAAAATAAGCAAATCATATATTTTGCGTTACTCAAAACACTTAAGTCATTATATATATATATATATGTGTGTGTGTGTGTGTACGCGTGTGTGTATATACTTTACAAAAAACAAAGTTGATGAAACCTAATCAATGGGATTACTTATCCCGTCATAATAAGTCAAAACCACCTTTTTAACTTAGGAATTTTTTAGGCTAAAAGGCCAAAATAATATCCTTGAAACCTTTGTTTAAAATTTTGAACAATCCTTTTGAATTCGTTGAAAGTACCCCTTTCAAAATAAGCTAACTACTTTGACCTTGAAACACTAGGTCGAAAGACCAATACATACCTTTCGAAACCTTTGAATATAAACCTTTCGAAGTCATTATTTAAAACCTTAGACATCCTCTTTCGAAACCATTAGACTTATCTTTCGAAAGTATTAGAAACCCTCCATTCAAATACTAAAATAAACCTTTCGAAATCATTGAAATCCATTACTTAAATGTACTTTCAAAAATATTGGGTTCAAGTAAAACTTTATGGAAACAATGGTTCGAAACCATTGAAAATTATTTCTTTCGAAACCTTTAGGTTTAACTTTTTAATATAACTGAAGGTCGTAAAGAACTAGGGCAAAAGCATTGCTTTCGAAAGCATTGGTCCTAAGTAAAAGGAAGTGGCTGGTTTCCAAACCAACCCTTTCGAAAGCATTGAGAAGGGGCTTCAAAGTAAGAAGGTGAAAGCACCCTTTTCAAACCATTGTTTAAAGGGTATAAAGGAAAGCAGCCTTAATTAGTTCGAAAGGTAGAATGCGGTAGCTAGGTTTCGAATATGTTAAAATCTATCCTTTTGAAAGCTTCTTATAAAACAAAAGATGGAAACCCTTTCCAAAGCTCTTTTTCTAAAAAAAAGGCATATTGATTAAGTCGAAAGCTAATATAACCCCTTTGAAAGCATCCTTTATAAAAAGAATTAATTCAAAGTCAATAAGAAAAGCTTTTACCCCTTCGAAAGCTTGGTTTCGACACTGTACCTTCTACTTTTTTCCAATTCACTAGATATCAATCGTTTGGTACCATGTTCAATGTTTTCGACTTGGTCGTGGGAGAAGGTATGATGTCGAAAGCTTACAGATGGAAGTGGAAAAGTAGTAAATTTAAACAAAACTATTTTATAGCCTTTTAAATAATTTCTTTTCAACTAACAAGCCTTATTTGTCAAAATACAATTGGTTTCCCATTTATTTTCAAAATTTTCATTTCTAAAAGCACTACCAAATTTAGAAATTAACAATTAAAACTTTTGACAAGAAGCCCTTCTCTTTGATAAAACATTTAAGACCTATACCTTAAATAATTTTATATCTATAGTAAAATACTTAGAAAAAGTTCTTAAAAATTACCATAATTTACTTCTAATATGTTTTCTAGTTTATTTATATTTCAGACCCAAAAGCAACATATAATTGCTGTTATTAATTTAAACCCAATATTATCTATTTTCCTCTAAAGAAAATTTATAATAAATCCACAATTGCATAGAAAATTATGAAACTAGAAACCCACTTCATAAATAATGTTTTCGACCATGTATCAAAAATGCAAGTCAATTGGATGTCATGTAATAGGTTTTTCGAATCAAAACTTATCATAAAATCTATATGAAGCAACATAAATCATCAACAAGCATATATATATCATTTGAACAATCATATCATGGCATATTACTTGCTAAATAATTCGGATCTTAACTAGAAATAGAAATCAATAAAAATGAGATGCAAATCTATTATTTGCCTTAGCTTGAGGTTAAGAAGATTGAGATTTGCTCTTTGATTGATTTGCTTAAGCTTCCTACTTGAATCCTTGCTTATCTTCCTTTTGATTTCCCTTAATGGTGTCCGACCGTGCTTTTAAATGTTTTACTTTTGTTTGCAAATGTTTAAAATGAATAAGGAATGAAGGTAAGAAGGGTTTAGGGTATAAGAACACAGTCTATTCCTATTTTACCCGTAGCATATTCCTCCTACTAACTCCATTTTAATTTTCTTTGTCTTATGGATTAATTAAGGCGAGGCTACCATACGGTTATACAAATCTCAATTCATTAACCATCTACATTATTTCATTTAATTTATCTAACTAATTGTCCTAAATAATGTCAGTCAAAATTAGGGTCATTGCATTCGTAGATGACCCATGGGTGGCCAAGCGGTCTTATTATGGTTTAGCCACTAAGAGATAGGGCATATGTACGAAGGATAGAGGGAAGATGTTTCCCTCTAGGCTTGAGACTCCATTGTTAATGTAAACATAGCAGATAAGGACCAAAATATGGATGACAGGTAGGGCGGACCTTGCGAGTTGAGGTGTAATGGATGGAGATGCCAATTAACCGAAGGAGATAGTGGTTGACACTTGCTATGCGAGCCTTGGAGTTGACGGGTTCATTAATACATTTGCGAGAAAAAAGAGTAACATTTTGCACCCTAAGTTCGCCTCTGAGCAAGTGTGGACTTGTTTTGTTCATAATTAATGTGAATGACATATGTCTTGCTTTCACTGGCCGTGGAAATTCGTTTGTTGAGATAGTTTCAAAGACGTGACGTTAGATGTTACAACAACTCAATTGAAATAAGACAATCCAAATTGTTTCCTGGTCATTTTTGGGAGAGTTAGTTGTATGCCTTAAGGACAATTATGTAATTTACATATCTCTAACTCTATAATCAATCTTGTTCATAATAAAGATATTTGTTCAGTTATATATACTTTGTTATATTGTGATATAATTGATAAAGTGATTAATTTAAAGCATAATAATAATAAAATTCTTAAATAAAATGTTATGTGATTGTAGTTGCAAATATTTGCTATTGAAGGAACTGGCAAGTTAGAAGCAGGTGAAATAGGTTGATTGCAAAAATCCCAATTTTAGATCTATTAGTCCTATGAAGTCTAAAGTGGATTTTAGATCCGATCTAGAATATTTTAAATAAAATCATTATTTTATTTAATTTTTTTAAAAATATTTAGAGTTTTAATTTTATGAATGTATCAAAAACACTTATATTTGTGTAGTCCGCGTGCTACAAATATGAATGGAAACGGCTAATAAGATCGTATGTAGATGTTGGGATTTACACCACAAAGAATCTATTTGTCCCTTTATATATACTTTTGTTGTCCATAGTTTATTTTAAAATTATATAATATATATGTATATGTATACATATATTATAATATCATGGGATTCTCAACATTTGGAATCACCCCTAGCTTAGTTACAAATTTGTGCATTTATTTATAGTTCTTTTATTGCAGCGATATTCAAGGCGATGTACTTAGCATTTTGTTAAATCAATCACTACTGATTATCTGAGACATTTCCAACTTAAAATTATTAACTTAAGGTTGAACATGAAATTAGGATTGACATATTTTACTCGATATCACTTTTGAAGTTTGAGTTCGTGTAACCCTTCATAAGGAGTTCATTATTTCTATAAACAATTCTCTAGAATTTTGTGAATGCTCGAGAACACTCTAAACATTCAATTGGTGATCTTGGTTCACATTTGATGCTTGCTTTATACATTAATAGATAATTAAATGCGATATTGTGGATAACATAACATGTACGACAATTCCTACTGTCAATGCATAAGAAATTCATATTACATTCCCCATATCAAACATTTTAATATGGCGTCTATATACATCATTTTGGGATAGTCCCAACATCCTTTTATATCTATTATAAAAGGTGTCAATTCAAATCCCATATTGAGAATTAAACAACTAAATTTAAATGATTTCAACACGAACACATCATTAATAATCTTAAGTTGGCTGTTTACTTATAGTTTTAGAAATATTTAGGCATCTATTAATATTCTTTCTTACAAAGACACGCTTCTTCTATATTTTGACTAAAAAAATCAAACTATCTGATTTTTCTATTAAAATACTTGCTTAACTCTGATGCTTATCGAATAATATTTTTATATCATTCCCTGAATCATATCCAATAACTCATAAACTCAAAATTGCTCCTATGGATTTTGAGACACTATGGTTATTAGGCGCAAACATTATATTCTAAATCAATATTTAGAACTTCTATTTCAATATTCATACACCAAAATTCAAAATCATATCGAGTGAGAATTTTTGAAGTAAAACCGAATTAACTTAAGTGCATTAGATGATAAATTAGTTACATTAATTTCAACAATTGACGTGATATCCCAAAATTTCAAGGAATTTAAAATGTGTTAGTCTCTTTTATAAATATATTAAATTGGTAAAGTTTGTTATTTTCAAACAATAATAATAATGTGATTTTTTTTAAACATGGATATAGTTTGATTTTAAATAGAATTATTATTTAATTTGTGTTATTTTATAAATTTGATTTTAAATAGACTTATTATTTTCAAATTTAATAAGTGTTGTTTAAATGTATGTGTATATACATATGTTTGTATTTATATATTTAAGTGATTTTTTTATGGAATAATAATATAATAATGTGTTTGTTTAAAATTAATATCTATATTTATTTGAATTAATTTTAAAATTTGATTTTAAATTGACTTTGAGTTTGGATTTAAAATTGAATTTAAAGATATATATCTTAAAATAGAAATAATAATATAGTTTGGATTTAAAATATATGGATAAAGTTTTCTTTTTATTTAAAATAAGGTTGTTTTATATTATTTTCTTTAAAGGAAATTTATTAATATAAATTTGAAAAGTATTTATTTAATAGTAAATAAATACAAAAGTTTAATATGAGCATAAAAAAGGATTATATATTATATGTGATTTTATTTAGAATATAATTAGTTTTTATTTTTATTCCCTTTTAAAAAAAATTATTTATATAAATTGAGAAAAGCATTTATTAATTAAGAAATGTATTAATTAATTAGGAAATTTATTTCAAAGGCTTTTAAAATCATTTAAAATTAATAAAAAAATGAATAAATACAAGTGTTAATTATGTAGCTTTTTGATTAACATGTGTAAGATAATTGCTAATGGTATTTGACAAATGCAAACAATTAGGACAAGTGTCCTTCTTTTATTTTCTTTTCCTTAAATTTTTAATAAATCCTAACTTATATAAACATATGTCTTCCTCCTTATTTCCTTTTTCAATCTTCTTTTTAAAAAGCAAGAATTTCACCTGAACTTCATCTCTCAAACCAGAAAATTCTTAGAATCATACCCTGTAAAACACTTTATCTTCAGCCGATAAACCAAAAACTCACCTCTTTCAAAGCTTCTCAAACCAAAACCATGCAAATATTTTCAAATCTGAGATTAAAAAAAACCTGTCATTCAAGCCTGAAACAATTCCTCAAACCAAAATCAAAAACACGTCAAAACTAAAACAAAACCCTGTAACTTTTATTCTCAAACCTGTAATTTCTTCAAGCCAGAAATCAAAGCCCTGTCATTCAAGCTTGTAACCATTATGCTCAAAGCCTGTAACAAGTTTCAAATGCAACTTGCATCAATCAAGTCTAGAATCATCTTAGTCAACAAAGCCTTTCAGTTTTAAAAGAAATCAAGGCATTTGCTTCTTCAAATCCAAGTTTTCAAGTTCAATCTGGTTGCAAGCCTTCCTGTTTTCAAAATAGAAGCTCCCTGCTTTGAAAAAAAGTGAGTAAACGATTTATTTTAAAGATTAAGTAAATAAATCTGTGCTTATGAATTTTCAGTGATGATGATTCCATGCATGTGTGTGTATATAATTATAAAAATCTGTATATATAAGTGTGTTCATGTGTACATGTCCGGTTGTATTCATCTTCTCTGTTTTCTTATTTTATAGCTTAAGTTACAATTAAAATTCACGATGTTTTATTTAAATCACTGTTAGGACTTGGATTCAAAACAAAATAGTGTAGTTTAATCATAATCTAAGTACTAAAAATAGATTTAAGTATTCTATGTTTGAAATCCTCTGAAAATCAAGAAATGCAGTAGCAATTCTAACATTATGTTAAAATTAAATGATGAAATTGGATGAATCAATTATATAAACTGAATTGTCTATGGAAGATATGAATTTTAAAAAGAAAATCAGAATTTTTAATAATGTATTGAGCATGCATTTTGGTGATGACTGGAAATTGGTTTTGGGGCAATCTCTAGCGATCTTTGGGTGATGAGGCCTTTGGGTTTCATCTGAAGCAAGGTTGGTGACCAGGGAGGTTGGAAAAAATGGTGGAAACGTTGAATGATCGCCGTGGCATCGACGGTGAGGTGATTTTGGTTTTAAAACCTAATTTTGGGTCGAGTCTGGATTGGGAGTGATGCAGCGCCTCTAATTGATCGAGTGTCGCATAACTCAGGGAAATGGTGGCATGGAGGGTCGGTAGGGTGTGGCCTGAGATGCTCGACCTCTGGTAGTCGGAGCAGTGTAGTTGAAGGGTTTTGCTGGAGGGTGTTTTGGTTCCAGTCTCAACTGGATAGTTTGATTTTGATTGAGGGCTTGTGATTCGGGTTTGGTGGGCGGGATGGATTGCAGCTATGATGTTCGATAGGCAGGAAGGTTCGTCAGTGGTCGGAGGATGCTCTAGCGATGATGCATGTGCACAGATGATGTTGTGTCAGGAGGATTGGGTTGTGGTTTTGATTTGGGGTTTGCTCTAAGTAAGGATCAGGGGTATTGGGTAGAGATTCGAGTGAAAACTCAGGTCTTTTTTTGGGTTTAGCCTGCAGATTTTAAATTTGAAATTTGTTAACTGTTTTAGTGGTTACATGTTTCAAATTTAAATTTAAAACTAAAACTAAATTTGGAAATGGAAAGGGAACTCGGATTTGACTGATGCATGTGTCAAGCAGGTTTTAAAATAAAAAAATTAAAATCTAAGCTTTGAAATTCAAAACTTTAATTTAGTTTAAATCTTCTTATATGAATTTACTTTATATAAAATAAATGTTTTCTTTAACATTTTGATTTAAGAAGTTTTGAAATTTGTCAATTTAAGTTTTGTTAAGTAAATTGAAAGTGAATTTAAAACTAGAGTTAGGAATGAAATTTTAAAAAGTTCTTATTAAAGCAAGTTTTGAAATTCAAATTTTGAACTAGTTTTTAAAACTATTACTTGATAATATTTTAAGTATTTAAAGGAAGCTTTGTTAACTTTAATTTACCAAGTTAAATGATTATTTTATTTTAAAAACTTAATTATTGGTTTAATTAAGTAAAATTAGTTATTAAGATGAAATGTTTTAATGATAATTAAATCATTAGTAAGATAATGTTTTGTCTTAAAAATAATTAAGGTTTTAATGTCTTAATATTAATAAGTTAATTAAGGAAATAATATATGATTAATTAATTTAATCAATAATGATAAAGGATAAATTAAGGAATTAATTAAGAATAATTATTTGATTTAATTAATTTATTTAAAATTAATAATTAAGGGTTATAAGTTAATTAATTGGAGGTTAATTAATTTATAATTAAGTATTATTAATTATGTAATTAGAGACTATAAATTAATAATTAGAGATTGATTAATTAAGTAATTAAGGTTGTTTAATTAACTTGTAATTAAAAAGTACTTAATTTGTAGTTAAATTTTACTAGTTAATAATTAGGCTTTATCTATTAATAATTAAGAGATTATTAATCTATAATTAAAGTTAGTTAAGGATTTATTAATTGTTATTAAGGGTTAATTAACTATTATTAATGTAATTAATTTAGGATTAATTAATTTGTTACTAAGTCTTATTAATTGATAATTAAGGTTTATTAATTAATAATTAAAGATTAATTAATCTTTAATTAAAGTTAATTAATTTGTTTAAAAGGTATTTAAGAATTACTCAATTGTAATTAACCAAACGAATGTGATTAATTTAAGTTAATTAATTGGTTGATTAATTAAAGATAATCTTGATGATTGATTAAGTATGAATACTCAATGAGATTAAATAGTGTAATTACTTAGTGTAAGTAATTAATGCTGGATGTGGTTAATTAAAGGGAATTACTTAATGGGAAGTAATTAAAGGATAATTGCTTAGTAGAAGTAATTAAGGATTAATGACTTGGTGTGATTAATTAAAGGATTAATATAATTAATTCAGGAGTTAATTAATTAAGGTAAGTAATTATAGGATGATAATTACTGCTATGATTAATTAAGGTTGATTAATGGAAGTAATTAATTAAGGATCATTAATTAATGTAATTAATGAGAATAATTAAAGGTTAATTACTATAAATGGTTGAGGATAATTAATTTGTGAAATTAATTAGGGGATAATTACTTTATGTAATTGAAGAATAATTAATCAAGGATGATCAATTGAGATGGATATTTATTGGATGATTAATTAATTAAAAGGTTTGAAATTAATTAATGATTAATTAAGCAAGTTTAGGTAATTAATTCTCAAGTAATTTATTTAATTTAAGTTAATTAAATTAATTATAATATGAATTAATAATTGTTGCTTATGGATGATTGTTTGAGTAGAATGTCTGTATTGGTAGATATCTATTGGATGATAATATATGTTATTCTGTGATATGATATTTGGATATATCTGTGATAAACGTGTGACATTTATCCTTGTTAATGTGTGTGAATTCAAGTTTTGAATTGAATTAAATTGTTTAAACCTTTAAACAAACTTGGCCTTTAAGATACGTTTGGATTTCGATGAGACCGGGATCGGGTATCAAATTTGATTATCCGAATACTAATCGATCCAAGTTAAACGATAAGTTGTGACATCTCAAAGTGATGATCGAGATGGAGGTTTAAAGTGCAAGGGTTATTGCCGTTAACTCTGAGGGTGATTCCAAAATGAGTGTAACAAGATAACGCCTTCGGTTTCGTTCGAACACAGAACGAACTTGTATGGATTGAATGCTTTCAGCACATCGTCAGGAGGACGATGAGCAATCTAAGATAGATATGTGCTATAAAGGTAATCGCAGCCTCAAGTCTCATCAACCGGAAATGGCTAAAACAGGGGAGGCGCAGCAAGGCTAAGTGGGTAGCACCCAAGTAGGATAAGATTTACCCTTGTCTAGAGTCCTTTTTTATTGGCTGTGTGGGTGGTTGCTAGCTACAATCGCGAGGTTACCTTATTCGGGACAGTCCAAAAAGGGATGGTTTCGGCTTTGCGTTGCAGGGGATTTGGAGCAATCCTCGGTACGGTGATCTAGGCCTCGTACTGTGACGGGCGGTACCTCAGTAGTCCTGCCATTGATGGAAACTCATTCTTTCTACGTGCCCTTATGGTTTTGATTGTATTACCCACTTTGTGGCTAGTATGCTGGAATTTAATCATGTAACAATTTCAGCTATTTCTTATTTATTTGAAAACCCTAGACCCTATTATAATATCATTGGATTTCGTATCAAATGTTTTGGTTAGCGTAAGGTAAAAACTTACCCATGTTTATGTGTGGGAAGTCTTACGTAATACCTTTGTTTTCAAAGGTATTTAAGTTAAACAACATTAACCATTTACTCACACCTGACCCATGTCTGACCCGGAGTTTATTCTATTTTTCTTAAACTCTTGGGTATTCAAATTTTTACGAGTAGCTAAGGGATTTAGGTTAAGTTTGACGAATTCTGGAGGAGATATGGAGTAGGAGGCTTTAGCGTTGTAGATATATAGTGGTTCCGCTGTGTTGATCTCTGTGTTATTATCTGAGTTGTACTTGAATTGTATAATAGACAAGTGTTTATAACTGTCTAATTTGTGATGTATAAGCTGTGTATCTCTGATAGATATTGTATACCATGTAATACTTATATGAGTAATATGATTTATTCATTCCGCTGTTGAGATTCTGATGTTGTTCCTTTCTTTCTTCTCTATCTTTTCTCTTCTTTATCCCTTTCTTTCTTAATAATGATGCGTCTTTCTGTGGAGAGAAAGGCGGTTCGTTACAGTTGGTATCAGAGCGTAGGTTGAGCGAATACCTAGAGTGGCGTGTTTCTTGAGAGAGCGTATTTGTAATTTTTATACATAACTATACATATCTATTCTCCCTGATTTGTTGGGTTACCTGTTCGAGTTTTCCAATATGAGTTCTAGAGGTAGGAAGAGCAGTGGTGTGTAGCACGACTACCAATGGAAGGAGTTTGAGAGTTGAGGTTGGAAGAGTATCCGTCGAGACTGTAGATCTAATACCATCTCGAGCAAGCTTTGCAGTATGGTATAAGGATTTCACCAATCTCCGAAGGAAACCTTTTAAAGGTTCGGAGTCCATTATTGAAGTGTAAGTTAATCGCGCTCGTGTGAGCGGATTTACGAGAGTTTGGATTGGTCGGTTATGTAGAAGCGAGTGATGGTATTTTAGCAACTTCAGGAAGAAGAAAATGCATGGTGAGACGTAGTGCCTATGGATAATTCCCAAGATGTTTTCTTTGTAACGAGTTTAAGGAAGTATGTCTGCATCGGTGATGAGACTCAGTTTCAGCAGGGTGTTTGTGTTTGGTTTGAGAGCCAAGTCTCTTGAGGAGATGTCTGCCCATCTCAAGGTTCTAAGGGGGATTGGTTGATCTGATTTTGAGGATCAAATAAGTTTTGGATAAGAAGTCTTTGGCATCTGTGGCAGTAGTGCAACTCGGAAGTGTTTTGTGTGCTAGCAGGAAGATCTTTTGGCTTTGCAGTTTCATAGAGGTGGAATTCAGAAGCAGTAGAGTAGACCCGTCTTTTCAATGGATTGGTTAGATAAGCATAAGATGTTCTGACTGGTAAAGAGAGAACAACATTTTTGGATATTGGACTGGATTAGATTGCAAAAGTGACTTGCAATAGTTTGAGTGTTCTCTTGGAAAATATTTTGCTTGGGTTTGAAGCATCTCTTGAGGATGTAGGAGTTAGAAGTTGTCAAATTTTTTTTTGGATATCTACAGGGAAGTCAGAGGTTTGTCTGCATTAGAGATTGTTCCGTATCGACTTGGTTCATGGAGCTACCGGTAATTCAGCTAGGTAGAAGAATGTCTCCTAGGAAGAGGTTTTTGGTGAATCAGCTCAGTATTTCTTGGAATTTTTCAGTTTTCTCTTTATGGATTTGTTGAACCTTATTTTTGGGATATGCTGTCTAGTCTGTGCTCGTGTTCATCAATGGCATTCTCTTCTGTTCCAATCAGAGTTGCGCAGCGGAAGCAAGGTGGCAGCTATTCTTGAGTGGAAGCAACCGGAAGTTGCAATGTTTAAAGGATTTCTATAGGAAGTTTTTTTCTTTAGGATTTGAGTCCAGACTGGCAAGTGCACCTATTTTGTCTTTACTGGATTGAAGAAGTAAGTTTGAAGTTTATTGATAATTGTGGAGTAGAGTTTGTGTTCTTGATTTGGGAAGATCTTGAGAAGATCATCTTTGTTGGGTTGCTTTAGGTCTAACTTGTTTCAAGAAGCATCAGCGAAGGTTGAGCTGATAGGGAAGGATGAAGACAGCCCAGGATCGTTAGAAGAATTTTGTGGTTAAAAGACGGAGAAATTTGGAATCCAAAGTTGGAGACTTTGTTTCTGTTGAGATTTTCTCCAGTCAATGGAGCAGTAAGATTGGATAAGATTGGGTAAGCCAGCTCTAAGGTATATTAGATTTTTTCATGTTCTTGTAAGGATAAATGTTTTGGCTTACAGGATTGAATCGCCAGTTTGGAAGACTGGGATTCAAGGTATTTCACGTATCTCTGAGGGAGTACGTGTATGATCCATCACTGGTTTTGGAGCCAGCTGTTTGGGAGGATTTGGATGTTGACTCGGTCTTGATTGTGGTCAGATCTCTTGTGTAGATATAGATAAGTAGGAGCTCAGTAGCTTAATGGTGCAGCTAGTTCGGATTCAGTAGAGCGAGTATCCTAGTGTCTGTACTTGGGAAACTCTGGATAATTTTAGGAAACTTATCTGGATCTGTGTCCGGATAGCTAGTATTGTTTGTTTAGATAAAATTGTTCGTTTGGAGGAGTAGTTGTTTAGTTGATTATGTATGGATAATATGTATGTTTGAATTGTTTGAAATAAAATAAATTTTTTGGATTATCTTTGTTTTAAATTTCGAGGACGAAATTCTTTTAAGGGAGGAGGAATGTATATGTATACGTTATTCTGTGATATGATATTTGGATATATCTGTGATAAACATGTGACATTTATCTGTGTTAATGTTGTGTGAATTCAATTATTTAATTGAGTTAAAAAATTTAAACCTTTAAAAAACTTGGCCATTAAGATACGTTTGGATTTCGATGAGACCAGGATCGGGTGTCAAATTTGATTATCCGAAAACCACATCGATCCAAGTTAAACGATAGGTTGTGACATCTCAATGTGAAGATCGAGATGGAGGTTTAAAGTGCAAGGGTTATTGTCGTTAACTCTGAGGGTGATTCCAAAATGAGTGTAACCAGATAATGCCTTCGGTTTCGTTCGAACCCGGAACGAACTTGTGTGGATTGAATGCTTTCAGTACATCACCAAGAGGACGACGAGCATTCTAAGATAGATGTGTTCTATAAAGGTAATCGTAGTCTCAAGCTTCATCAACCGGGAATGGCTAAAACAAGGGAGGTGCAGCAAGGCTAAGTGGGTAACACCCAAGTAGGATAAGATTTACCCTTGTCTAGAGTCACTTTTTATTCGGCTGTATGGGCAGTTGCGAGCTACAACCGTGGGGTTATCTTATTCACGACTGTCGAAAAAGGGATGATTCCAGCTTTGTGTTGTAGGGGATTGGGAGTAATCATCGGTACGGTGATCTAGGACCCGTACTGTGACGGGCGGTACCCCAGTAGCCCTGCCATTGATGGAAACCCATTCTTCCTACGTGCCCTTATGGTTTTGATTGTATTACCCATTTTGTGGCTAGTATGCTGCAATTTAATCATGTAACAATTTCAGCTATTTCTTATTTATTTGGAAACCATAGACCCTATTATAATATCACTGGATTTCATATAAAATGTTTTGGTTAGCTTATGGTAAAAACTTACCCATGTTTATGTGTGGGAATTCTTACGTAATACCTTTGTTTTCAAAGGTTTTTAAAGTTAAACAACTCTAACCGTTTACTCACACCAGACCCATGTCTGACTCGGAGTTTATTCTGTTTTTCCTTAAATTCTTAGGTACTCAAAATTTTACAAGTAGCAAGGGATTCATGTTAGCTTTGACGAATTCTGGAGGAAATATGGAGCAGGAGGCTTCAGCGTTGTAGATATATAGTGGTTCCGCTGTGTTGATCTCTGTGTTATTATCTGAGTTGTACTTGAGTTGTATGATAGACAGGTGTTTATAACTGTCTAATTTGTGATGTATAAGCTGTGTATCTCTGATAGATATTGTATACTATGTAATACTTATGTGATTAATATAATTTATTCGTTTCGTTGTTGAGATTCTGATGTTGTTTCTTTCTTTCTTCTCTATCTTTTCTCTTCTCTATCCCTTTCTTTCTTAATAATGATGCGTCTTTTTGTGGAGAGAAAGACGGGTCGTTACAATTGAAATTTACGATGTTTTTCTATCAACATAGCTTATCATATTCCAACTGCATTGGTATTCTTGTTAGAGACACTTTTATGGCGGATGGATCATATCCCTTTGGGTACAATCATCAAAACCATATTTTGATAACGTGTTCGGTATCCTTTCCATATTTTTACATTATGCCAAACGGTAAAGTCAATACTCTTAATGCCTTATTGACAACCAAGGAAGTTATTTTCTAATTATCGATAAGGAAATCATTGTTTTTCTTCAATGTGTGAGGGTTCTTATTAAACATTGTAATTAGCTATGTCTGTTTTGGGCTTGATCAATTTCACATCATTCTTTGTAATTAGTTTTATTTTTGGATCGTATCAAAATTCATTTTACTACCAATAATTTATAAAAGAAATTCCTTCATCATGAAGTGGCGTTTCTTGAAACAACAACTGTTTCTAAGTGCGACATAACAGGTATTCATAAAAAAGAATTAATTTGCCTATAAATATGTATAAAACTGATTTGGCTTTTGAGTTTATGAAACTTATGTTCGTAATATTAATCAATCAATCAATATTGATCATTACCAAACTCATTTGGGGTTATCCACATAAGATCTCTTGCAAAAAAGTATTACATGCAGTCTCTCAAAACACACATCTTAGCAACTCCTTGACCTAGGATATGTAGGCTTGTTGCCAACCCTTATCTTGTATGATCTAACGTATTATACTTTGGACAAAATTAATTTTAACCTTATGTACTTACTCTTAAGTGCATGACCTTACAGAAATAAGTTAACTCAACTTCACTCATCATTAACCGTGCTTTGCTAACTAAGTCTGATTACTTCTTATCGATACATCTTTATGTATCACAAGGAGAAGTGATTTTTGAGATTGAATCTTACTCATATTTAGGTACATTTGGAACTCTTTCCAATAACTCAGCTATTTTGTCAAATCAAATCATTTTATTTTATTTTTCATGTCATGATATTTACTTCCATTTTATATTCTATGAATTTATCATAGACATACTCCATGTGTATCAATACACATATTCATGTTTATGATAATTCATAGGTGAATTTAAAAAAGTAAGTGGATACGTTTTGGCATTATTAGACCTTGGACTGCATAGATTTACATGCATTAATCTGAAGGGTTGACCAACTATTTTGTCTCTCCCACTATAGGAGGTGTTTTGCCCTTTATCATTTGAGATACAATTTGCCAATACCATATGATTCATAATCATATGACTAAATAATTATTTCTTAAAACCATTGCCTATTCCATAACTCCAAAATAACTGTTAATTTTCTTAGGTACTTTTTTGTTACGTAGCTAATGAAACAAATATCGTTAATTCTAATAAATTTCTTTCATAATGAATATTCAAAATATTCATAATAAAGTAAAACTGTATATACGTATTAAGTCACTAAAATAATTATTATTTCATAAATAAAATTTAGTATATTTACAAAAAAAAATCGTATCTTGATACATCCAACGATAAGTATTACATGAAACGCTCCCACTATTTCTATTGTTACTACAGTAGCGTATGAAATATGAAGCTTCATTTAACTACTTATTATGGGTTATTTATTTCTTTTATTGTAACTAGTTTATGGCCTTAAGTTCCAGATCAATTATCTTGAACTCGAATAAACAATTTTTACATAAAATAGTTTTCTACACCAAAATACATTTGGAACAAAATCACATTTCTTATTCTATATTAATTATTTTTTAGTATTTTATACAATTCTCATTTTCAATGTCTCTTCATGAACTAAAGATGATCATTCACCCTCTTCATCCCAACCATGCCTAAGTGGCATCCACTCTTGTACGTGCTCTTTCCCTTTCAAATGGTTAAACCACATAAAAGGAAACCCTTATTGTAATCAATCATATTGAATGCCTAACTTCGTATTATAGTTTATTTTCTTGTTTCCAATGAACTAATTTCATTGAAGTTTCATGCATTACAAACTGTGACCGTTCACCATATAACATTATATCTGGTTGAATATGGATCCATTATCCATATTCTTATATTGCTAATAGTGTTTGGCACTCATTGAAGACAATACACAACTTATTTGAACAAACCATTAAGCGACCAAGGCATGAATGTTTTATTGGTTATACAAATTGACTCTTGCATTGGTCTTGAAGTGACAACAAGCAAAAAGATTTATCGGTGAGTATATTCTATTTTACCACGTTAATATTAGCTTAGTTCATTTATATATTTTAATTGATAAACATTTTATTAGTTATATAAGTTGTACAAATTAATTGAAGTAAAATATTTTGTCTTATATAACATATATTCTTACATAATTAGAAAGGCTAAATGTTGCTAATTCATTTTCCTAATAAGGCTCCAACTTAATTTTTCTATTTCTCAAAACATAAGAATAGCATAGATATCTTTTGATTTTATAATAGGCATTGAGACTCCCATTCCTTGTGCTTCTAACCTTGGGGAAAGCTCAACAAATCAAAGGCCCATGGGTAATGGATAACACCCTATATGTTTACATATACAACTCCTAACCCATGGTCTTTGTTCTAATCTCATCTTGATCTTAAGGAAAGCTCAACAAATCAAGAGATTATTCATTTGTACCTATTTTTTTCACGATGCCTAAGTGTAATGCACAAACTTTAAGAATGCTTACAAATACATGCATGTACCTTATTGAGTCAATACATTAATAGTACTACAAATATGTTTTTAGCTTCAGGAAAGCTCAATAACTAAACAGTATGCAAATAATCTATTAATGTATAAATAATAGATCACAACTATATCTTTAGTAAATACTTTGAGTGATATCAATTTAGGGAATACTGTATTTATGGTAAAATACCCTCATGATTTAAGTATGGAACATATTTGAAATAAAAGTATACATATAATACGCATGTATTCGTTACTTAAACCTAAGTTAGGTTTCTTACTGTTCCAATAAGTTAAAGTTGTTTATAACTGTATATAATTTAACTAACTTATTTAATACTCTTACGTGTATTAAATCATACTTAAATAATTTTAATATATTAATTTAATTATTTAACAAATTATTTAAAATTCAAAATTTTATTTTATTTATCTTAAATAATTTAAAAGAATATCAACTATAACACTTGTAGTTTTATGTATGTACATATGCCATTATACATGTATATTTTATTTTATTAATTAAAATTTACTTAATTTAGAATTAGTTAAATAATTTTTTATTAATAATAAAAATAAGTTTTGAAAGTGTTATTATTATGTACCTCTGACATTTTAAGATAAATATACATAAATCATTATATGTTTGATTTAATTAATTAACATTTAATTAATTAATTATTTAATTAATCCAATTAACTAAATAATTAAGATTAAATATTAAAAATCAATTTACTAGTTTTTAAAACAAATGTTGAGAAAATATTCTAGAACACTAATAAAATTTATTTTAAATTTAACATTTAAATTAAAAATAACAAATGGATTTTTAAAATTAGCCCAAGGCCCAAAATCAATTCAGGCCTTTATACTATGGATAACCTTTGGGCTTATTTCATTTTTTGGACTGGGTTAATAGCTAGGAGGGAAAGGTACTTGTTACCTAATCTCAACCTTAGAAAATACCATTCCAGATACCCGACTAAATAGTTGCTATAATTAATTAGCCCTATTGGTGGTAACTTAGACCTTATATGTGATGACCCACCTTTCTAACCCCAAGGAATGACACTTAGTACATCCATGGTATTTGTGTGTCATTGCCCAAGTGTCTGAAAGACAAGTTATCCTTGGTTAAAATAAAGAACAAACAAGACGGAATAGAAAAACCTCACAATGGAATGGTTACATATAATACAAAATGATATAGTACAAAAGGTTATTTATATGGAGCTATCAAAGTTAAACAAAAGTACTACATCTAACAGATTTGCAGCTATACATTCTGAATTTGCATTTTTCATATACAAAATATGCTAACATAATCATACAGCAAAAATAAATAACTAGATAACTAAGGAGTTGTCTGCTCGATCACCATCTTCAAAGAGCTCCAAAGAAAACCTTATATTCTTGGACTAATCAAATATAATTGAGTACCCGAGATTTTGGGGAAAATAAACAACTCAATTTAGACAATATGTTTGGTATGAGAAAAACTCTAAAATAAAAGGGAGTGTATTTAACAATAATATATGGGACCATGCCGCAAACGCGGAATGAGATTTCTCCTACATAAACAGCAACCAAACATAAGAATTGAAAAGAACAATAGAAACAAATCCAAACATAGATGATGGACAAAAATAGTATAAAGATCTAGAATTGAAAGATTGGAAGTTTGAACAACATCCAAACTAGACAGAATGGATAAAACAAGATAATAGTCCAAACCTGATAGGATCGACAATAACTAATCAATTGTGAATAGTGGTTGACTCTTCCCGTTGCAATTACATAAAAACAATTCGAAGGTTCAAATCAAATAAGGAAAGGAAAATTTCCAACAAATGAATAGGGGGGTTCCCCCTCCCCCTCCGTGAAATATACCTCTAGTAGTATACTTCTGAGCAACTCGTTTACTCTATGAAACTTCTCGAAACCCTTCAAGCCAAACCCTGCCAAATCTTACCGAGTATCCGAATATTTGACATCTAGTAGCGCTACCGAATCCAATCTAGTTGAGATATGAAAGTATCCTATTGGAAGCAACCCCACACAGCTTGGCCTCCTCTCACGCATTGGTATAAAGTCATTTCCAACAAACGATATCTACGCTCAACGGAGCAACAAATCATTTTAAAATAACGATAATAAAGAAGCTGAAATTGTTATCCCAACTTTTGGCAAAGCTGAGATACCCAAAAATCAGCTGAAAATAAATGATTACTATTCTAGAATACCAACCATGCATTGCAGGATAACTTATCGATGAATTTTGTCCGAGTCCGGATTGGGCCACAATTTACAAGACATGATGAGCAAAGCTGTAGAAGCCAGCATTTCAAATTTCAAGTGAATCCGAGTTCGTACGCTCAAGATATGATCGATGCAAGTTAGAGAGAACATGTTGTTCGTATCCATCAGCGTTCGTATCGATCCATGTTCGAATCGATAGCATTCGTGTCCATCAGTATAGCGCATCCATGCCACATTTGAATCCATCAGGTTCGAATCCATAGGCGAAAGTACTTTTCGAATCCATCGGTGCAACCTCTGTTCGAACCCAGTTGTTCGACTCCATCAGATTGCTTCGCCTCCATTTACGTCCGCATCGATCAGAAGCGAGTTGGTCTCGCGCCTGCCCTGTTCGAATCCAACATGATGAAATCCTTCGAATCCATGATTTCAGCCAGCTTCATATCCACCCAGTATCCTTGCTTTGAATCCATGGAAGAGGTTGTGTTCGAATCCATCCATTAATGCACGCCACGATCGATTCGAACATGCCTCCGTTCGAATCCCTTTGTGAACAAAGCCTTCGAATCCACTTGGTCAAGGCAGCAAAAAACACGGAGTCGACCCATTCAACTCGGAGTGAGAAGCGGATCAATACGAGGAGCGCGTGCCACATCAACATCCTCACGCGCAAGCCATCGATTCGACCCTATCGATTCGAAGGGGGTCGATTCGAACTCAGCACATCAACCGGAAATGCAACCTTGAATTGATCATAACTCGAGATCTACAAGTCCAAATGATATGAAATTTTCACAGGAGATTACGTACATACTGAAGAATGTCCACACCAAATTTCACCTCGATTGGATGCATTCTTGATCGATTCGAACCCGAGTTCAAATCGATCCCAAAGTGGGCCCGGATTTCCAGAATCCAGGTGTGTGGGCCCCCTCACGCGCCAGAAGCGGTCTTCTCGGATTTTAGGCGAAATATCAGCCTCCTAAACCTATAAATAGAGCCCCAGGTCATTCAGAAAAAGGATGGGATCTCTCTCTTGCTGGATCTATATTCTGAAGCACCTAGACTCTACCAGACTCTACTGTGCACTTCACTACTACCGTCGTACTCGAATTTCAGAGCTATAATCCATTGTAATCTGCTATAATCAACTGTAATCAGCGAAGAACATCAATGAAAGTTAAAACCTTTGAAGTGGACGTAGGCCGGAGATAGCCGAACCACTATAAATCGTGTGTTCTTGTTCATAATTTCTGTTTTGCTGCGTATTGCTTGCTTAGATCTGTGGTTTGTGTTTGAATATTGCTGATTTGTATTCATACACTGGTGCTTTCACAATACTTGGGGTTTGTGACCAATTTTGGCGCAAACAAAAATAACCGACATCCGAGAAACCAAATATCAAGGATATAAAATGATCATATATGGAATTTAGTCTTATATGCTTACCATCACTCGTCGAATTCAAATTTGTACTATTTCTTGATTAATAATAATACCGGACAAGTCAAGGTAGTGTTACCTCAAAGTTATGTCTCACGATTATTCCTAACTTTTAAAATAGTGACAAGTCTACTTCTTCGAAGTTTAGTGCTAATTATATAAATAATCGTTTCCATAAAAGTAAATGCTTTATGGAAATTAATTCATTTCCATAAATGAATAAAACATTTTCTTTTAAAAGCCTGAATTCATACTTGGCTTAATATTACAAGCATTAGGTTTAAAAACACTTTGTTAATAAAGTTCGCAACCTTCAAAACATCGTTAACAAGGATTTAATAATTTAAAATATTCTTATTACCTTTATCAATCCACTTAAAACTTCGTTAACTAAGATGATTTAATTCATTTCAATAACTGTTAATTATAATGGATAAAACACCTTTTAAAATATTAATAAATAATATCTAAGTATAATTAATAAATATCATTATTTAAAAGTGATTAATTAATATAATCTTTACTTAAGGAAAGATTAATTAAGGTTAAGCAGATTTATTTACTTTTAAAATTCATTAATTAAGAGGATTAGTTAATTTTTAAAAACATAATTAATTAATTAATCTTAATCCATCGTTATCAAAAGAATAATTATCCTTAAACATCATTAAATAAAATGATTAATTAAATTTAAAGTAATTAATTAAATTTAAAAAACATCACTAATAATAAGTTAATTAGTTAACTTTAATTCTTATTAATAAAATAATTTATTAAATTAAATAATCATTGTTAAAATAGTTAATTAAGTTCATAATCATTATTATTTCAGGTAAAAGTTAACTTGCAAAACTAATCCAAGCACAAAGATGAAATCAAATAATTTCGATAAAAGGTGATTTTTTCGAAATTGTCGATATAACGACTATCGTTATATGGGCAGTTCGAAAAACAAGTTCAAAGCATTAACATTACTACCAAACATCATATAGCAAGGTATGAGCATATATACATGGTTATTTACAGTAATACAACATATATTGTGAAGACCCTTCCCCTCGATTCTCAAAAATCGACATAAATACTTCCACGGTATTCACACGCTGTAATTCCAAGTACTGGGGAGGTAGATTTTCAGGGGTAAAGTAAAGATAAAAGATAGAAACACAAATTCTCACATTACGTTTAAATTAATAAATAGATAGTACATACAATCACTCTTACTACGGGTACATCAGAGTTATGGTATGAACTAACCTAGCGAGGAACAGTTATAACTGTCTGCAATCACAATTGCTGGTATAAACTAAACTTAGGCACGGCGGGAAACAAAACGATAGATAGATGTCCACATCAGATGCTCTAGCTCCATGCTCTAAATTTTCTTCCAGCATTCTTTACCCAAAATACTCCAAAATGGGATCCTAACTACTTGGCTACTTGAAAATATAGGGCACGCAGAGTTTAAAGGGAAAATAAATTAAACTTCGGGTTAGTCAACTGGTGTGAGAACTCAAAATACGATATTTGAAAACAAAAGGTATCTTATAAAACCTTATCGCACATAAATACGAACGAGTTTTTACCTTATGATAACCAAATCTTTATTACATAAAAATAAGGGTATTGTTTTTAATGACATTTCTTTGAAAGCATTTGCAAGTAAACTTATTAATCTTAGCCGAAATTGTTACATTGATGAAATTCTAGCATACGAGCCACAAACGTGGGTTGCATAAAAAAATGGCAAGTACTTATCAGAGAATGGATTTCCATACAAATGACCAGTTGAAGGGACTACCTTCCGACAGTACATCTGTAGAGGAATGTACCAAGGCCCAACTGATGGTCCTTTACTAGGGCAAGACCAGCCTACGTCTTCCTGGATAGTACCGAATATGTCATCCGTGGGATCGATTTCATCCTAGAGGGGGGTGAATAGGGTGACTATCAATTATAAAAATCTAATGCGGAAGTTTATAAAATATTTCCAGCATAGATCTCAGCAGAATAATAGCAGCATAGATAATAGCAGAAAAGTAAATGCAGAAAATAGAACACACAAATTTACCCAGCTTCGGCAAAACCCCTACCTACATGCTGCCCCTAAGGTTTCTACTATAAATTAAGTAGTCAGACGCTTACACACATACACTCGCGACACCCGCTATCGACTAACATTAACTCTACGCTCAAGATCCTGCCACAACTCAGCCACTGAGTTGTGAATTCTCGAACTACAACATTGTAGTTCATCCCCTAGTCACAAGACTAGAATTTACAATGTTTAAAGAAGAAAATACAAATTTAAACAACAATTTAAAAACAATTAAACCCCAATTTTAAATAAATTGAAGCCCTTAAAAATAAAACAAGGCCAACCTCCCTTTTCTTTCCTTTTCTATTGTTCGGCTTGTTTCTTTTGTTTGTGATAAAAATGTTGTCTCCTTTATGCTCGTTCGTTTCTCAAAATTAGGGCTTTGCAATGCCGACTTCAAATTGATCGATCAAAATTTGGTTTCACTTTCTTTGCTTTGTAAATCGACCGTCTCTTCGTAGTTTATTTTTTGCTGCTTCAAACTGTACGAGCGTGTATACCGGTTGAACAAATTTGTAAGTAGTATGTCTTTTTAATTTCGATTGTGCTTGTATTTGATTCGAGTTGAATGATAATTCTTTGTTGCTTGAACACGAATTGATTTAATGTTCCTTATTTTGCTGGAACTCGAATACCTCTTTACGTTCGACGATGATTGGGATTTGTAGGATTCTAATTCCTATATTTTCGTTTGTATATTCCTTTGATAATTTTCAACTTGGCCGTTTGATTATTTTGATGTTTATGATGATTTCTGACATTTTCAATTCCTTTATTTTCGTTGCTTTATTCTCATGGCTTTGATTTTGACTTCCTTGGCCACCACGGTGTTGAATTCTTTGACAATGTTGATTTCACTATGACTTCGGCATTAAATTGTTCAATTTGAAATTTCTGATGCTAGCTACCTTTTTTCAGCTTCTCTATCTTTGTTCAAAACTGCTGCTTGATTTTGAATTTGTGCACTATTTTATTTTTGAAATTTCCTGCTTGATTTTGTCTCGGCCTTAATCACTGCATCACCGGATCGTATATGCGTATAGTCGACTTGACACTCTGTTGGTTGCCATTTTGAACTGCTGCACTGCTTCCATGTTGCCTCGAGTACATATATATTATTACTGCATTTGCTTGTATACTTCACTTCAGGTATTTGAAACTGCTGTCACATTCACTTGTGTACATTGTAATCTTGGTCGAGTCTAGTGCTTGAATATATATCGGTTCGGTCTTGTATCACTTCACTGTACACTGTATATTTACTATTGAGGCTGCTGTTGACTTGTCTTGGCTTGCATCTGTAGTTTGTTCATTTTTGATTTTAGACTGTTGCATTTTGATCATGTACATTTGGTAGAGATGCACTTGTGTACTTCTGTCTGATTTATGAGCTGGTTCATTGAGCTAGCTCGAGTTTGTACATTGATGTTGTTTTTGCATGCTTACCACTGTGTTTCATTGAACTCTGTTGTTGTCGGGATTTGAGTTCATCCTGGTTCGTATATGACACTTCACCGTTGTCTGCATTTAGATGGTCAAGTATATTATCTTGGTTCAGGTTTTGTTGTTCTTTCCAGTTAAGTATCATGTACATTTGGACACTTTTGCCATGTGTCACTGTTATCTTTCTTCTGGACTTATATGTGGTCAGACATGATTGACTTCTTGTTGTTTCGAACATACTTCAATTCATGTATACTTGGTGCCTGGTCTATGTGAGTCTGTTCGGACGAGTTGTCCTCTCTGCAGTGCACACTGTTCTATATGTTTGCTTCATGCTTCACTATTATTTTACTGGTGCATGTTGTATCTGGTCTTGAGGTCGTAACCTTTGATTGTATCATACATGTATCCTACACATATGTATGTTGTATATATTGGTAGATTAGTGCAGTTTCATTGTAACGTCACTTTGAACCTTTTGACTTCATGTAGCATTTTATGTTGTTTGGTGGCTTCATGTATATGGAAATGTTGGTTGTGTAGTCTGCAATGCTATGGTTGCAGTTTTGGTTTGCGTGAATTTCTGATGACTTTGTGGCCTTGGTTTCACTCGAGAATTATTTACCTTTTGAATTGCACTTGTGTTGAATCTATCTTATAGCTCGGGTTTGACCTTGTGCTCGTATCGTGATTTTGTTTGTATTTATTTCACTTGAGTTGAACCCGGGTTTAGATTTAGGTTTGACCTTGTGCTCACCTGTCCCTGTAGATTTATCAAGTCTATATCGGTGTGCATGGCCTTGTGGCATGTACAGTGATACAATGTGCATGTCACAAGCTATTCGTGTATGATGCTTTGAAAATTAAATGACGACGAACAACCCATATAACTGAGGCAAATAATATTTTCAAAATTACATTTTATTTTGTACTCCATTTTTTTTTCAATTTTAGCACGTTAGTGTTTATTTTTGCAGATTGCTCAGATGCTGGATTCAATCTGGAATATAATTGAAGAATAATACGAGTGAATGGGCTATATGTAGTGAGGACAGTTGTATAAATTTAAATGTATTGTAATTGGAATTTTGTATATAAAGTGAGAGCACGAATTTGTACCATTCAAAAGTGTAATAAAATATTTGTTCGAATAAAATATCTGTTTGAATTTGAAATGTGTGTTATTTATTTCGTTCAGCAAATATTTATTTAGTTACGTCAAAATAAAATAGCACATTAACAAATACATTTAAATGAATATATATATATATGTGTGTGTGTGTGTGTGTGTGTTTATTATCATCAAACAAAAATCATATATTCGCATATTCAACAATCTCCCCCATTTGATGATAACACACATAGTTAAGATTTTGAATTTACTAAATGTATTTGATTTTGGCGAATAAAGGTCAAATATTTTCTATATGCATCTAGGCTCATTTGCATATTTTTATTCATGCATATATGATGGGGGAGCGATATGTAGTGTGGACAGTTGTATAAATTGAAATGTATTGTAATTTGAATTTTGTATATATAGTGAGAGCACGAATTTGTACTATTCAAAAGTGTAATAAAATATCTTAATAAATATCTGTTTGAATTTAAACTCTGTGTTATTTATTTTATTCAGTAAATATTTATTTAATTATGTAAAAGGTAAAATAGTACATTAATAAATACATTTAAATGAATATATATATATGTTAATTATCATAAAAAAATCATATATTCGCATATTCAAAAATATCACCCTTTTGATGATAATAAACATATATTTAAGATTTTGAATTTATTAAATGTATTTGATGATTTAATTTTCTCCCTCTATTTGAATGCTCATCTCTACACAAAGCTCCCCCTTCATATGTGCATGAATGAAAATATGCAAATGAGCCTAGATGCATATAGAAAATATCTGACCTTTATTCATCAAAATCTTAACTTTTCTCTCCCTCTTTGTTATCAGCAAAAGAGTAATGGTGTTAGAAAAATAGGGATAAAGTGATAAACATTAATACAACATTAATATTCAATCGAGTATAAACATTAAATTTCAATAAAAAATCAAACAAAAATCATAAATACTCTGTTAGGCGCATATTCCACTTTTAGAATGATAGGAATGATGTCATCATATAAAATCGTATAGTTGTGTCTATTTGTGGTATATTTACATCAGGAATTTGAATATCTACTAACTATGCATAACCGTTAGGACTTTTAAATGAGATTAGTAGTATTCCGGTTTATTTTTTTAAAAATGAATTCAAGTATCTTCTCACCGTGCATAACCATGAGGACTTTTAAACGGGATTACAGTCAACTTGTCTATTTAATTTATCAATTTTAATATGCGTTCCATACATGCATAACCGTGAGGACTTTTGAATGAGCATGGAAGCACATAAAAAAATTCCAAGTAATTCACTCATGCATAACCGTGAGGACTTTTAAATGAGTGTGAATACTTTGGATATTTTTATTGCAAATAAACAATAAAATAAAGAACAAATGATTCCTGTTTAAAGCACCACATATTGACATACTATATTGGATTTTGAACAGTGATGGTTCATAGAAATATGATAGAAATGGAAATGATCATGGAAATTTTGCCAACAAAAAGATTTTATAACTCTTGTTCAAATTTCTAAAGAAATTTACTAAATATATCGTCTCAAGTTATAATATATGATTAATAGCAACATTCATCACTTTTTCAATCACATTTTATCTTTTCAATAATCAGTAGGGAGTCGGATTAGTTAATATAGTCATTTAAAATCATATTCAAAAATAACTATCAAATTTTCTAAAAATGACTAATTTGAACAAGGTCAAAAATGATTTTCTAGAAGGGTTTTTTATAAGAAAATTTCTGCTATTTGGAAATATTTGAAATGATAAATATGCAGATATTTTCTTTGAAAAAACGATGCAGCTACTGAAATGTCTCAACATAAATCATGTTTCACCAGTAATTTTTCTACCAACTAGATAACCAGTGTAATCTGCATCTGAATTTTCCTTTCACTCGAAATTATCATTAGTTAAATTTGATAGACCAGACCATGAAGTGTGCATCAAAATATCTTAAAATCAATTTTAACAACTTTTAAATGAAATTCTCTTGAATTTGAATTTGAAGCTGTGCCAATCAACAGATCAGTGAATATAGTGTCAAATCTAGAAGCCTTAGGATAAAGAAATATATTTACGTGCACCGAGAGTAATAATCAATCAATAAGATACAATCATTAGTCTAAATAAATTTATATGAAGTAGCTCAAAGACTCTAGAGGTGCATGTAGTGTTCTCATAATGAAAAGTATAACTGGCCAAATTTTTTGAAAAAGTCAGATCAAAATCAGCATTCATTTCGTTATCAAATAACCGGCTGAATTAAATTCAGATTATGGTGCAGATTATCTCATTTAATGATCGTTCGAAATAAACCGTTGCCTTTTTTACCTTTATGATAATTTTTCATTGTTGCTCATTATGATTCTGTCACCTTTTTACTAGGCTAAAGAACTTTGATTTGTCGTCCATTGTGTATCTGGAGCAGCCGGAATCCAGATAACACTGTTGTTGTTACTTAGCCTATCACCACACCTACACGAGAGAAGATTTTGTGACCTATTTGTTTATATAGGTCCATGGTCATTAGTGGCAGAAGATTTTGAAGAGTATGTTTGTAGAGACCCAAAACTATTTATATATGTTCCTTTCGGCACCCAGATTTGTTTAACTTTAAGGGATTTTATATTCATGCCATTTGGAATCCAAATTGGTATAGTTTTCATGTGTTTGGGTATGTACCAACAAATATTTTGATTGTGTCCAATTTTTCTGCAAATTATCCGCATGGAATTAACTTGATCAATTTCACCTCTAATAAATTTAGTTTGATTATATCCAAGTCATTGTCTAACTGTATTAACGGTTTGTTTCCCTAATAGCATATTTAACGATCTTTCTGCTTTGGAAAATTTTCTTAAAGTCGTTGACAGTTGTTGGACTTGTGTTTTTAGTGATTCATTTTCGTTCAATAATTGAGTGCACTTTTTAATAGAATTTTCTCTCCTATTATTTTCACTTTCTTTCAAAATCAGAATTTCATTTTCAAGTGATTTAATTTTAATTTCTTATTTTTTAATTTCTTCTTCAAATGTTGGACACTTATCACACTTAGTGTAACGTCTGCGGATTTTTTCGACTTTCGAAAATTCAACATCGATACCCACTTTATCGACTGCCGAGAAATCGAAGGCCAAAAACCCGAAATGTTATGGTTTTTAAGAAAAGAAAAAGTAGAAAAGAAGAGAAGAAAAGAAGATAATAGAGGGAAGAGAAAACAGAAGATAGAAAAATTTAAAATAGAAGAAAAAGAGAATAGAACGGAACAGAACACAACAGAACAATAACAGAATCTCACAATTCGCAGCGGAACAACATATAATAATAAATGAATAATCTTTAAACAAAGAACTATATCAGTTATTACATTTTATACATTACATCACATTTTAATTACAACATATCATCAGAGTGTACAACAATATTCAACAACATCAAACAGTGCAGCGGAAAAAGAAATACTATATAAGTAATACGCCATGCCATCCAGCTTGCCTCCAACAACTCCTGAATATCCAGAATATCCTGATAAACCTAACTCTTGACTGCCCGTGTGGAAAATTGGTGGGCACCCAGAGTTTAGGAAGGAAAACAATAAACTCCGAGTCAGTCATGTGACTGGTGTGAGAACTCAAAACAGTTTATTTATCTTTAAAATCAAAATAGAGGAATATTTTTAAAGTTAATTCGCAATGCTTTTAAAAATGAGACTACCATAAGGCCTCCCGCACACACACACAATGCAAACGCAGAATCGGAGGAGATTTCTCCTTATGATAGTCAAAGATGCTTGATACGCATTAAAAAGAACATTTGATATTATTATTAGTGCATAGTGTAGGAAAAATTCATTTCGAAAGTAGAATATAAATCTTAGCCAACATACGACCATTATCGTATGCCTACTATAGCTACCATCCAAACAGTGGTGACCACCATAAGTGAATGGCAGGTTCTACAACTAATACCGTAAAAGTTTCATATTGGGAATTGGATTTCCAACGAATGATCAGGCCAAGGAACTTCCCATTGCCACATGAGAATGCCTCTGGATGGACATCCCCGAGAACCAAACCGGATCTCTACCAACACAAGGCCGGGTTACCCCTAACTGAGTAACAACTGACCGAATATGCCATCCCCCGGTCCTTTGGGACCTTTCACCGAGCGCTCGTAATCAATTCACACAATCATAACAAAGTGTTTTCAACATGAGTAAGTATCTGGGCTCCATACCATGATACCACCCTTTTCCAGAAGGAAATGGACACATCCTAAAGGGTGCTACCCCTCATAACCTTGCTGCTTCTTTCCTGTTTTGACCATTCACGGGGTGTGAGGCTCGACGAAATCACGTCCACAAAAACATACTTTATACAAAAGCCATGCTTTGGGTCAACAAATGATCAACACAATGATCACAAGGATAGACGATCAAATAAACGATCCTATCACAAATAATCAACACAATGATCATTTCAGCATCACTCAGCATATCACATTACCAAATTGGGAATATATCGTTGATAACTTCAACTATATAACCTCTGAGCTCGTACGTCTCAGAGAAGGGTGTTAAGCTAAAAGAATAAATTCTCCGCCACCAACAGAAATATATTTGAATGAAATCTGCTTTATATCTCAATTTGTAATGTCAGACATACAATCCATACAAGTCTGTTCCGGGCTCGAACAAAACCGAAGGCACTTCTTACGAAGCCCTTGAAATACGGGTATTCACAGTCCCGATCGAATTTCCCATCACTTAAGGAATCTCTATACCAGGAGCTACCCAGTGCAGAGACAATCGATAGGTCATCCTATCGCTTTCGCAAATACTCGGTCTTCAACACCGATCTTCAAATGCAATTCACAACGACGTATCACATATTCGGAATGGGTTATACGACCCCATGGTCCTTTCCCGGTTAACCCGAATAGTGAGCGCTTATTCAAAAATAAGTGTGGCATTCAAATTCAAACAAATCACATCAAGTACCCATTCAAAGGGAAATATTGATAGTCGGCTATTGAACTATCAATGAATATGCACACATCACCAGATTCCAAATAATTTTCCAAATTATTTATTTTCCAAAATATCTTTACAAGATATATTATTTCCAAACTTCAAAAATAAATCAATATTTATTTTTAAACAAATTCTTCTTTTCATTTATAAATTCCATAATGAATTTATATTTCAAAATATTCATGCATATACGATTTCAATTATCCATTTTCAATTTATCTTCAAAAAGATAAATTCTAAATATTCACTTCATATTGGAAAACATTTCCATACTTATTAAACATAAGTAATTCACAAATCTTTTTATTTTCAACACTTAGAAAATATTCAATATACTTAAATCAAAATTAAGTACATATTTCATTCTTTAAGGAAATCATTCTCTTAAACATATTTATTTGGGCCAAAACGAATGTTGCGTAAAACATCGTTACGACAACCCAAAATCACTAGTATAGGGATTCGAAATTAAAATAGATATATAAATCCCAATACTATGCAAAACATTTCCTTTCGGAAATCATTTACTATAACAACAGTGTTATAGTCCATCATCTCCTTCTATTTCTCGAAAACGTCTATTTCAACAATTAATGTTGAAATCTATGGTTTCGAATCTCAACACATTTAAAACATCGTTAGATCGTTTTAATTCTATTTCAAATATCACATTCAAAACAGTTTCTTTAACATATTATTCACTATTCAAAAAAACGTGAATATTCTTTGTTAACAAATTTCATCCTTTTATTCATTTTATTTCAAAGGATTATTCACAGTTCAAAAACGTGAATATAACTCCATTAATATGTTTTAACAATTTACTTATCAAAATAAGTCGTTTGTGAATTTATAAAACAACGTTTATGAATTCCATTTCTATTTATTTATAAAAACTTCTTTTTTATAATTCCCATATTAACCTATTCCAGTTTATAACTAAATTATAAACTAAACGTTCATATTATAAGTTAATTACTTATAAAACGATTATTTTACAAAATCGTTCTTTTTAAAGACTTTCCAATTTATAAATCTTATAACTTATAAGATCCATTTATTTAACCAATCTATTCTTCAAATAATTTCACCAAATTTATAGATCTTACTATTTATAAATTTCTTTTATAACTTCACAGTTTATAATTCTATAAATTTCATTCAATTATGAAATTCATTTCCACTTCATTCAAACACTTATAAAAACTCGTTTTATAATTTCAATATTTCAATTTATAAATATCCATTTATAAATCTCTTAATATAATTCAATTTATATTATTATTTTAAAACATCTTTAATCTCCTTTATAATTTCATCATTCTCTTGATTTATAAAATAATCAAATTTTATAAATCCTATATTTTAAACTTTTCACAAAAATTCTAAAATATCTCGATTAAACTATTTTATAAAATCAATAGCATCATATTCTCAAAAATCAGTTTTTAACTGTATTTCACAAAAATCATAATTTTTATAACATTAAAAATTATAACGTTTATTTATTTAAAATGGATCGATTCCAAAATTATTTTATAAAACGTATACTTTCTAAAATCACTTTAAAATCATTTTAAAATCCCAAAATCTGGGTCCAATGATGCTACACACCAAATAGTCAATCACGACAACAACGATATCATATATCAATATGAAAATCCATCAAATATCAAAATATCTGAAATCAAATAAAAACTGTTGAGGAATCCAGTTGGATCCCTCCAACCTGTTTTCCTACATCCAAAAACATTAGCACAATACCAATTTCGTTCCAGTACGAAATTATTGCGGTATATGTTTTTAATAAATATTATCCGCTTAATAACGGCGCAATAGGGTCTCATCCGCTAAAAAAATACGGGAAATCAACAACTGCAATATATACATATGCCAATATATATATATATTGATATTATATATAATACCAATTTCACTGTTTATGAAATATTCGCGGTATATGTTTTTATTAAATAACATCCGCTTACTAACGGCGTATAATGTCTATTTTAACAATCAATATATATCAATCATCATTCACACATGCATTCAAATATTTTAAATCTAACTATTTAAAATAAAATCGAAACTTATTCGATTGAGTGAGAAGTTCTCACCTTGATTTTAATTTCCGTTTCAGCTTTTATTTCGAATAAAATTAAACGCGCGTTTAAATTTTACCCAAAATTCTCACTAACTCCAAACGACTCCAAACCAACTCTATCGCGTAGTGCTCGTCCATACGATTCCAACGCAACTGAGTTTGCATTTTTTCGACTTCGTATGAAAAAGTTATGATTTTTATAAGATTACACGATTTTAATTAACTAAATTACAACATAACTTATAACTTTTCAACCTTCTCCAAATCACAGCCACAAGATCTATCTCCATTGCATCTCCACCATCCCTTACTATCATCTTCTCCTACGTTTCCATCTCCAGGCAACTCATCATAGAACCGAACCCAACAATGAAAACTAGGGTTAAATAGTTCTCCACCAATATTCGACTATACTCGATCAAACTACAGCCATCGCGAAGCACTCGACCACCACAACACTCGCCCCCAACCACCTGAAGTTCGGCCCCCCCATTCTCATCGAATTGCGTGCGCAAGTCGTGACCAACGGCCTCATTTATCTCCCCCTTCGATGCTCCAAACTCCATCATCACCGTATAGATCGAAAGCTCTCGTCGAGCTCTTCGACTTTGTAGTTAGGCACTTCGCGTAATTCCTTACGGATTGAGAGAGATTAATGAATGAATTTTGACAAATTCTGGCCCTTGGTTGTATAAGTGGCGGCTAGGGTTAAAAAATTAGGGTTTTGTTATTTTTTTTTTAATTTATGAAGGGTAGGGGGTGTATTTATAGAGAAAAATTCGAACACTATTCATCCGGAAATTCCGAACTCCGATTTACACGCCGAAACTGATGTACCTAGGGTTTATCCCGCGTTCCGGACACAATGGAACAGGTTTCGGAAATTAATTCGGACATCTGTGCGAGTTATGGCTGAAAACGCTCAATTTAAATTAAACCGATTTAAACCGATTTTTAGGCGTTTTAATTCGTACCGGACAAACGGTAAATCCAATTGACTTGAAATTTGAAACCTTACAATAATATCACATTACGGATCCGATGAAACTAGTTTCGTCGAAATCCGAGACTTTTTGAAAAATGGCTATTTTCACTCGCCAAATTTAAATTAAAAACAATTCAATGCGTTTCGAGCTGCCACGATCAAACGATAGCTCCGATTGACACGAAAATTGAAATCCGGTAATAACTAACTATTACGGATCCAATGAAACTGGTTTCGTTCAATTCCGAGACTGTTCAAAAATTGGCTATTTTACAGTCGATTATTAAATATTAAAATATTCAATTTTCACAAATAAACTTTTAATTCGATTTTAAAAGTTCTAAAATATCATTCTAACTCCAACATGATAAAATAAAATTTTACAAATCATTTTCAATCATATTTAACCCAATTTTCAATTATTTCCATAATTTAACATATTGAATTATCGATTTAATTACCCAATTAAATCCAATAAATCGAAATAAAATTTATTTGACTTATAAATTTCACTTATTAATATTTAAAATAAATTAAATATTCAAATTTTAATTTATAAAAATTCTGGGTCGTTACAATCTTTCCCCCTTAAAAGAATTTTGTCCTCGAAATTACAAGTAAGTAAAGTTATAGAATCTATTAACTTTCCCAAAATTCATAATTAAACTTCTTACAATACTTTACTAAGTTTCAAATCATACTTAGTTATCTTTTCAAAAACAACTACTATTGTTTGACTTCAATTCCAAAATCAAAGTTAAAGTTTTCAAAAAATTTCCAATTTCTTAAATTTTTCTAACGCCTTAAATTTTCGGAAAAATTCGCCATAGTCTCCTTTGCGCGGCTCGATCCGAAAAAAAAATGACAATATATATATCACAAATATACATCTCATCAAGTAATGAGGCATCCCGAAGGGAAAAAGGTGTAAAAGTACGATATTTAATCCGAGATATGTACCTTATATTTTATTAGCAAGCATATACGGCTAATATAGCGCGAAAGCGAGCTCCAAATGCGAAGCAAACGCGATCCGCACCTACTAATCACTCAACAAACAACATGAGAACATGTACATAGACAATAATCTCAATATACAACATATAGCAACATAATAACTATACATGTCAACATAGCAATGCATTAAAACAACAAATGCAAACATCAACCAACTATCATCCATAACCAACAAATATTCATTCATATTCTCATTTATATTCAATGAATTGGTTTTCAAATTAATTCACATTTGATTTATCAACATTGGATTTTATCAACTTTCATTCATTTTCAATTAGTTAACATTTACTAATTTAAATCCAATTCACATTCAATTCTATTCAAATTTATTTACTTTCAATTTGAATTCAATTACCTAGCTTTAAATTTCACTAATACTTAATGAATTATATACAATCAACTAACAATCATATAACAACCAATGTATATTAATTACAACCAAATTCCTTTGCTTATCAATTGGTTTAATTAAATTGATTTTCATTCTATTATTCAACTTCCAACAACATTAGATTTTAATGAATTAACACTTATATTCATTATTTCATATCAACTTAATTCACATTTAATTGATTAATATTCAATCCATTTATTCAATTCAATTACTAAAGTTGAATTTCATTTATCTTTGAATTCACTTTCATTTACAACTCATATTCGTAAATATATTCAAATAATTTCACTTCTTATATATATAAGTTTATTTCACAATTGTAAATCACTTTAATTATAATTCAATTCTGATAATTCTTTTATTTATACAATTATCCTTTTATTTAGATTATTCAAACAACTAAACAATCAACTTATATACACTTTAATAATTCTGAAAAATTATTTCTTTATATATAAAATATAATCAAGGTAAAATTATTTCATTTACCCAATTTAAAACAATATTGTGTCGAATTGTTCTATTCAAGTGTTTAGAAACCCCTTCGGCATAGTCTTGCGGACCACGCTGACGAAAGTTCATATGCCACTCAATAAACCAATCATCACAATATAAAACAATTTTATATATTCACTAACAAATACGCTCTCATAGCTATTATTACACTCAAATTCATTCTAGAGTACTGCTGACTCTATCTCTAATGAGTAATACCCAACAGAACCATGGTTGTCGCTTAACCATAAGCTCTGATACCAAATGTAACGTCTGCGGATTTTTTCGACTTTCGAAAATTCAACATCGATACTCACTTTATCGACTGCCGAGAAATCGAAGGCCAAAAACCCGAAATGTTATGGTTTTTAAGAAAAGAAAAAGTAGAAAAGAAGAGAAGAAAAGAAGATAATAGAGGGAAGAGAAAACAGAAGATAGAAAAATTTAAAATAGAAGAAAAAGAGAATAGAACGGAACAGAACACAACAGAACAATAACAGAATCTCACAATTCGCAGCGGAACAACATATAATAATAAATGAATAATCTTTAAACAAAGAACTATATCAGTTATTACATTTTATACATTACATCACATTTTAATTACAACATATCATCAGAGTGTACAACAATATTCAACAACATCAAACAGTGCAGCGGAAAAAGAAATACTATATAAGTAATACGCCATGCCATCCAGCTTGCCTCCAGCAACTCCTGAATATCCAGAATATCCTGATAAACCTAACTCTTGACTGCCCGTGTGGAAAATTGGTGGGCACCCAGAGTTTAGGAAGGAAAACAATAAACTCCGAGTCAGTCATGTGACTGGTGTGAGAACTCAAAACAGTTTATTTATCTTTAAAATCAAAATAGAGGAATATTTTTAAAGTTAATTCGCAATGCTTTTAAAAATGAGACTACCATAAGGCCTCCCGCACACACACACAATGCAAACGCAGAATCGGAGGAGATTTCTCCTTATGATAGTCAAAGATGCTTGATACGCATTAAAAAGAACATTTGATATTATTATTAGTGCATAGTGTAGGAAAAATTCATTTCGAAAGTAGAATATAAATCTTAGCCAACATACGACCATTATCGTATGCCTACTATAGCTACCATCCAAACAGTGGTGACCACCATAAGTGAATGGCAGGTTCTACAACTAATACCGTAAAAGTTTCATATTGGGAATTGGATTTCCAACGAATGATCAGGCCAAGGAACTTCCCATTGCCTCATGAGAATGCCTCTGGATGGACATCCCCGAGAACCAAACCGGATCTCTACCAACACAAGGCCGGGTTACCCCTAACTGAGTAACAACTGACCGAATATGCCATCCCCCGGTCCTTTGGGACCTTTCACCGAGCGCTCGTAATCAATTCACACAATCATAACAAAGTGTTTTCAACATGAGTAAGTATCTGGGCTCCATACCATGATACCACCCTTTTCCAGAAGGAAATGGACACATCCTAAAGGGTGCTACCCCTCATAACCTTGCTGCTTCTTTCCTGTTTTGACCATTCACGGGGTGTGAGGCTCGACGAAATCACGTCCACAAAAACATACTTTATACAAAAGCCATGCTTTGGGTCAACAAATGATCAACACAATGATCACAAGGATAGACGATCAAATAAACGATCCTATCACAAATAATCAACACAATGATCATTTCAGCATCACTCAGCATATCACATTACCAAATTGGGAATATATCGTTGATAACTTCAACTATATAACCTCTGAGCTCGTACGTCTCAGAGAAGGGTGTTAAGCTAAAAGAATAAATTCTCCGCCACCAACAGAAATATATTTGAATGAAATCTGCTTTATATCTCAATTTGTAATGTCAGACATACAATCCATACAAGTCTGTTCCGGGCTCGAACAAAACCGAAGGCACTTCTTACGAAGCCCTTGAAATACGGGTATTCACAGTCCCGATCGAATTTCCCATCACTTAAGGAATCTCTATACCAGGAGCTACCCAGTGCAGAGACAATCGATAGGTCATCCTATCGCTTTCGCAAATACTCGGTCTTCAACACCGATCTTCAAATGCAATTCACAACGACGTATCACATATTCGGAATGGGTTATACGACCCCATGGTCCTTTCCCGGTTAACCCGAATAGTGAGCGCTTATTCAAAAATAAGTGTGGCATTCAAATCCAAACAAATCACATCAAGTACCCATTCAAAGGGAAATATTGATAGTCGGCTATTGAACTATCAATGAATATGCACACATCACCAGATTCCAAATAATTTTCCAAATTATTTATTTTCCAAAATATCTTTACAAGATATATTATTTCCAAACTTCAAAAATAAATCAATATTTATTTTTAAACAAATTCTTCTTTTCATTTATAAATTCCATAATGAATTTATATTTCAAAATATTCATGCATATACGATTTCAATTATCCATTTTCAATTTATCTTCAAAAAGATAAATTCTAAATATTCACTTCATATTGGAAAACATTTCCATACTTATTAAACATAAGTAATTCACAAATCTTTTTATTTTCAACACTTAGAAAATATTCAATATACTTAAATCAAAATTAAGTACATATTTCATTCTTTAAGGAAATCATTCTCTTAAACATATTTATTTGGGCCAAAACGAATGTTGCGTAAAACATCGTTACGACAACCCAAAATCACTAGTATAGGGATTCGAAATTAAAATAGATATATAAATCCCAATACTATGCAAAACATTTCCTTTCGGAAATCATTTACTATAACAACAGTGTTATAGTCCATCATCTCCTTCTATTTCTCGAAAACGTCTATTTCAACAATTAATGTTGAAATCTATGGTTTCGAATCTCAACACATTTAAAACATCGTTAGATCGTTTTAATTCTATTTCAAATATCACATTCAAAACAGTTTCTTTAACATATTATTCACTATTCAAAAAAACGTGAATATTCTTTGTTAACAAATTTCATCCTTTTATTCATTTTATTTCAAAGGATTATTCACAGTTCAAAAACGTGAATATAACTCCATTAATAGGTTTTAACAATTTACTTATCAAAATAAGTCGTTTGTGAATTTATAAAACAACATTTATAAATTCCATTTCTATTTATTTATAAAAACTTCTTTTTTATAATTCCCATATTAACCTATTCCAGTTTATAACTAAATTATAAACTAAACGTTCATATTATAAGTTAATTACTTATAAAACGATTATTTTACAAAATCGTTCTTTTTAAAGACTTTCCAATTTATAAATCTTATAACTTATAAGATCCATTTATTTAACCAATCTATTCTTCAAATAATTTCACCAAATTTATAAATCTTACTATTTATAAATTTCTTTTATAACTTCACAGTTTATAATTCTATAAATTTCATTCAATTATGAAATTCATTTCCACTTCATTCAAACACTTATAAAAACTCGTTTTATAATTTCAATATTTCAATTTATAAATATCCATTTATAAATCTCTTAATATAATTCAATTTATATTATTATTTTAAAACATCTTTAATCTCCTTTATAATTTCATCATTCTCTTGATTTATAAAATAATCAAATTTTATAAATCCTATATTTTAAACTTTTCACAAAAATTCTAAAATATCTCGATTAAACTATTTTATAAAATCAATAGCATCATATTCTCAAAAATCAGTTTTTAACTGTATTTCAAAAAAATCATAATTTTTATAACATTAAAAATTATAACGTTTATTTATTTAAAATGGATCAATTCCAAAATTATTTTATAAAACGTATACTTTCTAAAATCACTTTAAAATCATTTTAAAATCCCAAAATCTGGGTCCAATGATGCTACACACCAAATAGTCAATCACGACAACAACGAAATCATATATCAATATGAAAATCCATCAAATATCAAAATATCTGAAATCAAATAAAAACTGTTGAGGAATCCAGTTGGATCCCTCCAACCTATTTTCCTGCATCCAAAAACATTAGCACAATACCAATTTCGTTCCAGTACGAAATTATCGCGGTATATGTTTTTAATAAATATTATCCGCTTAATAACGGCGCAATAGGGTCTCATCCGCTAAAAAAAATACGGGAAATCAACAACTGCAATATATACATATGCCAATATATATATATATTGATATTATATATAATACCAATTTCACTGTTTATGAAATATTCGCGGTATATGTTTTTATTAAATAACATCCGCTTACTAACGGCGTATAATGTCTATTTTAACAATCAATATATATCAATCATCATTCACACATGCATTCAAATATTTTAAATCTAACTATTTAAAATAAAATCGAAACCTATTCGATTGAGTGAGAAGTTCTCACCTTGATTTTAATTTCCGTTTCAGCTTTTATTTCGAATAAAATTAAACGCGCGTTTAATTTTATCCAAAATTCTCACTAACTCCAAACGACTCCAAACCAACTCCATCGCGTAGTGCTCGTCCATACGATTCCAACGCAACTGAGTTTGCACTTTTTCGACCTCGTATGAAAAAGTTATGATTTTTATAAGATTACACGATTTTAATTAACTAAATTACAACATAACTTATAACTTTTCAACCTTCTCCAAATCACAGCCACAAGATCTATCTCCATTGCATCTCCACCATCCCTTACTATCATCTTCTCCTACGTTTCATTCTCCAGGCAACTCATCATAGAACCGAACCCAACAATGAAAACTAGGGTTAAATAGTTCTCCACCAATACTCGACTATACTCGATCAAACTACAGCCATCGCGAAGCACTCGACCACCACAACACTCGCCCCCAACCACCTGAAGTTCGTCCCCCCCATTCTCATTGAATTGCGTGCGCAATTCGTGACCAACGGCCTCATTTATCTCCCCCTCCGATGCTCCAAACTCCATCATCACCGTATAGATCGAAAGCTCTCGTCGAGCTCTTCGACTTTGTAGTTGAGCACTTCGCGTAATTCCTTACGGATTGAGAGAGATTAATGAATGAATTTTGACATATTCTGGCCCTTGGTTGTATAAGTGGCGGCTAGGGTTAAAAAATTAGGGTTTTGTTATTTTTTTTTTTGATTTATGAAGGGTAGGGGGTGTATTTATAGAGAAAAATTCGAACACTATTCATCCGGAAATTCCGAACTCCGATTTACGCGCCGAAACTGACGTACCTAGGATTTATCCCGCGTTCCGGACACAATGGAATGGGTTTCGGAAGCTAATTCGGACATCTGTGCGAGTTATGGCTGAAAACGCTCAATTTAAATTAAACCGATTTAAACCGATTTCTAGGCGTTTTAATTCGTACCGGACAAACGGTAAATCCAATTGACTTGAAATTTGAAACCTTACAATAATATCACATTACGGATCCGATGAAACTGGTTTCGTCGAAATCCGAGACTTTTTGAAAAATGGCTATTTTCACTCGCCAAATTTAAATTAAAAACAATTCAATGCGTTTCGAGCTGCCACGATCAAACGATAGCTCCGATTGACACGAAAATTGAAATCCGGTAATAACTAACTATTATGGATCCAATGAAACTGGTTTCGTTCAATTCCGAGACTGTTCAAAAATTGGCTATTTTACAGTCGATTATTAAATATTAAAATATTCAATTTTCACAAATAAACTTTTAATTCGATTTTAAAAGTTCTAAAATATCATTCTAACTCCAACATGATAAAATAAAATTTTACAAATCATTTTCAATCATATTTAACCCAATTTTCAATTATTTCCATAATTTAACATATTGAATTATCGATTTAATTATCCAATTAAATCCAATAAATCGAAATAAAATTTATTTGACTTATAAATTTCACTTATTAATATTTAAAATAAATTAAATATTCAAATTTTAATTTATAAAAATTCTGGGTCGTTACACTTAGGGATTATACTTTGATAGTTTTTAACTAATTGATCAAATTGTTTATTTGATTCTATCAAAGTATCTCCTTGTGATTCAATTTTAGCGTATTTCTCCCTAAGTCTTTCAAAACAGCCATTTACTTCATGGAAATATATATGTAATTCTGAGCGAGTGAGTTTTGATACCTCGCTTGGCTCATCATTACGCTATAAGCTATATCACCTCTAAAGCACATATCTGCTTTCGCACTCTCACTGCTAGTACTTTTATAATCATTATCGCATTTATTCCACTAGCTGCAAAAAATTTCCTTTTTGGATTCTTTTCTTGGCCGTGTTGAAGTCGAGGACAATTGGGCTTGATGTGTCTGGGTTTGTTGCACTTGTGACAGATAATCTCCTGTTCTTCTGGGTTGCCTAGTGCTTTGAATATTTTTATCAATTTTTGATTTAGAGCTGGATTTCTGTATTTGCGGTTCCACTTTTTGAATCCCTTCATTAGTAATGCCAGCTCAGCTGCTCCATCATCATTATCATCATTATCATCACTACTTCCTTTTTCAAATTCTGATAAGCACATATCTTTAATTTCTGATTTGATTATAGGGGATCTTTCACGGTTATTGACTTTTGCACCATATATTGCATCAAAAGTATTCCAAATTTCCTGTGCACTTTCTCAATGTGAGATAAAGTTAAAACTATATTGATTAATATGAGAATATATTATACGCATAGCAAGAGCATTAATCGAAGTAATTTTCTCGTCTATTATATCACACCCATTTTCAATAATATTCCAACACTTAATATTAACAGATTTTAAATAAAATTCCATTTTTCATTTCCAATTCAAAAAATCTGTTCCATCAAAAAAAGGAGGAATAATATTGGAGCGACCCACAGTAAAAATATTATTGATAGAAGCCATTTTAAAAATTAAAATTTGTAAGAAAAAATGATCTTTGAAAAATCAAACTTTTTAAAACTTTGCTCCTAGCTTTGATACCACTTGTAGGATCGATTTCACCATAGAGGGGGGAATAGGGTGATACTATCAATTATAAAAATTTAATACAGAAGTTTATAAAATATTTTCAACATAGATCTCAGCAGAATAATAACAGCACAGATAATAGCAGAATAGTAAGTGCAGAAAATAGAACACAGATTTACCCAGCTTCGGCAAAACCCTGCCTACGTGCTGCCCCCAAGGTTTCTACTAGAAGTCACATAGTCAGACGCTTACACACGTAAACTTGCGATACCCGATATCGACTAACATTAACTCTACGCTCAAAACCCTGCCACAACTCAGCCACTGAGTTGCGAATTCTCGAACTACACTACCGTAGTTCATCCTCTAATCACAGGACTAGAGTTTACAATGTTTAAACAAGAAAATACGAATTAAAACAACAATTTAAAAACAATTAAAACCCTAATTTTAAATAAACAAAAGCCTTCAAAAAAGAAACAAGGTCGGCCTCCCTTTTGTTTCCTTTTCTATTGTTCGGTCCGTTTCTTTTGTTTGTGAAAAAAATGTTGGCTTCCTTTATGCTCGTTCGTTTCTCAAAATTAGGGCTTTGCAATGCTGACTTCAAATTGATCGATCAAACTGAGATTTCTCTTTCTTTGCTCTGTAAATCGACCGTCTCTTCGTAGCTTAGTTTCGGCTGCTTCAAATTGTACGAGCGTGTATACCGGTTGAACAAATTTGTAAGTGATATTCCTTTTTACTTTCGATTTTGCTCGTATTTGATTCGAGTTGAATGATAATTATTTTTTGCTTGAACTCAAATTGATTCGAGTTATTGATTTAATATTCTCTATTTAGCTTGAACTCAAATACCTCTTTACGACCGAAGATTGGGTTTTATAGGATTCTAATTCCTATATTTTCGTTCGTATATTTGTCTTATAATTTTAAACATGTCCATTTGATTATGATTTGATGTTTGTGATGATTTTTGACCTTTTCAAATCCTATATTTTCATTGCGTTGTTCTCATGGCTTTGATTCGACTTCCTTGGCACCACGGTGTTGAATTCTTTGACGATGTTGATTTCACTGTGACTTCGGCATTAAATTTTCAATTTGAAATTCCTGACGCAAGCTGCCTTTTTTCGGCTTCTCTGTCTTTATTCAAAATTGCTGCTTGAATTGAATTTGTGCACTATTTTATTTTTGAAATTTCCTGCTTGATTTTTTCTCGGCCTTGATCATGGCACCACTGTATCGTATATGTGTATGCTCGACTTGACACTCTGTTGGTTGCCATTTTGAACTGCTGCACTGCTTCCATGTTGCCTCGAGTACATGTATATTATTACTGCATTTGCTTGTATACTTCACTTCATATATTTGAAACTTCTATCACATTCACTTGTGTACATTGTAGTCTTGGTCGAGTTTGGTGCTTGAATATAGCCGGTTTGGTCTTGTATCACTTCACTGTACACTGTATACTCATTGTTGAGGCTGGTATTGACTGGTCTTGGCTTGCATCTGTAGTTTGTTCATTTTTGATTTTAGACTGTTGCATTTTGATCATGTACATTTGGTGGAAATGCACTTGTGTACTTCAGTCTAATTTGTGAGCTGGTTCGTTGAGCTAGCTCGAGTTTGTACATTCATGTTGTATTTGCATGCTTGCCACTGTGTTGTATTGAACTCTGTTGTGGTCTGGATTTGAGTTCATCCTGGTTTGTATATGACACTTCACTGTTGTCTGCATTTAGATGGCATTGTATATTTTCTTGGTTCGGGTTTTGTTGTTCTTTCCAGTCAAGTATCATGTAGCATTTGGACACTTTTGCCCTGTGTCACTGTTATCTTGGTTCTGGACTTGTATGTGGTCAGACTTGACTGACTTTTTTTTGTTTCGAATATACTTCGATTCATTTATATTTGGTGCCTGGTCTACGTGAGTCTATTGGGCCGAGTTGTCCTATCTGCAGTGCACTTTCCCCTGTTCTATATGTTTGCTTCATGCTTCATTGTTATTTTACTTGAAGTCATAGCCTTTGATCGTATCATACATGTATCCTGCACATATGTATGTTGTATATATTGGTGGATTAGTGCAGTTTCATTGTGACTTCAGTTTGAACCTTTTGACTTCATGTAGGATTTTCCATTGTCTGGTGGCTTCATGTATATGATCATGTTGGCTATGTAGTCTGCAATGCTTAGAGGTTCATGTATGGTTGCAGTTTTGGTTTGTGTGAATTTTTGATGACTTTGTGGCCTAGGTTTCACTCGAGAATAATTTGCCTTTTGAACTACACCTGTATTGAATCCAGCTTATAGCTTGGGTTTGACCTTGTGCTCGTATCATGATTTTATTTGTATTTATTTCACTTGATTTGAACCTGGCTTTTGATTTGGGTTTGACCTTGTGCTCAACTGTTTTTGTAGATTTATCAAGTCTATATCGGTGTGCACGGCCTTGTGGTATGTACAGTGATATACTGTGCACGCCACAAGCTGTTCGTGTATGATGCCTTCAAAATTAAATGATGACGAACAACTCAAATAACCGGGGAAAATAATATTTTCAAAATTACATTTTATTTTATACTACAAAAATATATTTTTTTCAATTTTACCGCGTTAGTGTTTATTTTGCAGATTGCTCAGATGCAATATTCAATCTGGAATATAGTTGAAGAATAATACGAGTGAATGAGCGATATGTAGTGAGGACAGCTGTATAAATTGAAATGTATTATAATTGGAATTTTGTATATATAGAGAGAGCACAAATTTGTATTATTCAAAAGTGTAATAAAATATTTGCTTGAATAAAATATTTATTTGAATTTAAACTCTGTGTTATTTATTTTATTTAGAAAATATTTATTTAATTGTGTGAAAAATAAAATAATACATTATGAAATACATCTAAATGAATATATATATATATATATATTATCATCAAACAAAAATCATATATTCGCATATTCAACAATCTCCCCCTTTTGATGATAACAAACATATATTTAAGATTTTGAATTTATTAAATGTATTTGATTTTGGCGAATAAAGGTCAAATATATTCTATATGCATCTAGGCTCATTTGCATATTTTTATTCATGCATATATGAAGGGGGAGCGATATGTAGTGAGGACGGTTGTATAAATTAAAATGTATTGTAATTGGAATTTTGTATATATAATGAGAGCATGAATTTATACTATTCAAAAGTGTAATAAAATTTTGTTCGAATAAAATATCTGTTTGAATTTAAACTCTGTGTTATTTATTTTTATTCAGGAAATATTTATTTAATTATGTGAAAAATAAACTAGTTATTAACAAATACATTTATATATATATATATATATATATGTTTATTATCATCAAAGAAAATCATATATTCGCATATTCAACATCATCACCCCGGTCATTACATACTTATCTGAAACATCTCTTAGCATATACCACAATAAATTAATACTTGACATCATAGCGGGAATAAATATATCGAAAATGGGATGATCATACCCTAATGGTAGCTGCATCTACCCTGTTTTGGTCATTTCTAGGTGTGAGGCCAGAGGTAACAATTACCTTTCACATAGCCCATCATCTTTCCTCTTTGAATGTCACACTATAATTCCACAATCACACAACTGATTTCTACAAATGTATAACTCCTAAGCTCGTACGTCTTAGGAAAGGGTGTTAAGCTAAGAGAAGTTACCTTCTCTGTCATCAAGCAGATAATACGTTCATAGAGACCACTTATGTAACTAGGAATGCAACGTCGGACATTCATCCATACAAGTTGTCCAGGTACAGGACAAACCGAAGGCACTCTCCTACCACATCCTATCGGGAGTTACCCCTAAGACTAGTGGTGATTAGTCCTTGTGTTGGATATTTCATAACGAAGAGAGTACTGCTACTATATGTATATTGGGAGTTTATCCCCAAATGATCAACAAGCGATCCTTCATTACGAAAATACAAAATATCATGTCCATGTCTTCACTTCGAATACGTAAATTGGTTCGAAGTGGTTTTCGGATAGAAATCATGCAAATCTGACCCTAGTTCCTTCGAACCAATTATCGATAGAAGAGGTTAAGTAAATAGGGGTCTTTTATCAAAAATATATTTTAAAGATATATAACTTTAAAACACTTCTTTTCGATATATACGGAATCATTGAACCTTCCTTTTCAAATCCTTTGATTTCTTAAATTCTTTTTATAATTTACTCATTTCTGACATTTCGACCTTACCTATCCCTTGATTAGGGAAGAGGCCAGGTGAGCTAGGGCAGTGGTTGCTACTGAACATCTCCTTAGTTTAAGCACATCACATCCAGATCTCACGAATAGAAAAATCCAGTCTACTCATCCTCTTTTAGAGCTAAGATTAAATATCTTAATCCAGTTTACTCATCTGCATATCCGAATCTCAAGGAAGAGGCCGGGTGAGACAGGGCAGGGTAGTAGCTTTTCTTTAAATAGTTTGTTTAACTTCTTTTTAAACAAACTATAAAACTTCCAATTCATCATTAAAACACTTAATTTTTCCTTTTAAAACATTTATAAAATAATTGGAAAAAATAATTAAGTTTAAAGCCATGTTTCATAGGTTATAGAAAAGTGCTGCGGAAAGTGCTTTTTTCAAGCTATATTGATAAAAATAAATTTCTGCCATTTGGAAATTCACTTTTATAACTCAAATCACTTCTATTTTTTTTTAAAGATTTTTAGCATTTATTTCATACTTTTAAACAATTTTAAAATATCAATTTCAAAGAAATCCTATTATGGATTTCGAATTGCAAAACCATGATTTTTCCAAAAACTTGTTTTACTCGTATTGAAGAGTCTACTTATTGAAATCTTGGTTTTCTTTCTTTTTTTTAAAAACTATGGATATAATAGTTCGAAAAATTCTTATCTCGAAGATTTTTGAGCTATATTCCATTATGTATACTCGTTTGAATTTTGTGGCGCGAAATCGCGAAGTGCCGTTACGCGATGCGCTTATTTTTGACTCAATTTTCAATCATCATTCAAACTTCAACAAAACACTTCCAAACGTTTATAAAACATTTCGAACTCATTATGAAACCATTTTAAAAGGATTTAACATTCCATTACACCAATTCATTAATATAGAGGAAAGTGCTTTCCTTTGTGCCTATCGACATGTATTTCCATGACTTGCATATATATTCAACATTCATAATTAAACAAACATCATCAACAATCATAATCAAGCATATATATAATCAAATAGAATAATATTATAGTTTTAAGGGTTCACACCTTGGGTTTTAAAATATTAACTAAAAATTCGCTATAGCTCCGTTATTTTGTTTCCAAAGCTCACGATTCTTCGGATTTAAGCTCCTTGTTTCCTTAACCAAAGCTTAGGGTGGCTTGGGGAGCTCATGACGTAGAGTGGAGTAAGAAAGTGGCTCGGCCTTTAATGAAATGGGGTGGAGGCCGTGAAAAACAAGTAGAAAAGTTAGAGTTTTAGGATTGTTTTTGAGGTGTTTAAGTATATATAACTATATATTATAAATCTAAATTCTTTTTGAAATAAATTTTGTCAAAATTTCTCTTAGGGTAGAATACATTGAAAAGGAGGACAAAGCTTAGAAAAAAAATGAAGAAGGAGATGAATGAAAATGAAGAGAAGAGTGTGGAGTATTTATAGGGAAAGAAGAGAGTAAAAAATATCTACACATAGTCAACTTTTGCATCACCTTTATCATCACACCCTCTCCCCTAAGTACGGCAAAAGCACCATCACCCATGTGCCCGTCACTTTCATCACTTTAGAGTATACATACGTTAACTTCTGTATGCTTGAGAAGTAAGGAAACCAAATTAACTTATATATTTTATATTATACTTTTATACTTAATTATCTTGGTATATGTATGTTTATGTGCATATTCTCATGTATGCCCATGTACATGTATATGTGTATGTTACATATCTCCACAATGTTGCACAACGTCCAAACGTTGTCTCGTCACAAATCTCGATTCCAATTTCCGGTCATATTTTTCTTTTTAGTTAATATGCATATATTTGTAAACAAATTTTGAAAATTAATTTTCTTATCATTCTTAAATAAAATGATCATATTTTATTTATAAAACCATATAAATTAATATTAATAATTATTTACAAAATTATTATTATATTGATAAAGCGAAACAAACATTTATTAAAGTGATATACTTGCGGGTCATTACAGACTCCCCCTCTTAAAAGAATTTCATCCTTGAAATTAAGATAAGAAGAAAATAGCTCAAAATGGAAGTATATTCGATACAATGGAATATGTACAAATATATGGATAAGTGACTCCACCACTGGCAGTGAGTACAATACAATGATATGCTTCATACGGACTATAAATCAATGCTAAACTCAGGATATGCCTTTATCATTCTATCATCTGTTTCCCAAATGCAATCCTCAGCATCTCCACTCTATTGAAATTTGTCTAACATTACTAGCTTCCTCCTCAATCATTTCTCATTATGAATAATGATTCGAACAAGCCGTCTAATAATCGCCAAATTCAGTTCCACATCTAAGTCTTCCCGAGCGGCTATTTCTATGATTTGTTCTAGGTCATGCACAAGTTTCCTCAAATGAGATACATGAAAGACATTGTGTACTCTCGCCAACATTTCTGGTGGTTGCACTCGATAAGTTATTGGGTCGACTCATTCAACAACGGGAGATGGCCTAATATATAGAGGTGCTAACTTCCCAGCTCTTCCAAACCTCACCGCTCCTCTCATGGAAGAGACTTTCAATAAGTCTAGTTCTCTAACCGAGAATTCCATATTTGTGCGCCTTTGGTCTACATAACTTTTCTGTCTGCTTTGGGCTTCCTTTAGCTTCTTTCTAATCATATCGACCTTCTTTGAAGTTTTTCGTATCATATCAGTACCAAGTACTAACTGATCTCTGGTTTTGATCCAACATGTTGGTGACCTGCATGGACGACAGTATAGAGTTTCATATGATGCCATGCCGATACTAGCTTGATAACTGTTGTAGGAGAACTCCACTAGATGCAAATGATTTTCCCATGATCCTCAAAAGTATAGAATACATGCTCTTAGAATATCTTTCAAAATGCGGTAGACTCTCTATTTATCCATCTGTTTGGGGGTGATAGGCAGTGCATATATTCAGCCTTGTTCCCACAGCTGTCGGTGTTTCTTCCCAAAACTAACTTGTAAATATTGGATCTGACCGCTTACTATACTGCTTGGGACTCCATGTAATCGGAAAATCTCCTTCATATATATCTCGGCAAGGCTTGTAGCTATCCTTGTTGGCTTTACTGGAATAAAGTGTGAACTTTTAGCTAATCGGTCTATGATAACCCAAATGCCTTCGTTTCCCATCCTCGTTCGAGGTAAGCCATCAATGAAATCCTTTGATATTTGATCCCACTTCCAAGTTGGAATCTCTAGAGGTTGAAGTAACCCTTCAATTTTCCGTTGGTCTCTCTTGACTTGTTGACAATTGGCGCATTTGCTAACATAAATGGATATGTCCCTCTTCATGTTTTTCCATCAAAATGTGTGCATCATATCTTTGTACATTTTGTTAACTCTAGATGAATGTTAAGTTTGGGTTTGTGACATTCAGCTAACACCTCCTTCTTAATATTTTTCACGTCAGGAACACAAATTTTCCCATTCAACCCTAATAATCCATGGCTATCAATTCAAAGCTTGAATTTTGCCCTTTGTATTTATCATTAAAAATCTTCTTTAGTAATTAATCCTCTGTTTGCTTTTTGGAAACTCTTCCTAGAAGAGTTAGAGTTACTATAAAATAAGAAATAATATCATTCTTTCTACTCAATGCATCAGCTATCACATTGGCTTTCCTGGGTGTGTATAAACATCTAGATCATAAGATGCGAGAAATTATAGCCAACGTTCATGCCCTATGTTTAAATCTTTCTGAGCGAAAAGATACTTTAAAAATTTATGATTCGTATAGAGTTCGAACTTTTCACCTAATTAAAAGAGATAATTTTATTTACTAAGGTCAATTTGAAGTTTTATGGAAATAAGCTATGAAAAATTCTTACCCAGCAAATAGTGCCTCCATGTTTTCAATGCAAATACCACGGCTAATAATTCTATGTCGTGTGTTACATAATTATTCTCTTAAATCTTTAATTGTCAACTTGCATAAGCAATCACCTTTCCTTCCTGCATCAGAACTATACCAACTCCTTCTCCACAAGCATCAGTATGAACAATTAATCCACTATTTCCAATTATAATTACTAGAACTGGAGCAGTTGTTAATCTCTTTTGGAGTTCTTGGAATGCTGCTTCACATTTAGGAGTCCAGATAAATTTAGCATCCTTCATGGTAAACTTCGCTAGGTGGTAGGCAATCTTTGAGAAGTCTTGAATGAATCTTCTATAATACCATGTTAGACCTAAGAAGCTACGCATCTCTTTAGGAGTTTGTGGTTTCTTGCAATTTAGAACAGCTGCAACCTTTATAGGATCTACTGAAATCATGTCCCTTGACACTATATGTCCAAGGAATCCTTCCTCCTCTTCCTAAAAATGGCATTTCGAAAATTTGGCTTTAAGCGCATTATTCCTTAATATCTCCAACACAATTTCCAGATATCTTTCATGTTCTTCTTTTGTCTTAGAATAGATAAGAATATCATCGATAAAGACTAACACGAATTAATTAAGTACATCTCTAAATACTCTATTCATAAGGTCTACAAAATAAGCAGGCCTATTGGTCAGCCCAAAAGGCATAACAAACCACTCAAAGAAAGTATTTGGGGCTTTAAATGCAGTTAGCTGGATGCACTCTTTTGCAATCCATAGTTGATGGAATCCCTAGGCTAGATCCATTTTTGAGAATACTCGAGCACCATGTAACTGATCAAACAAGTAATCTATTCAGAGTAGAGGATACTTGTTCTTAGTCGTTTGTTTATTCAAATCTCGAAAATCTACACAAAACCTTAAAGATCCAACTGACTTGGCAACAAAAACTACTATCGACCCCCTACTTGAATGACTAGGTATTATCTATCCTTTCTTTAATAATTCTTAAGTTTGGTTATTTAACTCCTCTCTCTCCTTTGGAGCCATCCTTTGGTTATGTTGTTTAATTGGCCTTGCATCAGAAATCAAGTCAATACGAAATTCGATTTCTCTATGTGAGGTTAAACTCTTTACTTCTTCAAAAATGTCTGGAAATTCTTAAACAACGAGTATCATTTCCAATCCTTTCTACGATGAATCTAATGCATATAGAAAACTATCCCTTCTTGGACTAGGATCTTCACAAGATATTTCTATAAACTTCCCTAACCTTGTTTTTACTAAAACCGTTCTTTTTACACAATCTAGAATAGCTTCGTGGTTTGTCAACCAATCCACAACGAGCAAAATTTCAAATCCAATAAAATCCATGACAAATAGGTCAAAAGGGAATTGACGGGAAGAATGGGAAATTGGGACTTTTCACAATTTATAAAAAGGTTAGTGGTACACCTATAGGATTTTTCACGTAGATAAGGGTATTAACTAATTTAGTTTTAAGTTTTAATTCATCTATGGTTTCTTTAGCAATAAAACTATAAGAAGCTCCTGTATCAAATAATACTCCAACTAAAACTTACTTGATAAAAATATTACCTTCCAAAACTCCTTTGCCCTTTATATCCTGAGAGGTTGAAGGCTCATCCTTTATTGCATAAAGTCTAGCTTGCTCTCCTCTCATAAGCTAGTAAAATTCTTGCACGAGGTAGCAAAATTAACCTGCGGTTGTACATGAGCTACTTTTTCTGCAGCAGTGGTTGGAGCTTGACCATTGGTTGTTGTGTTTCTGCTATTTCCCTATCCTCGTCCTCTACAAGTACTCATGTCTTACTACCTGGATTTAGTAAGATAACTTTAGAATATAAAGAAGAAATTATCTTGGGAAATGGGTATATAGCACAACATGATTTTATTCAGATAAGAATTCTAAATGCACACTCTCAAAGATTAAACTCATTCTAGGGTGTTACTAACCTATCTCTAATAAGTCATACCCCACTAAGGCCAAGGTTCTCCCTTAACCTTTAGCTCTGATACCAAATGTGTAGACCCCTCTCCTTAACTCTCGAAAATCGACGCTAATACGTCCACAGTATTCACGTGCCGTAAATACAAGTGCTAGGGAGGCATATTTTCAAGGGTAAAGTAAAGTAAAGATAAAACATAAAAACACAAATTCGCGCATTACATTTAGATTTATAAAAAGATAGCACATATAACCACTCTGACTAGGGTACATCAAATTTATGGTATGAACTAAACCAGCCAGGAACAATTATAATCGCCCGTTCCCACAATCGCTGGTACAAACTAACTTAGACACAGCGGGAGATAAAAAGATAGATAGATGTCCAAATCAGAAGCTCCAGCTCTATGCTTCAAAAATTCTTCCAACATGCTTTACCCAAAAAAACCTAAACCGGATCCTGACTACTTGGCCGTGCGAAAAAATAAGACATCTAAAGTTTGGAAAACAAAATAAACTCTGGATCAGTCATATGACTGGTGTGAGAACTCAAAATATGATGTTTGAAAACAAAAGGTTTCTCCTAAGACCATACCGCACATAAACACAGACGAGTTTTTACCTTATGATAACCAAATCGTTTTAACATAAAAATAAAGGATATTATTTTTAATGACATTTCTTTAAAAGAATTTGCATGTAAACATATTAATGTTAGCCGAAATTGTTATATTGATTAAATTCAAGCATACTAGCCACAAATGTGCGCTCTACAAAAAAGGGCAGGCACTTATCGGAGAATGGAGTTCCACATAAATGACCAGGTGAAGGGACTACCTTTCGGCAGTACATCTAAAGGAATGTACAGAAGCCTAATTGATGATCCTCCACCAGCACAAGAATGGTCTACCTCTTTCTAGATAGTACCGAATATGTCATCATCCCGGTCATTACCGACCTATCCGAGACATCTCCTAGCACTACACCAAAAAAGACTTTTGGTAGCGTTCAAAAAACGCTACCATAACTTATGGTAGCGTTTTAGAGAACGCTGTTAAACGACATGCAACTAAAAGTCTAAAACTTTTTGTTGCGTTGTAGTAAACGCTACCAAAAGTCACTTTTAAATGCGACTATAGGTATTTTCTGTAGGATTTAAAAAACGCTACCAAAAGTCACTTTTAAATGCAGCTATAGGTTTTTTCTGTAGGGTTAAAAAACGCTACCATAAGTCTTCATTTTTTGGTTGCATTTTTTGATTTTCAGTAGCGTTTTTAAAATGCAACTGTATAATTTTTATATTAGTTTACATTTGTTTCTGTAGCATTTCTGAAATGCTACTAAAAGTTATTGGTTGTTTGTTAGCATATTTTAAATGCTACTATTTACGGTTGATGGTTTATACCATTTCCAGCAATCGCTTATACACTATTCATAATAAAGCGAACGATCAATCGCATAATTTTCATATATTCAAACAAACAATTAAATCACATAATTAGCATATACAAACAATCAATCATATGATCATCATATTCAAATAATTGCAAAAACATGCTAATCTCACAATCAAATATAATATCGATAATCAATTCGATAGTAGTTTTTCAACAAAATAAGTCACATACTACAAGCATTCACAGACAAGTTTCTACAAATGGTACTAACAAAATACGACAACATATATAACAATTAAATTCATGTTCGTTGCTTGATTACCATTAGTTCTTTGTTGTCGACAGTCTTTGCTTCGAAATAGCCCTGCAAACGAGTTTAACAATCAACAACATATATATCTATGTATGTATGTATGTATGTATGTATGTATGTATGTATGTATGTGTGTGTGTGTGTGTGTGTGTGTGTGTGTGTGTGTGTATGAAGTCAGTAAATAGTTATCACTCAAACCCTCCATATATATGTATGTTTTACATATATGCACTATGTAAAACAAAGTTTTTATTAAGTAGGTATTGAGTTAAACATTTGAATAAATTATAAGTTTATTTCCATGAAAGACCAAATTTCCTAGCATTCATTAATTTGGAATCGTCTGCCTTTTGAATAGACATGACGTGTGAACAAAGTACTCCATAATCTACTTATTAAAGGAAAATTTTCTGAACTTCCCAGTAATGGATAAGGTGTAGTGAATCTACATGGAAAGAAACCATGTTAGCTCATTGAGATGTAAGCACGGTTCATTGTGAAAACAAACTTAATAAGTTGACTAAAATTTGTATCCTCATTAACACATTCTTTTTTCATCTGCATAAATGTACAATGTTTATATTGCATTTAGCCAAAAAAAATTCAATCATAGATTATTCAGATCTATCAACGGGATACTATACTTATCTAACCTATTACTAAAATTTTCTTTGAAGGAAGAAATGGCATGGCTTTTTTTGTTTAGTTTTAGTTGCTTCCTGCATTTACCATGGGTTATGCTACTATTTTCAAAGTTGGAGATGTTACTGAACTATTGTATGCTGGCAAAAATTGATTATGAAATTTGGGTTTCCAAGAAAATGTTCCAAGTTGGTGACACCCTCTTGTTTGAATACAACATCCAGTACCAGAACATGATGGAGGTCACCAAATTCAGCTATAATAACTGCAACACATAACCATTTTTCCCTAGTATGAAAATGTTTGTTGTATTTACAATTTGATTGATGAGTGAACTATTTTATGAATATTTCTTTAGCACATTGCAGACATTTTTTGCAGGAGAATCGTATTTTTACAACATTATACCAGATTCGACCTTTGTAGCGTGTTACCAACTACGTAAAATGAGTAGCCACCTCAAAACCCAGCATTCTAATAAGTACAATGCTGTAATATTATTTAGATATGATACCACATAATAGGTCGTAGTTTACCGTTATATGTTTTCATTACATATGATGATAGCTTCGAATATCCTTATTAACTTTATATAAGATTTTAAATAAATTTAAAAATATTAAATATTCGCCTTTTGACCTATGAGTCAGATTCATACCAAAGTTAAAGCTTTATTTTCACCTTCTAGACTCGATATATAAAAATTTTCCATATATTTTGTCCATATGTATAATATTATCAAATTTTAAAGCGAGTAAATACAAATCCATAGAAATGGAGACTATTTAGAACTATTTTTGTCGCAAGTTTCAGAGTAAAATAAATAAAATAATTGTTCACTAACACATTATGTGAAACCATGATTATTCTCGATAATTTTAGAAGTTGGTGCAGATATTGTGAATAACAATAGAAAATAACTGTTGAAAAATCCGAAATTTATCACTAACACATTATATGCCTTCTTGATCACTAACAGACTATATATAACTATAATTGTTCATCAAAAATTTAATAATATTGTCAGAGTTGTCAGGTAGATCGCTATCCACAAATCTACATAATAATTGATTAAATTTGCCAAAAATAATAACTACTTATTACCGACATAGATTAACTGTAAAAATGTCGGAAATGCAAACTCATCTTCACACAGGATTCCATAAGAAATCAAATATCAATGTTTCAAATTTGGTATTTTATCAATTAAATAAATATCACCATTTTATAGTGAGATATCGAATAAATAAATAAATATAATTATGGCAATAAATCAATTGAGTAACTGATATAAAATGGGCCGTCAGTGCTTACCGAAGTTATATTACTTGTAGGGCAGTAACTGAAGTAGGAAAAAAATGATAAGGAAATGAACAATCATTTAAACGAACTGGAGAGTCGGCTTTAAATGTGATACATCTAGGATATCAATTAAAAGGAATCAGCTGATACTAATAATTAAATACAGACGAAAAACTGTTGCTATACCACAGAATATCAACTTACTTTCTTTAAGTAACAATTTCAATAGGGCATGTACTTACATATACATAAGTCCATCAGGCTATGTCGTCACTACTCAATTGACATCCAGAAAGCAATCAGCACAGTCATCCAGCATATCTTTGTAATGATCGGTTATGTTCTCACTGGTGGCTGTACAGTTAAATTATCCCTTCCAATAATAACATCCAACCCATAATCAAATTCCAGTTTCGGATTGGGCTCATACCTTAATATCAATTTAAAACCAAATATAATTGATGGATAAGCTTTATATATCTGAAGAGCTGGATCCCTATGCAATCATATCGTAGATTTGTCAGTACAATTCGTTCATATGGTCAAAAAAATTCATTTATTTTCAATTTGAAGCAATTCCAAATCAAAACTTATGTCATATTAAGGTTTGCAATTTATTTATTTTTGACCTGCAAGTAAAAAAAAAATCCAAAACGGCAACATGATCTGTAATACATATGTTGCAATATAAAAGGTCATATGTTAGAGCATATATTATAAATTACGATAGGCTCCAAAATGATAGCACAAAAACAGTTTTATAAGGCTAATATAATCGGGCTTTAGACCATGATGCTATCAAAGACCATGGTTATAAATTTATAAGGTGTAACAGGGAATATTGTTGGTCAATATTTAAACACTCTTTTTTATTATTTGTAGTCATTTTGCACTATTTCTTTTAACCATGTCAATTGTCACATTAAAAAGGTTCCACATTTTTGTGATGATACACATTAACATCATATATACCATTACAAAAATAAAATTGAAATAGTAGTTGAATCATTATTCTGCAACTCGTACATTACATAATCTAGCAAGCTGACTATGTTAACAAAAGTAGCATTGAGAACATGTTTATTAGAGCAATCAGAAATAGTGCTAATCATAGAGCAACCTTTAAAAGTCACTCATGATATAAAGAGCCACATTAGAAAAAAGGAAAAATTGGTCACCATAAAATTAAAATTTATCTCGAGGCCCTGCTTGCATTGGTCATATATAGTATCGTCATGTTTTGGTTCTCAAAATCTATTTTTTCTAATTCAAGATCCTTTTTATATAAATGATCACTCAATCAAAAAGAATTTATATTCATGTTACTGAGGTAAGAAATTAGAATTTAATAATTTTTTAGTGCTTTTCAGTTATACCAAAAACAGAAAATCTCATCAATGCTTTATCTTGGAAACCAACTAATGCAATGGTCGAATATAAACCAAAATGTTACAAATTTTCTTACTATACTTGATTATTAATAGTTTTTTATATTACTCATTGTTTAAAAAATAAACTCTCTTATTGATTTGTGTCAACATTTACATGTAGTACAGTTGAACACCAGTCAATGTAGAAGATATAAGAATCTCTTATTTGATGATTTATTCAACTTTTTTATGTGCTGTCAATATTGTATTTTGAATCTATTAAGTGCCCTATCGTAGAAGTGAATATCCTTGTACTTTTTTTGATAACTGTGGACCAATAGACGGTAGAACAGTTGGGATGTTCAACTTACAAATGAGAGATAAAAAAGAATGAAATCAGGTGATGGTTAGAAAGTGGAATAATAAACGGAGAATAAACAGGACAGGCCGGAGGCAAAACTACAGTAGGATTCCACAAAACAATAAAAATTTACAACCATCAAGCCCAATGGAACAACATAATTTATTTTTTTCGTATTTTATATTTTTTTTACAAATTAAGCTGTGTAATCAAGTGTATATTTTGTACTAACAGCAAGACTCATGAATATTTCTAATATATGAGTAACCACATGATGGAGCAAAAAATTTGATTAGAAGCAGAAAAGAAGGAAACTTAGCATATCAGAGAGGTTAATATATCAAGTACTTAGTACTGCCATATATTAGAAGGAAATATAAAATTTTGGTGAGCTTTCATGAAACAATCAATGAAAAAAGTGGATACTGCTTGATGTATATGATTTGGTGATAGGGGCCATAGTAGAACCTATGAAGCATGAAGAGGTACTGAGAATTTTTTAACTGTTGCTTGAAATCATGAAATATATTCACTATAACTCATTTTTGAAATACAAAGGATAAAGAATTTGCGAGAACTAAATATAAAGATGCAAGCTATCTGATACCTTTTTTGAGCTAATATCCATATTATCAAAAAAGAATTCAAATAAAACACTGAAGAGGTACAAATTCTTCCTGATCACCAAATACTGAATATGAGAGTAATAGTGGAATTAAGATTGAAATGATATACCTTTCAATTTCTATGCTTCAAAACTTTCATCTCTAGTACCTCTTTTCCATTTCTTCACATGTTGCTCTTTGCACATTAATTTTTTTCCCTGGTCCATGATTAATTACAAATTCGGTTATGTGCATGAAGTTTTTCATTTGACTATTCAAACACAATTCATGAATCAAACTATCAAAACTATTGAACAAGAAATAACATATGGCAAATGAACTATTAATAAAATTAACTTATGTACACACACACAACCAGAAACTAAAATATAAGTTAGAAATAAACTTACCAAAATAGGATCAAACATAGTAGTTTCAGCTGCAATGAATTTGCATCCAAACTCTTACAAACCTGATCTCCAATCTTAATAGTTTTGCCTGATTCCAGTTTCCACAAAACAATTGTCTATTAATATGAAGTCGGTAAAAGGTGAAAAGTGGTTTAAGGAATTGATTCATTAAACATTAAAATTGCATAGTATTTTGGCTAATCCCAAAGAAACTGCTAAATGGGGAGCTCACTCAATCTGCCAATACTAAATTAGGTATTAAATAGAGGTTTATGTTTTTCAATTAATGATTATAAAACTTATTTATTGTTATTTATATTAGAATGCTCAAATAAATTATGCAGGTTCTCACTTTAGTTCTATGTTTATGCATAGTGATAATACTGAACTCCAGGTAATCTATATGCCTATTACCATAAATGTTACCCTTAAATAAAAAATATAAATAATAATATTCATCTTTTAAAAGTCCAAAAAAGCCAGAATATGTGAAACGAACAACTGAACTTACACGACTTACTTTCTCCGGAGAAAAGATCAGAACTAAGTGGAGCCAATTAATTTTTAACCCTTTTGACTTATTGTCCAAAAGATTTTCAACAGTAGCCTACAAATTTTCATGTTACAAACATAGAATGACATAGAATTACAGGAATAGGTAGGTGTATAATGGTATTAAAAACATATAATTAAGCTTAAACTATCAAATTATAGTCCCACTTTTGCAAATAATTTAAAAAACATACCAGTTCACTAATCAACTAAAATACCTAAAAGAAGACAGTTGTTAGCATATGGGCTGGAGAGTCGAATTCGAAGGGTTTGAGATTCAGAAGCGATTATGGACAGTAATGTTCGAGGCAAAATCTCATTAATGTACAAAATGTGGAGGGTTTGAGTGATGATAAATGCATAATCTCATTAAGCAAAAAATATATATACATTCCATTCAAATGAGAAGCATGTAAGCGGTATAAAAAAGACAACCATCACGATTATGGTGAATCATGAAGTCAGGCTGCCAAAATCTTATATAAGTATAATGCAGAGTGACATTGAATGTTGGAAGGCCATAAGATTGATGGAAAATGCTTGCATAGTTAAGAATAAGATCACAATAGAGATGTGGAGTTAGATTGTAAAGTTGAATATGAATAAATATATGTAGGTTGCGAAGTCCAGCAGAATGTGATGGAGATTTAAAGAAAGGCAGTATTGTTATGGCAGCTGATGCATGCATGCGATGTTAATAGGTGTAAGCAAGTTGATGGATGCTATGGAAAAAATTGTATAGAGAGTGAGTGCATGCAGTCCTTAAGCAATGAAATAAATTATGATAAAGTGCGAGGGCCCTGTCTAAAAGAATGCATTGTCTACAGTGAGAAAGAATGCACTGCCTGTAGTGAAAAAGAATGCAATGTCTGTTGTATGTGTGAACTGTTGGATGTGCACACTAATCTGAAGGATGTACACACCGTTAATATAAAGAATGCAATGTATGTTGTATGTGTGAACTGTTGGATATGCACACTAATCTAAAGGATGTACACACCGATTGATATATGTGTGTACTGAGGAATAGCTGAGAGTATGCACTGACTATTGCCAAGCATAATCTCATTAATCTCATTATAAATGTGGAGGGTTTAATTGAAAATGTTTTGTAGAACTTATTTTTAGAGGCAACATTCAAAACCAAGTGTTTCTCTGATTTCCGCTAACTAAGCACCTCAAGTTAAGAGGATGTTACAGTAAATAGGTATCACATGGATATTACAAACACACACAACACACATGATGAAATTATCCAAATGTACTATCATCATTGATAGTACTGCTGTTAAAAGAAATCGCGAAACTGAGTAGTTGTCCTTAAAAATGAAGGGTGGATGCAACAAAATTTAATGGGAAAATAATAATGAATGATCAATATAGACAGAAAGGTGGTGCGATACATTATAACATCTCAAACAATAAGCATCCATTTTGCTATAAACTTCAACAAAATAATAACACTATTTTTTGATGTTAAGACCTATCACATACCATTCTTTCTTTTTGTCTTCTCTTTTCTGCTTTGACGGATATCTAAAATGATCGCCCTTGGAAAACATCAGGTTCAATCTTCTTTCTCCCAACGAAGCTGCACACAATAATCACACAATAATTAAGGTGTCCAACTTTTGAAAAGTAAACAATCATATCACATTAAGAGACCACGAGTGTTGGCCCTTATTCCATGATAATCAGGCAAAAGAATAATCAAGTCTATATAAAAAACATCATCTTGAAACATAGTTTTGTGTGCTAAAATTCAGTTCTGATCACATAGTAGTTTAATCCACAAATTGTATCACAAGATTCGCTCAAGCAAACATTCCTTCTAGCAAACATCATCTTGATTTCAATTCTAACGTTTCTAAAGAGCATCCCAACAATGGGCTGCATCATTTTTGCCTATTTTTTAGTTGGCAAACAAAATTTCATATTCTACTCCAGTAGTGGATAGCAAAGTGTTGAAGAATTGGACCTTTAAACAGATAATATACATCAATACATGCAGGGCTCTAGCTATTAAAACATCTGATTGGTGCATGCAGAGCTCTGTAAATTAAAACATCACAAAATAACAAAAATAATGACTTATCTAAACTTCTGAACCTCGGAAAAGTGGAAACTACAGGATATCTAAATTTAGCTACTCAATAGCAAAAGTGAGGTCTTTCCTCACTTGTTACCCTTATAAGGATGCTCTAACATGTGGATATCATTTTACAGGTAAATTCAGTTGAAGCAAAATTATACCGTCAGCTATTGGTACACACTAAATTGCGGCTTTCTCCTTGTAGTCACTGATTACAGAAAGATTATATTTGAGAATGTTATTGCTGAATTTCATCTTTTATAGCTACTTTAAAGTTTATAGGACAAGCGGTTAGTTTTCACTCTTCGTACCACACAAGAATGTGCATGTGAACATGATGTGTTGTTTGGAAGCATCTCTATTGTCCTCAATTATAAATATTTAAAACCAATGCAGCAAATATTGATTGTGCTTAGAAAGGCATTTCAATTTCAATTAGCATTTTCAATTTCAATGGTGTATACATGAATACCAACTTATATAATTCAAACGAAACTAAAGTTCTTACTTTTCACCCAAATTAGAATCACCAAAAGGGTTGGAGTTATTGGAGTACCCTGATACCGCTTGCGCTTTTAGTTTCTTTGCAACCTTCATTGCCTACAAACACATCCAACCAATCAACAAAAATGCTCACAACCACAACAAAGTCGCCGCGACCTCCACAGCCTCGACCGTGACTTCACTACATTCCACCAACCACCGCGACTCCAAATCCCTAACCTCCTCTTATATCATCCATTCACTATTACTACTGCTAGCCTACAGCCATACCCCGTCCAACTTCCAATCTGCCACTCTTCCAAACTGCTAATTTCCGCTCAACAACATCAAGTTCCTTACTGCTCACAAAACTGTCAACATATCACAACTTGATCACATAACCACTTCACATACCATAACACTACCCTATCACTTCCACAGACCAACCAGTAGCTACTCCAAACATCCTCTTCCCCCTTCCTTGAAACACTGCAGTCCACAACCAACCAGAGACCATCTCTTTAAAAAAGATAAAAACTGCTACTTTCTGTAGACACTCGACCTCCAACCGCCTTCGACATCCAGCCTTCGATCATCAACGCCACCTCCTACAACCCGAAACCAAACTGCATATCACCTCAGCAACCTCACGGAACCCAAATCACCATCTCCAATCACCATACTACTGCATCTCACCAGCTATCACAAACTGACATCTGACAATCCCCATACCACAAACAGCCACAACACAAAACCACTCTGACTGCAGTCATTTCCATACCACAGTCTCCTCCTCACTACTGCAAGTTCACTACCGAAACCACATACCATCAACTTACACCATAACCTGCACTGCTAGTTTTCCACCAGTCAGACATACATCTCCACTACCCACAAACAGCCTACCAACTATGAATATCCTTCACCAGCAACCTTGAGCCATCACCTGACATCGTGTCTCCCCTCCACAATCGACACAAACTGCTTCGACATACATTACCAACTTCCGACGACCAAATCCCCAAATCGAACTACTCAAATCGGCCTCCGATTCCTACCAAACCAGTCGCAACCAACCTCATCCACAATCTACCCAAAACTCTTCAATCGCCTGAGCAACGACCTATAAGTCTAGTCGCGATTTCCAGTCATTTCTTCTTCTACTACTTTTTTTCCTTTTCTATAATCGTCTGTTTTATTTGCGTAGATGAAAGAAAGATGGGATTGAGAAATTAAAAGTCGTGTATTCTATTCTGAAGTAAATGGAGATACGTGATATGGAAGGAAACGAATATGGATTTAGGGTTTTGCGGGAGGAGAAGTACGTGGGGAAACACGATAGAGAGGAAAATGAAAATTGATTTTGGGATTTGCAGGTGGAGAAGGAAATGGAGAAATGTGATATGGAGGGAAACGAAAAAAGATCGAAAAAATTGTAATTTTTTCCCACCGAATACAAGCAAGAGAGGTACTAGTAGCATTTTAATCAAATAAAATAGTGAAAATAAAAAGAGCCAAATACCATTAGTTGCACTTAGCTCACAAACGCTACTAATATAAGCCACTAAAAGTAGTTTTTCTTGTAGTGTAGCATACACCACATATTTAATACCCGACGTCAAAGCAGAACAAATATATCTAGAAGGGGATGATCATACCCTAATGGTTGTGAACCACATGGCCATGCTGCATTAACCATGTTTCGGTCATTTCCGGATATGAGGCCTGAGATAATGATTACCTTTCACATAACCCATCATCTTTCCTCTTTGAATGCTATGTTGTCATTCCACAATCACACAACTGATTTCTACAAACATACAACATCTGGGCTCGTACATCTTAGGAAAGGGTGTTAAGCTAAGAGAAGTTACCTTCTCCGCCACTAAGTAGATAATACATTCAAATATATCACTTGCATAACTAGGAATGCAACGTCGGACATTTGTCCATACAAGTTGCCCAGGTATAGGACAAACCGAAGGTACCCTCCTACCACATCCTATCGGAAGTTACCCCTAGGATTACTAGCGATTAGTCCTTGAATTGGATATTTCATAAAGGGGATACTACTGCTACTATATGTATATATGTTGGGAGTTTATCCACAAATGATCAACAAGTGGTCTTTCATTACGTAAATCCTAAATATCAAATCCATGTCATCACTTTGAATATGTAAATTGGTTCAAAGCGGTCTTCGGATAGGAATCATGCAAATCCGACCCGGGTTCCTTCAAACCAATCATTGATAAAAGAGGTCAAGTAATTAAGGTTATACATATGTAGACTTTTATATGCTTGAGAAGTAAGGAAACTAAAATATCTTACATATTTTATATTATACTTTTATACTTAATTATCTTAGTATATGTATATTTATGTGCATGTCCTCATATATGCCCACGTACACGTATATGTGTATGTTACATATCTCCACAATGTTACACAACTTCCACATATTGTATCATCACAAATCCCAATTTCGAATTTTTGTTATATTTTCTCTTTTTAGTTAATATGCATATATTTGTAAACAAATTTCAAAAATAAATTTTCTTATCATTCTTAACTAATTAAAAAGATCATATTTTATTTACAAAACCATATAAATTGATAATGATTATTATTTACAAAATTGTTATTATATTGATAGAGTGAAACGAACATTTATTAAAGTGATATACTTATGGGTCGTTACAAATATCAAGCATTTGCTAACAATATAATTAACTTTAGCCACTAACTTTTCATATCGCTTACTACATGCAAATTAACTTCCAAATGCGACAACTTTTTGCAACATGAACCAAATTAACTACCAAACCATTATTATACATATATAATAAGCATTCATAAGTCAATAATATGAGCATTAAAATTGTTTAAAAACTTTGGATGGAGGGGTGGAGTTCTACTCACAAAAATGCAACCGAACTCCAACAACTACTAGCCGACACACGACTATACTTCACTCCACTAAAGCTCAGGCTTTTGGGCCTTTTAATTGGCCGTTAAGGTTCGGCCATAGGATGTTATAGGCGCAGACATGGTTTAAATGGGGAGTTAAGGTGTTATTTTGGTAAGTAAAGTGATGAAGATAAGGTATAAGCTAGTTTTAAGTGGATGGAAGTGGAAAAGATATAGTTTAAGCCAAAAACATACAAATGGAAGCCATGGAAATTTATGAATACAAAAAGAGAATGAAAATGAATATGGAAGTGGAGATGAAAAGTGAAGAATGATGAGAGGAGGCATGTATTTATAGGCAAATGTGAACGGTATTTTAGTAAATTGACTTAGGAACTAAATAATATAAAGTGTGCATGTATCATGGAGCTCCATACCACTTCCATCCCTTCCTTGCACCCATTACCCCCCTTAGGTCCTCCTTAGCATGATTTTGTGTACTTACCTAGGTGCTTAAGGTGATGGTTGTGTACTTCATTAGGTTTATTTAGGTTTTTTATGAATATTTAGTCAAATCATTTTTTATTTTAAACTGAACATGGTTATTAACTTTTACAGTATAGCTGACTTATCACATGACATGTGTATATGTGTGTGCACATGTATATGGGTTATAAAAAATGTGCACGGCATTTTCAATGACTTTCTGATGCCGAAAAGTTGAAATTTTGAAAAACGTTTTTTGGTCACATTTTCTATTTTTATTTGAACTAATTATTTTGGTATACATATTTTTTAAAATCGTTTTAACATCACTAGTTATTCTTTAAAAGATGTTTATTTAGTTATTAAAATCTATTATTTAAATATTTAAAAATGATTTAAATATTCAAATGCAAAGTAATTAATTTACGGGTCATTACACTCCTCCCTTAAAAGAATTTTGTCCCCAAAATTATTATCGAATAGTAGAAGTAGTAATCAACCAACAAAAAATCAATTTATTTACTTGGTTTTACGTAAATCTGATTAGTTATATTTTCCTTAGCTGTATTATTTATAACATAAACACATGCAATATAACACTAGAACAACCATATGCAAAAAAATAAAGAGAATATTCTATAATAAATGTTATACATCCAATATATTTTTAAAATACATACAAAATTTAGAAATAAATGCTTGGGTTTTATATTCAAAATATTTTCAAAATTTACCTACAAATTCCTCGAAAAGGGAAGTAAATCAAAAACCAAAAATGTCAAAGAGGGGTCCTCCTAATAAAGCATGTAAAACTCTAGAATTAAAAAAACATGGAGCTTCCAGTGGTATTCCAATTCCTCCAACCACAATAATAGAGTGAACAATTATTATTTCTTTCGTAAAAGTTTCCGAAATCACATTTTTAAAGCATCGAGATTTAAGGCCTAATAAACAATAATTCAAAGACCTTGATTTATAAATTTTAACTTTATAAACTAAGGTATATAAGATCACATAAACAATCAACAAATTCAATTAAATCAAATCAGTCAAATTCCATAAAGGAAAATCTAATGCCCAACGTTATTTAAAATGTCAAATGACTAATAACCAAATCTTAACTTAGGTTTAAAACTTTGTTGATTGCCTAAGAATATAAACAATTTTTTAAGCGAACAATTTTGCTCATCGGCCTTTGGTCATTTAATATTTTATTCAATACCAAGATTGTTTATGAATTATTTCATGAATTTTCACATAAGTTCAAAAAAAAAAAATTCATAAAGTCATTTCCTTATAAATCATCAAATAATAATTTATTCCACTTTATTCACTTGTATAATACTCTTCTATATCCTAAGAGTACACACAAGTACAATTTTTTTTTTTAATTTTCACAATTTTGGTGAAGGTCTGATCAAAATTTTGGGTCTTTAAAACCGAGCCAACCTTTCGACCTCTTTAACTTAGAGTGTTAAAATGGACGATGTTTATGGGTTAACCTAAAACAACAAATAGTTTACACCACTTATATGTTTTAAACAAAAGCTACGATTTTAATAAAACAATGCCTAATAAAACCTTCCTACATTTTTTACCTTAAGGTGTTATAATGAATGATGTTTATGGACTCGTCAATAACACCAATTAGTTTACACTGCCTAGATGCTTAAATAATATCTATGGTTTTGATAAAACAATGTTATCAAAACCTTCATGTCCAATCTAAACCATTTAAATCGGTATTAACTTATCCCTTATCCTATTTAAGGGTAAAAGTTCATTAATTTTCATTTGAAAATCAATTCCCTTTTAGGGAAATTGAAAACTAATAAAGTCTACTACATATATTTCTTTTATGAAATATATTCAAACAATTTTATTTGCTAAAACTCACTTTGGGTTCGTTCAAATTTGGATTCATTTTGATCGCACAATGATAAAGAGAATAATTTACTAAGTATTCCACAACGTTCGCCTAAGCAAACATCTGATCGTCACTTAGAAGATTATTGGTAATCGATATGTTTTACCCTGAAATTATCCCGAAGAAAATTCATTCCATTTAAGATTTCTCTTCCAAAATATTTATAGTATAGAAATATTTCCAAATAATACTATTATTATTTTTCTCAAAATATTTTGGAATCATTTCAAAAAAAATCTAGGATTTAAATTTTTCCAAAACCTCCCTAAAATGTTCTTTTAAAAGGCAAATTCATAATACTAAGCGTACTTAAACAAGGGTCTAAAACAAATGTCATTTTAAACATCGTTTAATATAAACCCAAAACAATTTACACTTAGCTTTATTTATAAACAATTCTATTTAAATATTCTCATTTTAAAACCATCATTTACCAATTTTTAAAAAAATTATTATCTCAAAGGATAATAAAACAATTTAAATACCTTTGTAAATTCAAAACTATGTTCTCTTTTTTAAAAATAATCTAAAACAATATCAATTATCCCTAAAGATAATTAAACAAATTTATAATTTCCTTGAATAAACAAATCAATTATCTTTAACAAAATAGTTAATTAAGTTTAAAACTCTTTCATTTAGTCGGTAAATTTACTTTTAAAACCTTTATTGAAATCAGTTGATTCACTTTAAACACTATATCAATTAATTAACTTAAAATATCATTTATTAACTGATTTATTGAATTCTAATCATTAATTAAAAAGAATAAGTAATCTAAACTATTATTAACTAAATAATTTATAAAACTCACATACTATAATTAAAACAATTAATTAGATTCCAATGATCATTAGCTAAAATGATTAATTGCTTTTCAGATGTCATTAATTAAAATGATTTAGTTAAATTCAAACATCATAAATTAAAATTATTAACTAAATTTCAAAACACTATTACTTAAAACAATTAATTAAATAATCATTAATTAAAATGATTAATCAAAGTTTAATATCATTATTTAAATTGATCTAATTAAATTCAAATCTCATTAAATTAAAAGCTTAACCAATGTTAAGCATCATTAATTAAATTGGTTAATTAATCATTAATTAAAATGATTAATTAATTTAAAATATCATTAATAGAAATAATTAATGAATTTTAAACATCTACTTTTGTGAAAACACAAACTCAAGTTCAAACACACGTACAAGTTTTAGGGGATGAATTTAATAAATGACGGTATAGCATAAATCGCTATAACGGCACTTATACAGTTTAAATGGAATACAAGAATAAATTCTATTAAACATCCATTTTCCAAATGGAAATTCAACCTAACAATCAATCAAATAATTTAACTAACATCCAAGCAATCATAATAGTTCATAGCATCATAGATATAAAATTGAATGTGAGTTAAACTCATATTTAAATAATCCTCCTTCTTATAATTAAATTTTGGCAAATATTTATCCTTATTTAGATTATATTAAACAACTTTTTATTGAAAATTTACTTTCAACTTAACATTATTAAACGATGACTTTTAGCTTAACCCTTTCACCAAACACCTTATAGTCATAACGTTAAACTTAATTCATAAGGGATTCGTTCTCAAGGTTCCCTAGTTTCTATTTACCTAACATGTACCTTACTAAGGAAAATTTGTTATGAACTTATTCAATAATAGTCAATGTTCAAACTGGACAAGCATAAATAAATGAGTCCTAAATGATAATAATAAAATATTATCATCTCCTAATAATCAATCATCAATACCACTATATTCATTTTGAAAATCATTCATATATATATATATATATAATTTTCCTAAGTAAAATTATTTCATTTACCATTTTAAAACAATACTGTATTGGTAGGTCTGATCAAGCATTTAGGAATCCTGATCGATGATGTTGATCAAACGCATCGACCAGAATTCATATACCACTCAACGGATCAAACGACACATGTAAAACAT